>CM046842.1:29255580-29773080 GCA_025618425.1 Heliocidaris tuberculata
CCATGCTCCCGTAGCTACTACTCCATCCCGGAAGATCGTATTTAATGGGCAGAAGACGTGATGAAGACATTTATTTCGGGTATTTTACTCTATTTCCGAATTCTAATGTCACGGTCAGCCCCCGGTATTACTCCGTGCTAGTTATAACATTCTTACCACGTCGCGCGTATAACGGCGTGAGTATAATCGTTATCATTATCGCCGCAGAAAGATTGATCATTTCGCTGATTATTTTGTCAGAAAAGCAATTTCGTGCGAATTAGGAGAGGGGGAAAAAAAGTGTGTTGATATGATAATGTCTTGATTTTATACGAATGTGATGACAAATGTATTGAAATTATTATTTCTCATTTCGGCTCGGCTCTCTCTCTCTCTCACTCTCTCTCTCTCTCTCTGTCTTCCCTATCTTTCTGTCTCTCTCTGTCTCTGTCTCTCTCTCTCTCTCTCTCTCTCTTCATCTGTCGGTTTCCCCCTCTTTCTGTCTGTCTGTCTCTCTGTCCCCCGTCTCTCTCTCTCTCTCTGTCTTCCCTATCTCTCTGTCTGTCTGTCTGTCTCTCTCTGTCTCTCCCTCTCTCTCTCTCTCTCTTCATCTGTCGGTTTTCCCCCTCTTTCAGTCTGTCTGTCTTTGTCTCTCTCTCTCTCTCTCTGTCTTCCCTATCTGTCTGTCTCTCTATCTCTGCCTCTCTCTTTCTCTCCTTCTCTTTGTCTGTCTCTCTCTCTCTCTCTCTCCTTCTCTCCTCCCATCTTCATCATCTCTCTATTCCTCTCCCTCTCTCTCACACATTCTCTCTCCTTCTCTCCCTCTCCCCTCTCTTTATTGATTTAATGTTCTCCAACCTTTGACTTTGATCTAGGGCTAAAAATAAAATTTAGCAGATGCTTTGAGGTGTTAGTTAGGCATTGCACTATGGCATAGGCACTATAAAGATACATTTTTGAGTTAAATGTTTTGGTAGACTTAATGAGTGTCATATAACATTATCTTCTTGAGGCAACTCAACAAAAACAAAAACAAAAAAACAGCATGCGGGCTGATGTAAAAAATTATTATGAATTCAAATACATCAGTAGCTAGGGGCATTGATGGATTGGGGGGGGGGGGGTGTAGTGCTGATTCGAAAAGTTTCGTCTATCTTGAAGGAGTTTCCCCTCCCATTCGAAAGGGTCTAGGGAAGCCCCCGACCACATGTGACTGATCGAGGATGATTCTCGAGGGCATAATTAGGCTAATTATTAGTCCCAAAATTATGGTGGGGGGGGGGGGGGGGTCTCGATCCCTGTACCCCCATTCCTGATTTTGCCACTTGGAAGCCTATCAAGGAACATCAATTACTCCGGTCCATCGCCTCAGATTAAGTCTGTCAATCACACATTCGTTTTCTTTTTAAAATCATTCATCAGGCGACCGCTCCTCAGTCTATCGATAGCTGGTATCGGTCACTTTAAACAGCTATTTCAGCCAAAATATTTGAGGTACAGAGCGCCGCGGTGCCAATTGCTAGGAAAGTAGGAAGTAGTGCGCTCTAATTCTTGTCAACTCGAGTTGGTGGAATTGAAGAGAAGTAGCTTTCAATTGACTACATCTTCAGGATCTTGGTAGCAGTAGGATAGCTGAACGGGATAGTTTGCCAAGGGAACACCGCGACCACTCGCCATACCCCCTTCGCTAAGTTTACGTCAGCATAAGACAGTACTTGCCCCAAATTTCTTTCAATTGGTAAGTCACCTCTTCTTTTACTTTGCTTATACTAAACTTAACTCATAAACTAGTAACATTGAAATTTAAATTAAAGTTCAGTATTGAAAGTGTCATTTCACATTTGCTTAATGCTATAGTTAGTGCCTGTCAATCGCATTATGTTTAAAAGAAACCATTTTGAGCTCTCACCAAAAAGAGGCTATACCTCATAAAGTTTTTTCTCATTTTATATATATATATATATATATATATATATATATATATATATATACAAGAAGGTCACCAAGAAGAAGCCGGCAACACACCCACCTGCTGCCGAAATGATAACTATATATAATATATATATATATATATATATATATACATATATATATATATATATACATATATATATATATATATACATATACATATACATATATATATATATACATATACATATACATATATATATATATATATATACATATACATATATATATATATATATACATATATATATATATATATATATATATATATATATATATATATATACACATATATATATATATATATATATGTATATATATATATATATATATATATATATATATATATATATAGTCTTGTGTGTAGTCATACCACTTTCCTGTTGATGAAATTCGATAGCCTATTAATCCGTGTCAAATAATCTCTTTCTTATAAATTAAAAGGAAATAGGGAGGGGCCTGGCTATTGACAACATTTGGATCCGCCAAAACTTGGGGATAAACATGCAAAATAGAAATCAATTAAATCCGATATCAATCAAGTTTCTTTTTTGTGGGGTTTTCCATTATGTCGCATATTCTACGACGGAAGGGGCTTTTTCTGAATCTCACTTTCGCTTTTAAAGTTTTCTTGTAGTCCTATATTCAAAGGGATATCCAGATTTTGAAAACTGCAGACCAAACGCTGATTTAATATTTCGGCTATTAAATTGTCTTGGAGTATTTCATCATTTCGACATCGAATGATGAGCTCCCAGCTTCAATGGGACGGGGGGGGGGGGAATGATGGAGCGTTAAATTATATAAGTTCATAGTATGCGAGGAAGCGAAGAGACCGAGCAAAAAAGAGCACTTTGAAATATGGTAACTTTTCGACATATTAACGTTGAAGATTCTTTGAACTTTTCTTTTTAAAATTCTTTGTGGGGGGCACTTGAAATTTGGGGGCACGTGGCCCATGTAATAAAACGAAATGAAACATTTCGCATTAACAGGCAAGACAACTGATCACAAGACTATATTCAGAATGTCCATCGTCAAGTCATTTCACGCATCAATCAAAATTACCAATTTCACCAAATATTGAAGATCCGCAATGAAATCCACAATAAAAAAACACATAACTTTATAGCGCCTTTGATGAGAGGCAAAATATTTCTCACTTAAAAGAACAAACAACTTGCCAGTCGTCGATTCACAGAAACTACCTTAGTATCTACGATATGCGTGTTGTTACTTTTTAATGAAAAAAGTAATTATCCCGGGTGACAAATTAGTGGTTACACAGAGTAACAGACTCTATCCCCATGGGATAGCAAGTCCATACAACAGGCGACATTCGAGGATTATGATTATCATTTCACGCTGCATTAATCGAGATTTTCACACATAACTAAACCTATTACATAATCATTCAAGCCACAGTATAGGCTACAGTAGGGGCAATTCCAGGATATATATTTTTTTTGATCGGAGGGGGGGGGTCCAATTTTCGATATCCGATAAGGAAATAAAAAAGAAAGCAAAGGGGTAATCGAGAAAAAAAAGGGGTGTCTAATTTTCAAAAAAAAAAAAAGTCTGACAAGCAAAATAATGTAATTATATAAATAAATGATTTTTTTTTGAAAATATAAATGCGGGGGTACGGACCCTCGGCCCCCATCCATCTGCCCCTTTTACAGTAGGCTAGTTAAGATCTAGGGTGGGGACACCGCCAACCAAAATGTTGAAAAGGAGATCTTTTTTATGCTCATCTTTCTCACCTCATTAATTCATGCATGGCGTCGACATTGATCCAATGTGGTTCCAACTAACAGCCACGGCAATCATTCAGTATCTTATTCCGATTTTATTGTGATATACAAAGAACTAATTAAAGATAATGCTCAATAATGAATGAGCTGTGCATGGGCAGATCGACTGTAATATGCTCAATTTACAGAAGACTTATGATATCAATTCAAGGCAGTATTTAATATGCAAATGAAGAGAATATTGAAAGACACGGAGAAAGAGAGAGAGAAACACAGAGAGGGAATATAATGAATGTGAGGACACATCGATGTAATGGAAATTTTTGAGTTAAAAAGAAAGAATGAAAGCTAGATAGATTGACAGATATATATACATATATATAGAGAGAGAGAGAGAGAGAGAGGGGGAGAGGAGGGGGGGGGGGGTTAAAGACAGCCTAGAGAGGAGGATAGAGAGAAAGGGGGAGAGGGGGTAAATTGAATAAAAAGAAAGATATAGGAGAGAGAGAGAGAGAGAGAAATAGGGGCATGAGGGGAGGGTGTTCGAAAAAAGAACCTTTTATGCTGGAACAAAGAGACATCGATGATGATCAAATTACTAATTACCGCTATCTCTGTATTCATCATCGTTTTTGATAATATGCTTTGACATTTTAATTGGTCTTGAAGGGCAAGATGTAATTAAAGACCGCAATCAGTTCATCCATGACGTCATCATTACGTCGCAATACTATAAAAACCACAGGAATACCACCGTGTCACAAATAGAGCATCCCACCATTTTCGTTAATTAATCAGAAAACAATTCAATAACAGTTGGACACAGAGCGCTTACAAACAGGGGTGTATTCTGAACAGAAAAGTGGCATATTGTGGGTTCCGAAATCGAAGGGGGCACTGGTATCGTGAGCCGGGGGAGGGGAGGGGGGGGGCTTGGGTGGGGCATCGGTCTTATGAGATGGATGAAAACAATGCGCATTGATAATAATGATAATGATTTCACATTTAATTTTAGAGAGATGATAGAGCGCATTACATAAATTCTTCCATATGCGCATTTCAAACTTCTCTCTCATAGACTTGGATAACACAAAACTACTGGATATTTACAACTTAATTCGTTTCACAGATATCATCAATCTATATAAACTGCGATACATTTTGTTAAAATAATGCGAGTTTTTGTATTTACTGCTGATCCCTTCTTTCACAATATCTCCTTCCTCGTCTATTCCTATATCTGCCCTTCTTTTAAGCTTGTGCCTGCAAAATCATCCAGGTGGTATCGAATTAATACAAGCTCTTGCTTAAAGGGATTGATTAACTTTGTGAAGAATTCAAAAATCAGCTCAAATTCCAGTGAATTGTGTGCAATCCTCTAACTACATATATAATTAAGGATATGTGAAAGTATGAGAGAAAATGGAACCCGTTTACTATCCGAAAAAAGAGAAAAAAGCGATCGATCGCTATAGCGCAAGTCGCTCCGCTTCTTCGCTGCGCTGCAGCGCGCTGCAGTCACAAAAACCAGCCCGTGAAGAAATAGGGATTCGTTCATTGTACGGTATTCTGTGATAGAACCGTAAGAGTTCTTTAGGGTTCGGTGGTACTCTATCCCAGTGGCGGATCCAGGGGGGGGGGGGGCCCGGGCCCGGGCCCGGGCCCCCTCCCCTGGAACCAAAAAGGGGTCCCAAAAATGCTGAGGACCTTTTTTTTTTCTTTTTTTTCTTTTTTTTTGCTTGTCAGAAAATTTTGTAAAGATTGAGCCCCCTCCCTCAAGAAATCCTGGATCCGCCACTGCTCTATCCCGACATCAATGTTCAATCGTAAATATTCTGATATATAAACGACCGATCAGCTTATAAAACTCAGGCGATTCCTGTCTGACCTAAAGGTTTGCAATTATGATTACAGCATTAGCTGGAACAGTGATTTTTTTTTTCAATCCTGGGCAAAGTAAATCAATTCCTTTAAATGTGACTCTACCGTAATTTTATGAATCACCATTATATTCCTCCTTCTTTATTAATTTGAATACTCTGTTAATTTGTGGGGGAAATGAAGGAAAGAAAATAAATATTACATGTACTTTGAAATTGAAATTTATGTCCAAGAGTATAAATTACTAGGCCTATACCTTATTCTCTTAAACATTTAATTCGCAGTAGATTATAGTTGATTTTTCATCGTTTTACCGGAACTTAAGGAATAAAGAAATTAAATCCCACTCCAATTGATATTCCATCTGCGTGTTCCATATCGTGTTGCAGTATTGGAGGAGAGAGCTGATTTCATGCATTTGAACTATAGCAGGCGGTGAAAATAGCGGTAATATCAGTCAGGCGAAAAGGGTGAAAGTTTAGTCATGCATGAAGCTAGAATTGACACTTATCGTCCATACCAGAGGGTAGCGGCTAATTTCGAGAAGAATCTTTTTTCTCTCTCTCTAAATCTTGAAAAAGGGCATGATCTCGAGTTTAATTGATGAAGGGAAATAAAATCCTTTACAGAAACCGACAAGATTTGAATTGAATGATACATTGTGTCAACATAATTTGATGAAAGTTGTTAGGATATTCTAGTTGAGTAATAAGCTTAGAAAGAAACCCCTAGTGACTGCAATACATTAACAAAAAAATTCTGTATAGTGTGCCCAATTTTTTTCATAGCAAATTTACGTTACGAAGTATTTTGTTTAATTACCTTGCTAGTATAAACAATTGTCAAGTCCGTATGATTTCACTTTCTAATCAGATATATTATCTTTATTTATATTTATGACATATTAAGATAGCTAAAGGGAATTCTAGAGAAATGAGGGGGCGTGAGTAAGGAACCGAGAAGAGAGATGGAGAAGAGATATAAAGAGAGAGAGAGAGAGAGAGAGAGAGAGTGAGAGAGACCCAGAAAGTGATAGAGAGAGGAAGAGAGAAAGAGAAAAAGAGAGAAAGAAAGAGAGAGGGGTGTAGGATGGAGAGAGGAAGAGAAACATAAAGAAAATGAAAGGTAACGAGAAAGAGAGAGAGAGGGGGAAAGTGGTTGAATGTTGAAAGGAAAGAGAGAAAGAGAGAGGGGGGATTGTGAAAAATATGATACAGAAGCAGAAAGAAATGATGGAAATTGGAGAGCAAGAGATGAAGATAAAGCGATAAAGAAGAGAGAAATAGAGAGAGAGAGAGATAGAGAAACAGAGATAAGGAGATAAAGAGGGAAAGTAATCAAGTTGAGAGAGAGAAAGAGAGACAGACAGACAGAAAGAGAGAGTAAGATGGATACACTTTGGATAATAGATCCCCCCAAATAATCGAAATTTGAGTTCCCCATTTGTTTAAATAATTCATTTCAAAGAGATCAGTTCATATCCATTTCCTATCAAGGGAATAGATTTCCCTGATATTGAAGTAGAGAAGAGGATATTTATTAAATAATCTCATCATATTCCCAAGCTTTATGATTGAAATGAAATTTATCCCGGGCAGTGGATGAAACATTGATACAGCAACAGTGATAAATGTGTGTATTGGGACGTTGCGATTGTACAGGGTGTTTAAAGAAAAAAAAAGAAGGAAGTTTTGCTGGAAAGAATCTCTGATTTTAAGTGGAAATCATTATCTAATACCTTTACTTTTAATGCTGTAGTGGCATTCACTGTTGGATAAAAACATGAATCTATCTGTAAATGCATGTTAATACATTGCCTATTTTCGACTTTATAGATTCAAACAAAATATGATTACATGTACAATGTGTGTCATGGCCCTCAGTAATGATGAAGCTACCCTGGATAAACAAGACATATTGTTATTATTGTTGTTGTTGTTGTTGTAATTATTATTATTATTATTATTATTATTATTACTATTATTATTATTATCATTATTATCATCATTATCATTATTATAATTGTTAGCATTATTATCATTAAAACTCTAGAGCATCCAGTTGTTTGTTTTAGGGTTTTTTGTTTGTTTGTTTGTTTGTTTTTTTGCATGGAATTTTTCGTATGGAAATCGCACCATAATAAATTTACGATACTTATCTGTAAGATCAATGTTCCTTTAAAATATTTCGCCCTGTGTTTATCATTTTTTTTTTTTCAAATTGGCTCTGTTGTTCATTTTTTACTTTTATGTTGAAATTTCACCAGAGACAAAACCATCAGCGTTACATAATGCAATACGGATGAAGAAATTTTATGAGAAGGACAAACATGGGAAGCCTGTTAAAGTGATTTTTGACACACCATGTAGTACGAGTTAAGGAGGCGGGGAAACTCTGTAATTAAGGGAACCGCAGAATGAAAAATGAAGATGGGTGTGATAGTGTCGATCACTTTGTATATGAAGAGCTTAATTCCAAAAGGAGCTAAATCCATTTTTGACCGAAATTGATTTTTTAAAAGATAAATATATGCATCTCGGACATGGGAATCAAATGCACTATATCGCATGAAAATTTTTTTTTCTTTGAAAGTTGAAAAAAATTGGTTAGAAATTTAGGTTTCATTCCAAAAGGAGCTAAATCTAGTATGGCCATTTAGGATTTGTACATTTAACCACATTCCCTAAAGCTATGTGTTAAGATTTTTACGCATATCGATGCAGCTCCCAGTCTAGATCATCAGTGCAAAATTTTGATAAGATTTAGCTATTTTCAATATTTCTATGAACATTTTTGGAATGAAACATCGAAAAATTCCGTCTTTAGGAAAAAATGAGAAATTCATTAAAAAATCAAAAACATATTTATCAACAAATAAACATCTTAAAAGATGTAAAATGTACTCTGCTAGCAATCATATTAATGTGTTTCGTATTGAATTCCTGTTGTTAAAGGTGTTTAATGTGCAGAAAAGGACAATCGACTAAGGTTTCATTCCAAAAGGAGCTAACTCCATGGAAATTGAAATTATAAAAATTTCATAAAAATTGAAATTCATTGCTAGATTTTTGAAAACATGATGGAAGTAATGTAAGACAATAGCCCTACCATATCAAAATAAAGTAACAGCGGACAAGGGAAAGTGGTAAATTTTAAAAAAAAAACCTTAATTTACTCAAAAATACTAAAAGTGGATTTAGCTCCTTTTGGAATGAAACTCTTCATATTCTCTAGTGGACATAAATGTGTCTTAAACTGCCCACTGTGTGCATTAATAGATATCATCTATTTCATGAAGCCCTTTTATCATAAAAGGGAGAAAATGTCGCGGGTGTGAGAAGATATTAATTACATCGTTATCTGGTTAGCAAAGGTGATTGATATATGATGATGCAAACCAGTCAGGCAATAATGTGCTTTAAAGCAAGGAGCTTCTTCAAGATATTTATCTGGGGAGGGGGGGAGGCTTATGATGATAGGCAGAAGACCCCACCCCTCTCTTCCGATATAAATCGCATATTTTTTATTTTTATTATTTTTTTTTTAACCGACAAAGTAATGATCTGCTGTGAGTGGAAAAGTGTTTCTTCGATGTGAATGTGCTTACGTCTTCTTATTCTCCATGTCCTCCTTGGCTTCGTTTGTCCATTCCACACGCACACACACACACACACACACACACACACACACTCTCTCTCTCTCTCTCTCTCTTTCCCTCTCTAAGTCTCTCTTCCTCCTGCCCGCCCTCTCTCTCACACATACTCTTTTTCGTTTTCCTCCCTCTATCCTTCTCTCCGTCTTTCAGCCCTCTCTTCCTCTCTCTCTCCACTTTCTCTAAAGCCTGTAGCTCTATCTGATCGCTCCCCCCTCCTCCTCCTCTTTTTTTCTCCCTCTCTTTCTCCTCTCTCTCCCTCTCTCCATCCCTATCCCCATCTCCCTCCTTCTCTCCACCTCTCGTATCCTACTCTTTCACGTTCTCTCATTCTCTCTTTTTAAATTTCGATCCGTCTATGGCTCTCTATCCATTACCTCTTTTGCAAGAAAATAGCAGGGCATAATGTTGCCGTGTTTATTGTTGTTGCATCAGACGCGAATACTATGGCCAAAAACGCTCCACCCATCTCTCGCTTGATAGGCCTACTAGAAGAAAAAAATAAGAAGGACGCAAAATTTAGGTTGATATAAATGTAAGAAAGTAAAGCTGAAAAATCTAACAGGAAGAAAAACTGTTATCAAAGACGTGGATGATACAGTGATTTTAATGTATCAAAGTTTTCCCGTTGACATGTTTAGTATAGTAGTAGAGATACGGGACATCGACAGAATATTGTTGAATCGATCGCCATCCTATATATAAATTGTTTTTGTTTATTCTATGCCAAGTGGAAAAATAATTGAATGAAAATTGATTAGCTTACATAAAGCGATACACTTTACCCATCCAACAGATTAAACAAAAATCTGTAGGGAAAACAGCTGAAAATACTCCTGTTCACATTATTTTCACCGCGTTGTTTTGTCGGTTTCGCAACGTTTGCAAATAGCGCCATCTAAAGACGAGCGCTCGACAGTTACCCCGATGTATTTTTGGTTCGCATGACATGTTATCCTTCAGATTTGCTAAATTACTCTTTTTCACTCATTCACTTATTTTATGATTATCATGCCATGCATTTTGGCAATATCATACTGATTTAGTGATTTCTATCTTTTCAATTATTCAAATGAATTTGTATAAGTTTGGTTGTTTAATTTCCTTTTAGGATTCCATCAAAATTTTATTTTGATGACAAATCTATTTCTGAGTACATGTCTATTATGTTGGATTATTTGTCTGCTGGTCAAATTACTTGAATAAATCAATTAACCCATTACATGCGGGAACCGGATGGTTCATGTATTAAGTCTATGGTAATAAGAGAATTCAGTAGTCAATGGTTAAATTTTGTTTCAGTACTTTTTGCAATTATCGCAAATAATGAGTCAGGAATCATAAACTTGGCTGCACTTTTGAAAAACCGATTTTATGCTCATGCTTTCATTTCATGCATTTGAAAATTTCAGTCACGTCTTGAACTTACGTTTAAATCTGTAATTAAAGTTTCAAGGGGTATGAATTCATGAAAAGATATTGCTTATAACTTTTAATTCGCTTTATTCGCTTTAGCTGATGATTCCTTTCTATTACCCCCCCCCCCCCCCCTTCAGATCATGGACAGGTTGCACATCGTTATCCTTGTCGTCATGGCAACAATACTCAGCTTTCTTCCATCATCTGAAGCAAGACGTGGTGATGGATGCAGATATTATAGTGAGTAAATCCACGAGTCCAGGGCGGTATTTTGGATTAGGGATAGGGTATGATTTAATAGGTTTGGGATTATCAGAGGGGTAAGATTTCCCCTTATCGTTATGGGACTCAAAATATGCATCCAGAACTTGAACCGAAATGAACCCAGTATGTTTAAATTCAAATTCAAAATCGAATTCAAATTCAAATTCACATTCAAATTCACATTTTCAAATTCAAATTCACATTCAAATTCACATTCAAATTCAAATTCAAATTCAAATTCACATTCAAATTCACATTTTCAAATTCAAATTCACATTCAAATTCACATTCAAATTCAAATTCAAATTCAAATTCAAATTCAAATTCAAATTCACATTCAAATTCACATTCAAATTCAAATTCAAATTCAAATTCAAATTCAAATTCAAATTCAAATTCAAATTCAAATTCAAATTCAAATTCAAAATTCAAATTCAAATTCAGATTCAAATTCAGATTCAGATTCAGATTCAAATTCAAATTCAGATTCAAATACATTTATTGATTCGAAATTCAAACATACAGGATCATTCTCAAATACTAGTACATGTATCTATTCAAGAGCATACCCATCAAGAATCAGTAGCATAGCGTGGGGCCATCAACTGGGGGGGGGGGGGGGGGGGGGGGGGAGGTGGTCACCGGTCTTACTCGGTAAATGGAATGCAATTTAACAAGGCCACCTAATCGGGGAGGGTATGAGAGGGGGTCGTAGTGTCTTCTTTTCACGTTCCCTTTCCCCACTGCCCCTTCCCCCCCCCCCACCCTTTTCACCATTCGGCCCCGGGAAGGGCGGGGCATGTGCCCCTTTTTACTACATTATTAACTAAGTGAATACAGGACAGAAAGTTATGAATTTCTTAATGTTATGATTGATAAAACGAAAATGGGCATCTCTGTGATTTCTCTTGTGAGCGGCTTTCCATATCTTTGTAGTAAAACTTTGATAAAGTCCTATTTCTTGTCTCATCCGTGGCCTAGATTGTACTTCTTAATACCTGTACAATTTTGTATACATTCCCCTCTGTAGAATAGATATACTCTTTTATCAACAACCGAGGCGGTTTTTTGATAATTTGTAGAACAAAACAAATTCGGGGGGGAAATGTGAGAACCGAATCTTTTTCTACTAGTGTATTAATGTTTAGACCTTTATCAAGAGGAGTGACTATAATTATTAACTTTTTTTATTTTTCATTATTTTTTTTCCACAGGAAAGATGTGTAAATACCAAGGCACACGCTATGAACGCTGGGATACATGGTCTAGAGATGATTGCTATGAGTGTACGTGCCTCGGGAAAGGCTTCGGATATAAATGCTGTCAAGAGTGAGTGATGGTGTCTTTAAAACTCACAGTGATAACATTGAATCAATAATTGTGATAAAGATAACAGGAATTTAATTCAATTTCAAACTTCCTACCAGAAATCTGCAGACTACCTTTTGTAAGATTCTTCTCATTAAAAATTGTCGTTTTAAAAAAAATTCCATATCTTATTTTCTTCACACTCTTTATCCTATAACCCATAATATGCCGGGTAAATTTTTAAAAAATATATAAAAATACATAGTTACAAGCTACACACGTAGTATTTGTTTAAAGCATTTGGTCCCATTTTTCTTCTTTAAAAAAAGTTGAATATTCAAATTCAACTACGTGACAAAAATCTTTAAATCAAATTCGACTTTCGTTTGTGTCTCGTTTTTGAAAAAATATTCACCCTCTCCCTTTCTGTTTTTCCTGCCTTTCGTTTTTACTTTTCGCCCCCTCTCTCTTTTGATCTGTTCATCTCTTCCCCCATATCACCCCAACTATCTCTCTCTCTCTCTCCCCCCCCCCCCTCTCTCTCTCTCTCTCTCTCCATCTCTTTTCTCTCTCATTAGGTACTGGTTACCAATGATCTTCGATGAGGACCAATGTGAGGCTGTATGGGATAAGGAGACCTGTTCTTACTCAGTAATAAACACGGACCCGAAAGACACAACGCCCTGCGAAATATTCGCCGGTATCCTGAAATAGATAGATAGAGCGCCATCTATAGACACCTACTTTATAATACTAGTACTCCTCATAATTTATTTATTCATCCATTCACATCATCCAGTCTTATTTAATCAGCGACCCAGCCTGGTTATTATCAGAGAAATATAATAATAAAGTAAGGTATACAAAACATAATAGTAAAGAGAAATGTAGTAATATAATATAGTAATGTAATGAGATATGCCGATAATAATTAGTCAACTAAAATTTGAATAGTGTTAATCTAATCTATGAGAATATAATGATATAAAGGTGAGTTTTGAAGAAAAAAAATAAACTGACAACCTTTTCCCCCCTTTTTCGGGGGGGGGGGGGGGCGGGAGTATTATATCTTTTAAATCAACATGGAGGCCATGGCCTCCGTTGCCCCGTGATACTTCTCAGCCTCGAAACTGTAGGGTAAAGACGGGATCATCTCATTTGACCGACAATGCCGGCCTCGTGGACCTCAGAAAAGTTGTCAGAGGATCCAAGAACCCGACATATTAGTCTTATTGTCTGTCGGCATTGGAACCCTCCGAAAACTTTTCAGAAGGTCCACTAAAACAACATTGTTGATTCACGGTCATGTGGGGGTCCGTCTCGTGGGGCAGCTGATCGACTGAACTGATACCAGGAAAAAAAACTGGTAAACAGTCGTCTTTTTTTAATCTGAAATTTGATGTTAGAATCATGTTTTGGACACTGGATTGGACACTGCAATAGTGTTTGGGGCACAAACAGAACACCATACAGAAATGTGCTAACTAGTACATGTATATGCTTCCAAGGGATTCGTCTTCTTCATCTCATGGGAAATTGATTTTCAGATTTTAAACAGGTGGACGAGTTAAGAAGATCGTTAACTAGATTTCTCAGTATTGTGATGGTGATCCGAGAAGGTATACTGCCTTTAAAATGATTCAATTTTAAATTGTTTTCAATAATTCCGTTGGAAAGTGTCTTTCTAATTTGTATGTTAAAAATAAGCAATGTTTTTTTTTTTTTTTTAATTTTGTCGTATTAAATGATTTGGAAAGGATATTGGGTTTATTATGAAAAACAAAAGACTTCATCGATAAATATTTATGACTGATATTGAATAAATTGCCAGCGTAGACTTTCCTTCCAGTATCTACTCTTCCTAACAGTATATACTATCGCAAAGACTTTCCAGAAATAAACCTTATCAAATTTTGCCTTGTCCGTCTGCTTTTCAAATATGCAAAGGTGACAATGACATTAAGAAATCCGAACATGCATGATTTCTATAGACAATACAATAGGCCAGGGGCGGATTAAGGATTTTTTAAAATATAAAAAAAAAAGAAGGGGGGATTAATCAAAAACAAAATGGGTCATCAGTCTAAAGAGGGGGGGGGGGGGGGGGAGGGAATTTAACCCAATATTCGCTAAATTCTATTTATCAAACAGGCATGTTCTCTTATAACCAAATGTTAGGTACAATAATTTTACTCAATATTTTTTTTTAAAGAGTGACAGTATTTTATCATTAATTTTGTATGATGTCGAAGACAATGTTGGACACGTTTATTAAATATAGTACTGCTTAACACAAATGACACCTCGGATTATAAGACCTTGTTGTGCTAAATAAAGTACGCTTAATTATTGTATCTATTAAAGTGATTGTAGAAATCGTATTTGTGAGGAAATTACTGATTAAGTGAGGCCTGTGAGTCTTTTGAAACACACCAGAAGCAAAAGACATGACGATGATAAAGATAGAGCGAGAAAGAGCAAAAGGAAAGAGCAAAATAAAAGAATAAATGTCTATATCAGAGAATAATACACTGTAAAAAAAAATTGCCGTTTTATCACGGGAAATTTCCTGGCAGTCAGGATGCGGGAATGACCGTTTTTCCACAATACGTGTAAAATAACAGGTTTCCGTTTTTTTGTTGAATAGTAGAAATCTTTAATTTCTAACAGGAAAATCTATGTAAATTAAAACGGAACCATGGAAACGATTTGTAATTTAACAGGGTAACTTGTTAAGATATGAGAAAATTGTTTTTTAACAGTGTTCTATGTCGGGCGATTGTAAATATATGCTGATTTCCGGTAAACCAACAAACTTGCTGTTGTTTTACAGGAAAAAGACTGTTAAATTGAAATAACGGCAATAACTTGTAATTTCAAGGGCCAAAAAACCTGTAGTTTTACAGTTATGTTTTACAGTGTAGAAAAGAGAGTCGACAGGTAGACAAAGTAGGCCAGGGTGGAGGGGGTGGAGGGGGGAGGGGATGGGGAAAGGGGGAGAGGGGGGGGGGGAGGGACACACAGAGAGAGAGTGAACTAGGAAGAAGGGGTCCACTCGCTATTCATAAGGACTGCTATTCATAGAAAACCGCTTTTCCTTTAACACGGGTTATAATAATAATAATAATAATAATTCAATTAAAGTCCACTCCAAATTTTATTAACCGATAATGGAAATTCTTTTTGCCCAATTGATCGTGGGCCCGGCAGCCACTGTGCAGCGCCAGATCGACGTTGCTCTATCCCTTCAATTGTTGAACGCCAAACAAGGTAGCAGCAACTCCCATCTTTTAACGTCTTTTGGTATACGGACGCTCTACTGACTGAGCCAACACAGCGGTCCTTATGAATAGTTGTAGTGGTCCTTATGAACGGAAGTCCTTATGAATAGCGAGGTAATTTGTCTATGGTTTGCTCGCTATGTAGAAGGACCGCTATTCATAGAAACCCGCTGTTCATTTAGTCACGCGTTATGGATAGCGGTCCTTATGAATAAATGGTCCTTGTGAATAGCGGTCCTTATGACTAGCGAGGTTACCCCCAGGAAGAATAAGGGAAGACACTATTATTGTAAAAATATTTTGTCTTCCTTCGGAGGGGTCATGGAAAAAATATATTAAAAATAATAAGAGGAAGGGTAGAAAAAAATAATATGGAAAAGATGAACAATTACAATCAGGAAGAAGACCCCCCCCCCCCCCCCGCCAACCCAAGACAGCTGAAAATCTTAAGTTTTCTATTATTTTGTAGAACATGTCAAAAGATTACCGTTTTCCCAAAGCGATCGCCCACCCAAACAACAGTCTCAAGAACAAAAGAAGAGCCATTATTGACAGACTATTCTCATCTTTATCCCTGATCCTCATTAGTGTAGCCCCTTAATTGACCCCATACCAATTAAGCCGCCCCCTATGAGCCCTCCCTGCGGCGATCAAGAGTGCCCATGTTGCACCCATGTTATTCACTAGAACAATAGGGGTGAGAGATTGATGTTTCTGATTGGCAGGTTGGGCGACACGAAGGATGACGGCAGAACATTTTCGGGGGGGGGGGGTGGAATCAATGAGAGAGAGAGAGAGAGAGAGAGAGAGAGAGAGAGAGAGAGAAAGGGGTGAAAGGTCGCCACTCATATTTTGTCGAATGAATTAGGCGTAAAATCATTATCACCAGGGGCTGACATATCTTGAAACTTTTCAGCTTCTTAAGTTTTGCGCGCAAGCGAAGCGGGCGAGCAAGGAATAGTTTTGACACTTGTTATATAGTGAACATAATGATGTAAATACAATTACAAATAGACGAATCGCTACCCGAAAATGAAGGGTGCCCTAATATGAAGGTATATACGGTCATACTCAAACGGCTGCTCAAATATTGTTAATGCAAAGGCTGTTGGGGACTGTAGCCCCCCCCCCCACACACACACACACACCTCCAGCCCCGGTCTCTACGCATTTGAGAGCTAAAACGTGCATCAGCAGATTAGAGCAATTGGTTATTAGTTTTGACTGATATTGACCCAAAGGGGTATTAGACAAACTGACAAATGGATAAAGAGAAAAGCATACAAAATAAATCGTCGCGAGACCAACCAAAGAATAGACGAACAAGGTTTAGACGGAAAAATAAAAACCCAAAGGGTGAAGGGAAAAAGCAAACAATAAAAGAAGATCATGACCTCCTCCCATACCCTGCCCTCACTCTTGTTCTCTTACAGTCATCCATCGAATATTTCCGGTGCCCCCCTCCCCCCACGACAGTGTGCGGCCCTCAATAGCTATATACTCACGCTACGCCCCTGCACCATTTCAGCCCGTATTCGTCTGCTTCGCGGCGACCCTGCACGTACCTACGTTGATACACCGTGAAATTAGTTCACCGACATAATTTTATAGACTGTGACATTTCCTCAAACATAGGTGAAAACACAGTTTCATATTTTGTCACTGTAAGCACTATGCATCCCCTCTTATACAGCCTCAGACATATTAAATACTATTAAAAAAAACCCAAACCAGAACAAAACAAAGATCGAGTGATCACTGACGTCACTCCCCGGGGGAATGAAAATAGAGTGAAACTGCACTCTTTTCCTTTTAGAGAACACTCGATAGTCACTCGATATGCACTCCTAAACAAGTGATCACTGACGTGACTCCGGGAGGGGTGAAAACATATTGAAAATTCACTCTTTTTAAGAAAGAGAAACATAGAAACATGGTAATAAGTTTGGACATGCAGACTTTATTTTGTGTCGTAGACGAGTGGTTTAAACACTTGACTAGAGATGCGGAGGTCGTGGGTTCGATTCCCGGCACGGCACTTATGTCCTTGAGCAAGGCATTTTATCTACATTGATCTTTATTGTCACCTGATTGTATGCGTAAATAAATTGTGTTTGGCATATTTTGATTACCAAAGTGTGTGTGTATGTGTGCGTTTATTTATTAAAAAAAAAAAGAAGACTTTATTTTGTTAGCATTATAATTCATTGTCAGGGGTGGATCCGAGGTGTGTGTGTGTGTGTGTGTGTATGTGGGGGGGGGGGGCTGGTGAGCACAAGTCTAAATAATCTGAAAAGAAAATAAAAGTGTAAAACTTTTTAGGTCGGGTGGAGGGGGGGGGGGGGGGGGGGAGTAAATCTGCTCCCGATTATAAAAGAAAAGGTGTCCTCGCATCTTTCGGCCCACATCCCGACCGAAACCAGCGCACTATTACAGATTTTATCGGCCTTCCCTTCCTCTTTCTCCATTTCGCCAGCTCTTTCCTAGCGATATAGACTTGACAGAAGGAGTATTCCGTTTCCTTCAAAATGTCATAAAGTTGCATGGCCTTCTCCCTTTAGTTGTTACTGAGACACAGACAAGTAATAAAACATTTTTTTTTTGTTGGAGCCCGATGAAAACTCCTTTTTTTTCTACTGACAAGTTCACGCTCACGAAGGGATCATGACTTTCTGCCCTTTTATGGCATAGGCGTAGTCTCAAAATAAAGACGCATTCTAAAATATATTCGGTGGTTGTGTTAATCGAGTTGAGTACACTATGTCATTGCCCGAAGTTGGTAGGACAAAATAATCACTCGCGTGCTCATGGTGCTAGGCGGTTATTATTTACAGTGTATTTTCCACCTTTAACAGGAATGGCAGACCAAAGGCATACGTCTCTGAAATAATTCTAGCTATCGGGGAGAAGGCACCTGGGCACATGCCTCCCTTAATCAAGAGAGAGAAAGAGAGAGAGAGAGAGAGAGAGAGAGAGAGAGAAGCAAGAGAGAAAGAAAGAGAAGAAACGTTGGTTATGGTGATGGGAGGGGGGGGGGGGCGCAAACTGAAAAAAGGCTCCAAACATTTGTACGGCAATAAAGGTGCGTGTGCGTGTGTGTGTGTTTGGGGGGGGGGGGTGTTTATTTATTGTTTTATTTATTACTTTTTTTTGGGGGGGGGGGGGTGCAGATTGAAAAAAGGAGCCCACTCCAAAATAGGTCCTCGGCTTAAAGGTGTGTGAGTATAGGGGAGGGGGGGGGGGGGTGGGGGTGGCTTGCATTTATGTCATTAGTTGAGAATAAGCACACGGGAGATGGTGAAGAAGCATTAATCTGATAGTAATAAGAAATGGACACGGTGCCGGGCTGAGAACCTAAACTACAATGACCCAGGTCGACCGAGAAATCATTTATTGCATTCCATCACGTCTGGTAGCATGTCATCACCCCTCCCTCTTTATGGCTTGGAAGAAATGGATTCGTCCACTTTCAAAGTATTCATAGTCTAATAAATCAGACGCGTTTGTCAAACAGGGAAATCACAAATGATAAAAGAATCGAACATAGACCAATTTACTTTTACAGGGGAATATGATATGAATAAACTTGCAAATCTTTGAACATTATTTTTAGAAACTCTCGACTGAAGTTGAGGTCGAACATGATGAATACAATGATGGAATTCCCATATTGTTGAAATGAATTATATAGTGAATACTATACTCTAGGCCAATGCATTTACGGTGTGTGTTTTGTTTTTTACCCTTTTTCATAATTCATTAGATTCTTGACACTCTTTACTAATAATTTTTCTTTCTTTTTTATGCTTTTGTTCAACCAAGGTTCAAATCAAATGCCCAATATTGGTGTAGTTCTAGTACCCATACCTGTCGCCAGTGGTTTGTATTCCTTCTAATTCTTAGCAAAATTTAGTCAATTTGATGAAGTGCTGATGATTGCGAACCTCATAATAATACACAGTTAATCTCATGTAGGCATACGAGGCGGTGGCTGCCCGTTGCAGCGAATAATAATTAATGCATATATTTACTTGTAAAAACTATCAACTGTTTTGATCGCTCGCTTCGCTCACTCGCAAAAAATGTAGAAACTGGAAAGTTGATATTCGGGCAAAAGGTTCAGCCCCCTTCGAAAATGTGCCTTTTATGCACCTTTCCTAATAATTATCTTCTACGCAGTTTCTTTCACTCGAAGCAATCGCATGACTCAACATTATAATCGGCTACAGCCCTCATGTTTTTCACCCCTCCCCAAGTTGCACTTAACTGTGATTATTCCACCCTCCCACCAGACCCCTAATCCAGCGTGACCCCTATGCAATACGTCCAAAGTGGAACAGTCCATCCCCCGTCTGTCAGGACTTGTCAACTATCCGCCGCAGGGTAGGCATTCCCAGACAGCGCTGAGGGATCTCTCAAGAGACAAATTAACGGTCTTCGGAACACAATTTCTACATTAGACTGCTATGACGTTTGCCCTGACTCCCGCGGTGTATTGCAAAAAGAAAGAAAGACAAAAAGACAAAAAAAAAAAAAAAAAAAAAAAAAAAAACTTTCGCAGAAAAAAAAGAGAGTTGACAGCGAATACATTTTTCATCTCCGTTTACAATCACATTATTTTTAGATTTTTGTTTTTGAGATGAAAATCGTTTCCCACACACGGAAGAAAAACGATTCTGACGAGTTGGTCTTGGGTCTATGCGTAGATAATTATGCCCACGGATTCACTGCTCAAGGACAGGGCATCGTTTCATCACACCGTCGTAAGTACAAATTCACCGACATCCCATTTAAACGCGTGTTAATCTTAATTATACGCATTTCAATGGGATGTCAGTGGAACTTATATGACGATTTGATGAAACGCTACCCTGATATTTTCACCGGATCTTGCTCTGTCAAAAGTAGGTCACCGGAGCCTGCTCAACTTGGTCCTAGATCCTTCGACTTTTCTGTCATTAAATTCCTCCCCCCCCCCCCCCACAAAAAAAGAAGTTTTTTTTATTCCAACATTCTCTTCCCATCTATTCCTTCTGCATATACGATATTGAATTTTAAGTATTTTTACATACACGTAATAACACTATTAAAAAAAAAGACTATCATAAATGTTATACTCTTTGGAGCCTTTAAAGGAAACCAAAACCCAAGGAGAGAATCAATGTTATTGGAAAGTGAGAATTCAGAGAAGCACTTTACAAAAAGTTTCATTAAAATTGGTTAAAAAATGAGAGAGTTATGGAAGTTTGAAAAGTCTCGTTTTACTTTCTATGGGGATCCTCAAATTGGCAAAATTGCTTCAAAATGGCTGATTTTGTGAACAACTCTCCATTTGTTTTGTACACAGATTTTCAGATTTTCCCCATTATCTTTCAAGGTGCAGTTGATCTCCTTCTGAGCTCAACATATATAATGGGAAAATGTATTTTACACCACATATGTCGAGTTCAGGAGGAGACAAGGAGCACCCTGAGAGATAATGGGGAAAATCTGAAAATCTGTGTACAAAACAAATGGAGAGTTGTTCACAAAATCAGCCACTTTGAAGCAATTTTGCCAATTTGAGGATCCCCATAGAAAGTAAAACGAGACTTTTCAAACTTCCATAACTCTCTCATTTTTTAACCAATTTTAATGAAACTTTTTGTAAAGTACTTCTCTGAATTCTCACTTTCCAATAACATTGATTCTCTCTGGGTTTTGGTTTCCTTTAACTCTCAAGTGTAGCTTTCTCCTTAGGCTCCTTTATATATCACTTTTATTTTCGCCCAGTCTTTTCAAATTATACTGCATGCAAACATGGCAAACGTATAGATATGATTCTCTGACAATAAATTTCATGTTCGTTTCTACCATTTATTGTGTTTGTAACATTTATACTGTAAAAGCACTGTAAATGTGAAATATGAAACAATAAACTGAAACTGAAACTGAAAAACCCCATTATTCTTCTTCTCATTAATGTTCATTTCTTATATTCTTATTTTTCGCCCTTTTATTTTGTTTCTTTTGTTTGTTTAGAGGTGAAATGGCTCATTGGTAGAGCAGTGCCCTATAGGAGCAGTTATCAGACTCTTATAAATTGGGATGATCCCGGCTTGTTTGAAAGAAGGGGAGGGGGTGGGAGTTATTTCACATGAAAGTCCACGATATATGGGCAGCGTAACGTACATTGCCTGAGGATTTTTTTGGGGGGGGGGGGAAGGGGGGAGGAGAGTGATTTCGTCCCCATGTGAATCCGCTTATGCGTAATTGAGTTTTTATTCAGTCATATCTGACCCCTATGAAATACTTTAAAATAAAGATTTACCTCGTAGAGATTTTTTTTCTTCTCTCTATTTCTATCTCTCTCTCAAAGAGAGAGAGAAAGAAAAAAATGTCAGACTTACAAGCAAAATGGGTATCCACATTTTTCTCTTTCTCAGTGTAAAACCCTTTCGTCCAGATAGGCTACTCTGTTGCAAGCCTAATAAAGTAACAAGAGGTTCAGCAAACGAAAACAGGCTGAAAAGCCAAGACTAGGCGGGGTGCGCGCGTGCGCTGCTGGTGAAATTCCACCTGTTGCTCAGCTATAACTGGCGTGTTGCATTAACTCAAACCGGTTTGTTTGCCATTGTTTGCAATCATATCCAATAAATTTCTCGTTTGTTGGCATTCGTTTTCTTCTTAGACAGAATTCGAAGACAAGATTGTTTAAGAAATGGCGATGTCAGAGTTGGTCAGGCTGAGGAGATTTTTTATTTTTTTGTCTTCACCAGTGTTTACTTTTTACGAGGAGCTGTAATTGTGTTTGACAGGCTATGGAGATGAGAGAAAAAACGAGGAAACTGGGAGAGAGAGAGAGAGAGAGAGAGAGAGAGAGAGAGAGAGAGAGAGATAGGGATAATGACAGAGAGGTAGAATGTTGGATAGAGAGAGATAGATAGAGAGATAGAGAGAGATAGAGGGAGAGAAAAGGAGAGAGAGAGAGTGAGAGATCAGACAAGTTTAGAAGATGCAGTATATAGAATATTGAAGGAAAAACAAACACTTTTTCCCTTAGAATTGGCATGATTGACGCACATTGCAACACGTGCGTGGTTGATAAGAGCGCAACACAATGCATATTATATCATTATCATTACAAATATGGGTAGAATTGATTTAGATAAATGAGGAAATGTATTTTGAACTTAGAAGGATATAATTTAGATAGACGGTTATCTAGTTAAGATGTATAGGTACATGTACACAGAGCTCGAAGAAAGGTAGAGATAAATCAGAGAAAAGTAGGGGAGAATACCCTGGTTTTTCAAATCATCAAAAATACATTTTAAGGTCCGAAACTCCTCTATGATTTTAGTTCTGATACAGTGTTTAAAAATGTTAAGGTCTACATTTCTGGACGTTTATCGATATGTCAGTTTTCCTTTCCTTCTTCGCAAACTTGCCCATGGACATTTTCGATAGGAGAGCCTAGGTCGGAGCTTTGCGCCATCATAACTTTTTTTAAAAGCAGAAAATTCACAGGACACAAAAACTTGGGATCACAAGTATGCCATATGTTTGTGTAGTCCCATGCAGCCTACCCATACCAGTCCTGTACCAAAGACATTATAATGGTTGTGATATTTTGTAAATCTTGTAAAATTCTGGTAATCTCCGAACCTCACAATTCATACTGACTAATAATCAATGACTTCTAGAGAATAATTCCTTCACAATGCAGTTGCTTGACCAGTATATGCCCAAAATAGCATCATCTTCAGGACAAAGAATTAACTTATTTCCAACAACACATTATATGCCTCTTCAACTGCTGTAAAAAAAAAACATCACGATAGCAACCTCTTTCTGCAAAACATGAAACAGACTGACATCTTGCAGCGTCCCGGGTGCCGTCCAAGACCTACTTAAATTTGTCACCTAGACTGAGTGACATCCGTAATAGTGCCTTGCTTTTGTAAATGTTGTTTAAAGGGAAAACTATCCTTCCTTCTCGTGAAAAGGAACTCAACTGCCAATCATTTTGATGTGGAGGGGTTGAACTATGTACACAATTTACGGGTATTGTTACTTGAATAATAGGCTGGGTGAAAACTGACTGCGTCCGTACAATGCGAAATGTCAATTGAGGCGGGAGAGCTATTGTGCGCGCGTACAGATGCTGTGTGTCTGGAAGCAGACGACATTCTAGTCGCGATCACCTCGCTCGATCACTCATTTTCTTCGCCACTGTGATTTGTCCTCGGAACAGGTGAACACCGTCACGAATTTGTCATCGGTGTTCGATTTGCAGACAATCGCGGCGAAACAGTTCCGTTATTTTCTTACGGTGCTCAATGAGTTGAGTTTCGTTGTGAAACTGCAGTTTCCATGCCTGAAAGGTGGTAAGGGATCAATTACTGTGCTATAATTTGTTTTATTTTGGGACACAATTTGTTCTGCATGATGGAGCGAGTATTGGTTCTGTTGATAGCTTTCGCCGCATCGTCGCCCGGAGTCTGGGGGCAGGATCCGGAGACAGACATGGATATGCTGGGGGTGAATTCTCGTACATACCCGCTAGATCTCAGCGGCCGTCCCAAAGAAACCGACTGCGTGGACATACCAGAAGACCTGAGCCTGTGTCAAAACATCGGATACACTCGAATGCGAATGCCGAATCTTTTAGAGCACGATACTCTCGATGAAGTAAGAAATCAAGCTAAAAGTTGGGTCCCTCTCTTACTTCAGCGCTGCCACGAAGGCACGCAACTCTTCCTGTGCACTCTCTTCGCGCCGGTCTGCTTGGAGGTGGACCGCCCGATCTACCCGTGCAGGTCGCTCTGCGAGGAGGTTAAAGCCGGCTGCGGGCCGCTGATGGAGTCCAATTGCTTCCCTTGGCCCGCGATGCTCAAGTGTGATAAATTCCCCGAAGATAACGACCTCTGCATCCGGCTCAACATGAGGAATCAGAACGGGACCGTGGAGGCCCAGCCCTTCGAGATGTCGGCAGGTACGGCGAATGCTGGTAAACTTAAAGATACCCATTTCATAATTCACCACAACCTTTTTTTTTTTGCTGTTGCACGGTAGGCCTAGGCCTATAGGGCGTAGCCCGCTAGCCCCTGATAGCACCTTAGCCGGGGGATTTTATTCATATCTTCCCGAATACACGGTAGCACTTGCAGTTGCACGTAAATAGTGATGTACGCATGTCTGTCTCTGGTAAATCTATAACAATATCTATAATAACCTCGCATATAAGTGTGAGTATACAAGTATCCATTGTAAATACTATATACGGACACAAACTAGTTCGTCGCAAACTTGAATAGCAAGCAGCATTGCGGTGGTGACGCGAAGATCTTGGTGGTATAGAGTGCATGGAAGAGAAACCATGTCGTTGTTGTTGTTGACTGGGGTTTAACAGACGTGCATCAATCAAATATTTTTATTTAAGTCTGGGACCTATCTTTGACGTCACCAGCCGAAATACCTGACTGAGATTCGAACCTGTGTCAGAGTCAGGTGAATTCAGAGCGCTTACCGTAGACGTTACCGCTGGACCAACTCCTGATCCCCTGATGTATTTTAGTGATGATTCAAGTAGTGTTGCCTTGGTCTAGCGTTTCACTCATTTAGTAGTAAAAATAATTATAGTAAAATTCACATTTGTGATAGAAGTAGACGGTTTTAGCACTAGCAGAAAATAGAGAAGTACGTGTAGGAGTATACAGGTCTAGGCATTTAATGGGGAAGTCCACCCTGATTATAAGTTTGTTTTAAAAGTAGGAGAATACTAGAGAAACAGATCAGTGAAGGTTTGAGCGAAATACGATAAGAAATAAGAAAGGTATGAATATCTGAAGTTGTAATCAATCAAACACAAATTGGCAACTCCGTGACGTAGCTTTCGAGCTTCTCTCCCATTTGCCACAGTACCCCCAAAATCATTTACTGTAATTCCGTTTCCTCTATAGAAAATATTAGTTTATACATGCACCTTAGATATAATTATTGCTAATATATTTTTGCACAAAACCTGTATGAAACAAATCTATTCGTTCATCAACAACTAAGAAAATGAGAATTTATGAGATTTTCTGTACTGAGCAAATGGGAGAGGAGCTCGCAAGAAACGTCACGGAATGCAAATTTGTATTTGATTGATTAAAACTTCAAAAAATCATAACTTTCTTATTACTTATCGGATTTAGCTCAAACTTTCACTAATCTGTTTCTCTCATTTTTCTTCTTTTCAACTTAATACCAGGGTGGACTTTCCCTTTAAGTAGAAATAAAATGTAGGTGTGTGCATGAACTTCATATAAAAGTTATTATTAAAAAAAAAATTAACATGTTGGAACATCGGTTTCCTTCCTCCTGACACTATCATTTTGCAATAATTTTATTTGCTTGTTCAAACCAGCAAGCCTAGCCTTTGCATATAATTATTTAAAAATTCATTTCGCTTGATGAATATTATGATTGTATAGATCTACTGGTGGACGGTAATAATTCTTGATCATGTATTATCAGCTCCTCGTATGACTATAATGTTGTATACGAGAAGGTATATTCTCTATGGACAGGAAACAGTGACAGGTGCCATGCTGATGGGCTTGTGAACAGAGCTGAATATAAAATGATGTCGGATAACATATTGTTTTGAGGTCTCAAAAGAAAAGAGGGTATGAAGGAGAATGTAAAAGAGAGAGAGGGGGGAAGAGCGGGGGATAGAATGGAGAAAGGGAATTAGAGAGAGGGAGAGAGAGATAGAGAGGGAAGAGAAAGTTAGAGAAAGAGAGAGAGAGAAAGAGAGAGAAAGACCGGGTAGAGAGAAAGAAAAAAACTATATTGGAGGGAATTTAAAGAAGGAAAGAAAAAATACGGAAGGAGACCGCCGAAATGCAAGTCAGTGTAGAAATAAAGATAGAAAGAGGGAGAAAGAGAGAGAGAGAGAGAGAGAGAGAGAGAGAGAGAGTATTTGAGATAAAGGAAGATTGTGTGAGATAAAGAGACGAGATAGAATGATAGATATAAAAATGGAGAGAGAGAGAGAGAGAGAGAGAGAGAGAGAGAGAGAGCTAGTGGGGGGGGGGGGGGGGGGGTGGGGATGTAAGAAGATGTTGCTATCTTTAATTCGCACGAAACGTGTTGTTTTCAAACTCTTCTCTTTTATGTTGTTCGCTTTTGACCTCCACCACATTATCCCTCTCTTCTTTTATGCCTTTTTTGTTACCCCAAAGATCATCTCCTTTCAAACTGTCGACAGGTAAAAAAATGAGTTCTGTCCATGAATGAGTAATGAGTATCTGGCAAGTTAGCCTGCTGTAATCATCAGGGGCGAAGCTAAGGGGGGGGGGGGGGGGGGGGGGGGGGGGGCAGGGGCATGGAAAAGTCATGCTACCGACAGCCTTTTCCAAGTTGATTTAGCATTGATTCATTTCGGGAAGTTCATGAAAGGGCCACCCTTTTCCCTCAATTGATTTTACATTGATTTACCAATAATATGACCAAGGAACACGAATCTCGTGATTAAAGAAAATGGACAAGAGGTTGGTTTAACATTGATTCGTCAAGGGACCTTATTTCATGCTACAGACAAGTTGTTAAAGTACATTAAACCAAGGAGTTATCTGTGATAACTCCTTGATTAAACAATGATTCATTTCGAAATGCGTTCATGAACGGACAATTTTTTTTTCTAAGTTGATTTTGCATCGATCCACCGAGGGACATGAATTTCGTGCTATGGACAAGTTTGTGGCGTGTTGATTCATAATCTCGTAATTATGTCCAAGGCTTTTTGTGTTCACGTGAGCATGTCACGTGTGACAGAAACATCAGAACATCCGCGTACACCTTACTCTCTTTGGCACTTTGTTAGGGGTTTAGGGGTTGATTAAATATTTACCCGCTATACACCTGCTTAGCGATGAACATAGGCTTATTATGAGTTGATCAAAGTGATTGATGGAAGCCTATATATGCTAAGAAATCAAATGCTTTGTGTTTGTTGTTGTAGGGGGATTGTGTAGGAGGATTAATACTTGGAACGGTTGATCAGGGCCCCGTTTCATATAACTTATTATCGATAACAACTGCCTCATTTCTATGACCAATTTGCTCTCAGCCAATCAGATTCAAGGATTTCAGTAGCTTATTACAGTTTTTGCAACTTGTTATTGATACCAAGTTTTATGAAACAGGGCCCAGTATATGTATTTTTCTTAGGGATTTTGGGGGGTACTTTTCACCAAGTAACAAAGATTATGGCCATGTATTTTGTAGTCATGCTGTGCATGATGTGCTTGACAGTGATAAAGATAACCGTTGCCTTTAAGTTTAGGAGAAATCAGCTTATCGAAATTTCATTAGGCCTTCCATCTGAAAATAAGATATTGCAGCCAGTTTTTACACGAGAAGTAGTACTATTATCCCTGGAAAAAAAAAGATTGTCCGTATATGGAGCTATGTATTTCACTTCATATCTGACATAAACATGCTAAAAAGGATGCAATCGTTACCATCCTTAATCATGATTAGTTTTCTAAACGAAAAGGCCATTTTGAGTAGATGCTGTAGATTTTCTACACATCAAAATCAAATCCATCTGAAAATTTGCCATAGGTTTGATTGGAAATTGGTGGCCCATGATGGGAGTGTTGTTTCCATGTGCTCGCAGAAATGAATGAGTAAGAGATGTCCTGTTTTCCACAGATGTATGATTGAAAGATTGCATTCCTTTTCAGTATTTTACTAGAGCACAGCCGTGTTGTGTTGACTGCTGAGTGTTTTCGAATGATCGACACCTTTTCTGTCATGACTGAATAAAAATAGTGCCTACAGTGGGGGGGGGGGGGGGGTGGCAGGGGTGTAGCCAGGCCATTAAGATTTTTTTTTTTTGGGGGGGGGGAGGGGAGGGGTGATGTCTACCCTTGTGCCAGTAGCCGTAGATGACAGAAAAGAGCTATTAAAATAATTTTCCAACCATTTGCTAAATAATTCCCGATTTTTAAAATTAATTATTATTTTTATTATTGGGGTGGGGGGGGGGGGGGGTGGGGGGTAAGGTGTGTCGTGGTGGGGGGGGGGGGTAAGGTGTGTCGTGGGTGGGGGATGGGATCACCATTTCTGCCTCTTATATTTAGCGTCGCCCCTGGGCCTTCAAAAATGTTACAGTTATCCAATAATGAAGTAATTTACTTCTTGGATAAACGCACTTTATCGCTGTAAATAAAGTTATGCAGTAGTTTTATGTTTTTGTATCGTTATATCATGGACGGTTATATCTTAGAGCTAGCGCAGTCGTCGTGATCAGGTAATTGCATCAGGGAAATGTGTCGTGAAATCCCTACTTTCACTTGCTAACAATGGGGAGATTTGACGGAACAGATGCACATTAATGTATCACCGGTAACATGTGTCTGTGAACACTGACAAATAACCACTCTAATCCTTGAAAATAGAATAATGAACAAATAAAATGCCACAAGAAAATCCTTATGTTGCCTCTGGAAGCAGCGTCCAGACGGCTCTCCTAACATGTCGCCACGCCGAGAGTTCGGGGGAAAGGGTTTGTTGGCAAACAGTCAAACCACTCAGGGCTTTACTAGACCTACGAGAAAGAATGACCACTTGAGTGGCAGACAAGATGGACAGATGGCTAGTCTATAATCACAGACCCTTGTGCCGTCCATTAGTATAATTCTTTATAGTTTAGCATTTTTAGACCTACATGAATGTACTCCATAGGTCTGTATCATCATAATAAATCACTGATGCTTGTATGTTTTTTATAGCAAGGGTCTTAATGGTAATGTAGAGGCCTAATGAGTGAATATTAATTTGTATAATTTTAACATTTTGAGTTTTATTCTATATTATTATTAGATATAAGAAATTTGGCATTGGGAAATTATTTTTGAGCTTTTAAAAACTATCCAGGGACATTCTTATCAGTCTTTGAAGTTGATTAAATGAAGTACATTTCGATTAAATTTGATATTTTGACCCTGAGACCTTTATGGTTTACTTATTAGCCTACCTTTGTCAAGCGCTGAAAAATGTGTCGTTCTAGTTTCCCTGGCAGCTGGAAAAGTTGGCAAAATCTGAAACTCTATTTCGCTTTATGACGTCACACCCTCTAGAAATTTTAGATGGGTAAAAAACAAAAACAAAGAAGAAAGACACTTTGAAATCGACAAGACTCTGTCTGGATTCTCTTGTCAAGTAATGTAAAGAAGAAAGAAGGAAATGAGATTATTTTGTGATTCATGCTTTTTCATGCAATCAGGCGTATCTACGGGGGGGGGGGGCAGAGGGGGCACGTGCCCCGGGCGGCACTTGAAGGGGGCGTAAAAAACGCAAAAGGGGAAGAAATACAAGAAAATTTCTGGTCTTTGAGGGATATTTGTGCCCCAGTCAAAGACAAAATGCGTAAGAAATAGTGTTTTATAGGGTTTGAAATGCGATAATTTTCTGAAGCTCGGTCGCTTTGCTTCCTCCCATAATCATGTTCAGGATCTAGCTATTTTGCGTCCCCAATGGCGTTTTTAAAGTGTTAACCATTAATTGACTCTAGTTGCTTGCCCCCCCCCCTACATGAGGCAGGAGCTTGTTAAATTTTGCGCCCAAAATAGGATATAAGTGCATAAAAACTTAGCACTTTCAAAGTATAGAATATTCGAAATAAGTCATAACTTTGCCTTGCAATTGCCTTGCTAAGTTCCTGAAATATATTTCTTCAGGATTTTCATTCATTTTGCGTCCCCAAAATAGGAATGTTCAAAATTTTTAAAGATACCTATTGCTAGGTCGCGGTATTCCCTTGGATTTTTTTTTCTAAGGGTAAAAAAATAAGAAATTTCAATTTGAGGGGTGAAAAGGAAAAAAAAATTTGCCGCTCGGTCGCTTTGCCTCCATGCTTATACAATAATTCATCAAATCTGGGCCAACAACCCCGGTTTATGTGCATCAAAACTAATTTTCACGTAATGTCGTCATTCCTAAATTAAAAACGCTCATTAAGCTGAGTTTGGGCATTGGGGGGGGGGGGGGGGGTATTTGATAGTTTGCCCCGGGCGCCAGAATACCTAGATACGCCACTGCATGCAATTATTATAACTTATTGAGAATTATTTTACTAGATTTTCTTTCTCTTTACATTAATAGGAGACCTGATAAATATGCTATATGTAACAAAACAGTTTTGCTTGAATAATAAAATCAAGAGAGGAACGATGTTCATGTGAAACATTTATGGAAGTTGCAGGGCGTGAAATATTTTTTAAGCATAATAAACAATCGTAAACCATTCAGTAAGCAGTCGTAAAAATGACACTTCATAAATAATTCAACAACATTTCCACTTAACTCTCTTTGATATTGAGAAATGAAGTTAATAATATGAAGAAGTATGAAAAGACTCTCTTTTTATAATATGGGGTAGTTAAGTTGTATGTAATGCAAGTTTTTGATGTTTTTCCTTTTTTGCTGAAAATATTGACCACGAATTCTCCGGAAATATTGCCTCATTATTTTCATTTTTATGGCGGAATGATAGCTTCTTATGAGGTCGTGAATGTGACTTTCAAGATTATAAAACTTGTCATACTTCCTCGCATCCTAATGGCTTTTAGTGCTCGCCAGTTGATGCTAATTTGCAGGCACAAACCCTGGTCAGTCGTAAAAGAGTGTCTGCACTGTAAGACTACTATAGGCCATGTACTATAGATGCTCCTGACACAGTAGCTGAATTAGGCTTCTCTCAAGACACAATGATTTTCTGATAAAGTGTCAAATTAGGGTCTGTGCTTGCAGACTAAATTGATGCCATAAAGTTCGTGGAAGCTTAAAATTTCATTTTCTAAATTACTGTCAAAAGGCATTTAGAGTGAAATTTGTGTGCTTCCCTTCGACCACAGAGCGCCTATAACTTTTATTGTTAAATAATTTACCGTCAAAGAGCACTGCAGTTGAAAACGTATGTAGTTCCATTCAAACACAAAGCTCCTATATCTTTTTTAAAATGTGGAAAAGCAATAAAATTGAAATTTGCTTAATCCTATTTGATCAAAAACTTCAATAACTTTCATATTCTGAATTATTGTCAGAATACATATTTGTGTAGTCCCATTCGACCACAATTGCGCTGTAAATCAACAGTGACTTCGATTCTAATCTTCGATTTCATTACTAATTTCCGGGCCCATTCCTCTGAGAATCGGGAATCGGGGGCTGGCGGATATTTTCTGAAATATCCGTATTTTGGGATGGAAATACGTAAAACGAGATTCGCATTTCTTTGGTATTTACTTACTTAGGCAAAATTGGATCGCCTATAAATGTAATGGTTTTGTGTAATGTGCGAGCTTTGTTTGTTCCTTATTATTTCCCCGGCGTGTATCATATATCCTTATTAAAAGATGAAGATAAGCATTTATTTTTTTATTGCTGCTCATTTTTCGTTTGGAGGGAGAGGAGTACAAGAGACTTTCTTACAGATGTTAGAAGCCGATTAATGTACTACTACTAAGTAACATCTCTCGTATTTTATTTCATTGAAAAATATAAAGAGAGATTTACAGAAATGAGGTATATATTTTCGTTTAGGCCTCTACAGGGGCGGATCCAGGATTTTGTGAAGGGGGGGGGGCACAAATTAAGTTCCCCCTTAATCTGCCACTAGGCTTCTATATTCTTTTTACTTTCTACATAACGTACAAGCGGTATTATCCAAAATATAAACTCACCTGTTTTTTTTTTCTCCAGCAGTAGAGAATACTGACACACACACACACACAAAAAGACTGACAAAGAGCGTATTACCGTGTTCTGATGGACGAACATGAAGAAAATGTTTGCACGATTTGACTCTCTTTGTAGCCCTATGCAATGCACATATATCAATTGTGGTCGGGTTTAAAATGATGCACGTTAATTTCTAGATGAAATTGGCTATTACCTTTTTTTCGCCGTGGCACATACAGCTGCAAAATACATTTACGTTCTTTATTGAACAAACTGCATTATCGTTTATTGTGAGAATGATTTATGTTACCATTAGGGTAGGTCATAACCCGCCTGAAGTCATGTTGCTTAGAGTTTCTTTCGAATGTTCCGAAGCTCATTGTTCATGCGTCATTTGATTGGTTCAAGGTCACGGAGCGACATATTCCCGTGACGTCAGTGGTAAGAGGTCACCATTAAGGCGAAATAATGGGATTTCATTCATCTATTATACAACGAGTTCTTTGGGGCTACAGGTAGCCGATGATGATCAGTTTGCTCTGGAGAAATCTACCCTCTCTCTGATTTTTTTTTTTTTTTTTTGGTGGTGGTGGAACCTTGACATATCGCACAAGTAATGTAGCTTATAGGCCTATATCAACGTTTCGGAGTCTGTCTAATCAGGGAATTGTAACATTTCACTGCTCTAACCCGGGAGAAGGGAGTTAACTCCCATCTCCCTGCTGTTATTCCTCGATGTTTTCCCTCATGACGTCGTTGGTATTAGTAATAACAAATGGATCCAAGTTCCTCAACCAATGACAAAACCAATGAAATCCCTGGGTAGCGCGTTATACGGAAAGGTGTGTTGGGGGAGGGGTCCGAAGTCAATTTCACCATAACTGAGTTTAATGAATTTTTTCTGTATTTCAGTTTCTTGAAGTTTTACTAACTTCAAGAAATGATATGTGTCATCATAATGGTTGACCGTCCAGTGGCTCGCTCAACACTGCATGTATTATTATCATTTTTCCCCTCTCCTCGTTCACATTCGCTGGGTCAACATTTGAAGACATGGATGTCATGTGACGGGGATACAGACAGACTGGACTCCGATTTCCTTGCAAGGTCTGGTCGTGTGAGACCATGTTAGTTCAAGGCCAAAGCAATTAGCGGGTGATTGACAACCAGTCTTGAATGAACTCTCTGAAAATCCTCCTCCTTGTCATCCAGACATAGCCTAGTTTCCGTGCTACTGATATAATTTTTTTTTCTCTCAATTAAATTGAGTGTTCCGAACAAACATTTGTCCGATAACGATAACGAGATTTTCAATTAAAGGTACACCTTAAGTTACTATGTGGTGTTTACGTGTGAGTATGCTCATGTCTGTAATAGTAGGGTAGCTCTAGGGTATACCTTTAATGCCAACTCCCGTTATTTCATTTATTTATTTATTCATTCATTTCTGCATGATACGTGGTACTGCATAGTATGATCATTATGACAAAAAAAAAGAAGAATAAGTATAAGTAAACAATAATGTAATAACATGCAGAGGTATGGCAATATAACTTTAAACCGTGAAGCATTGCGATACCTTTTTATTTCTTAAATAATACATATAAAAGGAAACTTACTAATGATTAATCGTTATCGGATAAATGTGACCAGACCTATAATAGGGTCCGCGATTACCCCCCCCCCCCCTGAAATTAATGATGTTTATGTCAGACTTCTAATGAATTTCGTCATTTAGTTTCAAATGCCCTCAAAGACTACTCAAAAGAATGGGCAAATCGGACGCTTACACATCCAAGTTCTACATTGGCTACACAAACGGTTCCAAAGGCTACCACACTGCAAAAACAGGGTGTTTAATTCAAAACCATCTCGGTATCAATATTTGGGCCACACCAGAGAAGTGTTAAAACAACACCTGTTTTATATATTGGGCTACACAGTTCTAAAAATCACCAGTTTGACTGGTGTTGTTTTAAAGGGTACCAACCACCAAAAAATATTTTGCTCTTTATGTTAGGGGGTTCATGTCGTTATACTATATTCAAAATACTGGCTTCAAATATTAATTCTATAAAGATATATTGCAATTTTAATTACACTTTTTATAAGCGTAAAACCGACTCGTGAGTAGACTACTCGCCGCACGCGTACGCGCTCGCGCTCGCCAAGATAAGGGCTCGCGCGTAACTAAACTCGGAGTTCGGTTCCGCGCGAGCATTTTCATGTTATCCTTTTTTTTCCCCTTCATACTCCTTAACTGTTGACCGATAGGATGCCAGATAAAGTTCTTCGAGATTGATTTTATACTTTCTAGCTGTACACAAATTATTTTTTTCAGGTGATTGGTACACTTAAACACTTATTTGGGTGCCGTTGCATAAAATTTGCTATTATAGTAACTTTGCTATTATAGTAACTTTTCATGGAATACTGGATTTTGATTGGCTCTTGAGCAACGTCACCATGGTAGTTACCATTGATGGCAAAGTTACTATAATAGTAAGTCTTTATGCAATGGCACCCTGGTGTAACCCAGTATTGATACCGAGATGGTGTTGAATTAAAACTCTGGTCGTTGCAATGCACCTGCACGATTACTCTCTTGAGTAGATGTTTAACTTGAACGTTTCCACAGTTATCAGGAATGTTTTCTGCTTTCTTGTGGAGTTTAATCAAAACTTCAGTCCTCTTTGTTGAAATCATAATGAGTAGCTACACTTAGTGTATTCAAGGTGTGATTTATGACTATTATTTATTGTCATAATAATTAGTAGCCACAGGGCTATGATCCATCAACCCTTACGTTTGTATGAATGTATTTTTGCTGAAATATTTTTGATTGTAATGAAGGAGGCAACTGGACCCTGTTTCATAAAACTTGTTATCAATAACAAGTCACAATAACTGCTATTAACTATGGAAATCATAGAGCATTTGATTGGCTGGAAGATGGAAGAGAACAAGAGCAAGAGAGAGAGAGAGAGAGGGGGGGGGGAAGGGCTGACTCGAATTCTAAACGACTGGAAGACAAGCTAACCGTTTTGACAGACAAACGAGCTTTCTGTGCAAGAGGCATGTGTCTACATGGTGAATAAACATGTCAACAAGTTAATTGTCAAACAACTCGAATGTTTGGTAAATCTTAGACCGGGTCACGTGGTGAGGGCATGAGGTTTGACAAGGCTGTAAAACCAGATGAAACAGCAGTCATACTAGGCCCATTCACATTACAGTCCAAATATCGTGATCTTACTATCATCGCAATTAATTATTATGGAAGATGCTTATTTGGTGTATAGATGCAAAGCAACTTCTGCTTCGGAAAGTTGGGAAAAGTTGAGCAAGCCTGCCTAATGGTATAGATTCTTCCTGGTTAAATTAATTTTAGACAACAGTATAATTGGGCCTAATGGATGTATTTCTTTTGTATTTTTTGTAGTCATGGTAGGGGTTTAGCTTTGCCTTTAGCAGAACACAATTTCGGATATCGTAGTCGAGAAAAGTTCTGTCATGGCGTTATGGCACACTAGGATATAGGGAGTTCTGGAAATTATGCTCTTGAACATGTTGAATATGACTCCCAAATACCATAAAAGGGAATGAAACGTTTGGATTCGAGTTACAACTGAAAGCAACCTCCAATATACCGCATCTCATCTTGTCTATTTGGAGCCAGAAGGGCGTTAACTCATCTCTTTTTGCGAGTTAACGCCCTTTTGGGTCCAAACAGACGTTATGTGAGTTGAATAATCAATCAAGAGGTACCAAATTGCCTCCACCGCCATGAGAAATAAACATTTCTTTGCTTTGTTTCTGATCTGGAGAACGCCTCCATCTTGTCCATTAATTCTATCGCATCATCTTCTGAATACTTTCTACTTGCCCCGCAGAAATGCAAAGATGAAAATTACTTTCAGAAATACGATTTCAAGGGGGGGGGGGGGACGAATTCCTCAGTATATATTTCGGAAATCTTTCATTTGACTGATCATTTTAACGAAAATATCTCCGGGTATTTTGATAGGCAAGTTGGCTTGGACTTCAAGTTCGCGTGTAAATTACCCAGCCGGTGCTGTTCAGTCCTTTGAAATCAAATCGAGCCACTTTTGGAATGTTACTAGTTTGGGTTGGGTTTGATATATGGGTTTCGACAATGCACTTGTACACATTCCCTAACATTGCTCTGAATTATGAGGTCACAGGTCAAGGGTCATTCCACGTTCACGATTCCTACATATGTTTCGGTATAGGTAACGTGGGGTATATGTACTATCAAGGGATTCAATTGTATAAAAGAATGCAATTCATGCACGTTTTAATGATTAATGATACACATGTAGGGAAGCACGGTAAATATGAGAAAATATTTCCTTGATCTTTCTGGGGAAAAGCTATAAACAGTTATTGGCCGAATGGGCTTAGGCCCTACCCTGTGTTTTCTTGAATTTGTATCACCTCAGGCTCAGTCGTACACAGTAGTATTCAAACACGATCCAATGCACCGTTTCAGCACCGTTACCCTTGTCAAGGAGTTACTATGCTAGTTACTCCTTTTCCTTATTACCTTTCATGCTATATCATCAAACGATTCCGATGAATTCTGATGAATTGGTAGTTCACCCTCCCGAGTCTCAATTTAGTCCCAAGGGAGAAAATGTATTTCCATAATCATATGATCATTTCTGATGATGTTGAACATGATGTTGCCATGTTAGACAAAAGATTCAGCACGCCATGATTGGCTCGGCCTTGGTCCCTATCCCACCGCTGCCGCCATTAGATGCATGTCGTGGTTTAAGTAAGGGTATTGTCTGTAACAATGCATTTGTGATGATTTTGTAATTATGTACTAGTTCAGTTATTGGATGGTGTTCTGCAGAATATAGTGGCATACATGTAATTTGATTGGCTCGAGCTCAATGGATTGCGTACTCGACGGTGGATGTTCATGGACGAATAGGACTCACCGGTAGGTAACAGATATTGTTAATCGTTAACTCTAATTTTGATGAAATATCGTGATGTATTGTTTTACTTTCGTGAGATCTTCATATGAAAGCGATGCCGCCCGCTTGGAGATACACATCAAAGGGTTGACTCTCCCACAATCAGGAGAAGTTTGATCACTCCTCAAATTCTGTTTGTATATGTGATTGCGTTCTTCCAAGAAAAAAAAATCGTATTTGGATTCTAACCAAGACTTTTTAAAGATCGCAACTCAAGTTCTTCGCTTCTTTCCTCGCCCTCACCTTAATGACCCTCTCAACATTGTATTGGAAATCCCGCGGTCGCAGCATGGTGGTTTCGGAATCAGAGCGGAACTTCGTGGGTTCCCCCACGGGGAGATGTCGGCTGCTCCGGTAGCCGCCGATCGGTGAATAGCAAACAATTTAAACATGTGCTGCAGACAGATTTACAAGCCAATCGAAAAAAAAAAATAGTTATTTATATCTGACTGAATTGGTTTGCCTGTCATGGCTATAGGCCTGTAGTATAAATGTATAACAACGTCAGTTAAAGCATCATCACTGATGATTTGACGATTTTAACTGATTGCTTAGAAAATCAAGTAGGCCTATATTATGCTTGTAGAAAAGCTGCCAGTGAACCTCCGGTTGTAAATCCTGTCCGAGGGATATGGTAATAATATGATGAATGCCTTACCAACAGCCGCTAGCCGATCGACTTGGTTCGAACTCGGGGCCTCCCGGTTACGATACCACTGCTCAATAACACTGCGCCAGTATACCCAAGGAGTTTGACCATGTTGGCCAATACCTTTGATCAGGGATTTCCTTGCTTTGATGTTGATTCTGTGGAGAAGATCATGGACCTATGAGAGAGATGAATTGGTGCTTAATTGCCACCCCTAATGAATTCTGCAATGCTTGCTTGCTTCCAAATATTTGGCCAGGTCAATATCATGGTCAAGTGGATTAGTCAAAATCACACCAGTCTTTGAACAGAATCAAATTGTTCGCACTCGCAGTTCGCGTCTCCGCCGCGGCAATAGTGACGTTTGGCTAGACTTTTATTTACATTCTCCATTCTCAACCCAGGAGTAGTAAATGGGGACCTGGTACGAAGTAATTCCTTGAATGTTTCAGCGCATTATGACAGATTGACCAAAGCCAAATGTAATTGGAGTGGTTTGTATGAGCCGTCAGCAACCCTTGATCATGTTGATGGGATGTATGCATCGATGTAACTACTTGAAATGGATCGACGGTCCCACTTCGGACAGCAGCCCTAATATTCTTGCGAACCCACATTAAAGAAATGTTTAATTATAGTTTTAGAAAGATAAGTGAATGTGCAGACAGACAACACAGACATGACAGACACGGACAGACTATACATACGGGAAGGCAGACAGATAAGTTCGCGGTTAGACAGTTGCATCATTATTGGTCATCAGCACCTTCAGGGGTTGTAGAGACGGGTCCTGTGGTTTGTGGTTGAAGCTCCATTTTCGTCTTAACTGGAATTCCATTGTAAATTAAGAGAAAGTAGGTTTATTGGGATTCGGAAGTAAATTCTAATTTAATCCTCTTGAGATGTTTGGCTTAAAGGTAAACACACTCATACTGTTTGAAAAGGCGAAAGTGTTTTTGTTTCCCCACTACCCTGGACAGTCGGTTATTTTTTTCTATTTTTGTAGACCATGCATAAACATTAAAATGCCAATTCCGAGAACACACTCGATGATGTTTTTAGCTGGTGCATTCACAATGTATGCCTACAATTAACTCGATCTTCATCTTTACTTTGTAAAGAAAATGTTTGTTACATCCAATGGAAAATATTTTAAACAATAGACTAAGATGGAATCAGACGATATTAAGGGTAACAACATATTTAGTCATTTGTACCCACGCTTATGGGACCACGCCTCCTCAGAACTGTTTTTCTTATTCCTGTTTCTTCAGGGGAACCACCAAGGTATGTCCAATACGTTATCAAGTATCACAGACTTGTATTATGCCATTGTGAATATAAATTGACTACAAAATATCATAGTACTTGATTATTTTTTGATCCAAGTTCTAAGAGGGCCATTACTAGATACAGTCCTTTGATATACTAAAATCTTAGATGTGGTTGTCAATGTATGTGACAAAATAGCTTGGACTTGCCTTTGTATGCATCGATGGGTTAATAAAATCAAGGAGTTATCACAGAACTGTGATAACTCCTTGATGAAATGGGAATGGGAGTGGGGGCAATGTGGTATATTGATGAAGGCTCTTGATTCTCATAGGAGAGGTCTTGGGTTTGATCCTCGATGGGTGCTTACATCCTTGGACAAGATGTTTTTAATATCTACATTGATCCATCTCCATCCAGGTGTAAATAGGTCCCTGGCAGTTGCTGGGGTAGTAATAATTGCAGGGCCCGCAAGAAGAACAGCATTGATGCTGATGAGGCTTCCCTGGCTAAAACAAATTATTATTACTATTATTTATTATTAACTTCTAGAGGAGTTATCACAGAACTTGCTTCTAGTATGTGGAAAGCTCTGAAATGTACAAATGTCATGATGTGCTTGAATGTCGGCCACCCTTTCCTCTGCCAAACATCTTGACGGAGTGCCAGTCGAGAGGGATTTTCTTGTCATCCCGTGACAAATGCAGTTTATTTTAGTAAGCTCTACCTCAAAGGGCCAAAGTGTACCCAGCTGTTATTGTGAACGAGCCTGTGAGGTCATAGGTCAAAATCCTTAACGTTCCTCTTTTCTGGTCCATGTTTTCGTTTGGAATCCAAACTTCTTTAGCATCCCCGTTCTTCGGAAGACGGTGCCGAGATGAGATCTTGGTCCGCCACGTGAAAGTATTCTTCGTCATGATAATGTTCCTGTTTTTTTCCCATAGACTTTGTTAGGAAGAGAGAGAGGGAAGACAGATATCTGGATATAGGGGCTGTACATTCTACATACCCCAACCTCAGTTAACCTTTTTTCTTTTACCGAGAAACGAATATAATTCCTGATGAAACGTGAGGTAGGAGCGAATAATAGGATGGTAAGTGGGAAACCATCGATAAAACCAAATAGCAACGCCTTAACGCCAACACCACCATTATCATCAGATCATCACCACTATCATCATTATATCATTATCTCATGCAAGCAACTGTGGGTACAGAGACATGTACCCCCAACACTTCCCTAATAACAAAAGAAACGAAAGAAGAAGAAGAAGAAGAAGAAGAAGAAGAAGAAGAAGAAGAAGAAGAAGAAGAAGAAGAAGAAGAAGAAGAAGAAGAAGAAGAAGAAGAAGAAGAAGAAGAAGAAGAAGAAGAAGAAGAAGAAGAAGAAGAAGAAGAAGAAGAAGAAGAAGAAGAAGAAGAAGAAGAAGAAGAAGAAGAAGAAGAAGACGCGTGTTTATATACATGTACATGTATATGAAAAAGCTGTTTGTTACAAGCCGACTCTCCCTAAATCCCATTCATGCACATATACGGCATGTACGGTAACGAATAAAGGTTTCTGTGAAGGTTGTGATATACTGAGTTTCTCTCCCTTTAATCAAGACCCGTAATGTATCATCATTCCCTGATGTCTATCTTTCTTATGAGAAAACGAAATTCTATATTAAACGAACATTTATTCTCTTTGCTAAGAGCCCACTCAAGGTGGATCCGTATGTTAAATTCCGGGCAACGATTTCCGATGTCATACGATGTTTTCCGATCTCCGTAATTCGCCAATTTCCGCTCGTGATCGTAAGGTGTGAACATCATAAAAGCAAGCTGTCAGTATAAATCTCACTTTCTAATTGATGCCATTACGTAATTATTCAAGCGGTTTTTATACGGTGATGAGATGTATGAAGCCCCTTACGCCGATAATTAGATAAAGGCAAATTAAACCATTTTCTGACCTGAAGGATACACCTTATACACACAAGTAAGCAGATTGGATTAAGGCCACCGCACACCTTACGATCGGTCTGCGATCCGATTTCAGAAGAAAATGTAATATCATTTGACAAATCATATAAAAAAGGAAAATATTTTTGATTGAGGGTCTGAATAGTCATACAGATAGTAAAATCGATAATACGGCCTTTGCCGAGTTTTCTAGTCGGTGGAATGGCCAAATCGGCTCCGAGTCGTAGTGACGTCACAAAAATCGTACGACTGCCTACGATTTGAAACTAATTTTACCCTTATTCCCTGTAGAAAGCTGACAGCTCACCAAAAACCCTATGTTTAGTATTCATATTACTTTTCAGAACCTGAATAGGGTAGATTTCATTTGTTAAAATAATAATATTTAATGCCATAGCGATTTATTTCACAAATCGGATCGCAGACTGATCGTAAGGTGTGCGGTGGACTTTAGGCATACATGTGGCAAACTGTGCTTGATCCTAGTACGCCTGTTCACATTAATGACATTTGAAATATTGAAATACGAGAGCGTTTTAAAAGAAATCCTGTATAATATTTCCTCGCTTCTAAAATCTCCTTACACATAATATAACAGTTGAGAAAGCTCACAAGTGATGTTCCTTTACTAATAATCACTATTCCCTTTAAAAAAAAGTATATATTGTGTCATATCTAGTTTCTGTGCATCATAATTATAATAGGTAACATTCCAAGGTCGTCGAAAAAAAGTTTGAAATCGTTGCAATAAAATAGGTGGAAATGGAATGCATCTTGTTTTACATACCATATGAAAAAAATGTACACTTGTTGCCATATTTCTCTATCAAGTTCTCAACCCACACATCTTTTATTAGAATTAATTCCCCGCAGTAAATCACTCGACACACTCTTGAAATTGGTTGCAAAAACAATTTCCTAAAGCACATTTATGGTAGAAGTATCCAGTAGTGGGAAATTAGATCTCAATGATGTATGCTCGTTATGCCGGTAAACCTTATATGAATTAGGGCAAGGCCTGTTTTGGCATTTCCCTCCTTTTAACGACAGACATTTTTATAAACGAATGGTAAGAGGGGAAATCTAAGGTGCACTCAATTTTTTATAGCTAACTCCGATTGTCGGATCTCATAAAGATTTGGTGCCAAAAATAAAGTCCAAAATTTTAATTGAATGCGTTTTCCTTGAAAAAAAAAGCCATGTTACTGTGAATTAGATATTGTGGTTTATGGGCAAAGGCGTCTGGTCTGGAGGAGGGGGGTGGGGTGTGGCATTTCGGAATTATCTGTGTATCTTTTGGAGCATGGGTATAGTACATCCGGGGTACTCGTTTTTCCGAAGGTTCGTTTTTCCGAAGTTTCATAATTCCGAAGGTTCATAATTCCGTAACAAAAATTTCCCATAGCAGGGGCTTTGTAATTCCGAACATTTGATGCATTACTCCGAAGGTTCGTAATTCCGAAAATGAAAAAGGGTTCATAATTCCGATGGTTCGTAATTCCGAAAATGCAATAGAGCCCTACATAACTTTTCGAAATTACGAACCTTCGGAAATATGAACCCTTTTTCATTTTCGGAATTATGAACCCTATTTCATTTTCGGATTTACGAACCGTCGCAGTAACGAACCTTCGGAAATAAGGACCTTCGGGAAAACGAACCTTCGGAATTATGAACCTTCGGAAAAACGACATGTAACCAGTATACATCCATGTTTGGAGTATTAACGATACCTACGATTGATGGTCTCAACCTAAAGATGGATTGACACCCTTGTTTATGGAACAGAGAATGAGAGATTTGGGCCCCTGTTTCGTGAAACTTGCTTTCGCTGACAATTTACAATAACTGTTATAAGCTACTGAAATCCTTGCATCTGATTGGCTGAGAACAAATTTTGTCGGTAAAAATCACCGACAAGACACTTGATGAAATGCCCTCAGGTATAACCGACCCTTCATTTCATGAGTCAATAGATTTTTTTCTTTCTTTCTTTTTTTTTTTTGGGGGGGGGAATAATTTGATGGAAAATATTATGATTGATTAATGATATCTCTTGGGGCCATTCTGACATTGAAGGATGATTTTCAAATACAGTCAGTAATGATGTTCAGAAAAACCACCACAATTGTGATGGGTGAAGTATATTATTGCTAAATCTATATTTGAAAATTAGTTCAACTCACAGAGTACATTCATGTGACCTCTTGGTACCTATTCGAAAAATGGGTAATTGTGGTCACGTCGATCTTGCAGACAAACACCGCGAATTATTATTGCGGTATGCATGCTCAGTAGTTGCCCATTCATGGCGAGAAAGTGCACACAAAAAGAAGTCCCCACTCCGAGACAGTTTAAATTTACTTTATTTCTTATCCATGGCCAACCACCTACAGCTACTATATACACAGTCATATGAAGTGTTGTGTTTGCAGGTTTGAATATGGTTCGATGGTTTACCTTTTACTGCTATTCAATATACAGAGGGCAGAGTGTGAAGACGGACAAATGAGACTGTCTGGCCCACGTAGAGGGGCGTAGCCAGTATGGGCAGTGAAAGGACGGGGGCGCTCAGAGTTTTGAACTGATTGTGGTAGAAGTATGGGGAATATAACTAGTTCAGTAGCTGGAATAATTATGGAAAATTACAACTATTATGAAGTAGAAGGAGATTGAAGCATTTGATGTAGTAACAGTTATAGCCGTATAAGAGTACCATATTGCAGTAATACTCTTTCAATTCTTCATTTTCTATTATTTGTATGATAATTTCTATTCTTCCTTTTTGGGGCTCTTGTCATTGTTTTACCTTCGTATTGTCATTCGTTTTTCATTGCCTGAGTCCTTCATTATTCTCTTTACCTCCTCAGTTTCTCCTACTGTTTTATGTCGTTTTCTTTTTTTTTCAAACCCCATTGTTCTATCAAAGTGCAAAAGACTGGATAATTTCCCCATGATTCCGCCATCCGCCACAACAAATATTGAAAAAGGTTTGTGAATATTTTCACGACACGTCACACTGTTTATCGCGAACGTAAAATAAACTCGTCCTTCTCTGATACAATGGAAGACAAGTGCTCACTTCAACCCTCTCTACGTGACAATTTTACCTAAAGCCGCCTGAAGATAGCCAAAGAATCTATTTCACTCCCTGTACAAACATTTACTCTTGTGGGTTTGTTCGTCCTTTCACATTCGTCGTAACTCCTTTGTGATTATTCCACTTGCACAATGGCTACTTGTAAAACGAGGTTACACTATCTATTCTTGAAAACGCATGCAAGCATATAAGTGATCTTGAGGTTTTCACAATGCACCTTTTTATGCGTGGTACACTTATCGTGTGGAGGCATGGAAGTATATATTTATCTAAATTATATTGTAAAATTTGTAATACACCAAACATTTATTTTTAGGCCTACGTGGTAATAAAACTTTAATTATGTGGTAATATATATTCATGTATATGGTAAAATACGGTAGACACCTTACATTTATGTGGTAATAATGCTTATATTATGTGGTAATATATCATATTGTAAACGTACACAGCTTACATCATGTACACGCGGTTGTTGTTTAAGCAAATCTTTATTTCAAAAGATCTTGTAATACATATATAATTACCAGGACCATGGCCCCAAACCGAACTAATGACAGGTCATACAATCACAGCACGGTAAAAAAAATACAATAATTCATATTACAAGCTACAATAATTCACATTTATGTAATCTAGCTCGAAGTTATGTACTATAGAATATCACTGAAATAAATTGACTTTGTATTCTAATCGTCCACAACAAAAATAGAGTAATATTGAAAATAAGTAATATTCAAGATTCGTTAAAGACTTTCGACAGAATTACATGTACATTATATAAATAATTGTTTGTATAGGAATATACCTTACATTTACGTAATTACATCAAAAGAATTAGAGGGCATGCATAGTCTGTGTGTAGGCCTATAGATATTTGAGCTCATTTGATTTTCACGGAGGCAGCATGGCTTTCTGTACATGTATGTGACCTGCAGATCAACAGTGCATATTTTTGAGACACCATTTTCGTGTATTCTGGATTTCCACAGCAATTCTTGATTACACTCAAACATCGGAAATAGCGCTCCACCATAATTATTGCATCTCAATAAATAGGATGGGTGGGAGTACGCTACCCTGTGTCACCCCACGATCGCGTAACATGTTTAAGGAGGAATGAAATTGACAAAACATGCGCAGACACTACGGAATCTAATATATTATACCCCAGCAGGAGCGCGTACAAATGTATTTACTTTTACCTAGAATTACATCTTTGTTCCGATATCCGATGGCATTGACCCAGTATTTTCCCCTCTGCTGTATTCCTATTTCTTCATCGCCACCCCAACAAAGCTAACCCGCTCAAATTATATTTCACACTTTGCGATCGTCGTACTAGTTAGAAGGTACATCAAGATATTTATTTGACTTGTTTGTATTTAGTGACCATAGAAGAACTCTTCAGTTAGTGGGGAATGTCCGGCTTTGCCTGAAAGTCAGACTAGCGCCGACATGCGCCCCCCTGTGTTCATTATGTACCCGTGTTTGTTATTGTGTCTTGTCGAAAATTGAACATTATATTGCTATGACATTACTTGCACCTGTGACTGTGCGGTGTTTGGTACTACATGTAGGTGGTCTGAGAAGTTTTAAAGGAACAGTGTTCAAATTAAACACAATATTGTTATCATTAAATAGTATTTACTATTTGCAAATGAATAGCAGACTCATTGTTCGACTAGATTTCTCCATATAATACTCGCTGTGCAACGTGCAAATAGTGCAAGTTGAGTTCTAGTCGTGAGGCTGAATTATGAAAGAAATGAAAGAAACAGTACTGCCTAAAAGCAAGTGCGAAAGGTTGAATATATAGCATATAAAAATTGGTGTATGCTGTAAGGTTTTGGAAGCACCAAAATGACAAGAAATTGACCCAATCCTGCTGAGAGTCATATGCACTGCACACATAAATGTATATATGGGACTACTCACAAATGTTCGGCTAGAACATTTCAGCTGTTTCTTGTCATATTTTGAATGTGAGGGCATTTGAAGAGCAAACATTTCCAGGGGTATTTTTACTATGATAATCTTTCAAACTTAAACGTAAAAATAATTTAGAAAGGTCACAAATTATGTTTTATCTTTCCCAGAACTCAGCCTCCTCTTTCTTGTTGATTACTTGTCAACATAGAAAACAAAATCGCAATGGCAAATGTATTTTGATACATGTTGATCAATTGGTAGAGATCATAATTATATATTCAACAAGTTGCATTCAGATAAATATGTTTTTGCTATCAGAACTGAACATTATCTTTAACTTCACCTTTTAGGTCATAGATTTAGGAGCTTGGTATACCAGGCCAGGGGTAACCGTGTTAACTTCTCGGGAGTGTTAAATCCATCAAGATGTCTACCAAAGGTTATAGGGGTGTCACTGGGGTCCACATTTTCACACAGGTGGTATCTGAATGGGGGAAAAGCATCGGAAGGGGTAGCCCTGGTTTCCCATGTACTGTGTTCCGCTAATACATACGTATTGTATACAGTAATAGTTATTCACACTGTCGAGCGATTTGTGTAAATTCAAATGGGTTATCCCAGGTCTGGGATCAGGTTTGTATGAAAAGCACATAACGATTTTTTTCCAATAATGCGGAAATAAATAGACAACTTAACAGATAGATAAATGAATGAATAGATTAATAGATAATGAGTAAATGAAAGAATACATTAATTGATGAATAAGTAACTAAATAACTGACTAAACGATTACATAAATAATTCCTGAAATAGACAAATAACTGAGGAGGAAAATAAATTAACAAATGAATAAATGAATGAATTAATAAATGGCACAGTATTCTATTAGGCCAAATAGAAATTATTTCTAGTTTCTCGTCCACGCCCGCATCCAGTTTTTGCTTCCTCCTCCTTTTTTGTTTTGTTTTTTTGTTTTTTTTTTTGTTTTTTTTTTGTTATTTGATTTTTTTTTTTTAACCACCAACATTTTGCTGCAGACCCCTAATATTAAAACTTGATGCCTTCGGGAGGTTTAAATGGACCTCGGAAGAATATAAATATAACGGGAAGCCGTGCCTAATAATAGCATTTGTATGTGCGGCGGCCATCTTGGGAAAATATCATATATTAACATGGTACCCCCCCCCCCCCCCCCCTCCTCATTTTCGAAAAATCCGGAGGAGAAACTAGGAATCAATTTTACTTGGCCTTAAGAGTCAGAAGGGCGTTAACTGTTTTACAGAACACGAGTTAATGCCCTTTTGGCTCTCAACAGACGAATATGAAATCACACACTGGTTTCCTTGCAGACATGTTTAGACAATCGTTGAGTAATGAGCCTTTATTTTTCTTTTCCGCTGTCACTGAATATTTCGACGGATTCAAAGACGCCGCGTGCCCGTATAGGTCATAAAATGTAATCGTTTGTCATTGTACTAACCACTTTGACCTTCTGAAAGAATTGCTTTTTGCTTTAACATGTTTAAAGGACGTAGGCCTAAAGGATATAACCAAGAAGGTCTGATAACTCCTTGATATAACTTTGTTTTGAATCAAGAAGTAATCGTATCATATGTAAGTATTCAGTATGTCTTCCTAATTTATATACTAGGTCGGATTCAGAGAAATATCCGTTAGATACATGGTAACTTACAAGAGTTTTGGGAAGGCCCGAAATTCTAGTGATGTCTGTGTCAAGTCAAGCCAAAATAGACATGGAAGTGAGCTTGTACAGTAGTGTGCACGGCGCGGATGTGTTTGCGTGTGTGTGCGTGTGTGTGTGCTTGCGGAGGGGGGGGGGGGGGGCAAATATACTTCAGACAGTAATAGAAACAAGGAAAAAAAAAACTACATTATTAACTTCCGTCTCACCTTACCATACCTCAAATCCTTCAATTTTCACTTCGAGATTTTCGTAATCCTTTTCTCGGGATCATGTTCACGTCACGTCGTGACACCTGATCAAGAAAAACTCGTAACCTTTATTCCTGTGAAAGCATGTTTTAGTTCTGTGTTTTGTACTCATTCAGGAGACGTTTGTATTCAGTGGCGTAGCTTGGGGGATGGCACGTGCCCTCTAGTTAGTGAGAATGTCCCCCTTCTCCTCGTCTGAAATGACGTCATCGATGCTTTCTGCCTACGAAGACCTCCCCTTACAATCTTGATATGAAAAAGAGACAGATAAGCATTGGCTTTCAAAGATGTATTCAATTTGGTAATAATGCTGGAAAACTGCGAAACAGTACAAGTTGATTACGAGGATAATTTACCCCCGCTGTCTCTCATTCATTATGCAAACTTTCCTTGGCGGAATACAAAACCATGTCATTATGGATGACCTGATTAAGTACGCATTTGCCATTCAATCTCATTTGAAACCACTTTCTCCCTACATCTTCTGCCCTTAGATTTGTCATTATGTACAAGCCATATTACCTCAGCGTCGGAATAATGTTTAGGATGTAATAAGATAAGTCGAAGCAAGGAGTGGCGCGCTGAAGCAATTTGTCTTTATTTCTGGTTAAATTATTCTCGTATTAAAAGAGAATGCGTAAGTCGTGTGTTACGTGAGTGAATGTATAAATGCTGAGTACTAATAGGCCTACAGTTTTCTCGATGTTAGGAATATAGGCTTACCCTTAAATTGGCTGATGTCAGAATCAGGTTGCAAAGATTGAGGCACATGCGAATGTAAAATTTAGAAGACGCAATACATGTATTATTTTTTGAAGAAATTAAATTTGTGAGGAGGTTCTTTTGCAGCCTTGAAAAATAAAATCGGAGCATGATTACACAATCTACTTTACTGTTGGGGTAGCACCCCCCCCCCCTTTCCTCATACACCGGGGCGTTGGCGTGTGGCACTAGAAGCCATACGAATTATGCCATCTTGATATCGTATAAATGGCTGCGAACATTTTTTTTTTTGTCTGAGTTCGTTTTCATCGCCCCATCAAACAGAATTTGAGCACCCATAAAAAGGACTTGGTCGTAATTTACGGTCACATAACATGGCAAGGGTCTATTTCCCCTCTTGTGAAACCATGGGCCTACTACGGTCCATGGTGTAACTTACCACGAAGTTTTACTGCACACTGTCTATCGTGATAAAATTATGACTCTCAGAGTTTAGCATGTTATTGGCGGATCGGTTGGGTGCGGGGGTTGAAACGGCGGCGGTCCCATGATGAGGCAAAACAAAACAACAACAGAAAATGTGGGGCTCAAAATTATTATAATTCTGGGTGGGGGGGGGGGGGATCTAACGCCTCCCTTTTTGGCCTGGAGAGGCCCAGCGGAATTCAAGAAATTATGTTCCTGTGAAAATTGAATTAATATCTGGAAAACTTTTGCCCCTATTTCTCAATCTTGGATTCACCCCTGAATTAATAATGATAATAATAATTAATAATAATAATAATAATATTAATAATGATAATAATAATAATAGTATTAATAATAATAATGAATATTTAGGAGCGCTAAAAACAGAAAGTACCATAGCACTTACAAAAAAATACAAATTTGAGAAAGAAAAGACAACAGCAACAGCAAAGAGACCGACTCAAAAAAAGTTAGAGATTACATTAAAACATTATATTACTGGGGAAAGAGATATGTTTTTAGGGATTTTTGAAAGCGGCAAGAGAAGTTATTTCTCTGAAGCAGAGTGGAATATTGTTCCACGTTTTTGATGCAGCCACTGAGAAGCGCTTTTCAGTTGATGAGAGTCTGGATTTGGGAATAACGAGCTTACATTTTGTCAGCTGTTGAGCTGATTATGAGAACATTTCGGAAATTTTCCAGCACAATGATTATTTTAGTCGTGTTCATCATATAATATTTTCCATATATTCACTCGAGTGTGAAGTTGTAATAATTATGTATACAAGCCATGCAGGAAAAGGTATATTTCTGTCTTCTGTAGGTCATTGAAAGTATAATACTAGTACGCAATGCCTATGTGTTTTTTTGAAAATACGACCCGGCCCTCACAAACGGTCACAGTTTTCCTCGCCATTTCCACAACTCCGAATAGGAGCGCAAAACAAAACCTACTCATTGAACTTGAAGCCTTCCATGTCTGTGTCAATGTCACCCCTAATTTTCGAGTCGAATTTTGGAGGAGCAGGGAGAAAAAAAGAAATCATGATGAATCAAAGTTCGATGAATAAATGGGTCATAGAATTACTCTTCAGTAAAGTAGGGATAGCTTTCGAGGCACTGTTACAATTTTTTTTTTTTTTTTTGGTCATTCATGCTTTTTGGTATATATATATATATATTCATTTGGGTTTTCATATGATGTGAGGATGGGGTGATGTAATTGAATAAAAATAGGAAAGTTTTCAAAAATTCAAGTGGGTTTCTCCTTTGAGCAACTCGGTGTTTCGGTCAATGTTCAAATACTTGTTATTTTTATGTAATCAGGTTATGGTAAAAAGACTATACCCTGCCCGAGAGAAACGGGGTGAAGAGTGTGGGCTAGTTAACCTTTCACCTGGGGTCACATGGCTTGGGGGGCTGATGGGACTGAGTTCAAGTGCAACCCAAGAGAACTTGTCAGGTTGGTGTAAATCACCTATTACCTCACCCGACGAGTCCGCCAGATGATCACTTAAAGGTCGTAATGAGTTCTTGTGAAATGGTGAAAGGTCAAATATTTGTAAAATACAGCACAACTCACATTACATTACACTCACTGTGTATTACCGTATGAATGATATTTGCCAAACTGATTTTTGAAGAAAAATGTGTTTATATTTTCTGAATAATGATGAAATGAGGATAAACAATTTTAGAATTACTTTGAGACATAACGCTCTTCCAAAAAGCAACTTCACTTGAACCTAATATTACATTTAGCAGTATAACGGTTTCGAAAGCATCATCATCATCTTGTTAAAGGGAAAGTCTGTCCTGATATGGTTGTAAAAGAAGCAGAAAAATTAAAGAAACATATCGCAGAGAGCGAAATACGATAAGAAATAAGAAAGTTATGAATTTTAAAAGTTGTAATCAATCAAATACAAATTGGCAACTCCGTGACGTATCTTGTGAACTACTCTCTCATTTCCCCTGTACCCCCAAAAGCATTAATTTCCATTTTCTCTTAAGAAAATATTAAATCATACATGCATCTTAGATATAATCATTGCTCATATGTTTTTACCAAAAACCTATATGAAACAAATTTATTCCTTTATCAAAAATTAAGGAAATGAAAATTTATGAAATTTTATGTACTGAGCAAATGGGAGAGGAGCTTGCAAGATACGTCACAAAGTTGCCAATTTGTGTTTGACTAATTACAACTTCAAAAATTCACAACTTTCTTATTTCTTATCGGATTTTACTCAAACTTTCACTAATCTGTTTCTCTCATTATTCTTAATTTATTCAAATCTACTTAATATCAGGGTGGACTTTCATTTTAAAGGCACAATCTTGTTTTCTTACCCATGAAACGCTTTTACCCTTTTTATGTTGTATTCCAAATGAGGTATCATTCAACTTTATCATGCAAAACGGTTAAAACAGTAGCAGCCCGTTGAGCACACACAGACTTATGGCGCCGCCGTTACGGCCTGGGCGCCTTTTTGGTACTAGACCACGTGGTCACATGTTGCGCGCATCATTTTTAGATGGCGGATATTTAAAGTGCGCGCCCGCGTGTGTGTTACGTTAATTACGATATTGTTAATAAAAGAAAAAGAGAAACACAAACAGAAAAATCACCAGCTTAATTCATTGACCAGCATTCAACTAGCAAGCTATTATTGTCCATGAACTTGAAACACAGTACCAGTTGAGCAGCGGTCCCTTTAAAATGGCATCATTGGAGGAACTCTAATCTGCACGAACATTCAACGATGTCATCGCTCGACCACATTCCTCCCATACTACATGTGCCTACACATCCCCTACAGGTTTTAGACGACAGGGAATTCGAGCGACACGCAATCTTTCATGCTTTCTCCACCCGGGCAACTCCAGGGCCCCGTTTCATGAAACTTGCTTTCACTGACAATTTACAATAATTGTTATAAGCTACTGAAATCCTTGCACCTGATTGGCTGAGAGCATATTTGTCGGTAAAAAATCACCCATAAAACACTTGATGAAACGTCCGGCGGGAGTGTCTACTCCCAGGCAATGGGTATACTCTCTATTAAAATCAATATACAGGAGTGGAAATCCACTCTCCGTTTGAGGAATCAAGTCTTCTTTTTGGAGTGAACATCGACGCGTAAAAGTGGAATCCAATCTAAGAGAGAGATATTCGAACGACTACTCTGGAATGGCCGGATTCCAAATGGGCAGTTTATAAATGATACAGGAGTGGCAGTTCACTCTCTTATGTTAGGGTTCACTTTATTTTTTGGAGTAGAAATCCACACTAGAAAGTGGAATCCAATCTTAGGAAGAGTTATTCGAACCACTACTCTGGAGTTGATTTCACTAAAATTTGGAGTGGATTCAAGTCCGAAAAGGAAGCAGTTCCTAATAAACACGATCACAAAAACCAACCTAAGGCAATTTCAATAGCCTTGTCAATTACCTGTTGAAATGTGCGAACATTACAATGACGTATTGCGTAACCCGAACATGATTTCTATGGGATACACAATATGCTATACTGAAATTGCCCTTGAGACGATTCCTCAAAAGTCTTTGACTCCTTCGAGAGGGTTTCCACTCCTGCACATATTTTAGCGAGTAAAGGGCGAGTTTTTGTTGCGTGCTATGATGGCTGTGGCGCCTGTTTTGTGTGACTCTCGTTAAATTGGAATTGAAAGTTGATTGAGATGGGTGGAATGCGATACTGATAGAGAGCTAGTTTCTGAGTTGTGTCTAGTGACATGTAAACAGCACGAATAGAGGAAGATCATCTACTTTGAAACGTCTTCGGTGTAATTCAAGATGAGTGATGGGCGGAAGACATTATGTCATGTCAGTATAGCAAATCGGTTGCATCTCTTGCGTAAATAAACTGTCTGAACACATTAATTCGTGTTCAACATGGATATCTAAATCGCATGTCGTCTCCAGTACTGTACTTGAAGATAAAGTTGAGTTCTGGTCATGCGATATCATTGTCAAAGAAACTGTCTCAAAGCAATTGGGAAAGGTTGATAAGAATTGGTGTTTGCTGAAATTGCTGTAAGGTTTTGGAATCACCAAAATGAGAAGAATTTGACTCAATCCTGCTGAGACTACATGCACTGGACACAGAAATGACTGTGTATATGGGACTACATACAATTGTTCGGCTGTTTCTCGCCATATTTAGAATATGAGGGTATTTGAAGAGCAGTCCTTTTCAAGGAACATTTCTACTATGATGTTCTTCGAAACTGACATAAAAGGAATGAGAAAGCTCACTGAATGGAGTTTTATTGGTCACACTTCTGAAATGAGGGTCGCTTGTTTGGGGGGGGGTGGATCTTGAACAGAGACTAGAAAATAAAAAATAGGGGATATCTCAGTTATTGACCCATTATTTCATATATATTATATTTCATAGGATAACTATAAAAAAAACGCGATGCTTTGCATGACAATTAGATGAAATTAGGCGTGTGAATTAGAATGAAACAGCCATAGCTTTATAGAACAAGTGAAAAAATGACATATTCACCAAAATGATCTCCTATTCACAGATGCCGGTCTGGCTGTGTCTTTGTCACTCTTAAATCGTATTTATTTTGACATGTTTATATAGCGTGTTCATGACAATATTCAAAGTGGGTCGCATACAAACAAACCATCTTCGAGTAAATACTGGTTGATGACAATTTACATTTTTCTTCTTTTATACCTCCCGTCAAATTTATTTTATCGTCTGGACGTGCGTGTTTGCATTTACAAGTGCGATTTGCCTCGAGCAAACTGCATAAAGGCGAATATTTTAAAGTTTTGTGTGAAAACTCCTTTTGTATCGTAATATTTAATTCCACGTTTTATACAATGCACCCAAAATGATGAATGACATTTTCTTTTCTTTTTGACGCAATTCCACTGTTTTGTTTGGGTAGTATACTGAAATTGTACTAGTTATAAAACTAGTACAATTCTATAAAGAATGCTCACAAAAAAGTACTAATAAAATTGTCTAATTTTGCCCCCCAAATCCACTGTTTTGTGTGAGAGTGTGTGTGTTTATGTGTAGTTTGCTGATATTGTCTTTAAAATGAGAAAATAATGTCTCTTTATGTGTTTTTTGGAACACGTATTCAACTTGAACAGCGTGAACAGGTGTGTTTATCTGTATAGATCTGTGACAATTGTTCACTTTTGCAGATCTAGTAATCGAGTCACGTATTTTATTGGAAATCGCCAGAGGTTAAAGGTAGTGCAAATGATTTTCTCAGGTTTTCTGATTATCTGTTGGCCTGCTTCAGGTTCATGTCAGTCACACATACATTGGCGTAGCTGATGTGAACACTCCCCCAGTCTTACATAAGAAGAAGAAGAAGAAGAAGAAGAAGAAGAAGAAGAAGAAGAAGAAGAAGAAGAAGAAGAAGAAGAAGAAGAAGAAGAAGAAGAAGAAGAAGAAGAAGAAGAAGAAGAAGAAGAAGAAGAAGAAGAAGAAGAAGAAGAAGAAGAAGAAGAAGAAGAAGAAGAAGAAGAAGGAGGAGAAGAAGAAGAAGGAGGAGAAGGAGAAGAAGAAGAAGAAGAAGAAGAAGAAGAAGAAGAAGAAGAAGAAGAAGTCTTGCACTCATAACTTGCAGTTTTTGAATCGGAAAATAAAGCTCTCTAGTTCAGTGTTTAAAATTGTTTAATGTTTGAATGATTACCTTGATGATAATGAACCATGTATTACACTTTACGTCAAAAAGTTGCATTTGTTTATGATAAAAATGTGTCTGTCATTTCTAGATATGAATGAAGAGAGATGTGGGTTGCATGTATGGATATTTCATGGTAACGTCAGGTACGTTAGGAATTCTCCCCCGCATTGACCCGTTGATATCATTATGGTAACTCGTTCGACATGGACAGAGATTAAAAGGGACTAATACTTCACGTTCACTTTCCTCAACTGGAATCCACCCCCGTCCTTGCTTCTCTTTCTCTTTATCTCACCCCCTCTCTCACTCTCTGGAAGACTGAAAGGAAAACTGACGAAAATATTTCATTATCACTACTTTAATCGCAGTATTGTGTGCGGTTTCCCGATTTTATGTAACGATATAGACTTTCCACGAGTCCAAGTTCAGATTAAAAAAAAAAAAGCTTTGATATCATGCACATAATCATTATGATTATGAATAATATTCATGGTTTGAATTTCTTTTTTATCTTTATACAGCAATGCAGGAGGCTTATATGACACAATTCACACAATGCCACGTTGATAGCACAGAGGAGACGTTACTCCGAAAATTTTGCAACTCAGATTTTGGTAAGTATTAAAACATTGCTCGGAGCTTTCCATCATTTCAAAAATTTTTAACATGGACATGAAAGGGATTTTTCTCTCGATGTATCATAGAGTGTAACAAAATCTGAAGTTAAACGTTATTTTTGAAGTATAATATTATTTCCAATATGAGTAAAAAAGTAATGCTCACTCGCCAATGCGAGCAGTTAGAATAAAAACAGTTTAATTTGTTTTGCTGTATACGGATGACCCTAAAATCATGATTGTCGTGATATTCTGTAGCTACATAAATGTCACATACAACTTCAGTTCTCCCCCAAATCACTATCAACCCATAAAAGAGGCCGTGAAGCACAGGAATATAAGTAAGATGGAAATCGTACTAACTGTCAACACTCCTTCATCCCCAAACTAGTTCTTTTTGTCGGAACCTTGAAATAATTATTACCATAAATATTGTGAAGCTACGTTTTCATATTTATAGAATTTGAAGTTCTCTCAAGTCATTATCATAAGAAAAGATTCGACCGTACACAGTATGACCTCCTGTAACAGTGGTAATGAGAATTTTAAAGGAAAATGTAATGAGGATGGAAACTAGACTATAAAGTGTCATCATCCCTTCAACCCCGAACTACTTCTTGTTGTCGGAACCCTGAAAATAATAACATTATTATTTTGGAGCCCCTTTTTCATAATTATAGAGCTTGAGTTTCTCCTAAGTCACTATCATTCGACCATACAGATTATGCATTCCCTAAACAGTGGCAATTAATTAACGAAATGTAAGGACTCGGTGGAAACTAGGCTGACTGTCTATACTCCTTCAACCCCAAACTAGTTCTTTTTGTAGGAATCCTGACATAATGATTACCATAATACTGTGTAGCTACTTTCTATAATCGTTAAACTTGAGGGTCTGCCAAATCACTATCATTCGGCCATATAGAGAGTATGCCCTCTCATAACAGTGGCAATGAACTATAGAAATGTTATGAGGATGGAAAGTAGACTAACTGTCAACACTCCTCCAGTCCCAAACTAGTTCTTTGTCGGCATACCTGACATTTTGTTTTACCAACTCGGACCCACTGCTTATTATCACAATAAACACAATCCACGCATTGGCATTTCGCAATCACAACAAGATCATTGCCATGGAGATTTAAGGCCCCATTTTAAGGGGATTTATACGTAAAAACAGCCAATTATCGTCAAAATGACTGGTCCATTTTCCTGCATTTGTGTGCTTAGTTAACCTCAGAATGACAAAGATCGATGGGCTTTGTCTCCGAAATGGACCGACCGGAAAATACACCCTGCTTTTGCTCCCTTAATATAAATCAAAAGGTATGATAATATGGATGTGAATTTCTTTGAAAAGAATGAAGCATACAAGACCCCCTCCCCCCAAAACAAATCAATTTAACTTTATCATCAAAGGTACAATTCAACCTTCGAAAATGATTCATCTAGTACATGTAGTAATCGCTCCAAAAGGAGATTGGATGTAAGGTGATATTTGGTGAGATTGGAGTCGTATTTGATGCAAATTGAATTTCAGGAAACATTATGGATGTTCCAAGGATGTTCTGTTTGCACTCGACCATGTCTGTAAAGTGACATTATAAAATTTTAGTAAAAAAGAAAAGCGGTTGAAATGTGCATACAAGTAATTATTTTTCTTAAAACGGGTACAGAAATAGATTGGCTTTTAATTAGCATCTATGTTATCAGCATTCATACATTTTACCCTGTCGTATTATTTTGTTTTCTGAGCATATTTTGTAAGTGCATCAGGAGGAAAATAAAAAGCAGTGGCGGATTTAATGAAGGGGGGGGGGGGGAGCAACGGGCCGATGCCCTGCCTTTTGAATTGCAATTGAGTACGCTGTATACAATGTACCCCTCATTGATAAGTCAGATGTCTCTCAACTGGGTATGGGTCGTCAAGTGGACATACCCCCTCTCTCGGCAATGGCAACACTTGCCTCTGATCTGAATCCAATGGTTGAATCCCTCTCCCATATCAATCCAAATCTCTAAATTATGAAGAAAAAAAATAATACGTGTATTTAAAGACGCATTTTTCTTTCGTCATAATTATATCATTTATCCTTTTGAACAATACATACCAAGGATTGTTTCATAATTACATTGCGGCGATTTAAGCATTTTAGATACGCCAAGTAGGTCATTTGTTATCTATTGTTAAGATGCTGTTATAAATCATTTACGTGTTTAAGCATTGATACCCAAGTCACTCAGCCAAACTGACCGATAATCGAAAAAAATCTTGGCCACTCGGGGATATCTAATTGTTTGTCCGATCTTTTGTCGGGCTGGTGTCGGTTCCGTTGGTACGACCAGGTTAATTTTTTTTTTAATGTTTATGTTAATCTCCTTATGCTAATTCTTATTTCTCTCTTCTCATTAATCCTGTCCAGTTTTGAAGTTGAAGATAAAGACGATCCGTGATTCTAAAGACGGGAAGAAGTACATCGGTGACACCAACCCAGAAAAGCTGGAGGTCCTGAAGCAAGGAACCCTAAAGACCAAAGACCTCCAAAGACTCACCTTCTACGTTCGAGAGGGCGCTAACTGCCAATGTGATATGCTAGAACGCAGTGGAAATTACCTCCTCGTCATGGGACACAGGGACAGCAAAAAGAACAGGAAGCTCTTCATGACCTTTGTCCACAGCTGGGTGAAGACACGTGACTTCCGACGGGCGATTAAGGGGTTCGAGAACCCGGACATGTGCGAGAGCCTGGAGACGGCGACGGAAGGGAGGCGCGAGGAGAGCGTCCCACAGGACGCAGAGCCGCATGAGATGACGCCGGCCGATGACGTTTTGTCAGCGGGTCAGACCAATACACCAGTCAACGATGGTGTACCTACAACCCATCAGGTCATGTCAGATGAGACGCCCTCTCCTAAGACCAACACGAGGCGGGAGAGGAAACGAGGAAAGCGCAATCGAGATCGCCCAAGGAAAAACCGCGAGCGGGAGCGGGAAAACAGGGAAATGCCCGTCAGGAGAGCTAGATCTAAGTGGGATTAAATGGTCAAAGATCGAACCTTCAATCGTGGACTTTGTGGAATCTTTAAGGTCCGTCCTTAAAACGATCTATGCACCCTTCCTTCACTAAAACGGAGTGAAGAATGGACGAAATAAAAGATTAGGCTCTTTATCAGTTTCTGTGCATGGGCACATTGTATTCAGTCCCATACTGGCACTGATGTCTTCTCTGACCGTTTATACTCTGAGCTCGTATCAGTGAATGTCCTTCAATCTTCTTGACGCAAATCACTGCTGACTAAAACATAAACTATCGAAAAATTACATGATAAGGACAAAAAGGTATAAAAATGGCTATCGTTAGGTTCCTGTACTAACTGCTCTAGTATAATAATCATTAGCATAGTGTTAACGAATAGATATTACCAAAAGAAAGTCGGTCTATGTTAGATATTGTGTGTGAAAATCAACCGTGTTTACGTGTGCTATACTCAAAGGTGACTTCATCCGTACCGGAATGTCGATTCTCTCGTCTACTATTCAGTGATGTCTGTAGAGGTGAGTTTTCACATAGGGATAGGGCCACTCATAGGCCCTTGCCTATGTGGGACTGTGTCCAACATTCACTCTTGCAGCAGTCAAAAACAGACAACAAAATTGCTCTAAGCAAGGTTTAATTTTCTTATAAATTTGCTAGATTACCTGATTCAGGGACTCTTTAACTCTTTGCCACAAATTTAGGGATTCAGAATTGAAAGTGAAATTTTAAGTAATTATTTTCCTCTCATGTAAGAATGATCTAGACTGGAAAAAGGCCCGCTGATACACACAAAAGCTATTGAACATGTTGAAGCCTATTCACCCGTAGAAGCTAGTCTGGAGTACAAGGTTATCTTCAGATAAGCTTGTACATGTATAAGTGGGATAGGGCTGAAGGTGAAGGAGAGGGGGAGGGTTGACATCCTGTCCCTTAAAAAAAAAATTATGTTGGCAAATTTGCATTTTAGAGCCTTGTCGGCAAATCTTGTGAGTAAATTTTCGGCTAACAAGTCGGCAGATTTGCTCCGCCATGCACTCTATGAATGGTCCATGTAGAAGCCCATGTGTTCACTCTGAAGAGAGAGAGAGAGACTTTCCGTAGCCACACGCAGTTCAAATTGTGTATACATACGAAAACGCGACGCCATTTACATAATTATTCTTACGGAATACGCTTTTAAAATGATCTGTTTTTATTCGTTTTCAAAATCATGTAATCAAAATCAAATGAAAATTGAACATTTTCTTTAGAATAGCCTAAATGATCATGATCAGCATCAGTAACATCATCATCATCATCATCATCATCACAATGATAATAATGATGATCATCATCATCATCATCATCATTCTCACCATTTTCAAAGAAAGAAAGAAAAGAAGAAGAAAAAGAAGAAGAAGAAGAAAAAAGAAGAAGAAGAAGAAGAAGAAGAAGAAGAAGAAGAAGAAGAAGAAGAAGAAGAAGAAGAAGAAGAAGAAGAAAAAGGAGAAGAAAAAACGACAACACTGAAATTGTCATTATCATCTTCTGCAAAATAAATGAATAACTCTCATCATTTGAAACATGTAGTTATTTTCAGCCTTCTGTCGATTTCTGATAGCAAGTTTAGCCCGGGACCTTAATTTTGATAAAATATGTTAATCATGTTGAGAATCAGATCATATGACCTCAGATGACTTTTTTTGTATTTGTTTAGTTCTAAATACCTTTTCTTTAATAATAACATATTTTCTATAACAGTGCTTCTGTCTATGTGACCATGATGACCATTCGAATATCAAGAAAGTATTTCACTTGTTTGAGGTTTGTTTAGATGAATATACTTTTTTTTTTCAATATACAATTTCAAAACGATATTAACCTCATGCAAGCATACCACTACATGCTTCATATGAACTTAAGATTATGTGAATAACAATAATAATTTATCTAAACGATAACGATTCAAGTAGAAATTCTCGCTCTTTCTAAAGAGCTTTTAACTTTCATATACAATTATTTATCAGCGTTGATAACGAAGGAAAAGAAAATGATAAAATCTAGCTGTCGTTCGTGGCATCAAATGCAGATTTGGTATCCGAAACTAGAGAAAATATTGTATTCATAAGTTTTCAATCATTCATTGTTAGAAGTGGCAACGTTGTGTATGTATCTTTTTTATGCTTTTATCATGTATATATAAATATTACGCCGCAGTGATTTCATGCGAAAATTATTATGCAAAGATTGTAGTTTAACTGCACTTTGTCATAGTGCGTTGTTTCTGTGTTTGTATTATATATTGTAAATATAATATAACGGTTTTGAAAGCATCCATATGATAATAATAATATAATAATAATAATTTTGTTTACCCAGGGAAGCCTCATCAGCTTTTATGCTGTCCTTCCTGAGGGCCCTGCAATAGTTATTACCCCAGCAATTGTCAGGTACCTTTTTACACCTGCATGGGTGGAGGGGGACAAATTTGGGTAAACATCTTGTCCAAGGATGTAAGCACCCAGCGAGGATTGAACCCAGGACCTCTCGTATGAGAGTCGGGAGCCTTCACCACTATACCACAGTTCTCACACTTGCTCCCTGGAGCCGTTTGATTTTCCAACTTTTAGCGTTTGATTTTGTGTTAAGTTTTATTCCAAGTATGACATTCATTTATTTATTTATTTTTTCTTCTCATTCTAAAATGGTCACCTGCTTCTAAACGTAGGAATGAGAAGTGATTCTTCGCTCTTCGCACAAAATTTGATTCATATTGTAACCCGACATTAGAAAAGTGCTCGTTTAAAATGAAAAAAAAAAGAGGAAAAATACCAGTTTCTTTGAAATTAAAAATCAAATGAATATATTAACCCATTTGTTTCAAAATCCCCGCTGGAATCATTATCCAGTCATTATCTGTGATTTGTAATGATGGGTTTATATCAAAATTAGGATTGTTACCCGCCCTCAACATTGACTGAGTGGTGTACTGTTCTGTTTCTGTCTCACTGTAAATTATGCTAATGAAATCTGTATTTTACTCCTCAAATTGTTATAGTAATGTATCTCTTTGTAAAATGTACCCAAAGAAACGGAGTAGGCAAAATGCCTGCTTGAGTGATTTTTTCTTTCTTTCTAGCTGCGATAATGCTTGTTTTTTGTAGGATAGATGTAAATAGTTACAACTTATATACCTAATAAAAACAACCATAAAATGAATATTATGTGTTTTTGTCTTTGATTCATTGTACCTTATATTATAATCATTAGAGATGGATGGGTGTTCTTGAATTATGAAGTCTGTGATGAAGATGATGATGGTGGTGATTATTATGATGATGGTAATGATGGTGATGTAGATGATGGTAATTATTATGCTGTTGCTGATGATGAGGATAATGATGACGATGGTAGTGGTAGCGGCGGTGATGAAATTGTAAAAGTGAAAACGATAGCAAACTATAGTTGATACATAAACGATTTCTATTAACTTCATCATTCCAATTTCGGCGTGTTTGGTAATCTATATCATTTAATCTGAGGTCCAAAGATGACTTAAAGGTAACGGATAGTTTTGGGAGGCCCTCAAAAACTTTTCGTGAGATTTCTTTGATTTTACTTAATAAAAAGCAGGGTACTATAACATAACTAAGATGCTGTGAAGTTTTTTCCTCTTCAAGTGTAATATTTACTGAATGAGAGGTGAAAAGTAATAAAAATCCCTGGCCCAAAAAAGAGGGGATGTAAATTCAAACAACGGCCACACACACTACTCACATTAGGATTACTGTGTGTATAGAATACGCTACACATAGTGCGAAGCGCTGGGTTTATTGTGCGGGGAACCTTCGGGTGGATATGGTCTTAGCGTGAGGCAGTGAAAAGCTGTTACCAAGCGTTTCTTACAGATATTTACACTAAAATTTGTTCGAAATCGTGAATGGAATGTTAAATACTCTCGTACATGTGTCTTATGATAAAAGGAGAGTAGTATGTGACTATGTTAGATAAGTTTCTTGCCAGTATGATTTTTGCTACCGAGACTGTCTATGAGCTTTAACCCAATTTAGATTTAAAATAGTGCCTTCAACCCACAATTTTGACATTCCACAATTGTCTGTGATACTTTTAACTTTTAACATGTTTAAGATCCACCTTGAATGAAAATCACCATTTTCATGTAGTTTGCTTAACAAAGTGTAAACATTGTACGAGAGCTTAGACTTTTTACCTTGGCTAATCCTTGCCCCAAAATTGATCATACGCTTCTCCACGTTACTGGTTTAAGTAAATTTAACCACTTCACCTTACACGATACAATTGGCGGTGTCACGGTTTAATAAGCACGCTTTTAAGAAATTTCCTATGAAAGATTTCAATACCGTCCAACTTCTGAATGCCCCACACTTCACTACCATACAATAAAATTGGAACAACCAGCTATTCAAACAACTCACATTGAATATGCAGAGGTAAGCATAATTTCTTTGCCTTTTTTACAAATTAAAGTGAACATATAGCTCTCTTCGTTTGATCAACCTGTTTGTTTCTAGCTTTATTAAAGGAACCGTTATAGTTGAATGTGGTGGTGGTGATGGTGGTGAAATTGTGAAAGTAATAACGACAATGGTTACTCTCAAAATGTAAAAGAGTGAGAAAAACACTCAAAAGAGAGTGAAATTCCACTCTCACAACAAAGAAATGACACTGACAAAAAGTGACAATGAATTTTAAGCGGCTTGTCATTGGTTGTCTTGCGCAACTCATTGCTCACGAGTGAAAATGCTTCAGTTTGCACACGATGTTGAGCGGAACACAGGCTCGCTCTGTCAGTGAGTGAGACGGCTGATGAAGGAATATCGGATTGCTCACTCAGAAGGGAGTGCTTTACCTCTTAATTTGGAGTGAAAGTTCCTTCATTCTTAATGTCGAGCGGCAAATTCACTCATTTACATTTAGAGAGTATGATGATTATAATGATGCGGGTGGCAATGATGGTAGTAGCTTTGATGATGATGATGATGATAGTTGCGATGATAGTTGTGGTTGTGGATAATGATAATAATATTAAGAATAATAATAATGATCATGTGTAATAATGATACTACATGTACTATTTTTATTCATTTTGCCAAAACAAATTGAAATGATCTTTTAATGACTATATATAACATCTGAAGAATTTATTCACTGGCATATATGCTATCTATAATCATTGTAATCACATCCACACAAATTGCAATTTAAGGAAAGCCGCAGACATTTTCTCACATAACATGCTCTTCTTTAGTTCAAAATGATTATGTAAGCATCACCTTCAGGATCAGTTAATTCAATTAAGACAGCAACAAGACAAAACCAATCAACATTCACTAACACACTGATTCACCTTTCCAAAAACCTTCATTACTGTTGCTAATTAAAAAGACAACAATAATAACAAGTTTAATATACAGGTCTAAGCATATCTATTACTTTTCAATAAACAATTCAATAGCAAAAAATAACAGTAGTAGAAATGAATGTATTATAGTGAATTCAACAGAGATAGTTCGCTACATGGGTCTGTGCTGATCCTATAAAAGCTCTTTTTTTTTTCTCTCCACCCCTCCCCCCCCCCCCCCCCCCCCCCTCTCTCTCTCTCTATTCCCCAGTCTCTCGAACCACGTCGTCTAACTCCTTAAATGATCTCTGGGAAATGATGAATGCTAATTATTAGGACTTTAAAAAAAAAAAAAATTTTAGTCATATCTTTTTGGAACACATGCAAATTGAATTCCACGTTCAGTTAGAAAATAGGTGATATTTCGTTATTTTCATTTCATTATAAACGATTGATGTGGAAGTCTAGTTAACACACCCCTTCGAGAACAGCCCCTCACCCCGCTTTTCTCGAAAGGGTGCGTTGAACGCTCCACACCGAGCGGCGCCGCACCGCACCGCACCGCACCCTTTCTAGATAAGCCCCACTGACCAGTGGTTGTTGGAAGTCGGCAATGCAACCGGTCGTATGCGTACGTACGCAGTGATATTTTGGCAACAACAATTATTTAATAATGGCCAATGAAACCGACGACTGTTCCACGACCAGTTCAAAAAATACCTAGAATAAGTTTTATAGAGCTATCGTTAAGAATATACAAGAAAATAAAAAGAAGCGAACAAGCAAAATGATGTTCAGATCTACATATACATATATAAATTGGATCTATGGAACCGGACGTTCCACGACCTTCCAAAGAAAAGAAAAAAGTTTTTTAACTTTAGCCAATATGTACGGCGATTGAATGAAAACTTATCAAAGTAATCATTACTCTTTACTCGTGATAATAAACGTTTTTTGCAAAATAGTCATTAAGTAGAGCATTTATGGCAATTTTTCTCAAGAATGCATGAAAATATTGTTTTAAAATCATTGTTGTTTCTAAAATTACTATAAATTCTACTATGAGGCGTCTTAGAAAGTTTGTAACAGGCTAAGGTATTCATATTTAATCATAAAATACAATCATCGATCAATGATAATCGATTAAACTAGCATACATTAAAGGGAAATGCTTGTTGCTCTGAAAGAAAGAGGAAAAATCAGAGAAGTAGATTGGTGAAAGTGCGAACGAAATCGAACAAGCAATAACAAAGTTATGAATTTTGGAAAGTTGTAATCACTATACATATGGGAATTTCAGATTGACCGAATAGCTACTAGCAATGTCACTGTGATGTAGGGGCGGACAACTCCCCCATTAGCTCGAAAACCAAAAATGACTCTAATGTAATTTTTTTTTTCAACATGTATTACTCAGTAGGATCTTTTTCTTTCATGGCAGTGCCGTCACCAGCTTTTTCAAGGGGGGGGGGTGCCTTTTGGAGAAAAAAAAGACAAAACTTACCAACTCCAATGTCAGGCAGTGGTGCTGGTGGCGCAGATATGAGCTGTTCGACACTACACAATAGTGCATATAGCCGGCCGGCCAGATGGATGTATAGACAAATGTACTGCCTACTGGTCACTATAGAACATGTCGCCCTTTTCAAAAGACATCCCCCCCCACCCGGTGACGCCCCCCCCCCCCCCAACTTTTTTGTTTTTTTGGTCTGGAGGGGGGTGCGTTCGCACCTCCGCACCCCCCTGGCGACGCCCATGCATGTATGAGGACCAATAACAATATGCTATCTCCAGTATATTTTGAGTACTGCCCCGAGCGTAAAGGCACTACACACGAGAAAACCGCAAATTGAGGATATTTTTGTTTACGACAAACGGGAGAGTTGTCCACAAGTATGTCACGATAGACACGATCAACTCACCAGGGGCCCGTTAAACAAAACTTGCGTTTAAACGCAAATCAGGAAAATCAAACGCAACTTTATTTTTAGCCAATCAGAAGTGCGCCTTTAGGACTTACGTTTGATTTTTAGGAGTTGCGATTAAACGCAAGTTTTGTGCAATGGGCCCAAGATTGCCAATTTGAAATTCGCATAGATGTATAGTGATCTCATTCTTCAAACGTATTAACTTTCTTATTCCTTGTCCGATTTCTTTCAAACTTTCACAATTCTGTTTATCGGTAAGGAGGTAATGAACAAACCGCAAAGTAATGATATCTTAGTGTACGACAAACTGGAGAGTTGACCACATTTATGTCACAAATCGAGTCATCCAATTTCCAATACGAGATTCGCATACATTTAGTGGTGTCAGTGTTTAAACATCCATAAATTTCTTCTCCGATTTCTTTCAAACTTTCACCATTTTTGTCTTCCTTTTTGCGAATTTACACAAATCATCACATTATCAAGGTTGAATTGCCCATTAGGTTCCTCGACATTATGATTTTATCTTACATCCACTTTTACCATGTTCCATGAGGATGTCTCAGTTTGTTCACGAGTCAGTTCAGTACAGTTGTGCCCTCGGGAAACATAAGAAACAGGAGAGCCGACAAAATTTATTTGTAGATGTTAAATTACACCAGGGCCCTCTTGCATAAAAAGTTGCGATTAAATGCAACTCAAAAAATTAAACGCAAGTACCAAATACGCGATTCTGATTGGTTGAAAATCAAGTTGCGTTTAATTTTTTGAGTTGCGTTTAATCGCAACTTTTTATGCAAGAGGGCCCAGCTCCTTTTACGGGCCTATATGGCAAGTGTTGGCTATATCAGTAATTGAATTTTCTGAATGATTTCTATACTAGTAAACTCATAATGAGTGGATGACTACTCCCCAAAACAATTACAGTGGTCAAGAAAATGGCAGCACCCAGGTATCGCTAGCAGACGATAAATTTTGCTGAGAAAATCTTGATTTATACCCATAACGTACATTTTAATGCAAAACTACGTAGGACAACAAAAAGGAATAAATTACATCTTTGAATATAAGCACATTTCTATTGTGAGATTAATTCCCCTTTAACAATATCTTATGAGTACTGCCCCAGTGCAAAGGGCGCAAAGGAGAAAACTCGCCATTCCATATCCAGAATCATGAATCAATGGCATGTCCAATGAGCTTAGTGTATTTAGTGCTCTCTGGAAGCAAAACAATCCGGAGCACCTCAAAATTTTCTAGATTTTTACAAGAAATACTTCCCCAAGTCCACCCCCTCGTCATGGAAATTAAAATTTTCCCACTTTCTAAGGTGTAATGAGAGAGTACCTCTCTCTAAAGCCATGTTTTTTCTCCTCTGATTCTCTGACATGATTACTTTAATTTCTTCTAGACTGTCGGAGGTGTCTCTCTATTCCTACACTGAAACGTCATATATTTCGCTAATACAATCAGATTCTTTCCCCACATTATTCATCTTAACTCCAATAATAAATTCTCTCCCAACCTTTTAATATCGATTACAAATGATCAATCGATTATATATATTCACTTTTGTGAAACATCGCCCGAAATTGATCGATCAACAAAAAATATATTTTTCAAGAAAATCAATTAGAATAATAATCCTTACGCCCTAAAATACCACAGATATTATCTAATTAGATTTAAAATCTAAAAAAATTCAGCAATAATATAAAGTTGAAGCATACTTGTATGTAAATATATCTAAATTATTTTGAAGAGAGTTGAACCCTTAGAATATACCTGTTTTAAAATTTTGTTTGTCTTTAATTTATTTGACGCATATCCATGGTGGGCCAAACAACGTACAAAATTAATTTAAAAATTTTGGTGTGGGAAAGATTATGTATCTATTCCCCAATTATAGTGCAATTTATTAAGATGAAATGTGTGAAAGAAGAAGAATAAGTAAAACAGGATGGTGAGAGTGTATCATTGAAGAAGCTAGTTATTTGGTCGTGCTTGAAAGATACCTTATTTTTGTAATTTTCTTTTAAGAAATACCATAGCTTTCTTCGGAGATTCAGAAACGTGACATTTGGAGGACATGTTGACCCAGAAGTCCTGTTAGTTCTGGGAGCAGTTTTTAGAGGTTTTAGACCAGAATGATTATTTAACAAGTGTATTCGGCCAAAGAAGTAAGGTGGAATTTAAATATGTAATTTTAAGAATATTTGCTCTATTATTAAGGTGAAATATTGTGTTTAAAATTTGAGTAGTCGATGGCACATTCACCGATGTATTATAAAGGCGTACGAGTGTGTATACACATAATTTATGTCTACAAGTAAACTGTACACACATTCGGTCTTTTGTTTAGTGAGGTGTATATTACGGTATTTAGATTAATTGGACAAATATTAGTCCTGTTGGAAAATGAATGCATTATGTAGTTTTGTTTAATTAAAGAAGCAAAAGGTTTAGGTTAGTAAGAAAGAAATGAAATGAGAATAAGGTAGTTTGAAAGAAGCTCATGTTATAAAGCTTCAAAGTTTATTCAGTTTGATAAACAGCGGTTATTTAGGCCACATTATTAAGATTTCAGGCCAATTTATTTACTTTTCCTTTAATATAATGATGCTATTTGTCAGTTCACAATTTATCTCAAATGTATGACAGAGAAATTTGGCTAAAGTTATGTGTTGTATGTTGGGACTGAACAACACTAGTTTTTCAGTAGGCCAATATTTTGGCTAAATTTGGCTTATAATGGTCATTCCATGTAGATTAGTTTTCAATTGAATACACCACTGTGTATTGAATTAACATTTAGTTTTATTAAAGAGCGTATTTGGTTTTTAAATATTCAGAAACCAAGAATATTATGATGAAAACTTTGAAGTCAAAGTCAATTTTTTGTAATTGTTTATTCAACACTTGGTCAAAGATATAAGTCATGAAAAGATAAGAAAACACTCCTGAGGAATAATTGGTATAATATTATTTTTAGATGCAGAAAGTTAGCATTGGAAAAATTGTAATGGTTTTATTGTATTCTCATAGTTTTATAACTCGAGAATCATTTCAAAACTGTATTCGGCTTATTCTATAAACTGGGAAAGTGTAGTTACAAATAATACACAGGGATAAATGTACATTTTTGTGTCAACACTTTAGAATTTATTAAGCATATGAATATAGAGAGTAAACATAAAGGTGCGTTTATTTTCTTGAAATATTTACATGTACTTATCAATGCTACATTAATAGCTTAGACAGGAATTCATTATTTTATGTCAACTACGCTAGGATATACAGTGTACATGTTTTCAAAACCACTTTGCATTGTTTTGAATGAGGTAACTAAGGATACTTTTTCTTTTGTTCTTTTTTTATACAGATTGAATTGCCGGTTTCCAACCCACCTTTGTACATGCATTGTACCTGTACATCTTCTGAAAATAGGTTAATACATTACTAAACCGGATTCATCGGTTTGAAGACTCTTTTCTTTGAGCGTTCCAGAAAGTTTAAAAGAAATCGGACAAGAACTAAGAAAGTTATGGACGTTTGAATGAGATCACTATACATCTCTGCAAATCTCAAATTGGCAATTTGGTGAGTCGATTGTCATGATTGTGACATTTTTGTGGACAACCCTCCCGTTTGTCGTACACAGTACGCAAAATATATTGTTATAGGTCCTCGCGAAAGAAAAAGATCCTACTGAGTAATACATTTTGAAAAAAAAAACCCCGGCATTTTATAGTCATTTTGAGTGTTGGAGCGCATGGGGGAGTTGCACAGCTTACATCACATGACATTTCCTATTCGGCCAATTTGAAATTTCCCATATGAAGAGTGATTACAACTTTCAAAAATTCCGTACTTTCTTACTGTTTGTCCGATTTCATTCAAATTTTCACCAATCTGCTTCTCTGATTTTTTCTCTTTCTTTCAAAGCAATTTGCTATTTTGCTTTAATGTCAAAAGAAGGTATACCCTTATCGGTGTCATCATTATTTCATAGAAGGGAAAGGGCGGAAAATGATTTCATGAACTTTCTCGTTCTTTTTTATGTCAATCTTATACCCATTTCTGGCGCAGTGTATGTGACTTTCCGCAAGACTATAAAGTCAATTTCTTCTCATTTTGGTGATTCCAAAAGCTCATATTATCCCGATTGCTTCCAGACATTTCCTTTTTAACTGTAATTGCATGACTCGAACTCAACAATTAGGCTTTATGGAAAACAGATATTAAGTAATCTTCATTTCGCTAAAATGCTCTAAAACCAAATGAATTATTGTCATAAGAGTTCTATAGGATGACTTGTATTTAAGACCAGCCAGATAAAAACAAACAAACAAACAAACAAACAACAACAACAACAAAAAAAAAAACCCAAGTGAAAACTATCTGGAAACTGTATACCGTGTATAGAACAGGGTGAATAGGAACAGCCTTGACATAGTTTGCCTTTTACCTTCTTCATTACAGCGCCATTGGTAAAGATTTTGGTACCATTCTATCAATATTGTATTCAGTTTATATGATATTTTGCGACCCTAGCTGTTGCTATTAACCAGGCGCTGCAATTTCTTGTTATATTGGTCCCGGCCTGGGTGAGGGGGGGGGGGGGGGGGGGGGGAGGGGGGGGGGCGGCGACTGAAGACGCGACTATCCTATACTCAATTCTTGCTGTACATTTTCACTTAGTCTTCAAAATTTCTGAGGGGTACGTGTCCCACCCCCGCCCCTCCCTTGCAGGATCGCCGCTCCTGCTATTCACCTGTCGTCGGGGTGAAAGGGAAAAGGGAATAAAGTAGCATTTTATGAAGAGCATGTCCTTTAAACTGTTACTTTTTTAAATATTATTTTTGGTTGCAGGGGGGGGGGGGGGGTAGGGAGTATAAATTTATCAAACAAAAAAACTTGTGAATACATTATCTACATATTAACGAAAAAGGTCTTTTCAAGTTTTTACATTAATTTATAGAAATGTATTGTATGTTAATGAAACTGGAATGTGGGTTTCCGGCTTTGTTGTTGTTTTGATATGTTTGGCATTGTCATGTTAGAACTACTGGAATGCAAAAAAAAAAAAAAAAAAAAAAATATTAGGTTAATGAAAAGAAATACAAGATTATCGCGCATTGTGTTTCTAGTGTGAAGATATCCATGAACGACATAAACATGAGAAGATTCACTCCTAAACGAGACATAGTACAGATTTTATCTGTTCCATTTCATTGAAACATTGGAAAAATGCAGTGTTTGATTTCAGCTGAATGACTACTAATCATCAACTTTTGATTGACTAGAGGAAAGATAACGACGGGAAAGCTTGGAAAGTCCATGATTTGAGGTCTAATGTATCCGAAGGCAACTGCACAGTATTTACCCCCCCCCCCCCAAAAAAAAAAAAACCCTTTCGAAAGCATGAGAGGAGAAAGAGTTATAATTGGAGAGAGAGAGAGAGAGAGAAAGAAAGCAACCTTTGAGCATCTTTGGAGATGTTCAAATATTTTTTTTTTTTTGTTTTCAGATTCTTTTATTACTTCCATTTTTAGAATAACATCTTCACAATATTCAAGGTAAGATAAAATAAATATGTAGGCCTATATTCACATGCCAGAATCATATATGCAAACTTATATAATCATTACATTTTTTTGTACAATAAAATAAACAAAAAGTAAAACATAACATTTCACATATAAACGATCATATTCATAGTAATATTGGATGAAATTTTATACTTAAATATTAAAAAAGAAGGAAGAAAAGAAAACAGAAAAAAAAAATCATACCTATGTATCGATGACAATTGACAGTCGATTACATCCATGAGTTTTGAGAACATGTCGCTTGAAACTAGATTACGAAGAAAATATCTTTCACAAAACAGTGGTATGATATGGATACGCTTATGCCTACTAAAATGACAATGATATAATATTCTCAATTCAGATAATTGAAATCTATTCATGTTATTGTTTTATGTCATTATTTTTTTAAGAGCGAGTTAAAATTTCAACCTGTTAAAATTTTGTTTTTAAAAATTAATATTAACTATCACATCACAGAGAGTTGGGTTGAAAAACATAAAATAAAATCAGGTGGGAGCTAGGGAATTAGGGTTCTTTATCGTAAATTCAACTCCTTGGTAAAACCGAATTTCAACAAATTAAACGCAAGCCCCAATACATTTAATTCACTTAATATCCCCCTGAAAAAAGTTTGCTCTTCAAATGCCCTCACACTCCAAAAATGACGAGATATGGTGGACAGTTTTGGACCAAACAGTAGTCCCATATTTCTGTGACTTTCAGGAAATATCATTAAGATAATTCATTATCATTTTGATGATTCCAAAACCTCACAGCTAACAAATTTTTAAAAAGTACCATACAAGTCATAATCAACCTTTCTCGATTGCTTCCAGACAGTTTCTATTGCAATGTAATTGCATGAGCAGAACTCAAATTTATCTTTAAAAACAAATATTGATTCAACACGTTGTGAACCTTTAATTCGACAAAATGCTTTAAAAAAAAAAAAAATAAAAAACACTGTGAATTATTGTCATGTTTACTTACATAGTTAAGGTAGTTAAGGCATTGTATATCCGTGGCTTAGGCCAGCCAGATTAAAAATCGAACAGCGAAAACAAGATAGAAACCGCATATGAGTCGGGCGGGGTGAATAGGAACAGTTTTACTAAAAAATATTGCCTTTCACCTTCTTCAACACGATGAAAAAGTTCATTCATATAAACTTACCATATCATACGCAGGGTATTATTGAATGGAATTTTATACTTGAAATATTAAACAAGAACGAAGAAAAGAAAAGAAAAAAAAAAGAAAACAAAAAAGAAAAAATAGAATGAAAAATTATACCTGAGTATCGATGACAAATTAACAGTCGATTATCCCTGAGTTATTGTGAAATGTCGCTCGAAACTGGATTATGCAGAAAATATCTTTCACAAAACAGTGGTATAACATATATGCGCTTATGCCTACTAAACTTAAATTGCTATCATATTTCAATTTGAAAAATTGTAATCTACCTAAGAACTGTTTTATTCATTCTTTTTTAAGAACGAGTGTAATCCTAAAATTTTAACCGGGTTAAAATTTTGTTTTTTTATTATTATTTATTATCAAATAAATTTACAAGTTAAAGATAATTTGATTGATTAAATTCATTAAGTTAGTTATAAATTTTGGCGTGGAAAGTTTATGACCCTTTCCGCACTAATAATTATTGATTAGGGAGCATCAAATGAAATCAGAAGGAGCTAGCCGGAGCTATGGCATTAGGGTCCTTAATCGTCAATGCAATTCCTTCAGATCGTTCAGATTCCTGTCTCCGTCTTTTCGTAGACTGTCTTTCTGGTATTAGGGCCGGTTAGGTTGGAGCCGGTGAAGAAACAAAGTTGGTACTGCATCATGCTTGAGCAATTTCCTCTTGGGAGGATATCCCATCACCTTTGCACGAATATCCTCTTGGAAGCAGTGAGGCTCAAAGTGGTTCTCACACACCACCCGACTTTGAAGCCAAGTACGTTTTCACGTTGAATTTGTCCGTTCCGATATTATTTAGCACATCTTTCACGATCCGTTTGGGGTTTGGAATGGCGAAAAAACTATGGTTAGGCACTTCACCCTGCTTTTTTGAGCAGCCATAAGCCCTGACACATCACCGGGCATGTTGCAGTTTTTTAAGGCACCTGCACTGCACTAGCGTGTATCCTGGCGTGCGGGTGCGGCGTCGATTGCACCAGCAAGATGGTGATGCACAGTAAACCAAAAACAATGTGGGTGCTATACGTCACACGGTCACGTGATTAAGTTGATTTTTTTTTTCCGGTAAATATAATTGTTTTACTTCAAAATGACCATAATGAAAAAAAAAATCATTATGGAGCAACCGTTGGGAATTCAGACATGACTCTTTTTTAGTTGTTGTTTTTTATGTTTTGTTTGTTTTAACCTATGATTTGTGTAGAAAATACTAAGAAAGTTTGAATTTGGTGTGGACTTGGCCTTTAATGAAGGTTCAAAAATAGAAAAGACCACGCATAAATCCCATTCTTGTGGCCTTGCAGCTGACATGGGTTAATATTGCAAAAACAGGGATTTTGGAATGATTTTAATTCCCATAGTATTAATTTGAAATTATCACAATGACTTGCATGACACTGAAAGCTCTGAAAGGGTATAATCATGGATCAACTAGTCGAATAGACCAGGGACTATGCATGCTTTTGACCCCCAAACATGCCCAAAAGTCAGCTGCCATATAACACGTGCAACCTTATGACGTCACGTGGGCGTGTACGCGGCGAGCACACCACAAAATCGGCTCGCGTGCTTAGTTGCTGATATTATAGGCCCAGGCCTTTAGTCTCATCTGTGGGCCACCGGGGCCACCGTAGACCCTCCCCTCAACAAATAATTTTGTCATCTTGATTTTGTAACGGAATAGTTCTTGCTACAAAACTAGACTGGGCAAAATAATTCCGCCAAGTTAATCTTTTTTTAACGAAATGGCTTATGTTACAAAATGGAAATGGATGAAATAATTTTATCATGTTCATTTTGTTACAGAAAAGTTTTGGTTACAAAATTAAATTGAACAAAAGAAGTTTTGTTCAGTTCGTTTTGTTAAAAAAATAAATGAAAATTGTGTGTTACAAAGTGAAATCATTTGATGACATACCGAGATTTGTCTGCATAATTTGGTAACTGGAAAACTTGCTAACAATTTTTTGTAAAACAAATTTTGTAACCAAATAAATATTGTGTTCACCTTCTTGTCACTGAATGGAACTCGTAAGACTATGTCACAAGATTACATTTTTCAAAATCATTTTGTAACAAAATGCATTGTTGTTCAAGAATTTTGTAAAAATAAGAAAAGAAAAAAACCCCACAGTCTTGAGTAAATTCTTTGACAAAATGAGGCCAGTTTGTAAAGAATAAGGTTTACACTTGGCTGTGTTGGCGCCCCATAGTAAATATACTAGTCACTATGTAAATCCAGAATATTTAGATATTGATATTTTATTAGCTTTATTTCAGTGTCTTTATTGGCTGATGATTAAAATAGAATTATCCAAAAAATAAAAAGTAACATTACTACCCAATAAGCCAGTTTGTATTCACAAACTGCGCAGGTGCAGATAAAGGTCCCTTTGTACAGAGGAAAATTGACCTTTATACCGTGTCATTTTGTACACACAACAATGTACACCTGGCACCAGTATGATTTTACTTAAACAAGTGCATCGTCCACCAAAACAAATGCGTGTGCACGTATAAATGGGGTTAATTTAGGGTCATTTGTACCTTGCAGTAATTACGAACTGGCTTAATACCCTATTCATCATAATTATGAAGAGAAACACCAGTTCAGGGGTCAACTTTCTTTCTTTGCCTACAATCGATTACAAATCGCCTCTAAATCTCTTGCAAACCGACTCATAACCCAGTCACGTCTTCGGTATGTGGACGTTAATAAAAATAAGTCCCATTTTAAACTGGCCCTTACTGGTCCTTACTGGGGGACAACAATATATATATGTATATATATATATATATATATATATATAAATATATATATATATATATGTATATATATGTATATATGTATATGTATATATATGTATATATATATATATATATATATATATATATATATATATATATATGTGTGTATATATATATATATATATATATATATATATATATATATATATATATATATATATATATATATATATATAATGTATATAAAAAAATAAAATGAAAAATAAAATAAACAGATAAAGAATTTCACAACGTAGGGCGCTCATAATCGATTAAAGTGATTGATTAACTTTGTGAAAAATTGTAAAATCAGCTCAAATGCCAGTGAATTGTGTGCAGTCCTCTAACTACATATATAATTAAGGATATATGAAAGTATGAGAGAAAATGGAACCCGTTTACTATCCTAAAAAAGAGAAAATCGCGATCAATTGCTAGCGCAAGTCGCTCGGCTTCTTCGCTGCGCTGTAGTCACAAAACCAAGCACCAGCGCTTGGCGATTTCAGAGCGGGTTTCCAGCCCGTACGGTATTCTGTAATAGAGCGAGGTATGCCAACCGTAAGAGTTCTTTAGGGTTCGGTGGTACTCTATCCCGACATCAATGTTCAATCGTAAATATCTTGATTTATACCGATCAGCTTATAAAACTCAGGCGATTCCTGTCTGAGCTAAAGGTTTGCAATTATGATTACAGCATTAGCTGGAACAGTGATTTTTTTTTTTCAATCCTGGGCAAAGTTAATCAATAAACAATCCATTTCATACAACCTTGTTTCTAGCACTTCATAGTGTCATTGAATTAAGAAAATCGAAGTAAAATACTAGCTATGAATTATTTTAAAAAGTTAAAACTTTGTTATTAAAAAAGTCATATTCTCGAATGCTCAATAAAAGCAATGTTTCTGATTATTCTGTAATTTTTAAAAACTAACCAATTTAAATATTAATAAAAAATATATGTATATATTTAATGATTCCGAACTAATTCTTGAATTAGTTGGTGATATAACAAACAACCGATTTTGGAAGTGATCACATCACTGAGAATGGTCACCAGAATTGCTCAAAGGAAATATCTACCCTGGTCATGCTGGTATAGTATTTACTTGATCTAATCACGAATGTACTAGATCGAAATAGTTACGCAATTTTACATTATGAGATTAGACACCAGGGCCCTCTTGCCTAAAAAGTTGCGATTAAACGCAACTCGAAAAATTAAAGGCAAGTCCAAAAATACGAGATTCCGATTGGTTGAAAATCAAGTTGCGTTTAATTTTTTGAGTTGCGATTAAACGCAACTTTTTATGCAAGAGGGCCCTGGAAAGGCCCCTGCGACCCAAACGCAACCCACACGCAACCCAAATGCACGTTTATTGCTGTTGATGTGCAGGGATGCATACACTAATATTCTGTTATTAAAACATCTAGATAATTATGCTTCATAGATTTTTAAATGCTTTTGAAGCTCCAGATCTCTCTCCTGCAATGACTGTATGACATCATCTGTCAATCATCAGTCAGCTATACACTAACATTAACAATAGACAGTGGAATGTAACTTCCCTCAGCTCAGCACATGCTCACGTGTAGAAATTGCATGTTTACAAACAATACCTCCTCATTACCATTCTTTTCCTGGTGATGCTACAGCATGTCTGATATATTACACAGAGATCAGTCAGAACACGTGGTCTTTTCGACTGATCTCTGTGTCAAAACACGTGGTCTTTTCGACTGATCTCTGTGGAAGAAATCTTAATTAATTTTCCCTTCTTAAATTGGCAGCAGTTAATCTTATTTCACTCCTACATACTTTGAAAAAAAAATGTTTATAAAATGGACCAGAGTGAATGAAAATTGCAAAATTAAAAAAAAAAAAAGCCAATTTGTTCACCAGAAAAGTGATGGGCCTATATATTTTACACTGCGTTGCCAATTCCAAGACTGTCGATGATTAGTGTCAATTAAATAGATCCGATCATGAATGGCACAATGTACTGCACTGAAAATAAACTAAAGATTTTCTGGGATTTTTTTATCCTTCTGCCCATGCACGTATAATTTGTAATTCTTAGCGGTCTTGATCAAAGATTTCTAAAAACCTCCCGAAAAGGAGACACTGTACTAATCCAGTCGATCCCGAACAATCGTGAAAATGAATGACGAACTGATGCGTGAACAACGATGAACTTTGGCGTAAACATGGCGTAAATTGTTCGTGAATCAGACTTGACCCCCAATTCGGCGATGACCCCTCAATGGCACGCACTGGTACGCAATAATGCGGGCCTGTGCGGGACCAAAATGCGGGCAAGTGTAAATGGGGCATTACAAGCGTTCGGAATTTCGTATATCTGGAGAGAAGTAATGCAGTAAATTGCCCCTCCAGCAGTTCCGTCTCAAAATACGAGCAAGATGCCTTACTGTTTAGCTTCATTTTGGCCTTTTATGCGATTTTGCGCTACATGTTTTATTTTTTCCCCAGTAAAATAAGTATCTGAAGATCAAATTTACTATTTCGTTTCTTGATTTATTCCTCGCAATTATTTAAATTTCATGGTGCATGACGATCAATGTTTGTACGGTACGTAGCAGTATCCAGTATGATGCTTTATACTCCTCTTTGCACTATGAACTAATCCGTAATGCCATGGCCTTATGACATTTTTTTTCTTTATTTCTTGTATGGTGCGTGGGTGTCAAAAAGACAACTTGCCTTGCAAAGACCAAAAAATAACTGCCACTCGCTCGTGTAGCAGTTCGCTCAACTCACACACTTAAATTACGTAGCAATCATGCAGCCCATAGCTGGTTTCAGCTGGCAGACTACAAGCAACTGCAGCTCGATCCAGCTAGCCGAAAATAGGCCCTTTTTCGTCTCCACAATTCAAAATTTGACGTTCGAATTTAAACTTTTTCAGCTTGTCAATGGAGATTGTGCCATTTTCCCCCATTTTGGCGAGTAGTTGGAACAATAAATGGCCTCCCAAATATCAATGGAGTTTGGTATCAATTTTTTTTCGCACGGTTTCTGAAAAAAGATATTTTCAGCTCTATGTTCATGTAACAATGGTTCTTATTCGTCGAGAGGAAACGGTTGCACTTTTAGCATCCAATCAGGTATAGTTATAACTGGGAGCACTACACACACGCACACCAGCCTGCGCGCGTCCCCGGCCGCCGGGGTTACACTACTAGTGTAGAGGAGGACTCTAGGTGCGTGTAGCACTTTCTGCGCGTTTTAGGGTTAAACTTTTTCATATATTTTAGGGGGTTCACTTTTCATCAATAATTCTCAACAACAACAACAACAACAACAACAACAACAAAAATGGGGGAAAAGGTTGTCAGGGGGGACAGTCTGCCCCCTGCTGCCCCCCCCCCCCCCCAGCTACGCTATAGTGTCTCTGACCAATTAAAACTCTTTTCTAAAACAGAAGTCAATCAATTTTCGAATACAAAATAAGCACGTGCTTTCTACTCTCTCATGAAAGGCGTGGCTTACAACCCCAGAAACATGTCCAGAGACGCCAAATTTAATATTTACAAGAATCATGAATAGCCGCGGTTGCCACCACCATCCTGCACCTGACCGACTCCAGAAATATTAAGACACCAACTCTTTTTCTTCTCTCATTCGCTGTTCTTTCCTAATTAACAATCACCTCAAATATCTGGCCATTCAAAATCACAAAATGGATTTTGGTCGTTTAATTTTTGTAACAGAATGATTTTCATCACAAAATGAAATTGGCCAAAAATAATCTTGTCATTTTGATTTTTTAACAGAATATCTTTTGTTACAAAATCTGACTGGACGAAATAATTCCGCCATGTTAATCTTTTTTTAACGAAATGGCGTTTGTAAAAAAAGGGAAATGGATGAAATTATTCTATCATGTTAATTTTGTTACAGAATAGTTTTTATTACAAAATTAAATTGAACAAAAGAATTTTTTTTTTTTAGTTCGTTTCATAACAATTTTTTTGTGTGTTACAAAGTGAAATCATTTGATGGTATAACGAGATTTGTCTTAATATTTCTTCATAATTTGGTGTCAGAAAAAAATGGTAAAATTTTTGTGTAAAACAAATTTTGTAACAAAATAAAATATTTTGTTAACCATTTTGTCACAAACTAAGATCTGGTCATTGAATGAAACTAGTAAGACTCTTTTTGTCACAAAATTACGTTTTTCAAAATCATTTTGTAACAAAATACATTGTTGTTCACAAGAATTTTTAAACAAAAGACAGCCTGGAGTAAATTCTTTGACAAAATGAGGCCAGTTTGTAAAGAATAAGAAGGTAAACGCTTGGCGCCCCATAGTAAATATAGGCCTACTAGTCGCTATGTAAATCCAGAATATTTACATAATGATATTTTATTAGCTTCATTTCAGTGTCTTTATTTGCTGATGATTGAAAGAATATTATTTTAAAACAAATCACTGCTTAATAAGCCGGCTCGTATTTACGAATTGCGCAAAGGTCACTTTGTACCGAGGAAAACTGACCTTTAAACCGTGACATTTTGTACGCGCAACAATGTGCACCTAACATAGAAAAACCTGACACCAGTATGATTTTCTAATCGTCCACCAAAACCAAATGCGTGTGCACGTACAAATGGCGGTTAATCTAGGGTCATGAATTATTAGTCATCATATGAAGAGAAACACCAATTCAGCGTGCAGTTTTCTTTCTTCACCTACAACCGATAACAAATCGCCTCTAATTCTCTTACAAATCGGCTCTGTCGGTCCCCAATCTCATAACCGAGTCACGTGTTCGGTATGTGGACGTTGACAAAAATCAGTCCCTTAGACTGGTCCATGCTGGGAAACAACAATATAATAATAATAATAATAATAATAATAATAATAATAATAATAATAATAATAATAATATTAATAATAATAATAATAATAATAATAATAATAATAATAAATAATTATATATATATATATATATATATATATATATATATATATATATATATATATATAATAAAAATAAAATAAAAAAAGAATTTCACAAAATAGGGCACTCATAATCGATTAAAATGCATAATCTATTTTATACAACCTTCTTATTAGCACTTAATAGTGTCATTGAATTAAGAAAATCGAAGTTATAAATTATTTATAAAAAAATAATTTTTTTTATTTATAACAAAAAAATATTCAAATCCTCGAATGCGCAACAAAAACAATGTTTCTGATTATTCTGTAATTTCATAAAACTCACTATTCTAAATAATGAAAAAAATAATTATTATATATCATTTCTTACTACTTCATCATTTAAAAAATTATTACAAATGAATCCAATTTTGGCAGTGATCGCATCATCAAAAGTGGTCACCAAAAATGTGTAGATGAAAAGTCCACCTGCAGCCTGGTAATAACTAGATTCAAGAAGGTATTAGGCAAGCTTGCCTATAGGCCAGAGCCTTTCCCGAAATAGTCACCCCATTTAACATAAATTAAGAGATTTGACCGCTTAAAGTTACTTAGACCATCCATATCATTCACAAAAAGCTTGTCAGCTCTAGAGTATTTTATATAGAGAGTAGCGACATGGACGTCTGACTTTTTCTGGAAACAAAATGGCGTTCGAATTCTTTCTATTGAGAACACCCAGGTGCTCATCGGAATTAAATAGAAATGAGTTGTCACTACTCTCTAATAGAGGTACTCTAGTCAGCTCTAACGAATCCCCCGGGTTTGGCCCCCAGAGCCCCCCCCCCCCCCCAAAAAAGGGCCCCAAAGTCGGGGTCGATTTCAACCCATCTAACATATGCGTCAAATTTTGTCAGAAGGAAGGTGTATGACTATACATTACCAAAACTGACAAATTTTTTTCGTCGGGATGGGTTGTCAGACCCCCACCTCCCACCCCCTCAAAAAATTAGGGCAAATCTTTCCCCTTAAGGCCCATGGACCAAATTTTGTCAGAAGGAAGAGGCATGGGTGTACATTGCAAAAATACAAAAACTGACAAAAATTTCAAGGGTGAAATATGCCCCTCAAAAAACACCAAAGTGCCCCTAAACCAAGCTTTGCTCTGGATGTAGAGAAACCCCCCCCCCTTTTTTTTCTTATTCTTCTTCTTCTTTTTTTTTTTTGCATTACAGCCTACATAATTCCAACGTGTGTCATTCAATTCAGGTAAATCTACACAGTACAATCTTGAGTATAATAACTTTCTTGGGGTGCATTTTAGTGTCAAATGATCATTTCAATAATATTATAATTGTGAAAATTGTATTGCTTTCTCAAAAGTAGTCAAATGATACTGTCAGGATTATGTGAACACATCCGTTGTCCATCCGCGCCTGTTTGACAAGGTATTTAACACATGAATGGTAGATTTCAGCATGGCAGCCACATAGCCCAGATACTTAACAAGCTCCTCTATTATGTCTTGTCAAACAGATTCAGGTGGACAATAAAGGTCTTTAGTCTCGTCTGTGGGCCACCCCCCCCCCCCGGTCGTAACTATGGAAACTTCATGAGTATGATGTTGATATCTTTGAAAAATCTTTAAAGTAGACATATGAAAATTAAGGGGGAAAACGCAATTAATAAATCAAAAGAAAGATTAGAAAACACAGAACAACCACAACGAGTTTTAAAACTCTAAATCTAATGCAGAAAAAAGTTACAGCGTTCGGATATTGGTTGGAGAGAAGTAATGCGGTAAATTGCCCCTCCAGCAGTTCCGTCTCAAAATACGAGCAAGATGCCTTACTGTTTTACTTCATTTTGGCCTTTTATGCGATTTTGAGCTCACATGTATTATCTTTTTCCAATGGAATAAATATCTTAAGATCAAATTTGCTATTTCGTTCCTTTATTTATTCCTCGCAATTACTTAAATTTTGACAATTTCATGATGCATGACGATCGACAGAATGCTTGTACGGTACGTACTGGTATCCAGTATAATGTTTTACCCTGAATACTCCTCTTTACACTATGAATTCAGTTGCCATGGCCTGATGAAATATTGTTTTTCCTTTATTTCGTGTATGGTGTGTGGGTGTCAAAAAGACAACAACTTGCCTTGCAAAGACCCAAATATGTTTCTTAATAAAAACATAAATAGCAAAAAAAAAAAAAAAAAAAAACTGTCATTCGCTCGTGTAGCAGTTCGCTAAACTCACACAACAAAAAAAATGTAGTTGCAGCCCATAGACCAGTTCTTAGTTAGCACATGTATAATTACCCCAAATATCCACAGGTATTTCAAACATGGAGAGGTCCCATTTTGTGCACTTTATAGAATAATCACTCTCGAAGTGATAGAGGTGCCTCATGAATAGATTTTGTTTCGCCTTTTGAAAAGAATACTTCCACCTAGCTGGTTATCATGGAATGCACAATTGGTGCATGCATAATTGAATAATGTTACATGACATTCATGAGCACATATCAAGTGTTCGTGTCAGTGGGTTACTTCAAAGAAATACTTCTTAATAAGCCAGTTCGTATTATCAACTTGCGCAGGTGCAGATAAAGGTTATTTTGTACCGAGGAAAATTGACCTCTTTACAGTGTCATTTTGTATACGCACAACGGTACACCAGTATGATTTGTTTATGGGGCCATTCCACATAGGGCAAGACCTCTGAAAGACCACTGAAAGACCGTAAAATATTGACAGATCTCTCAATCATCTTTCAGTGAACTTTCGATGATCTCCGATGTGTTTCATGATCAGTGAATTTCATGGTCTCCCATGGTCTCCAAAATTTTTTGAAACGGTTCAAAATAGCCTTTCGGCAGTCTTTCATGAAAATGGTATTTCAGTGGTCTTTCAGCAGTCTTTCAGCGATCTCTCAATATGAGCGCTGAAGGGTCTTACTAATCTTTCAGTTATCTTTCGACAGTCTCTCAAGAATTGCCACATTTTTTTAGAAGATCACTGAAAGATTGTTGAGGGATCATTAAAAGACTACTGAAAACATATAGAAACCAGTGAAAGACTTACATGAAGCTCGCCGAGAGATGCATAATTTGCATGAAAGATCACTGAAAAACTGTTGAGAGATCGCTGGTGGACTGTATGATCAGCAAGATTTGACAAATGATCTGGTCTTGCACAGATCTCACTTGTTATCTTAGAGGTTCTCTGACTCAGAGATCTCATTTGTTCTCTCAGAGGTCTCGATCAGTCTCTCAGAGATCTTGATTGATCTCTCAAAGATTTCAGGGAGTATGTCAGATGATCTTTTAGTGATCTCTCAGTAGTCTTATTGAGAGATCGTTCGGCAGTCTTCAAGGTCACACAGAGATCTCTGAGAAATTTGCTGGAAAATTACTTCTTGGTCTTTCAGTGATCTTTCAAAGGTTTCAAATCGTCTATAAAATCTCTTACAAACCAACCCTGTCGGACCCAGATCTCATAACCGAGTAGCGTCTAAGGTATATCGACGTTGATAAAAAAATAATAATGAAAAAAAAAATCAGTCCCTTACACTGGTCCTACTAGAGCAGAAAATTTTATATTTTATGAGAAAAATAAAAAATAAACTAAATCAATAAAGAATTTTAAAAAACTCTTACTGTGCCAAGGGGTTTAGCTCTCTCCAAAATTTTACCAAAATATGATCAATGCTTACTTTTGAAATGTATGCACTTCATTAAGTTCTTCTTTGTCCTTTATTTTTTGGTTTCTCATTTATTTGCTATTGTTTAATATTGAAATATTAAAGGTAATATCTTTTTAAAAATCTGCAATTTTCTCTGAAAATTTCTATGGTAGCATATAATTATAATCATATATTTCGAATGCTTGATTGATGCTCACAATTTTAATATACATTTACCACCATATAGCTTTTCTGTGCTCGAGCAAATGGTGAATGAAAATGACAAGTCTATCTGTCACAGTGACATCGGCACTGAAAAGGTTAAAATGTGGCAGTCATAATCGATTGAAATTTATAATCCATACCGGTACATTGCTGATGATGTGGTAATTTTCAATAATAATGCTTATTCGATTTAAAGGAAATTGTATATATGATTGTATATATGATGAGAAGATGCACGAAAAAGGAGTTTATTTTAGGAAATGATGGCAAACTAAAATCTGACAGATATTTTGCAGTGCAAGGTTTAGAAGTAAATGATATTGATAGGTTAAAGCACTTTTACGCGTGTATCTTGGTTTGGAAAAGGAATTTTAGAAAGGAAGAAAATAATGACTCTGAAAGTGATTTCATTTTGGGAGGGAAAATAACTAATATATCAAATTTATGATCAAGACAAATATACAACTCGTCAAGAAAGAAGGATTTGAACCACTGGTTTTTGAAAGAATGGAAAGAAATTATGTTTTTTCTTGCAAGGAAATACAAAACCTTCTTTTTAAAGGTTAAGATAGTGTACACTAAATAGTCGGCTATTAAAGAGAGTTCCAATTTAAATTTATACATGGCATTATATACACAAACCATCATCTTTTCCGGTTGGGTTTTGTTTCAAGTGACTTATATTCTTTTTGTGAAAAAGAAGAAGAAACATTTATTTTATTCATGCGAATATGCACAATTAATCTGGGAATCATGTACGAGATTTTTAAAGTATATCGATTTACGGAATTGTAATTGGAAAGAAATTCTGCTTGGGAGGGAGGAAAGAAATAAAGGAAAACAACAATTGTTAAATCATATACTATTTCTTGTTAAATATTTGATTTTTTAAAACAGAGAGCATAAAAACCCTTGATTTAATGAAATCAAAAGTAATATTGTATTAGATAGGTTAGAAGAAAGGAAATTAGCATGAATGAGGGGAAATCTTACTATCCATTTTTTGCAAAGGGAAAACCTAAATGATAACTAAAAGGGAAGAGCCAAGAGCCCATCGTCCACCGGGTTGGGGGGGGGGGGGTAGATAGAAGGGATAAAACCATAGAACCACTGAATGGTTCGAACTCAACTGCGTAGATTCCAATGTTTGTCTTGTTTGTTTTTGTTGGTTACTTACATAGCTGTTTATACAATATGTTATGCTTGTTTTTGTAGATGTGATAGTAGTTTTGAAGTATAACATAACTTGATCTTATTAATTACTTACTGCTGATTTCTGTTAATTTGTATATACATACCGTGTGTATGTGTGTGTGTGTATATATATATATATATCTTATACAAACTTGTTATTAACACTTAATAATGTCATTGAATTAGGAAAATCGAAGTCAAATACTAGCTATTAATTATTCTTTTTTTTTTAAATATGAAATTTTGATGTAAAAAAGTCGTATACTCGAGTGCGTAATAAAAACAATGTTTCTGATTATTCTGTATTTTTTTAAACTCACCATTCTAAATAATATTATACAAATATATATATATATATAAATATATATATATATATATATATATATATATATATATATATATATATATGTATATTCATTGATTTTCTATCTACATTGGAACTCGCTGGTAATATCTACATATTTAACTGATTTGGGGAGTGATCGCTTAAAAAGTGGTCTCACCTTGGTATTTACTTGAGTCACGGAGATTCCAGGCTAATATAGTCACCCCATTCTACATTATGATATGAAATTATACCCCTAAACAGGCCCCTGCAACCCAAACGCAACCAAATGCAAGTTTATTGTTGTTGATGTGCAGGGATGCATACAATTCAGTTGTTAAAATATCAAAATATCTAGATCAGGTGACCGAACATCATCATCGACATCGTCACTGACGTTAGCGCTGTGAACTCCTCTACCCGAGGGAGGGGGGGGGGCGGTTTTGGGCATGTCTCATTGAGAGCTGTACATCATTCGCGTACACGAAAACGGATAAAAAGGGTGCTTTTCGGTATTAGGAGCGCAACCCGGCGTGCTAATTTCCCCCCATAGACTCAGTGTTAGACTAAAGCGTATAGCCATACGCTTTCGTAAATTGGAGTATTCAGTCATAGATATCTTAATAATAGCATTATATACTTGAAAACCTTTCTATGCCTGGCTATTTATTTATCCTTCTGAACATCATTATACAAGACAGATATAAAAAATCAACAATTTATTAAATCAAGCCTCCACAAAGTTTACCGAATCCCTTTAAGGATATAAAACTCAGATATAGACTGGTTTCCCTGTTTAGGGTATCAAAACTACTCCTACTGCAATCCCCGTTGAGGGTGCTTTTCAGAAAGTGATTTACGCGGATGATGTATATGTCTCAACTAATCGAGACGACTTATTTTCTACTAATCCAGACTGACTGATTTTCAGCATTTCATCTTGTATCACGAAGAGTCAATTGCAACTCGACTTCCTGCTGTGCCAGCAGCATTGCTTCGTTCGTGAGCAGCGTCGGGACCATTTTGTAACAGTAGAATAGCTAGTCGTCGAACACTGGACCGCTCTGTTACTGTTAGTTTTGCATCACTGAAGTAGCATGGACTCAGTATAGACATGATAGACTAGACTATGTTCTTTCTTTATTTCATGCATATTTTGAAGGCTTATTCGAACTGGTAACAGAGTATATGGAATTTAATGTCTTTCTTTGTTTTAACTTTCATCTATCCTCTTCTCTATCCTCATGTATTTCTTTGTGTTTTTATTGATCTATCCCCTTCTCTTTCCTTATGTATTTCCATGTATTCTCTTTCATCTATCCTCTCCACTTTCCTTTTTAAAAATGTATTTCTTTGTTTTTCTTTTCATCTATCCTCTTCCCTTTCCTTATATATTTCTTTGTTTTTCTTTTCATCTATATCCTTTCCCATTAATTTCTTTGTTTCCTTTCCATCTATCTTCTCCCCTTTCCTTAGGCCTATATATCTTTGTTTTTTCTTCCATCTATCCTCTTCTCTTTCCTTATGATTTTTTTATACAATCCATTTCATGTAACCTTGTTATTTGCACTTTAAACTGGTCCTTACTGAGGAACAACTCACACACTATAATACACTATAATATATATATATATATATATATATATATATATATATATATATATATATACATATATATGTATATATATATATTTATATGTATAAAATGTATATTAAAAAATGAAATCAAAATAAAATAAAGAATTTAACAAAATGGGGCAGTCATAATCGATTGAAAAATATAAATCTATCTTATTCAAAATTGTTATTAGCACTCAATAGTATCACTGAATGAGGAAAATCGAATTAAAAAAAATCAACAATAAACTATATATTTTTTTTTTAAATCAAAATTTTGTTGTAAAAAAAAATCCTATACTCGAGTGCGCAATAAAAACAACTTTATACAATCCATTTAATGCAACCTTGTTATTAGCACTTTATGTATATTAAAAAATTGAAATAAAAATACAATAAAGAATTTAACAACATGGGGCAGTCGTAATCGATTGAAATATATAAATCTATCTTATACAAAATTCCTATTAGCACTCAATAGTGTCATTGAATGAGGAAAATCGAAGTAAGAAAAATTAGCTATAAGTTATATATAAAAAATTAAAATTTTGTAGTTTAAAAAATCCTATACTCGAGTGCGTAATAAAAACATTTTTTTTTTGTAAACTCACCATTCTAAATAATTAAAAAAAAAAATGTATATATATTCACTGATTTATTATCTACATTGGAACTTTCTTGTAAGAACCACATACTTTAATGGTTTTTGGCAGTGATCGTTGTAAAAGTGGTCACCAGCATTGTTGACAGAAAAAATTTGGGCGGGGGCTGGCATGTCTCATTGAGGCCTGTACATCATTCGCGTACACGAAAACGGAAAAAGAGGGTACTTTTTCAGCATTAGGCGGGCAACCCGGGTTACGCGTTTAGGGTATCAAAAACAGCAAAAATCAAGACAAAGGGTATCAAAGTCAGAGGTGATAAGAAGAAGATCCGTCGAAGGGGAGAAATGAAAAAAAAAAAAAAAACCACAAAGAAATACATGAGGACGATGAAGATAAAATGCTGAAAATAAGTCAGTCTGGATGAGTAGAAAATAAGTCGTCTGGATTTAATGTTGGACTTGCTCCCCCCCCCCCCCCCTACTAATCCAGACGACTTATTTTCTACTAATCCAGACTGACTTATTTTCAGCATTTCATCTTGTATCACTTCGTAAGCACCAGTAAGCACTTTCTAAAGAGGAGAATTCAGCAGGGCAGGATCCAGGATTTTGTAAAGGGGAGGGGGCACACAAATCTCCGAACATTTTCCGACAAGCAAAAAAAAAAAAAAAAAAAAAAAGTCATCAGAATTGTTCGGACCAATTTTCCTCCCGAATTCTCTGACATGCAGGTTATCACACGTTTTGGGCTGTCTTTGTCGTTCAAAATTCTCTGACAAGCAAGAAAAGAAGAAAAAAAAAAAGGGTCTCAGTTCCAAAGGGGGGGGGGGGGGGGGGAATTTTAAAAAGAGGGGGCACAGTCAGTATACTTTTCTTCCAAAAGGGAGGGGGTACGAGCCGGAAGTGCCCCCTAAATCCGCCACTGCCAACACAGTTATATTGCGTCTTTTCAGTTGCATGCCGGAGATGTTCCAAATCCGAACCCAGGGCCCAGCAAGCAAGATGGAGAAGTATTGCCCTCATCTGCCAGGATTTGGGGGGAGGGCTAGGGGAAATCCAGGTCCGTACCCCCCCCCCCCCCCTTGAAAGAAAAGCATACATTGTGCCCCCCCCCCCGGATTGTGTCCACCCTTTTAGAACTGAGACATCCCCCCCCCCTTTTTTTAAATTTATTTATTATTATTATTTATAAAACGAGTTCAAGAATGTAGCCATCCTGATTGGTCAAATAACACCACGTGACCGTGCAAAAAAAAAGTACTAACGCACGGCGAGGGGACTAACGCACGGATAATCCGGATCAAACACTAAGACTGTAAGAAAACACTAAGATTGTAGACCCGTTTTATAAAACTATTAATACATGGTTGAGTTCGTGCGTTAGTGCGATCCAGCAACACGCAGGTTTTTATCGTGGTGTCTAACACACTCGGCTACGCCTCGTGCGTTAGTACACCACGATAAAACCCTTTGTGTTGCCAGATCGCACTAACGCACTCCCAACCATGTATTAATAGTATTTTTTTTTTTTGCTTGTCAGAGAATTATGTAGGAAAACTGGACCCCATAAAATTTCGCCTATAAGGCTTCTTCAGGAAAAAAAAAAAAAAAAATTTATATATATATGTATATATAATGTGATGATGTTGAGTCTACTGCGTCATCTTTGGTTTGAATTCATCCCACTATATATGTATATATATATATATATATATATATATATATATATATATATATATATATACACATATAGAATTTTAAGAAATAACTATAAAAAGTGAAAAGTCAATTGTATTTTTTTTTTTATAAAGTCTGATTTTTGATGATGATAATAGTCAAAGTTGACTGATTGCCATAAAACACGAACCAACAATTAACAACAACAGTGTGCAGATGGGGTGTGTAGGTGTGTGCGCGTGTGTGTGTGTGTGTGTGTGTTAGTGGAGGTGCCGTGGTCCAGCGGTTTAAGGCGCTTGACTGGAGATGCGAGGATCGGGGTTCGATCCCCGGCTCGGCACTTATGTCCTTGAGCAAGGCATTTTATCTAACATTGCTTTTTTTATCGTACATCAAATAAATGAAGTGCTATAGGCATAATGATACCAGCGTGTGCATGTGTGTTTAAAAAAAAAAGAAGTGTGTCAACGTAACTATATGATTCTGTGATTTTGTGTGTCACACTCACGTCTGTGCCCCCGTCCCTGTTCAACCATCTGGCTACGCCAATGTACACCATAGGGATCGATGGTGTACACACATGCCTTGTACAAGTTAAAAGGGCACATTCATGATGAAAAAAAAAGAAAAAAGGTTGCTTTATACAAAAGCAAAAAATAAGAGAAATAGATCCGAGTGAAAGTTTGAGAAAAATCCAACAAAGAATAAGAAAGTTATGAATTTTAAAAATTCTATGGAAATCTCAAATTGCCAACTCCCGGTGATGTGACTGTTATATCCTGCGATGTCATGGATCACTATACTCTACATTTGTTTTAATTGTACGCAAAAATGACCCCAAATATCCCTTTTTTCTCGGAATAGTAAAGGAATAGAGGTATTTTAAACACGAGGACATGCCAAAACATTCCACCCTTAATAATGCCTCGAGCAACGGAAGATATTAAACACAAAAAAATCAAAATTAATAATTATTAATAATTTTTTGAATATACAAATATCTTTTGGGTTTTTTTTTTTTTTTTTTTTTGGTGGTCAATTTAACTGAATTGAATTGAATTGTTCAGGTTTATTGAGTAAAAAACATTCAAAATTGCAGCCAATTAAAGGCTGAAACAAATTGAATTTACAATAAAAATGTCATAATACGAAAAAAGATGAATTACAATCAAAATACAAAATAGAAATAACATTAAACAATCAACTGAACAGGGAAAGGAATATGACAATCATAAAAGAACAGACCAGAAAATATATGTAGAAGAAAAGGGAATAAAAAGTAGGAAGCAGAAATCTGAAAGCAAATCAAATGGAACTATTGCCCAAGAATGATACAAAATTGAGATTTTAAAATAAGAAGTTGAATTGCATTTAGATTAAATTTCAGAGTAATTGGTAATGCAGTTTACAATATCAAATTATGAATGATGCTATTATTTAAAAGTGCAATTTTAGTTGGACCAAAAATTAGAAGAAAAAAAACCCAAACAAACAAACAACTAAATTGACATACAAAATCCTGTATACCAGTTCATGCACTTATGCAGAATTAAGAGTTAATTAAAAGTGAAATTGCAGTTTAGAATTGATATGAATCAGATTACCCAGAATTTTCTATACTGAGATGGTAATGGTACTATTGCACAAAATAAGTTAATTCAAAGTTGTATGCCAGATGTTACACAGAAAACTTCAATTTATAAAATACATTCACATTGCAATTTGAAATTACTGAGATCGTAGTAATGGTACTATTGCACAATATAAGTTGATTCAAAGTTTTATGCCAGATATTATGTTCAATTTATGAAATAAATCCGTGATCCCCTCCATTGTACGACTATTAAACTTAGAGTTAAAATAAACTCAATTTCCAACTGGACCTTTCCGAACTTGATCTCTCAGTATTAATTTAGTATTGCTTTAATTGAAAAAAACAACAAAAAAACTGAAGTAATATCCTATTTTTATACTGTATGAATTTTAACGTAATACTTAATTAATAATATATAATTGTGCTAAATGGACGAAATACTGGCTTTGTTCTTCTTAGATAGGCCTACCTCATTAATTTATCTATTACCTTATACTTTTGAATAACGCCCTGCTGATGAATTTAAATTCAAATTGCAGTGTGAATTTATTCATTGCAGTGTGAATTTTTTCATTTATTTATTTAATGAAAGAATATGCCTATTTTTTACGAGATGATATACAAACACTACCCTCACTATACTTCGAGCACAGTAACAAAAATGATGTTTTTTGAAAAAAAATGTAAAATAATGACATTTCATATACAAAAACAATTTGGAAAGTATAGTGAATCCATGGCATCATCACAGGATATCACAATCACATCACCTGGAGTTGCCAATTTGAAATTTCCATATAAGTTTAAAAATTCATAACCCTCTTATGCTTTGTCGGATTTTTCTCATATTTTCAGTGATATATTTTTAAAATTTTTTGCTTTTAATTAAAGTAGTTTTTTCTCATGGATGAGAGTAATTTCTTCGAAAAATGACTTTCTACTAAGGTACACTCGCAAAGATCTTTCACGATATATTTGCTACTAGCTTCACTTTTCTATCTTCCGGTACGGTCCGATCGTATCCACCCCCAGAGTAGAGAAGAGTTGCCTGTTTTCTGCTTCATTATTCTACTTTAGCCATGGCTACTACGATGGGAAAGTCATTCAGAGTTTATCATAAGGTTGGACCGCCGTATTCTGTGATTCTTGAAGCAAGGAATAAGCAGGAAACGCTTCTTTTCGAGTCTGACGCAGTGGCCGTGCTTAGTGAGTGTGAAACTTGTGTCATCGCCATTATAACCCCTACGGGTGGCAGCGGGCTGCGGGTCGGGGCGCGGGCGACCGGGGCTTGGGGCTAGGCTTGCTCCAGCTCCATGAATTCTCTGCCTCTGGCCTTGCCAAGCTCAGGCGCGCTATTTATAAAATTTCATATTTCACAAAGTGCTCCCAAATTACATTTATCTTGTAGATCATAACCCATAGCAGGCATATCCATTATGATTCATGAAAGCATGTGAAAATGGGCGAAATATTTAATAATATTTCTTCTTATTCTTAAGTCAAGATGAAGAAAAATCATGAGTTGTGCGGATCAAATATGGCCTCCTTTATTTTAGTAATTTAAATTGTTAGTCTTCTTCTTCTTCTTGTTGTTCTCCCTCCGCTTTTGTCGGAGATCAGCAACTGAGTATTGCGTGTACATGTAATTGAGCAGGTCAACTAATCATTATATTCAGTCTATTAAAAGTTACGGTAGATCTATACTATACTATAGTTAGAGTCTATAAAGCATGTAGATCTAGGCTAGATTATTTTTATTTTTTAGTGTAATTTTCAGTGTTGGGTCCAAGATCAAGATCAGACAGTCCGAGATCCAGATCAAGATCAAGATCTGCAGCTCAAGATCGAGATTAGAACATCTGAGATCAAGATCAGATATGTCCGAGATCAAGATCAAGATCGAGGTTATGTTACTGATGCCGATCTCGAGACTGGTCTCGAGATCAAGATCGATCTCTCGATCTCGAGCTACCCAACACTGAGTCGTGTTTTGGCCGATTTGGTGAACGATTTTAAAAGCTTTTTCGTTTGATAATTTACGTAATGACAATGGTGATCTCGAGCGATCTCGAGCGAAAATTCCGAGAACAGAAGCTCCGAGATCAAGATCAAGATCAAGAACAAGATCGAGGTTACTGATGCCGATCTTATTTTGGATGGGAAACAATCTGTATCATGCTTGAATTCGCCGAACACGATTCTAATGATCTAAAAAATTTCATGCAGCAAGATATATGACCAATATTTTTTTCACCCTTTTTCGTCAAGGTTACGTCATTCATATTACTCATATTGTAGTCCCCCTTCCTGTACCCCCCAAATCATGAATTTCTATTTTCTCTAAAGAAAATATTCAATCATACATGTACCTTAGAATAGATCATTGCTCAAAATCTCAAATGTTTTGCAAAAAACCTGTATGACACAAATCTGTTCAAATTAAAAGATATGAAATGGGAGAGAAGCTGGCAAGATACGTCACAGAGTTGCCAATTTGTGTTTGGTTGATTACAAGTTTAAAAATTCATAACTTTATTATTTCTTATCGGATTTTGCTCAAACTCTCACTAACCTGTTTCTCTCATTTTTCTGCTTTTATTCAAATCAACTACATGTACATGTAATTACCAGGGTGGATTTTCCCTTTAAAAATGTTCTGTCTTCAGAAAAGAAAATTGTTGAATAATTCTGAGATGAAACACATACTCTAGGAAGCTGTGTCCCAATAAGTAAGTACTACAAAATAAAGAAAATTGAAAAATAAATAGAAATAAAAGGATGTTTTGATTGTTTCCCCAATTTTTTTGACCAAACCGTGTACATCACATCTCTACATCAAAATAAGCATCAATTTTAAATGAAATATAAAATATCAGGTAAAAACATCAAAAAGTGAGGGTTGGATGTCCCGTCTGTCACGCTGGAATTACCCATAATTTTCATGGTCCCAAGGTCCTTGTTATAGTCATTTTCCACTGTATTACTGTACAAAATAATAATGTAATACTGTATAAGCTGTTTTTTTCGCGTACAGATATTTTCACGATTTTGGACTAGGTAGGGAAATTCGCGAGGGTTTAATTTCGTGATTTTTGTGATGTTTTTGTTACTATAAATAGCCATATATTGAAGTGGAAATTTTCGCGAGGACCGACTCGCGAAAATCGCGAAAATAAAACCACCGCGAAAATAACCACTTTTACAGTAGTCAATAGAGAATGCTCATTAATAATAAGAACTCCGATAGTTCTCTATGCAATATGAACTACATGTAACTGTTCAAAGGTGAGGGATATCATGAAGGAAATACAAAATCTTTATTCGAGACGGCAGTTAAAGGGTACCAATCACCAAAAAATATTTTGCTCTGTTTGTTACAGGGTTCATGTCGTTATTATACTATAATCAAAATATTGGCTTCAAATATTAATGCTATAAAGAGATATTGCAATTTTAATTACACTCTCTACAAGCGTAAAACCGACTCGTGAGTAGACTGCTCGACGCACGCGTACGCACTCGCCAAGATAAGGGCTCGCGCGGAACTAAACTCAGAGTTCGGTTCCGCAAGAGCATTTTCATGTTAACCTTTTTTCTTTCATACTCCTTAACTGTTGACCGATAGAATGCCAGATAAAGTTCTTCATGATTGATTTGATACTTTCTAACTGTACACAAATTATTTTTTCAGGTGATTGGTACACTCTACATGTATGTATAACCATGTCTCTTTCAGTCCAAAATACCACGTCCTTATCCTCAGGATATTGCACTATTAGTATTAGTCACCTTGAGCCTATAGATTCAAATTGATACTCTCAGGACAGTGTATATCTATAGTGCATCCCAGAAAAAAAGTTTAAGAGTTCGAAAAATGCTCCTCAAATGTTTCAAAATATTTTAAGGAGATTTTCATACCTGTGGACAGCTTAGGGTTTCTTCTATCAAATGACACCAAAATATCTAACAATATTTTATGCTTTTGTGTGCTAAAGCCAATTTTGTGAAAGAGTACAAAATCGAGATTTGACAAGAATTTATATTGACTCTGGCCGATATCAGTCAAGCTGAGAGTCATGGAAAGGCTTCTGCATGTAGAAATTTTCATTTTTTGATCAATAAAACACAATGTATGAAATAACAAGCTTTTTTCTGTGTATATCCTTACACATTCCATCAACCTTGTATGCTTGAGTTAGCAATTAACTACTTTGTTAAGTGGTTCAAAATTACTTTGTTAAGTGGTTCAGAATGTTACTTTTGGTGAGTCTTTTATTTTCACCCGCTAACTCACTCAACCATAAAGTTTTGATGGAATATATCAGGACATATATGTAGTAAACAAAATCTGTTCTTTCATAAATTGTCAGATTTTATTGATCAGAATATGACAATTTCTAACCTTTTTCATGAATGTCAACCAGCCAGACTGGACAAACAAACATTTTCAAGTATGGATTTTGCACCCTTTCACAAAAGTGGCTTTTGCTCACTCAGGCATAAAATATTATGAGATATTTTGGTGTTATTTGATAGAAGAGACTCTAAGCTGTCCTCAGGTACATGCATGAACATTTCCTGAAAATATTTTGAAATATTTAATCCTGGAGACTTTTTTCAGCTGTCAATTCTAAAATGGTTTTACCTTGTTGATACCAGCAAGAACAAATACCAATTCTTGTCAAGTCTGAATTTTGCACCCTTTCAAAAAAAAATGGCTTTTGATCACCCAAGCATAATGACTAATCATATTTTTTTTGATATTGCATAGGAGAGATGCTAAGCTATACAAGAATGGAAATTCATTGAAAATATTCTAAAATATTTATTTTGGGAGACTTTTCCCAACTGTTAACTTTTTTTGGATGCACTGTATAGATCTCTATATTATTGTCTTCATGTTTTGTTTTGCTTTGTTCTTAATCAATGCAGGCATTGCAGAGACTGAGAGCTTGAGAAAACAGTACCAGAAGATGACTGATGCATATGGATGTTTAGGAGCTCTGAGGTTAAGTGTTGGTAAGAATTTGTCAACTTTGTAATTTGTATATGTTGTTAAAGAGATGGTTCAGTTCTGGGAAAGGTAAAAAATAATTTGTGAGCTTTCTCATTCTTTTTTACATGTATATTAGTTTGGAAGATTATCATAGCAGAAATGTCTCCTGAAAGGGATTATTTTCAAATGCCCTCACATTCTAAATATGACAAGAAACAGCTGAAATGTTCAGGCCAAACATTGGTGTGCAGGATTGATTCAATTTCTTATCAATTTCTTATCATCAATATGTTTTGTACACAAAATTTCACATTTTCTCCATTATCTCTAAAGATGATGGTTGTCTTTTTGTGAACTCAACATATGTTGTGTCAAATACATTTTCCCATGATATATCTTGAGCTAAGAAGGAGACAAGCTGCACCTTGAGAGATAATGGGGAAAATATGAAATTTTGTGTACAACATATGGAGAGTTGTACTACTAAACCTGTCACTTTAAAGCAATATTGCTGATTTGGGGATCGCCATAGAAAGTAAATTGAGTCTTTTCAAACTTTCATTACTTTCTCATTTCATAACCGATTTTAATGGAACTTTTTAAAATTGCTTCTCTCTGTCCTCTCTTTTCCTTAAAATTGATTTTTCCCCAGGGTTTCATTCTCCTTTAACATATATATTTTAATTTCTGGCGCTGGTCACACTGGGCGAGAGAGAGAGAGAAAAAAAATCTCCCTCCAAGCACTTCCCCAAAGTTGACAGCCCTGATAATCATAACATGTACATATTTATCTCTGGTCATTATTATTGTGCTGGTACCAATGTTACCAGTCAGCCTGTTGACGAGAACCATGTATTTGATGGACGCATTCAACAACTGCCTCATTCCTAATCCTACATGTATGACAAATTCGCTCTCAGCCAATCAGATTCAAGGATTTCAGTAGCCTATAACAGTTATTGTGACTTGTTATTGATAACAAGTTTTTATGAAACGGGGCCCAGGTCAACGGGCTGACTGGTAACATACTGAACAGAAGGACCATGCTACTTGAATTCAATTGTTTTCATTTTGATTTGATTTTTCCAGGAGATGAATCCCTCCTCTACCTTGTCCTTGTTACGGGATGTTCGTCCGTTGGGAAGGTACAGGAATCTGAAATCTTCCGCATCACCTCCACGCTCTTCGTCTCGTTACGGAACAACTCCAGCGACGAGGACCGTGTCACAGAGGTCCGCAAGCTTCTCAACTCTGGCACCTTCTACTTCTCGTGGTCGGCATCGACGACGTCGAGGTTCGATCTCAGTCTGTGTGCCCAACGACAGAAACAGGATCATGTGACAGATAATAGATTCTTCTGGTATGATCAGAACTCAATTTTTTTTGGTCAGATTTAGCTTTGGCTTATATATGTCGTCAGTACAGATACAATGTCGTCTTTGACATGCACTTTTCAAATATGTTCCGATAGTATTGTGGCAATATTGCAGCTGGAATCAAAGTTGTGTGTGTGTGTGTATGATTTGTGGATTTTTATTTCTTTTTATTTGTGATGTAAGCTTTGTAACGTATAAATGGACTTAAATCAATTGCAAAAATCTATTGTGTCCCTGTTCTTGCCTCAGTTGTTTCTTTGTGCATCATTTATAAGTTACTATTGATTATAAATAACTGTAGAAGATACCATTACTCTTTGGGGGATACAATTAATTGAAACACTTTATGTTACAGGGCCCTGATTGTTTTTTGAATCTGAATCTGTTCTGTTCCTGGTCCTGATCCTCGAAGTGGTGACCAATAAGAACGTTAGCGTTCGAGAGAGTGTGTAATATATTCAGTACATTTTGGAGTTTAGTCCCATTACCTTACAATGGTATGGAGGTACTATATTTATACTGCTCCTTTGGATTGCAGCATCCTATTTACATGTAGGGACCGACCTTTAACCCTTTCAGGACAGGAATTATTTATGGGCTAAATTGATCACATTTTGTTCTTCAAATTGGCAACAATAATATTCTTTTTGTAGTGCTACATGGTTCTAATCAGGCTTAATGTCTTTGAGAACAATATACATGGTTATGAATTTTGTCGAAAAGTTGAAAAAATTGCCAATTTTGATGAAAAACAATGGTTTTGAACCTCTCAGTGTGTTGCCAATTTAAGGATTTTAAAGCTTATTCTCATTTTTAAAATTCCTGGCATCAAATGTAATATGGTCAAGCAACAAAAATTGACGTAGTGTGGGCAGAAATTTTTGCTCTTTCTACTCAAGCATCTGGTATATTTTTTAGAGCTCTGAATCAAAAGTTATTGAGCCAAAACTGCCAAACCACAAAATGTGGTCAATTGTCTCAAAAGGGTTAGAGCCACATAGTCAGTACATGTAGGTTCTCTTGGGGACTTTGATACCATTCAGGTGTTTACCTTATAACAGATGTTGTCAGTCACTGAGAGTGGATTTCACTTTTAATGATAGGCAGTTCTTATGTAAATGCTTTGTTCCCTCTTCCTACTATAGCATAAGGAAATGTCATGATTGTCATCATTATAAATCTCCCCAGCTCGAGTAATTCTATGATGGGATAGACCCATGGTCGGACCCTTCTCCCTGGTTTCGCTGCCTGCCTGGGAGACCTCACACATATTAATTGGTAATTCAACCAAATTCTGGTGTCAATGAATTATGATACTGTGCACATGGACACTGGTGACTCTGTACCTTTAACATCACCATTTGAAAGAGCTGCCTCAAGACTATCTTCGATCATTATTCTCATTTTGTTGACAAATTCTTTTTCTCACCAGGAATCGATCCTTACACCTCCACCTCCAGAGATTCGATGTGAACTGCTCGGACTGGTTGCTGAAGACCATGTGTGGAGGGGTCGAGATTCGTACAGTGTACTGCGGTACCGGACAGGCTAAGGCTTGTATTATCTCAAGGCTGAGCTGTGAGAGGGCGGGTACTAGGTTCAACGTGAGAGGGACCAACGACGATGGTCATGTAGCGAACTTCTGTGAGACAGAGCAGGTTAGAGAAGTGGATGATATATTTTAAAGACTGATTTTGGGAGGCACCTCTCCCTTTGTCTCTTCATTCACAAGTTGCAATAACTGTTATAAGCTACTGAAATCCTTGCATCTGATTGGCTGAGAGCAAATTCGTTGGTAAAAATCACCGACAAGACACTTGATGAAACGCCCCCTGGTGGGCAGATCTTTTAAGACAATAAATTGAACAAGTTTGCGTGCAATATTCCATGAATTTTTCAAAAATATATGTTGACAATACTCTGTATAGTAAACATCTACATGTATGCTAGTTAGTGCCAATTGATTCATATTTTTGGTAAAATCAAAGGGCAAAAGCAATAGCTTATTTTTGTCAAGTGTCCAGACACAGAACCCTCATCCCATATGCATGATTGCATCTTCTCACTCCTTTTTTTTTTACAGGTTATATTCCTGGCTGATAAAGTCACATCTTTCATTCAGACCAGGGGCTCTGTGCCATTGTTCTGGGAGCAACCTGGTATACAGGTCGGAGTTCACCGGGTGAAGATGTCTAGAGGTTTTGAGGCGTCAGCTCCAGCATTTGATAGGTGAATTGTACTGATGAGGTTGATGATGATCATGGTGATGGATGATGATGGTGATGTGATGGTGATGATGGTTGTTGGGTTGTTGATAAAAAAGATGATGGAGATGATGATGATGACTATGTATGGGTAACAGTAATAGTAACAGCAGCAGCAATAGCAACAGTAGCAGTAGCAGCAGCAAAGTTTAATGCAGTGATGGTAGCAAGGTAAAAGTTTTAAAGAAAAATTCAGAAATATGCATTACAACAATTTGATACAAAGCTTATCTATCGATGATTCTTCCGTTTGTGCTGGTGCTTTCAAGAGTTAGGGGCAAATCGCCCTCAACTCCTCTCCTTATATATATATATATATATATATATATATATATATTACATGTATATATACATATTACATGTATATAGATTACATGTAACTATTATTGCACAGAACACCTACACATTACACATGAGACTCATAAACATTTGCTTTGACCTTAAAAGTCAGCAAATAAACTTGAAGAAGGCCAGGAGCCGAAAGCTTGTAAATACACCGAATGACCTGCTTCATTATGTTCATATATATATATATATATATATATATATATATTTGTGTTGGAAGTAGTCATTCCTACATCACTTGTTCCGTTGTTTCTCCTCCTTTTCCCCAGACATCTAACCATGTTGAAGGCTCACTACGGAGACCAAGTCATTGTCAACCTGTTAGGAAGCAAAGAAGGAGAGGACATGCTCAGCAAATCATTCCAGGTAAGCTGCAGAGGAAGATATCATAACATTCTAGCCAGAACCATCTTTCGTGCGATTCTGTGACATGTTTCCCGTACTATTTGTTTACTTTTTCCTTTATAATTTGTCTTTAATAAAAAGATATATCACTAGGTATCACCAGTGACTAATGTTTCAATATATCTAAAATGTTTGCACACCAGTTTTTCATTGATTATGTACATGTATACAGTCAGTATGCTGGAACTGTAGAAGCTATCCATTGACATGTTTATTTCCAGCGTTAGAGAGAATTTACACTGATATTTTTCTTCCTGGATTTCATCATGATTTATGATTACCAATTATGGTATTTTTCCCCGTCCACTCTGTCACTCTCTCTATCGAGAAACATCTGAAGGCACCGTCTTATTTATATAAACACTCTTAGGAATTTTTCAATCTGTCTCCCTCTCTCCAACCTTCTTTTAAAACATTATCTTGACTAGAGGACACCGAATGCTCTCTCTCTCTCTCTCTGTCCGTTTCTCCCTCAATTTAGAACTACCTCAGATCATCGTCTAACTCTTGTTCTAGGAATATCTTTCTCTCTCACTCTCTCTACAATCTTTTAAAGCATTAAATGTGACCCGGCACCACAAAACCACCAAAAAGTCGCAACCCGTGATTTTGTGTAAACAGCTAAAATGGAAATTTGGGTTGGAAAATTTTATTTTGGGATTTTTGGTTTTTCTGAAAGATCGTTCTTTTCTGTACCTTATATCAAAATCTGGAAGCTTAAAACAGTAGAAGATGAATTTTTAACAGTTTTTCTAGACCAGTTTTTTTTCGCACAGCTTCGGTTTCTTCCTAATTCTTCGCCTTCCCGTATGATCTTTTTGTAATCAGTACCGCTCACCCTCGTAAAATCACTGCAATCTCACGGGCCTTAAATTGCCTTTTCCCTAATAATTTTTATACTGATAGAAAGAATAAACTCTCAGCAATCTCATCAGACTGATATTACAGTTCGCAATAGTCGCGAAAGCAAATTACAGAGCAGTTTTAAGTTCCATTTCGATGACGAAACAGAGTCTGAAAAAGGACTAACGATCAAGTTTATTCATGTGAGCAATTAAGGAAAGAGTATGTAAGTTCTACGTAAAACAAATTGCATAGGTTAATCAATGTGAACAAGAAAAAGAGTAGGTCCTATTCAAGTTAATTATAGGCTAAATTACAAGTTCAATGTATGATAACAGAAGGACTACACAGGTATTACAAACCAGTATTATGTAACAGGGAACAAAGAAAGGCATCCCAAAGGAGTGAATAGGCATTGTCTAGTGCAGGTGTCAGGCCACCGAGGTGCGCTTAATCTCCCATTAGAACACTCTCATTTGCATCATAATAACTTTTGAACAACTAAAGTTCACAATTTGAAGTCTTGGCAATAGAATGAATAAACTATGTTTAACGCTCCTACCAAATATCAACCTTATCCGACAATTTATTCATAGTGGGTGCTATGGCCTTTTGATTCACTCTCCATTGATTTTCTCTCTTGTTTTCTTACTCCGCACGCTTGAATAGGCCTCAACTTTAGAGCTCATTTCCTCCCTATTTAATACCAGCAAACCTCTCTTACAAGCTCCTTTCATTCGCTGAATTAAAAGGGTTAGAAAGTTTCAATTATAATGAGTCATATATCATTTTAAAGCTGAGACTTTGTTCTATCCAAATATGATAAAATCAGAAAAATTATTTTTTGCGACTGTTTGGTGGTTTTGTGGTGCCGGGTCACAAATTATCTTAAACCACAGAACAGCTTACACATGCTCTTTCCCTCTCTCTTTTCCTCTCTCTCAATCTAGAACCATCTGAAAGCATCATCTCATGTTCAGGACACACCTCACATTCTGTTTGACTATCATCAAATGTGTAGAGGAAAGACAGATAACCTTCATCTTCTGAAGAAGAAGGTTGCCACGGAGATGGACCACTTTGGTTTCTTCTTCAGCGAAGGAGGGGAAGTCATCCGGTAAGACTTGTTTCTGTAGAACAGAGCGATTTATCATCAGGAATATACCTCATTTGTGAATTTTGTTACACATAATGAATTACAGAAGGATGGCCTTTTCGGCATAATGACTAAAATTGAAATATTGGATACGAATTTCCAAGCAGTTGGGCAATTCCATGGTAACGGAATTACAAATGAGGGATATTTTGCTCACATTTTTGAAGGCTATGCACTAATTTTGGACTTCCGTCCCCTTCTCACCAATTCGTAATGTGCATAATTTTGTACTCATTCTTTCACCTGAACTCGTTCATACCCAAAAGTGTCCACTTACATTAATTATACTGAGGTAACGGAATTACCAGAAAATTGTTACATTTTTTAAGTTCTCATTTCCATGCATCAATCATGCATTGTGCGAATCCTGATTGAGATGTGGGAAAAGTTTCTTCAGATTCTTGTGATTTAAGGATTTGGCTATTTGTGACTATTAAACTGATTTTCTTTAGTATAAATCTCAAATTAATTTTTTTTTTTTTTGTTTTCCTCATGTGGAATTGCCCAGTTACTCATGATTTTGTCCCGTTTCTATTATTTCTTCTACAGGCAACAAACAGGAACAATCAGGACAAACTGTTTAGATTGCCTGGATAGAACCAACGCAGTGCAGACATTCTTTGGACAAGATGTAAGTTGACCCTTTCAGGACAGGAATTATTTAAGGGCTAAATTGATCACATTTTGTTCTTCAAATTGGCAACAGTGATATTTTTCTTTCATTGCTTCATGGTTCTAATAAGGTGTAATGTTTTTGAAAACAATATACATGGATAAAAAAATTATAGAAAGTTGAAAAATTTGCCGATTTTGATAGAAAAATGATTTTGAACCTCTCAATGTGTTGCCAATTTAAGGATTTTAAAGCTTATTCTTGTTATAAAACTTCCTGGCATCAAATGCAATATGGTCATGCAGCAAAAATGGACTCTGTGTGTGCAGAAATTTTGGCACTTTCTACTCATGCATGGATTGATTGATTGACCCAATTAGTTGATTGATTGATTAAATGATTGAATGATTATTTGGTTGATTGATTGATTGATATGTTGGCTGTTTGATTGATTGAATGATTGAATAATTGATTGAGTGATTGATTGATTGATTGATTGATTTCTCTTCATAGATGCTGAGTAAGCAGCAAGAGTTCCTTAGAGTCACCAGTAAACCTGAAATCATGAGTTGATCCATAGATTGTTTGATTGATTAACATCTCAGTTGATTGAATGACTGATTGGTTGATTGATTGATTGATTGATTTTTTTCTCTCTATGTAGATGCTGAGTAAGCAGCTAGAAGTTCTTGGTGTTGGCAGTAAACCTCAGATAATGTCTAGATTTGTTGAGACATATAGAACCATATGGGGCTTGAGTGGTGACCATATAAGCAGGATATATGCTGGAACAGGTGCATTAGAAGGCAAGACAACAGTAAGTTGAGAAAGGGTTTTACACATGTCTTTCATACTGCTCTTCATATAGTGTATGGTGTATGATGTAGCAAGAAAACAAGCACATCCATTGGGGGGGGGGGGGGGGTTATAAAATGAATTGTTTTTATATTGGGTCCTTTAACCACACAATTTGATTCCAAAAAAATGAAAATAGATTGTGCAAGGTATTGAGTCATGGATGATTATGTATACCTTCATGGGGGTATCAGATTATGTAGGACTGACGCAGACTGACGTAGAATTTGTGAGTCACCTCATATTGATTCTTAGGCTGCCAAAGTTTGTGATCACATGTAATTTTTAGATTGTAAGTAAATACTCTTGCATTGGCTTTTGAAAAAGTTTCAAGTTTAAAAAATCAACAACTTTGGGACCAAAGAAAAAAAGGTGTAATTTTGACGGTATACACGAGTCAATGTACAGTCAATGTTCTTTTATGTTTTTCTAGGCTGGTAAGCTACGGGATGGTGCCAGGTCGGTGACTCGAACCATCCAAAATAACTTCTTTGATGGCACCAAACAAGAGTCAATAGATGTCCTTCTTCTAGGGAGTTCATTGGTTGGGAATCTGGCAGACAAGGCTAGTTCACTCTTGCCAAGCAGTCATCTACATGGTAAGATCTCATTATTAGACTCCTTTCAGGTCATGGAATGAAACAAGAATCAATAGATGTGCTTTTACTGGGGAGTTCACTAGCAGGGAGTCTAGAGGACAAGGCTAGTTCACTCCTACCAAACCGTCATCTACATTTTAAGATATCATTATTAGAAACAAGAAATATTAAATGTGCTTTTACTTGGGAGTTTAATAATGAGAGTGAAACTGGCAGACATGGCTAGTTCATTCTTTTTATATTGAGTCATCTGCACCTTTTGGATCTCATTAATTGACTCTTATGAGGTCATTTGAAGGAAACCGAAACCTATAGAAGTGCTTCTACAAGGTAAGTATTTGATAAGGAGCTTGGCAGATTGGTAATCATTTGTTTTACTTTTTATTGGCTCCTTTCAGCACTTAAAGACAGGTGATTATTGTTCTCTCTTTCTCATCTCTACTGCATTCAGTTCTCTTTCTTTCTCTCCTGTAATGAATGACTATTAACCCTTTCAAGACAATTGACCACATTTTGTGGTTTGGCTCAATAACTTTTGATTTAGAGTTCTAAAAACTATACCGGATGCATGAATAGAAAGAGCAAAAATTTCTGCACACTCTATGTCCATTTTCGTCTTATGACTATATTGCGTTTGATGCCAGGAATTTTAAAAACGAGAATAAGCTTTAAAATCCTTAAATTGGCAACACATAGAGAGGTTCAAAATCATGGTATTTCATCAAAATTAGCAATTATTTTGACTTTTCAACAAAATTCCTAGCCAAGTACCGGTATATTTTTTCAAAGACATTACACCTTATTAGAACCATGTAGCACTAAAAGAAAAATATTATTGTTGCCAGTTTGAGGAACAAAATGTGATCAATTTAGTCCTTAAATAATTCCTGTCCTGAAGGGGTTAATCATTTCTCCCTTTCATGTACTAAAAACTGGTAGTCATTCCTCTCTCATGTACTAAAGACTGGTAGTCATTCCTCTCTCATGTACTAAAGACTGGTAGTCATTCCTCTCTCATGTACTAAAAACTGGTAGTCATTTCTCTCTCATGTACTAAAAACTTGTAGTCATTCCTCTCTCATGTACTAAAGACTGGTAGTCATTCCTCTCTCATGTACTAAAAACTGGTAGTCATTCCTCTCTCATGTACTAAAGACTGGTAGTCATTCCTCTCTCATGTACTAAAGACTGGTAGTCATTCCTCTCTCATGTACTAAAGACTGGTAGTCATTCCTCTCTCATGTACTAAAGACTGGTAGTCATTCCTCTCTCATGTACTAAAGACTGGTAGTCATTCCTCTCTCCTATACTGAAAAAACTGGTAGTCGTTTCTCTCTTTCCTATAGATGCTTTAAAAAAAAAATGGTAATCATGTGTGTCCCTTCTCTTTCTCTCTCTTTCATGTTCTTAAGATTCGTTTACCCTTTCTCTCTTTCTATTTTTTTTTGGTCCTCCTGTAATGAAAGACTGTTCCCTCATTTCTCTCCTGTAGAGAAAAAATAGTAACAGTTTCTCTCTTTCTCTTTCAGCTTCTCCGCACATTCTACAAGGTGTGTGTGAGAGAGAAGGGGAGTTCACATCCAGCTCACGTTTCAGGATCTGTGTAGGGACATGGAATGTGAACGGAGGCAAGAATTCTCACAGTATCGCTTTCAAGAACGAATCGCTGGCTGACTGGCTTCTTGATAATCCACAGATAGTGGAGGAGACTAACCAAGGTTAGAGCTTGTTTACTACATTCCAGTTGTTGATATAATTGCTGTTGATGTTGTCACTATTGTCATCACAATATAAAATATATAGCTGAGTTCAGGGCCGTGTTTCATAAAACTTGCCATCGATGACAAGTTGCAATAACTGTTATGAGCTACTGAAATCCTTGCATCTGATTGGCTGAGAGCAAATTAATATAATGATAATAATATACATACATGTACATAGCATAATTATGAGAGTTCTTATGAATGTTGTTATCATTCTGTATTATTTTTTATTATTTGTATTATTATTTTTATTATTATTATTATTAAGTACAGTATTTGGCATCACCTGTGCCTGGGAGGGGAAAAGCAAACTGAATCACTGTAACGCTCGGGTCTCTCCTCCCGATATAACTGATTGGTATGTGCAGGTGTACCACTACACCGGGTTTCCCCCTCTCTTATTCGAGTAGTGCAGTGGGTTCTTAACGTGCAAAAGTGGTGACTGTCCTCTGCACGGGGCCTCCAGTTAACATCCTATCTGAGGGACGGAGTGTTTTCCACTGTAACATAGCCTGCGTCTATGAAACAAGGGAGGGGCACGTTAACACACAACACAGGCCTCAGTCATCCGCCCAGGGTGGATTTGAACCCACGATCTTTGGTTCGACAGGCAGACGCTTTACCGACTGAACCAGCTCTGAGCCAACTCCCCCCCTCTATTGTTTTCCTTCTTATCATTATTATTATTATTTACAAATTCATTTTCAACAACATCATTAACATAATAATAGTCACTATTAACCCTTTCAGGACAGGGATTACTTAAAGGCTAAATTGATCACATTTTGTTCTTCAAATTGGCAACAATAATATTTTTCTTTTAGTGCTACATGGTTCAAATAAGGTGTAATGTCTTTGGAAACAATATACATGGTTAGAAATTTGTTGAATAGTTGAAAGAAATTGCCAATTTTTATGAAAAACAATGATTTTAAACGTCTCAATGTGTTGCCAATTTAAGGATCTCAAAGCTTATTCTTGTTTTTAAAATTCCTGGCATCAAACGCAATATGGTCATGCAATAAAAATGGACATAGTGTGTGCAGAAAATTTTGCTCTTTCTACTCATGCATCTGGTATATTTTTTAGAGCTCTGGATCAAAAGTTATTGAGCCAAACCACAAAATGTGGTCAATTGTCTTGAAAGGGTTAATACAAAAATAATAACCATTTGTATTATTATCATTCATCATCATTGTATTTATTAAGTGATCTTATTGATATTTGTTGTGTAGGTTGCTCAGAGTCGGGGGTTGACTTCTCCGTTCCCAACGACATCTATGCCATTGGCTTTGAGGAAATGGTGGATCTGAATGCCGGCAATATCATCAGTGCAAGGTATGTGGTATGCAGAATTGGGTGGGATGGAAAAAGAGATGAGACAGAGGCCGTTATTCTCGAAATGCGTCTAACTTTTAGCCCCCCCCCCCCAAGTACGTAGATTTAGGCCACTGAAATACTGAGAGCCAAATGTCACCCTCTTTTAATCCTGCAAAATCACCATAGTTCTGGGACTGAATGCAAATACAAAAACCGACAATAGAATTGATTTCTGATGCTCATTTCATGCCAGAAAATAATTTTGCTTCTTTAATTTGTTACATAAATATAGTAATTTATCCAAAACTAAGGGTTGATGAATGGCCTTCCATAAATCAGTGGCCTACGTTAAGCCAGGCTTAAATTAGGCCACTTTGGAGAATACGGGCCAGAGAGTCTAGAGGACAAGACTAGTTCACTCCTACCAAGCAGTCATCTACATGGTAAGATATCATTATTCTAAACAAGAAATATTAAATGTGCTTTTATTCAGGAGTTTTACAGTGAGAGTGAAACTGGCAGTCAAGGCTAGTTCATTCTTTCTATAATGAGTCATTGGCACTTTTTGGATCTCATTAATTGACTTTTATGAGCTCATTTGAATGAAAACGAAACATACAGGTGTGATTCTACAAGGGAAGTAATTGGTAATCTTTTGTGTCTCTTTGTATTCACTCCTGTCTGCACTTAAAGAGAAAGTTGAGATCTGGGAAAGGTAAAAAATGATTTGTGAGCTTTCATATTCTCTTTATGTTATTTCTAGAAGATTAATGAAAATGATTTCTCTTCAAATGCCCTCACATTCAAAGACAAGTATGACAAGAAACAGCTGAAATGTTTTCGCTGAACATTTGTTCGTAGTCCCATATACACATTTCTGTGTGCAGTGCATGTGACTCTCAGCAGGATTGAGTCAATTTATTATCATTTTGGTGATTCCAAAACCTTACAGCATACACCAATTATGTGCTTTATAATCAACCTTTACCCAGTTGCTTTGAGACGAGTTTCTTTCACAATCCAGTTGCGTGACCAGAACTCAACTGAGAATGGTGATCATTACTCTCTTTCTCCATTCTACTGAAAGACTGGTTATCATTTCTCTCTCTTTCTCTTCTGTACTGCAAGCAATTCTCTTCTCTCTTTCCTGTACTGAATGACTTTTAATCATTTCTCTCTCCCATGTACTAAAGACTGGTAGTCATTTCTATCTCTCCTGTACTTAAGACTGGTAGTCATTTCTCTCTTTCCTAAAAAGAATGAAAAAGCTCTCTTTAATTATTTTTCACCTTTACCAGAACTTAACCTTCTCTTTTAAGTTAACTAATCAAGAACTAAGAGGGGATATACATGGTGTGGGTAGGAGAGAGAGAGAGAGAGAGAGAGAGAGAGAGAGAAAGATAGAGTGAGAGAGAAAGAGGGAGAGAGAAAGATAGAGTGAGAGAGAGAAAAATAGAGTGAGAGAGAGAAAGAGAGAGAGATAGTGGAGCTTTGTGCACATTTCCAAAATATTGGTATAATGCAGTACCTTTATTTACGACTTTTTCATATCATAATTATATTTTGATATCTTCATGTTTTGTTTCCTTGCAGTACAACGAACCAAAGAAAATGGGGTGTCGATCTCCAGAAGACATTATCCAGGGATCACAAATACGTTTTACTTGTGTGTGAACAGCTGGTTGGGGTGTGTCTGTACATCTTCATTCGACCTCAGCACGCACCTTTCATCAGGTATGGACACAGTGCTCCAACATTTTCTCCGGTGACAAATGCTCCAAGCTTTATTTCATCACAGATGTAGGGTTAGGGTTAGGGTTGCATTTGGGTTTTAGGTTAGGACTTAAAAACAAAGTAGAGTTCTGGTCAAGCAATAACGTTGTGAAAAAATGTCTTAAAGCAATTGGGAAAGGTTGATCATGTCTACATAAGAATTGTTTTATAATGTGAGGTTTTGGAATCATCAAAATGACTAATGGAACAAACAGAGGGCTGCCACAGTTGAATTTTGGCACACTTAATGAGTATGTACATGTATACGTGTAATATACTCCATACAATGTGGCAGTCCAGTGTTTTGGTCCATGGCGAGGAAAAAGTTGAGTGCTATATAAATAAATCCAGAATATTGTTATTCTCGATATTTCGTTAATTATACCAAATGTACATCACCCAAATGGACATGTAGGCTGTCACTATTTATTTTAATAATGCAGGGATGTGGCGGTGGATACCGTCAAGACTAGACTCGCGATATAATCCTTACTTCGGGACATTCATGCAGTGCCGGATCAAACCCTTGACATTTTGGATCTCTAGTCGCCTTTTTAAAAGCAATCTGCTACAGTATAACATCTCTATACCAGCAAATTTGACATCTCAGAAACATAAGACTCTCACTGTTTTGCTTTGATACAGGGATGTAGCAGTGGACACTGTCAAGACTGGACTCAAGGGGGCAGCAGGCAATAAAGGGGGCGTGGCAATCCGTTTCGTGTTCCACGGGACGTCCATGTGCTTTGTTTGTGCTCATCTAGCAGCTGGTCAGTCACACATCAAGGACAGGAACGAGGATTACGCAGAGATCAGCTCAAAGATCATGTTTCCTATGGTAAGCAGGGTTCTCCACTGGTCTGTATTTTGTCCGGGGGCTCTTGTGTTCGTCGGCCTCCGAAGTCAAATTTGCGGTTTCGCAGCGGCGTCAAATTTGCGGTTTCGCGACGGCGTCAAATTTGCGGTTTCGTGACGGCATACGTATTATAGTGCACTGCGTCGAGATGGTGCATTATATGTCCACAGAGAATGGGTATATATATACTCAATTCGATCGAGACGACATTTTTGATTCATCGAATGAGTGGGCGACGCACGTGCACCGCGGATCCACAGACAGAACTCGTTGCGATCGATCCAGAGAAGGTGGCCGTGATCGCAATGAGAATTCGACATGGTTCATGCAAAGAGATAATACGTTCGTGCGGGTTTCCGACATGATCATGCGAGTAAAGTTTTTATTTTAAGTCGATGCTTGATTGCGCAATGCCGCGCGGTCTTGATGCTGTCTTGTCTGTGCGTGAAAATATGTCAATTTTCATATCTGGGCGCGTCAAGTTTTTGTCCGGGCGGGGAAATTTTGTCCGGGCGGGGAAATTTTGTCCGGGCGCTAAACTGGTTTTTCAAATTTTACCCGGGCGGAGCCCCCGGGTAAAACCGCTAGTGGAGAACCCTGGGTAAGTGTATAAGTGATGGGCGGGGGAAGAGGGGGTGGAGAGTAATTTTCATGCAGCCCTGGAAGATAATAAAAAAGAGGTCTGAACGGTTGCAGCTAGGAAACATGCGTCAGAGAAAATTACACCACAATTGATTTCAAACGCCTACCAAAGTCCTTAATTGTATCTTCAATGATATGTCCTTACCCTAACCCTATACCTAACTTAAAACTCACTTGCAACCCTAACCCTGTGCATGGGTTGGAACACTGTCTGAAGAAATTTAGGAGGAGGTTGAAGACTGGTCAAGGGTGAAAAAAAAGCAGTGAGCTTTCTCATATTTAAAATTCCTTTTCGGATTTAGCAATGTCACATGGAAAGTATTGTTCTCGAATCACTCCCTGCACTTCAGGTATGACTAGAAATAGGGTACAAATTTTGGATCTAATCATTATTCCGCATTTTTGTGCAGTTCCATACATCTGTATTGTCATTCAGTATTTTTGTATTTCGTGATTTTCTGGAAGATTCAAACAATTTGATGAGATTATCTTGATGCCGAAACATTGTGTATTATGTCTTTTTCTAGGGACGTATGTTAGAGAGCCCCAACTACGTCTTCTGGTGCCCTGATTTCAACTGTCGGATCAATAAAGAAATAAAGAAATGATTTAGTATTGACTACTGAATTGTATTTTATCTCTTTTTCGAGGGACGTATGTTAAAAATTCATATCTGTGTCTTCTGTTTTGGAGATTTCACCTATCAGATTAATAAACACAATGCCATAGTATTGATTATTTTATTGTGTTTTGTGGCTTTTTCTAGGGACGTACGTTAGAGAGCCATGACTACGTCTTCTGGTGCGGTGATTTCAACTATCGGATCAGTAAGGACAATGACGAAGTCAAGGACTTAGTGGCCATTCATGATTATGAAGCTCTCAAAGAATGTGACCAACTCTTGATCGAGAAACGTAATGGGAATGTAAGTATGACTGTGGGTGAGATGTGTTAGGTGACCTGTCTCATTGAAATTAAATTCACTACACTGTCAACTATAATACATTGTACATGTTTATACTTCTGGAAGGGTGCCAAGAATTAATTTATTGTCTTCTCGAGAAATATTTTTTTTCTGTCGTCAACCATTTAACCCTAGAAAGACAGGGCGGGGGGGGGGGGGGGGGGGGGGGGGGGGCATGTTTCATAGTTTCTGCTAACTTCTTCCAAGTCATGCACATCTTTTGACACACTTCTTTTACGGAAATCTCATTGAGTCACATTACCTTTTGTGATGTAATGTCAGCTTGAAACTGGACAATTTATGGATTCTGTGTGCAAAAAATTTCAAGGGTTTTCCGAAGGAACCATACAATTTGCCCCGAACTACAACCCTGACTTCATTCCTATTTTGGAAGAATGATTACATAATTACCTCCAAAGATATTTTCTGAATTCCTCATTTTGGTAAAGACTTCTATGTAAAATAGAAAATATATATTCCTAAATTTGCTTTAACACATTCTGAAGTGTTGCTGTTAAATGAAAGGTTGGAAGGTGTGTGACTTTATTTTTTTTTTTTTTATAGACATTCCAAGGATTTTCTGAGGGTGCCATACGCTTTGCACCGACCTACAAGTACGACCTCTTCTCTGAGGATTACGATACAAGTGAGAAGATGCGCACACCGGCCTGGACGGATCGGATCCTATGGAGGAGACACAAACCATTCTACTTCAAACATAGCTCCGATGGTAAGGACCCATTCATCTCAAATTGGCAATTTGACCATGGTTGTAGAATGGTGTCCAGCAGATTTGCTTGATATTTTGTTACCTTTTAAAGATGATCCTTTCCCCTCCGTATTGGCTATACAAAGATCATGAAATGAAATTTTAGCATGCTTTATGATCAGTTTTTGTAGTTATCATGTTCTCAGTAACACTATGAATTGAATTTTTTTCTTTTAGGTCAAAGCCTCAAACAATACTTGCAGGTTTGGATAGTAGTAGACAGCTATTTGTTTCTAGAAACTTTTGTTTTGATAGCCTAGAATATAGTACATCGTCAGATAAATAAAGAAAACTTTTACTGTATTTCAGTACTAGCTATGGTGTATTGTTATGCTTTCTACTTTTCATATGACTGTTGATATAATAAACACCACACATCTATCCTTTTCTCTTTCCCTTGTTGTCTAGATCCCTTTGAGGCTTTCCCTGATAATTGGGATCCAGGTCGAGTATTACACTACGGCCGTGCTGAACTGAAGACATCAGATCACAGGTAACCTATTCTGCAGTGTTATCTCAACTCTTAGGATTGTTTGACTTCATTGCTACTCTGTAAAAAAAAGCTTTCTCATGTAAATCTTTTCCATGGTTGTAAGACAGTTATTCCACCCTTCGCGGGAAATCTACCCTCTAGAAAACTACCCCCCCCTTCTTTGACAACTAAGTGTAGCTTCTTAAGATTAAAGGGTACCAATCACCCAAAATAATTTTGCTCTGTATGTTAGAGGTTTCATGTCGTTAAACTATACTCAAAATATGGGCTTCAAATATTAATTCTATAAAGAGATATTGCAATTTCAATTACACTCTCTATAAGAGCAAAAGCGACTCGAGAGTAGACTCCTCAATGCACCTGTACGTGCTTGCCAAGATAAAGGCCTCGCGCGGAACCAAACTCAGAGTTGGGTTCCTCGCGAGCATTTTCATGTTATCCTTTATTTCCTTCATACTCACGAAATGTTGACCTATAGAATGCCAGACAAAGTTTTTTGAGGTTGATTTTATACTTTCTAGCTGTACACAAATTATTTTTTCAGGTGATTGGTAGACTTTAAGTAATAATGCTTAGTTGGTGAACAAATAAGGTTATGAACTGACAATTATTCCAACCTCTGGAGTTTTGGCTTACAGTATTTAGGCCTAGCAGTGGCAAGTTAAAGCGTCAGTAGTCATACACACCATTCCATGAACTGAGCATTTTGGCGTAATTCCAAATTCCTGTTCCAGCAGTATTCATCCCTAATGTGAAAATGTTCACAGCTTTCCTGAAATTGAAAAGCAAATAATCATGATTATACAGGAGTAGATGAAATCCTGTGTAAAATCAAGGTCTAATCGTGATGCAAGAAGCTATTGTATGAATCATACCTGTGGATTAAGATGAGGAATACTATACCTGAGATAATTCAAGAACTAGCCTATTGGAATGCATGTTAACCCTTCGAGACAGTTGAACACATTTCATGGTTTGGCTCAATAACTTTTGATTCAGAGCTCTAAAAAATATACACATGTACTAGATGCATTAGTAGAAAGAGCAAAAATTTCTGCACACACTGTGTCCATTTTTGTTGCATGCCCATATTGCGTTTAATGCCAGGAATTTAAAAACAGGAGAATAAACTTCAAAATCCTTAAATTGGCAACATTGAGGGGTTCAAAATCATTGTTTTTCATCAAAATTTGCAATTTTTTCAACTTTTCGACAAAATTCCTAACCTTGTACATTGTTTTCAAAGACATTACACCTTATTAGAACCATGTAGCACTAAAAGTAAAATATTATTGTTGCCAATTTGAAGAACAAAATGTGATCAATTTAGCCCTTGAATAATTCCTGTCCTGAAAGGGCTAACCCATTGCCTACAGGAACCCAGTAGTCCCTGTACTAAGCCTATGGGAAGTAGAGAATTCAGAAGTTAACGGGTTAAGACAGAATGAAATTGTTTCCATTGGCCTAATGTTCTTTTATGCACATAGACCAGTGGTGGCCATCATTGAAGTGGAAGTCCAGTTGGTAGACGAGGCTACCAGGGAATCCATCTTCCACGATGTCTTCTGCCAGCAGGGACCACCGGACGCCACGGTCATCCTCTCACTCACTGATCACCATGGCAACCAAGTAGAGTTTGCTGATGATGAAATGGATGCTGTCCTGGAGCTGACAGCATCAGAGGGAGAAGCTATTCTGGTCAGGTAAGGCTGTCTTGGTGTGGTCACACTGCCAGGAAACTCCAGAAAAGTCTATTCCTGGGATGTTTTTGTTGTTGAAGTTTTGCCAGTGTCATTGCAAATTCAAAAATTGTATTTGAAGAATCAGGATGGACTCTTCATATAAATATTTAACTGCACACTTCCTTTCTAAACTAGTTTCTTTGTGATAAATAGTCTTTATTTATACAATAGGTATCCGGTTGTGTACACCCCTTACTGTATGTCATCTTGTGTACTTTATCACTTCCTGTGACATGATATGGGTGTATCTTTTTGATAAAGTCTTTTGTATGTTGAATATCACTCATGTAGACTTCTAGTTGTTGACTGCTTTTGTCATTATTCTGCTTGTACTAAGAGCGGCTCAAACTCACATTAAGTGCGATAATCCTTTTGTGCCCCACAGAAGGGTGCGAACACAGATTATTGGCAAATTGCTCGACTTCTTAGAAGTAATAATTGTTATCACTGTTAATAATTTCTGGTGGGGGTACAGACTGAAATGCGTTGCCTAGATGTAGTCCAATTGTCCAAACTTTCAAATGCTTTTTCCTTGATAATACATCCATTATTCATTTGCACCATTCTCTCTAACTGTTATTTTCTATCTTTATGGAAACATACTGACTGTAATTGTTATTTTTCAGGTTTGTTGGATCCAACATGTTGGTAACATTCCGTCATGGACCCAGTGCCCTGTCAGCAAGGGATCATCTGAACAATCATACTGTAAGAATACAAGAAAATAAATTTATGTATATTATACATTGGGGTGGTATTCTACAAATTAGCTTTACTTTAAGGGAGAGATAACAAATCTTAGCTTGTGGCACTTCATTTAGTAATGACTGTGCATAATTTTCAGAATGCCATCCCAGATTTTAATTGAGATTTTATTTTACTTGAGTGCAAAGAAAGCAAAAGTTATCAGAAAAAGAACTAGGGGACCTAAAGGTTTGATTCCTATTGCTTCAATCACACAGTTGAAAGAATTTTTAAGTCAGTGGTCCCTCTGACATGGGGGGGGGGGGGGGGTCTGGAGGGAAATTTTGATGTCCATCGAAAACTGGAGCTCATTGACAGTCAAGCTTGGGTTAAGTTCAGGCTTTATGAGAGTATAGAGGGTAAACTTTTTATTTGTCTCTCTTTACCCTGTTATGCATAAGGAATGAAAAGAATGTATCAAACCTTGTTAACCTTTGACCTTCAGATCGGACACAAGGTGCTCCATGTACAGCTGAAGATGGAAGGTTGGTTGGAACTACTGGAGAAAGAGCTAGCTATGTGTAGTCCAAACACAGAGAGACTCTTTAACCCAGTCTCGAGCAGTCTGCTAGGAGAGTCCTTTGATGTGCCCTCAATGAGCTTCGACCTGGAAGGTAAAGAGATGATGATGGTGATGATGGTGATAGTGGTGATGATGATGATGGCTGTGATGGTGATAATTAAGATGTTGATGATGGTAATTATGTTGATGATGATGATTATGATTTTTAATAATAATGATGGTGATGATGATGATATTGAAGATTGTGATATTGATCAAGATATTAATGATAGTGGTGGTGATGAAGCTGAAGAAGATGATGATGATGATGCTGATGATAATGAGAGTAGGAGGTTGATTATAGAAGGACCTAGTTATGTGTAGTACCAGTCGGACTTGAGCCATTCAAGTTATCATCCAATAAGTCAACCCTTGGTGCATGATTTTGTATTTCTTAAGGTTCTTCTCATGACACTTTTTTGGTATTTCCTCTGCCTTTAGATGAAGACGAGAATGGGCAAGAGTTTGGGTCCGTCAAGCCGGACCTGCCAGCACCCCTCCTGCCAACCCTGGGAGGGTCAAGATCAGGCACACCCTCTCCTACTGTCGAGATACAGGAGGGAGCACCGGGAGCAGAGAGACCCAAGAGGCCTCCCCGCCCTGCTAGGCCCGGCAGACCCCCTCCTCGGGGAGGAAATGTGGAAGAGGTTCAGGTGGGTCGATTATACTGTATTAAAGAGCAGGTTGAGTTCTGGTAAAGGTGAAAAATAATTTGTGAGCTTTCTCATTCTTTTTATTCCCAGGTGGAAGGATATCTTGATAGTAATGTCATATGACAGGGAATGAATTGAACTTTTGAATTGAAATTCACATGTATTTCCTTCTGACAATAATAACAAAGTATTTGACAAACTAAGATCAGTACAGCAAGAACTTGAAAAGCAGAGCTTGTGTTGGGAACGCCTTAGACAAATAAGTAATTTTCAAAATGTTACTGTAAGAGCATCAAAATGACAATTTTTTTAAAAAGTCAAAGAAAATTGGTATAGGAATTAGGATGTAACAGATTAAAAAGAGGATGAAGGGTGGCATGTTTATGCAAGTTGATGATCCGCAAGAGCATAATCATAGTGAGAGAAACCTGAACTGATTGCCCTATGATATTGGTTAAGAAGTTAAAAACTAATAAATCCATTAGGCTGCGTACATCTCATTTTGACATCCCTTTCCCGATACACAAATAGAATACATCACAAAATGTTAAGGACCATCTGTCTGAGCCAGCAAAGAGCTAAACCATATTCCACATAAAACTAATATATTCTACCAATTTGGACCAAAGTTTGATGCCATGTGTGTGTGCAATATATACCGGGTACATGTACCCATATCTGAGTGCCGTACTTATCACTGTATGTGATTTTTCAGCAAGATTTAGTCAATTTGTTATCATTTTGATGATTCTAAAACCTGGGGGGCGTTTCATCAAGTGTTTTGTCAGTGACTTTTACGGACAACTGTTATAAGCTACCGAAATCCTTGCATCTAATTGGCTGAAAGCAAATTTGTCGGTAAAAATCACTGACAAAACGCTTGATGAAACGCTCCCCAGACAATTCATATTAACTTTTATGCCTCTCTATACCTCTATACCTTTCCAAATAACTTGTAGACTTTTTTTTTTACATTGCAGTCGCATGAACAGTAACTTATCTCCTTCACCATAAAAACCAGCCGCATCTGGGTTTGGTATCCTCAGAAAAAAAAGAAAGTGTTCTTCAAATCCACCTGTTATTATTTGTTATTATATTCCACATACTAAGAATCTTACTGTTAGATTAGTCAAAATGTAATCACATGATAAAATGTAGTTCTCCCCATCAATTGACCAGAAAAGAAAAGTTTGTGACCTTGACGGAATAGTGCTTATGTGTTTTGCTGATCTCTTCAGTCCATTACAGAGTCACAATGCGTTATCAATATTTTGGGTACGCGCGAAATGAAAGTGTGACCTTTACGAATAGTCAAATTGAAAAGTGCGTGACCTCTATGAATAGTCAAAATGAAAAGTGTGTGACCTTTACGAATAGCTCAATAGGAAAGATAGCTACATCCAGATCGCCTCGGAAGTGATAGTTTGTCCCATCACCTTCACCAATGGTAATTATTTGCTTACTATTGTCATCATTTAGGCTGAAGTTCAAGCCAAAGTCGCGACAGAGAAACGTGTACCACCTACCAGGCCTGGTCCCCCACCACGCCCCTCTAGACCCCACGCACCCCCATCAAGGCCACAGGCTCCACCGGTAGATGATGCCAAGAGAAAACCTGATGCACCCCTCGCCAGGGTAAGTCTATTCCTTGCCATTGTAGCTGCCAAACATTCCTATTTTGGAGGAATGCTTCCTATTTCTTGACCATCTCTGTTATGAACATACAAATCACATGCAAAAAATACATTGTATTTCTCATTTTGACTTCTTTGTGCTGTGATAGGTTGGCAGCTATGTGCCATGTGTAGTCACAATGTTAAAAATTTCAAGGGAAAGTTTATCCCTGATAATAGTTTCCAGAGTAAATTCACATTTTACATGTATGCCCGTCTTGAAATAGATTAAAAATCAGACAATGGATTAATCACAGTCAATATTTGATTTTAGAAATGGGCCGCCTGAATATTGTTAGATGTTGAAATTGTCAAAACACAAGTGCTTGTGAAGATGTGAGATGAATAATGATTTAGTAATATCAATTGTATTATCCTTTGCAGTTCAACCCCGAATTTGATGAAGAAGTTGATTTCTTCTTCTGGTATTAACCAGTAGGTTCAGCATGTTAAATTGCCAGAAGAACTTTGTGCGTACTTGAACTTGAATTGCTGCATTATGATACCATGACAATGATGTCACAATCTTGCTCATTTTAGGGTCTGTTTATTTAGCCTAAGCCAGGGCAATCTTTGTTAAGTGATTAAACAGACCATAAAAATAAGCAAGATTGGCACAAATGAGCATGCTTATCAGGCCTGATTTTTGAGATGTAATATGATTGAAATAGGATGTATATTGTTGCATGATGTGACTCTGAATGGTTGTTTTGTCTTGAACATGTAAAGAGTTGTGATTGTTCCGATCCCCCAATCAATCGCAAACTTACAAAATCCCATCTCTTAAGTGCAGAGTTCTGCTACTGATTTAAGTTGTGATGGATTTTTTTCAATCAGCAACTGTTTATAACACAGGGCCCTGTATTGCTATAAACCTATGCACTGACATCTTATGTTCCAATGCCCCTATGTTCCTATAAACCTATGCTCTGACATCTTATGTATTAACATGCTATGTTCCAATGCCCCTTTGTTCCTATATACCTATGCACTGACATCTTATGTTCCAATGTGCCTATGTACTAACACCCTATGTTCCAATGCCCCTATGTTCTTATGAACCTATGCTCTGACATCTTATGTTCCAATGCACCTATGTACTGACATCTTTAATATGTTCCAATGCCCTTATGTACTCATATCCTATGTTCCTATGCCCCTGTAAACATATGCACTGACATCTTATGTTCCAATGCCCCTATGTTCCTATAAACCTATACTCTGGCATGCTATTTTCCAATGCCCCGTGTGCCCCTATAAACCTGTGCTCTGACATCCTATGTTCCTATAGACCTACATGTATTCTCTATGTTCCTATACACCTATGCTCTGACATCCCTATGTTCCTGTGCCCCTATATTATAACACACTTATGTTCTGACCTTGATCCCAGGCTGCATGCGAATGTGAAAGTAACCGTTTAATAGAGTCAGAATATATGCGTGATCCTTACGAATGACGCCTTATGCATGTTTTCCTAAGCTTTAAGTGAGTCTGTGATACTCAGCATGTACCATGCATCAAAACAAATGATGTATTTTTATTGAAAGCATTTTGCACCATCTGTCTCTCATCAATAGTGATCTGTCAAGTCAACAGGTCAGGTGACCCACTTCATTTCTACAACAAATGCCTCTCCAAGTGCCACGATTTGTCTCAACACCTAAGAAAATTAAGGTTTAAAAGGAGATACATGTATAAACAGAAGTTTTGAGATACATTTCCATGCTCATTTAGTAATTTCATGTTGTGTTGCAATTAAGCTAGGTACACATACTTTTCAACTCAAGGGGAAGGGGGGGGGGGCACCATATTAAATGTTCATGTCAGCAAGATTTCCTTTTATAATTTAGCACCCCATACCCAATGGCCTCCCTGGTTGTTTGTATAGCATTCCATAACCATTGCCCTGCATGTTTGTTTTTGTTGTGTAGCACTCCTCTGTAATCAGTGATCCATACCAAGTGAGCCACACCCTGCATGCTGAGAGCCAAGATGACGCCGTCAGACTTCTGCAGGGGATTGGCGTCAATGTTCCCCCATCCATTTCCTCCCCACCTCCCGACACGCCCAAGGTACCGACAGTGGCACCACGATCTTCTGGCTCTTTGAAAAGAACTACCAGGGGTGCCACAATGAATGTTGATGCATATAATAGTGATGCCAGTGTGCCCCCTTCCCTTACATCCCCACAGCCTGATACCGTCCAGATACCGACTGTGGCACCACGATCTTCTGGCTCTTTGAAAAGAGGTACCAGTGGTGCCAAGTTTGATGAATGCAATAATGATGCAGCTCTGCAGGATGGGAATGTGAGATTCACTAATAGTAAAAAGGTACCTTCAGTGCCTGTGGTAGCACCTCGTCGTCCGGTGCCAAGACCGAGGAGTACAATAATCTTAGAGTCTAATTCCTTTGTTCATCAGGAACCACAACCAGATCGACCAACAGCAGAGGTGCCACCAACTAGGGGACCTGTACCAGCCAGCAGGCCTCCACCAAGACCAGAGCCACCAATGGTTGATGGTGCTTCAGAGGCACCACCTGTGTTGTCAGTTGCACCACCAGTACCAGTAAGCAGGCCTCAGAGACCAAGTGCACCAGAACCAGAGGAACCACAATCCATTCAGTCAGTACCTGATTCAATGCCTAGTGTACCACCAAGACCATCAGCCCCTCCACGGTCTGCCAGCAACAGCAGCTTCACCGAGGTCCCTCTTACACAGTCTTCCAAAAACACTGATGACACCATGGCTCTGAATACAGCACCGCCAGTACCTCGATCACGCCCTGCCAGACCTCCTCAGAGAACACCTGAACCTGATAATTCCTACCTAGATGCCATGATGATTGAGACAGACTCTACAGACAACTTCCTCAATGAGCAATTTGGCCCCTGTGAGGAACCGCCCGCTTTCAGTCCCCCTGATCTACCAGTCCCTCAAGAGATAGGTACCACAGGTCCACCCATGGTACCACCACCTGTTCCTCGTAACAGACCCAGACCTACAGCAGGTGCAATCGTTCCACCGCAGGTACCATCAAGACCTGGTGTCAGATAAGAGATATTAACATGAAAGGTTCATTATGTAGCTTTAAGCCTCGTTTACACATGACACAGTAAACTGCCTGAAAAAAATTTAAAGACATCTCGAGCAAAATAAACTGACAAAAGTGGAATGTGCTTTACATTCCTGTATGTTTTAACATACAGATGCGGGAGTATGCTTAGGGGACTCTCTTAGGCACAACTATATTTTCCACCCCCACTATCCAATCATTTGCATGCCTATATACAAATGTGCAGGGCTTGAGTGGAATCTAGTTCGATCTATGGGGTCCGTCAAAGTGACTACAGTCGTTTATTTCCTCGAGGGGCGGGAGCCCCGAGGAAAATAGACAATTGACTGAAGTCGCTGAGACTGACCCCATTGATCAAACTAGATTTCTGAATAAAGGCCCTGTATACTTTTTTTTTCTCTCCGAGGGATTTCTTCTTCTAGTAGAATTTTGATTAACCACATGAAGTGCTCTTGACCAGTCAAAGAAAAAGAAATTTTCATGAAGGATATAAATGGTTTTTATTTTCACCTGTAGGTTTTTTTAGGTGGTTTTCCGTCTCATCCGTAAAAGAGGCTTATATGTATTAAATTCTGTTGATATTCTGTCTTGATTATGCACTGTTTGATATAGACCAATGCATATAGTATGTATCTACATTGAATCTTGTGATTCCATTATAACTTATTTCATATATTATGAGAATATTTCTAGATTTTGAATATTAAATCATTAGATATATGTAGAATGATAGAATATTAGAATAGTAAAGCAATTATGATTATACCAAAGCCATAAAAACAAATGTTCAAAAGAGGCCAAGTGAGTGCATGTTGGTTCATACTGTTGTACTTAACTTTCCACATTGGTAGCATGCCATACAAAACAAGTCAGAGATAATAAGCAATTAAAAGCAGTGTATAGTATGACATTCCTTTGTGTGTTGAAATGATAATGTGATTTAAAAAGAAAATAGAAAAATATTAACTTTTAAAACAGTAGAACATTATTAGAATTTTCTTTGTGTTTATCATTATCCCTTTCAATGCCTAAAGGCTGTACAAAGGGCTTTCATTTTCATACATCATATTTGGACAAAGAAAAGATAGTGTTTCCTTTTAAAATTTAAAATGTGTTAATCTCGGACCTGTAGGTATCAAGAAAGGAAAAAAATGTGACTGAAAATTTGTCATGCAAACTTTAGTTGTGATAAATGTTTGTAAAAGAAGGGCGAAAGGGTTATGCCACTAAAATTGTTTGACAGATTTAAAGTGTTTTTAGCTCTTGAGTTGTGAAATGAAGAGAATTATGAAATAAAAATAATTTTAGATTTCTTGGTCATCATCACTCTTGCCACTTCCATTAGCTCAGTAGATATCAAGTTTTCACCTGTTAGATTTTATTTAAAAAGTAAAACAAAGAAAACATTTTTTTTAAAGATTGAACCCTAGTATTGTCTCTTGGTAGTGGCACCTTGTCTACTTTTAACTATTCTGTTCCAGTAACTTCTTGGAAAGTTTTTGTTTTATACGATACTAGTTTGTAATTGTAGATAATATACATGGAGTGTGTAATGAAATGGATATGTTTAGTAATATATAAATATATATATATATGAAGATTATAAGATATTTAACCCCTCAAAAAAGTTTGGAAATGCAAATAGGATTGATTATATCTCTCTTGTCATGGCATTATCATCGCTGTGTTTAATACCATTAGAAAGTAAGTTTATTCCTCTTTGAAATGAGTTTGCATTTGTGGAGTGTGCACTGCATCAAAATAAGGGAAAGGTCAAAAGCAAAAAGTTGCAAAATGCACTGCTCTTGTTCGGCTGTGCATTCTTCTTTCTTTGAAGCGTATTGGGTTGCTGTGTTTTCAGATGATCTTCCATGAGCAACATACACACTGCTATGAAACAAACAAACATGCATGAGTATTCAAACAACTTCATTTCACATGAAGAAAAAAAACAAGCACAAGAACAACTTCAAGGCTTAAATTTAAAATTTCATGTTTGTTTTCATGTTTAAAACTAAGACAGTGAATGAATTTTATTTTTAGGATTCTTTAGAATTTGGTATTGATGGATGACCAGTTTGGAACAATAGCTCACAGGCATTCTCAAAAATTACACTTTCTTATGTCAAAGAAAGAAGAGTGCTCTGCATAACTATGTGCTTGCCAGTGCATTTTGCAACTTTTCACTTTTGACCCTGCCCCTTATTCTGATGTATCTCATTCCATGACTGTAAAATCATAACAGATATGGCATCATTTTAAAGAGGAATAAACACACTTTCTAAAGATACTACACAAAGTGATGATTATACCATGACAAGAGAGAGATAATCGATCAAACTTTAGTTTCCAAACTTTTTTTTGAAGGGTTTATATTAAAGGTACATATTAATATTCTTAGTGTTTTCCTATAGTGCTATTGAATTAGAAATGTATTTGAACTTTTGTGATTGTATCATTCTTGCTGCAGTTTACGTGTTGTTATTTCCTCTAAAATTAGGATTTCTTACCTCATGCATACTAGCCATACATGTAGACCAGTATGATTCAGTTGCAGTCTATCCCTCTTTCAGACTAGAGAGTTTTTGTATAGATATACAACTTATGGATATAGGAAGTATGGATATAGGACGTTTTTATGTGTCTGAATGCTTTTATATTGATATGTCGTACATGCACAGCCAACCCTGCATAAGTCAAACTTGCATAAGTCGAATAATCGCCTAAGTCGAAGGTCTATTCAAGTCCTCTTCTCTTTATATTCTATTGTTTTAACCCCTCATAAGTCGAATTTTCTCTAAGTCGAAGCTATTTCTTCCGTCCCTACAGATTCGACTTAGGCAAGGTTGACTGTATATCCATACGTCGTATGAATATAGGATAACATGGTGTGTCTGAAAGGGGGGTATGACATTTCTTTTGCATGGAGTTGCTTCTATGTGATTGTGGCATTTTGTCGATATGTGTTATCCGAGCGGACAATTAAAACAGATTTAAAAGACTTAGGTATTTGTTGAAAATTTGATTTCCAATGTTTGTTTTAAAACATTTTTTAGGTAGATGCAATTTTGGTGTGGATTTTTCAAATATTTTAAACCACGTTTATTTTCACTTGCAAACATTGAGTGGTATTTGTACATTTACCTTTAGCACTTAACCCTTTGACTACTGGGCCCTGTTTCATAAAACTGGTCATCGATGACAAATTGCAATAACTGTTATAAGCTACTGAAATCCTTGCATCTGATTGGCTGAGAGCAAATTTGCCGGTAAAAATCATTGACAATACACTTGATGAAACGCCCCCCTGAATTCTTCGCACACTTCCTTGTAATAGCACTTGTTTAGGGCTCAAATATTTAGTGTCCCTCTTTTCACTGATCAATTGTGCAATAGTGAGCTGTTTAGATATTGGAGTATTAATGATGTCATTAGTTTAGTTTATTCAAGTCCTGTTATATTGATATGATATAATATCAGTATGTATGATGGGCTTAGTTGAAAATTACATGTAGTTGTGTATCCAAATCTGGATCCTTACTTAATTGTGTATTACAAATCATTCCATTGTTACAAAATGTGCTTTTTCATGGGACAAAACAGTAGTGTATATTTGTCTATACAATCTGCCATCTGTCTGTTCAGCTATTCAGCTTTTTTCCTTTTTCTTTTTTTTTTTTTTTTTTCTTCTTCTTCTTCTTCTTCTTCTTCTTCTTCTTCTTCTTCTTCTTCTTCTTCTTCTTCTTCTTCTTCTTCTTCTTCTCTTCTTCTTCTTCTCCTTCTCCTTCTCCTCCTTCTCCTCCTCCTTCTCCTTCTCCTTCTCCTTCTTCTTCTTCTTCTTCTCCTCTTATTTTTCTTCTCCTCCTTTTTCTTCTTCTTCTTCTTCTCTTCTTTTTCTTCTCCTCCTTCTCCTTCTCCTTCTCCCCCTCCTCCTCCTCCTCCTCCTCCTCCTTCTTCTTCTTCTTCTTCTTCTTCTTCTTCTTCTTCTTCTTCTTCTTCTTCTTCTTCTTCTTCTTCTTCTTCTTCTTCTTCTTCTTCTTCTTCTTCTTCTTCTTCTTCTTCTTCTTCTTCTTCTTCTTCTTCTTCTTCTTCTTCTTCTTCTTCTTCTTCTTCTTCTTCTTCTTCTTCTTCTTCTTCTTCTTCTTCTTCTTCTTCTTCTTCTTCTTCTTCTTCTTCTTTTCCCTCCCCTTCTCTCTATCTCTCTCTGTCTCTGTGTGTCTCTCAGCTCCATTTCCTAATGATAGTATACCTTTCTCATACATGTATTGTGGTCAAGATGTTATTAAATCCTCACCCAGAGTTTGATATGGCATGTACATGTATTGAAAATTCGTTATCTACCTGACTTTCAGGTAGGCCCTTTTTCACCGAGCTTTTGATCTTGGGAGCAAGTGTAGACCTTACAATAGGACACAAGACTTGAAGCTATTTTAAAATTTTGATCCATTAACCCTTTCGAGAACTAATGACCACATTTTGTTGTTTGGCTCAATAACTTTTGATTCAGAGCTCTAAAAAATATACCAGTTGCAGGAGTAGAAAGAGGAAAAATTTCTGCACAAAGTATGTCCATTTTTGTTGCATGACCATATTGCGTTTGACACCAGGAATTTCAAAAACGAGAGTAAGCTATAAAATCTTTAAATTGGCAACACATTAAGAGGTTCAAAATCATTTTTTTAAAATCAAAATTATCAATTTTTTCAACTTTTCGACAAAATTCCTGACCTTGTATATTGTTTTCAAAGACATGAAACCTTATTAGAACCATGCAGCACTAATGAATAATATTATTGTTGCCAATTCGAAGAACGAAATGTGATCAATTTAGCCCTTGAATTCCTGTCATGAAAGGGTTGATAATCTTTTCTGGGTATTATCTTGTGTTTGGCTAATTCAAACAAGCTAAACTGCCATTTGTAAAAGTAGGGTGGTCTGCCAGGCAAATTAATTAGGCTGATTAGATCATTCGCGTATGTATGGGTTTTTAATTGAAAATGTTGAGCTACAAGTCAAAATGTAAAGACCCCTTGTGGTGCAAGTACTTAAGTAAAACCAAGGTAAACAAACATTCATACAGTTTCATACATTTTTCTTGCTTTTTAATTTGTTTTAATCATACACATGTTTGAATGTTTTGTTTTGTTTTGTTTTCAGAGAGCTTTATAATGGTCCAAACGCAATAGTATCAGTGCCTTTTAAAGTTGCTTTAAACCGAACCTCTTAAATCGCGCCATCTTGTAACAGGATTTGGAAAATGTCTGTGTCTTGTTTTCCCATCATGCATCATTCTTCATTGTAGAAGCTTAGAATGTATTGGCAGACAATTTTCTACATGTGCAATTCAAAAGTGATAGTCTGAAATTTAAAAAAAAAATGCTTATTTTCCAAGCCAGTTGTTGTTAAATTGAAGATAAAATGCAACTAATCTCTAGTTATAATCTTAATTGAGATATGACTGTAAGATGGCGCTGTTCAAAATCTACCAGTTTAATGCCACTTTAAAAGGCATAGATCTTTTTTTTAAGCTCTGCTATTTATGCGCACACATGTACATGTATTACCTTCTGTCTTCCAACTATGTACTACAGAAGATCAACCTTTGTCATTCAAGCCAGTCATCAATTGTAGTATGTGGGACTGTTACTTGAGATGTGCTTCAACCAATTATAACTTTCCATTATGGTTATCAATATATATCTGAATAGTATTGTATCAATGGTCTTAATATTGTTTCTTTTGCTTATCGTAGAGATGTTTGAAATTGAAGATGTTGATATATATTTAATGTCATTTATGTTGTCAATTCATTGTTAGAAAAACCAAATAGATCACATGCTATAATTTTTTATTTTTAAAAGTTGATTTATGTTAATTATACGTGGGTAAATACTGTGAAATGATTCTAAAGTGTATTTTGGGGGTACTGCACTGTGCCCAGTATCATATACTTTGTGAGAAAGTACATGTATCATGTCAGTCCCAGATTAAATGAATAAACAATTGAACAGTACACATTATAGATTCCATTTTCAATTATTTGAGAGAGAGAAAGAGCTCTAGAGGGAAGGGGGGGGGGTTGAAAGATTGAGTGAGAGAGGTGGAGAGATCGGGGGGGGGGGTGAGTGAGAGAGTAATTGAAGGGGAGAGAGGGACAGACAGCCATAGCGAGAGAGAGAGAGATAGATGATAGATAAGGAGGAAGAGAGAGAGAGAGAGATGGAGGGGGGGGGGGGGGCGGGGCACTGGCCCCATCTTTATACCATATGAGCATCTAGAATTGTAATTTTGCACATTTGCCTGATCACGAAACCAAGTTCATTTTTTTGTGTTTGAAGGAAGTACGGTACCAGACCAACATTTCTCGACTTACAAATTTCTGTCAGCATGTCTCAAACGTCTTCTTCAGAGCTAGGGAATCTTGATCTTCTTGATTTTCTTTGCTTTTCTTGCTGTTTCAGTATGTTTTTCTTCTATTTTTAAAATTTTTGATTTCAAGGGGATGTGTTGTGGGTAGGCTTGTTTTGATAATGTCTATGATCTAATTCATTTGAAGAAAAAAAAAATCCATATCGATTACTTTTGAATTGATCGTTATGGGCAGATCGTTCAATATCGTATCGTTGACCTTTGACCTCCAAGACCGTAAAAGGTAAATAAAGGGCGAAACATCCCAAGAATTTGGCACGGCATTGTACAATAATAAAGGATAATGACATCGAAAATTGGTCTTTTCTTCATCTGAATTTGAGACGCATGTGTCAAAGTGATTCAGAGAAGCTTCTTGAGTGCCAAAATATCTTGAAAGTCACACAGAAAGTGAGTATAAGTGCGGAATAATGGTGGGTTCTCGAACGAATGTGCGATGTTTTTGCATTGTCATTGATTGCCATTGAGTGTTGCACAGGCACAGCAGCGAATCCTGCTTGTAAGTTGTAGCCAAGGCTTGTGGCCTACGGCTTCGGCGGGGCGCAGCTGGGCAGTTCGCGGAGTACAGTGATCAGTGAACGAGGCCGAGGTGAACATCGGTGTGTAATTGTGCTCTCCAAAAATTAGATATTAATAGGTCTACACATGATACAGTTGGGAACAGCTGAGTTTTATTAATATTGAGTGGAATTGCTAGGTTCGAGGGCCCTGTCTGTCTTGTAAAAAGTAAGGATTTATCTGAACCTGAGTCAATCGTCGAGTCTCTTGTCAAAGTCTTGACGTTGTCTTTGTCTTTGACTTGACTCTGATTTGAAAACGAAAATTGAAATAAACTTTTTTATCGCTTGCAAACCCTTTCAAAACAAAAGGCTGTTGTCTCGATTGTGTTAGAGACTTTTTGATGGTCTGAAATTATTGCAATGACAATGTTCAATAATGCAAACCTCCCTTGAAAGTGACAGAATAGTCAAAGCTACAGTGTACTGTAACTTTGTTAAAGTCTAGTTGATTGCACTCACACTTATGCAAAGTTATTGGAGATAACCTCGCATTCTGTACCTTCATACCATGAGCAATTCCCTCCCATAGCAAGTGTGTGATATCTTGCACATACATGACATATGTGTGCAGCAGAGGAGCAAGATCACCGACCAAAAACCGCCTGAAAATTTCACTTGATCAAGATAATGAAGTTCCTATCAAATAATCTGGCATGAAATTAGATATTCTATCATTCTAAAATGTAGAAGGAAGTGTTTTCTCAAAATTTTGCTGATTTTATTGGTGTTTTTACCTCTTCAACTTTGAGGTCGTGACAGGTCGAAATCGACACAGCTCCATATAGTGATGGTCCCATGAGTGAGTTGATTGTGGTTGCTCACCCAGAAGAAGAAGAAGGTTGTTCATCCTTGAATTATTTCTTTTTAATCTCCATACCCATCCTCATCAGAAAAAGAATTCAACCTTACCATACTCTATAGTCTACATCCAACTGTTACGATTTCGTAGTCTAACTCTATGTCATGTAGAGGTCTATGTCGGGGAAAAGGTTTACACATCATGATGGCATTTCCCAGCATGCCCGGTGGGCGATTCTCCACATATGTGACAAAAGATTAGAGATCTTAACATCTTAACAAATTCATAAATTTCTTATTCTTTGCCCAAACATGTTGTAGATCTATACTATAGACTATGCATGGTAGGCAAAATATGTAATCTGTTTTTCTGATTTTATTGGTTTTGCTTCCATCCAAGCCAAATTCGGCAAAAGGATTAGATCTAGATCTACATGTACATGTATATGTAGTTCCATCTTCATATTATTTAATTTGCACATGCATTTCTGAGGTTAAAAACTAGTTGAAAATTGCTGTAAATCTTTAAAAAATTAACTATTTTATTGTGTAAATACATGTAAGTACTATGTACATATTAATTTTTTTATATACAAAATAAACATTAATTAAGTAATTGGAAAAAAGAGAGAGATGGGTGATAAACGAAGAAGAAGAATAAGAATAGAAGAAGAAGAAGGAGGAGAAAAAAGAAAGAAGAAGAAAAAGAAGAGGGGTAGAGAAATTACTTTCACTTGGTGTAGACCCACTCACAGAAGACAGAACCATCACTACGTGGGCCTGTGTCAATTTCTGGGGCTGTAATTACGACCTCTTAGAACTTTGAAGAGGTAAAAACACCCAAATCAGCAAACTTTTGAGAAAATACAGGTGTACTTCCTTCTGCATTTTAGAATGATAGAATATATGATTCCATGCCAGACTCTTCAATAGGATCTTTATTATCTTGATCAAGTGAAATTTTCAGGTTGTTTTTGGTCGGCGATCTTGCTCCTTTCCTGCACACATACATGTACTGTACATGCATGTGCTAGAGATCACACACTTGCTATACGAAGTGGAAGTGTTTTCACTAGACTCCAGTTGAATTTTTGTAGAAATCATTCTTCATTTTGTACTCATATTTGTTGGATACTGTATGTATAGTCAAGGATTGTAATTCCGAACAGATTGTATTACCGTACGTGTAAAGTTAAGCGCCTAAAATGGGTTTTCATACGCGTGGGATTACGCGTATGAAAACCACACTATTGAAACAAAGGTTGTGTCTTTTTCCCATAGGTTTCACATGTTCGGAATTACGGTACCATTTTCAAGGGACCAAAACGCCGCGTCGTTGGGAAGGGGTTCACTCGGAAGGGAATATCGTATTAAATCTAGGTTATCTTTTTAAAATTCCATCAACTTCTTTTTCTGTAGGACTTTGAGCATTCATTATGTAAGTTTGACAGATATTCATATGATATTTAATTTGCTCTCGTTGATTTTCTGAAAAGGGTTCGGACACTGGATCAACCACCATACCGGTAGTTGAAATTGTTTCTCTTTGTGTTTGCCATAGCAATGGTAGTGGAGATTGAACCAGATCTTCCTCACAGTCACTGTGATAGCTGCTATAGCCGAGACTGTCAGGTGTCCCCCCAGCCTGGCAATGCTTGTAGCCTGATCAACTGTGAGGTGGACTGTGGTGCAAGGTTTCATCGCTGTAAGGAGGAGGAGCATCGGCTTCTCTGCCCAAATACAAAGGTAGGTTTTGACTTTTCTTGTGTTGTGTTGCGACCAGGATTAAAGTTGATAATCAGGGCCCCGTTTCATAAAACTTGTTATCAATAACATTCACAATAGTGGTTATAAGCTTCTAAAACCTTTGAATCTGATTGGCCGAGAGCAAATTTGTCATAGAAATGTGGCAGTGGTTATTGCAGTTACAAGTTTTATGAAACAGAGCCCTGACCAGTGTAGAAAAATTGATCCTGGGTCCTGTTTCATAAAACTTGTTATCAATAACAACTGTCCCAAATCTGTGACAAATTTGCTTACAGCCAATCAAATGCAAGAATTTCAGTAGCTTATAACAATTTTTGTGACTTGTTATTAACAATTTTTATGAAACAGGGCCCAGGAGCAATTGTTGCAGGAGCATAATTTGTTGTGATCTCTGTTTTCTTCCAAGACTGAATGAATCTATGAACGCCATCTACAATGTATGGCATTTGTATGCACATTATAAATGGACCCTAGTGACTCAAGCTAATTGTCAGTCTGGTAAACCTTTTTTGATCTTTAGTCAGAATTTTCAGCAGAGTGTTAAAGGGAAAGGTGAGTTCTGGTCCTGTGAATACACTGTGAAAGAAGTGGTCTTAAAGCAGTTGGGAGAGATTGACCATGTCTACATAAGAGTTGGTTTATATTGTGTGGTTTTGGAATCATCAAAATGATAAGAAATTGACGCAGTCTCGCTGAAAAGCACATGCACTGCACACAGAAAAGGGTATATGTGACTGCAGACACAAGTGACATGAATGTTCAGCCCAAACATTTCAGCTATTTCTCGTCATATTTCGAAAATGAGGGCATTTGACAAGCAATCTTTTTCAGGGGACATTTCTACTGATGTTCTTCCAAACTGACATAAAAGGAATGAGATTGCTCACAAATTATTTTTCACCTTTTCCAAAACTCACCCTTCTCTTTAAAGATTGCTCAATATAGACATTTCTATAGATTGCTGGAATCTGGAACCAAATAGTTCATGGTTTGAGTCCCAGCCTTAGCTTTAAATTCCTTTAATATCCTTTGGCAAGGTATTCATCTACCATCGCTACTCTCGACCCGGGTTAAGTAAATGGATACCTAGTAGTACCTTGATCAGCTACTGGGATGAATATACATGTACATGTACATGTACTGTATGTACATTTATGTGCACAATAGAAGTAGAGCTATTAATCTATTATTGTTATTACTATTAATGTTTTGTGATATTATTTCATTTATTATTATTATTAATAATAACAAAAAAATAATTTTGTTGAGCTTTTATTAGTATTATTCAGTATTTGTTTGTTTTTCTCCCGCAGACTGAATGTGTAAATGCCATCTATGGCTGCCCTGTGGACATACAGAGGCGTCATATATGTAAACATCTAGAGGTCTGTCCTGCCAGTGTTGTGAACTGTACTATGGAATGGAACCGATGGCCAGTCTATGCCAGTGAAAGACAGCCTCAGCAACCTCTCCAGGTGAGCTAACCTGTCTTACTCTCTCTTTCTTTCTTACTCTCTCATACTCTCTCTCTGTCCTCCTCTCTATCTCTCCTACTTCCTGTTTTTCTCACACCTTGTCTCTGTTTATATTCCTCTTTGCTTTTCTCTCCCTCTTTATCCCTCTCTGTTGCTATATCTCACCTTCTCTCCCTCTCAATCTGGCCCTACATGTAAGTTTCACATGTATCTCAAACTTTCTGTCCCACACTCTGTAACCTTCTCTCTCTCTCTCTCTTTCTCTTGCTCTTTCTCTCCCCTATCTTTTTCTTTCTTATACTTTCCTTCGCAACATGTATCTGTCAACATGTATCTGTCACCCCCTCTCTCTCTCTCTCCATCATAATTTCTCACTATCTCAAAGCGATCAATAAAGAAAGGGAGGTTTGTTGTTAATCTTCACATGAGTATCCTCTGAAAATATTGATTCTCATAAATGAAGTACTTTGGTGATGCTAACCTTATCTTCATTAATGAAGGCAACAGAATCTTTCAAGCTTATCTATACATGTACAGAGCCTTTGTTAGGACATACATGTAAATGTAAGGCCACTGCTGCGTTACCAACTGCAAGAATCTGCTGTCCTTTTATCGCAGGTGGTGCCTGATAACTTCAACCAACTAGACATAGCCTTGGCGCTGCGGGACCAGCGCATGTTGACAAAGTCTATGAAAGCATCGAAACGGACACGCCAGATTCTAACCAATGCTTTGAATCGTCGTCATCCAGCTGTGCCTCTGTCTGCTCAGCTCACAAACGATGTTCACGACTCGGAAGAAGAACAGAGAGAGCTTGTCAGTCTCCTGCAGGTAAATACTCTCTTGAATTTTGATGTTCAAGTATTGTCTGTTGAAAGCCATCAGGGTGGTAACTCTATGTAATGTGCTATAAAACACCTTTGTAGGACTCAGCAAACAATATATACAAATTACTCACTAACTCTTGAAGTACCGTAGGTTGTTCAAATGGCCTGACTTTTATTTCATTTGATATTTTTGGAGACTTAAAATAAAGTTTGTTTTTTCCCTCTATGGATCATATACCAAGTGAACAATTAAAAAAGTAATCCAAGATAAGAAGAGTGTCTTTTAAAGGTAATAAACAGTAGTGGTAGCAAAATGAAAGTTGGCATGAAACTGCTCAAATATAGTCTCATATTGTTCGGCTTCAATAAAAGATAACATGAGTGAGATAATCCCGTATTCTATTCATGATTTCTGGTGATTTTCAGTTAAATAATTAAATATATCTGCCCCATTGTTCAGTAAATTGAAAACTCTTAATATTTTTGATTTGTACTATTACTCCCTTGCTCTCCTTGGTTTCTTTTAATTTAAAAATAAATTACCCTCTAATATTTCTCAAATGTTCACTCTTAATTACCAGATACATAATCATGATACCCGTTTTAAGGATTCTTTTCACTTATGGCCAGTAAAAACAAATAATGCAATGAAATCAGTACGACATAATTTCCCTGTAATTTGGAACTCAATTCCCAAATGTATTTCTAATTGCAATACAATCACTTCTTTCAAAAAAAAGTTGAAGCTTTTTCTTTCTCTTAAATATGTATAGTTATTTTTCTGTTCCTATTTTTCTTTGTTGTCTATATTTGTGTTATATTTTTAGTTTTAGTTTTATCTTTTTCTATTTGTTGTCTATATCATTTTCGCAATATTTTTAGGGAACTATGCTTGTACAAGGCCCAAGGGCTTTATTTATGTAGTTCCCCATTTCATTTTCTAATTTCGTTTATGACTTATTTTGTATTTGTTTCGAATGTACTTTTTAATTGAAAATGAAATAAATGAGAATTGAATTGAATTGAAAAAAATGATCGAATATCAACGGTTACCTTATACCCTCGCTAAGGACCACCTACCCCGACGCTCCCGGCTCAACGGCGCATAGCGGTTCGCACACACTTGTTACACACACTGTTTTCACATCAAATTACAAGCGCAGTACCACGCTTGTAATTCGATGTTTATTTTTTGGACATTTTAGCCATTTCTAAACCATTTTTCTTCAAACAAACGTCACCTATGTTCAAAATTAATCATTTCACAACAGTATATGTAATAATTTCCATTCCAGCTAAGCGCCACCTTTCCCACTACTGTACGATACCTTTAAAATCTTACTCCTGGGTCCTGGCTTATAAAGATTTGCTATTGATCTGAATTAATCGCAAGTTCTAAAATCACTTTCAGATTTAAAATCTCTTTAGTACAGAGTTGCAAATGATATCAAGTTGAAATCCATTTGAATCATTTGCAACTATTTTTTTTTAGACGTGGCCCATTATACCTATTTTTATGCACATATCAAGAATCCTCGGCACTCTTCTTGATAGATTATGAGGGAACCCAGTTACATGTATACCAGGAGGAGAAACCCAGTGGTTACAGTGATTAGGTTTACTCTTCCCCTTCCAGGCAAAGTTGACCCTGAATGACTTAAAATGTTAATAGTAATTTCCCAATTTCATCTGAATTTTTTTTCTGTTGTGGAATTCCCCAGGTGATGCAGGACGAGAAGGAAGCAGCTGATCGTGAGAGAGCACGTACCCCACCAGGCCTACAGCGCAGTATATGCAACGAGCTTTACAGAACTAGCCCCGCAAGCAATGGCACCGATGCTGCAGTGACCGAGCAACAGTTCTACCCTCTGCCCAAAGACCCATTCATCCACTGTTCGCATTGTGCCAGGCGCAAGGAGCGACTGGAGCGAATTGTTGCGTCCAAGGCAGCCATGCTTGACCCCTACAATGGTGCTTTAGCTGCAGAAGATGATCCCTCCATGGCGGATTATGTTTTGACACCCCTACCGGAGCATCAGAATGGATTCCCCCCAGAGGTTGAAGGGTGTCCTATTGGACTGTACCATCGTGAAGGAAGGGAGGATGGAGCCTTTCATGAAGGATTACATGAGGTAAAGATGACATACATTTTACATGATGTGTTAGCATTTCCAATCATAACAAAATCAGTCGGTTGAATATCACAATCGTGGAAAAGGAGAGTGTACATTTAAATGTGTGGACAAATTGGGACTACATAGATAGACTATAAAAGAGTCTTGTCTGAGTAATAACTATGCATCTTTTGTACTGAAAAGGCAATCCTCCCATTACTGCATGTACATGTACATGTATGTTTTTCCACCTGGACTTTGAAAGATGAAAAGCTGAGAAATCGTCTTTTTCTTTCTTTACCGCTACTCTAGAACCAAAACCTTTTGTGACATGAAACTTTTGCGATATATTAATTACCACTTTTTTGCAGCAAGAAACTTTCAGGAGTCGCAAAATTTCAGTAAGATAATTGAGTTTGCATCGTGAGGCTTTTTACAAATTGGGACCACTCTTGAAATCTGCAAAAGTTTCTTGTTTTTACAGTACTTTGAATGTTTGGACCTCTTGCGATATTTGCAAAACCAATCAATTTTATGCACACAAAAGTTTCTGGTCTGTAAAAGTTTAGGTTTGACTATTTTGCCAATTCACAAAATTCACAAAAGTTTAATGCACACAATGATTTCTGGTGTTAAAAGTACCTTTGAATGTTTTCACCACTCGCGATATTCACAAAAGTTTCTGTTTTTTTTTTACAAAACCGAGCTTTAAGTGTTTCTATGGTTTGCATCCCTCAGCATGACAGACCATGTTCACTCAACTCCACCTTCTCCAGTGAAGACTCCAGTGACATCCAAACACCAGCCGTCTTCGTCACTCAGTCAACCACAGGAGACGTCTCTGCAGCGCCCACTAGAGGCCACTCAAAACCAATCATCATTCAACCACCAGCGCTGTCATCATCGACGAACAAAACACACAGGCTTTCTTCATCATCAAACGGGTCATTAGATAGTAGACACTCTCTAAGCCTTGATCTATCACTGGAGTCTATTACTCGCTACCAAGCCAAACCAGACTCTATGTATACTTTCCTATGTGCCCAGGTATGTCGTCTAATAGATAGTAGACAGTAATACATATAAGAACAGATGTACATAGCTGCATCATCTGTCTGACATTAGATACATACATGAACACGAAGTATAATAACACACTTTTTTACTTAAGATACTTCAGTTTTTTTCACATTATTTTGGTTTTTATCTCTTTGTTTTTTCTTCTCTTGTGTATCCCTCTTTCATCTACAATATCCCAATATGTACACTGCAGATTTTGTATCAATATATTGAGTTTATTTTATGTGATGCGTGATCCCTATCAAGTATGTATTATCCAATGTCATTTAAATTCATACATTTTATTAATGAGCCTAATCCTTATGAATTATGGCCATTTTCCCCCTTATCATCTCTAGATCCTTCTACAGGGCATATAAAAAAAAAATGATAATAATTTCACAATATCGATAATCATAGTGTCATCCGATTGAACAGACCGTCACCCAGAATTATGTAAGAAAAAAAATCATATCAGTATTGATAAATTATAATTTTGGAGGATATTTTCAAAGTGTGTACTTTTTTTTTGAGACACACTGTATATGAACAGACTTTAGGACATATGATCCAGCAATGAGTACTCCACATCAGTTTTGTAACACTAACGGAAATCTTAACTTCAACCCTAGCCCAAACACTAAAGCCCAACAATAAAACCTAACCTTCTCCTAAACCTTAGTCCACATGCTTCTGAAGTCTTAACCCTACTGTAAAACCAAAAACTTTCGTGACATAAAACTTTCGCGAATTGTTAATGATAGCCAATTTTGCAGCAAGAAACTTTAGCGAATTGCAATAGTTTTATGTTGTTAAAATTATGATTTGATTATTTCTCGGCATGAAACTTCGCGAATCTAGACCACTCGCGAAATTTGCGAAGATTTCATGCACGCAAAAATTTCTCGTTTTGCAGTATACCTGTTGAATGGAAAAAATCCTGAAGCAAATGTGGCCAGAGTAAACGGTGGACCATGGATCACTGGAGATCTACATGTACTTGAGGAAATTATCAAATATTTAACATTTTAATATCCCAGGATTTGGATGTCTATATCTTGTCTCCATTACAATATAAGAATAGAAAGAACACCCTCTGTCAAGTATATTTCTTTTTGTTTTCCTAGGAGTTCCGAAGGGATGAGTATCCCTACCACTTCCAGAACGTCCATAGTGACATCCACGGCGGTTTGAATGGCTGGATGGAACAGCGATGTCCTCTAGCTCCCTACGGCTGCACCTACTCACAACGACGTCTCTACCCAGGATCACAGGGAGCTCACATCATCCACAGTGAGAACCTAGAGAGCTTTGGTCTGTGCCTTGATGGAGCGAAGAGTGATAAGTTAGAGATCTTGGGACGTTGCATTAACGGCGGCGAGGTGGGGGAACTGGAGAGCTTGAGTCGCTGTGTCAACGGTGAAGGAAAGACTGAGGAGGGAAATGACGAGGGAGAAAGCTCTAAGTATCCTAAGCTTGAGACAGAAGCTAACTCAGAAAGGTTGGGCTGCATAGATGCGAATTCTGGACATGATGATATGCTAAAGACAAATAGTCAAGTTTCCACTGAAAACACTGGCAATAACCCTACCTTACTCAATGAGAACAGTACAGAATCAAAGTGCAATGCCTTAAACAATTCAGAGAACAATACTAGAAGACCAAAGGATGTTTCCATGGAAATTGAAGATTCTGTGGACAAAGGATGCATTGTAGAGTGTGCTTCTAAGGTGGACCAAAGCAAGGATGGACTGACTGCAGCTTGCCCAGAGGAGCAGGATAAGCAACCGGAGAAGAGCAGTACTGTGGAATCCCAGAAGGAAATGTCAGAGGTTGATATGAAGCCTGAGGGTCAGGACGCTGTCCAAGCTGTGTCAAAAGACACTGCAACTGACCATCTCAGCCAGCTGCCGTTTGAACTGCTTCGCTACCTGCTGAGGTTCTTGGATTCTTTTACGATAAATCATTTAGCGATGGCTTCAAAGCTTCTGAGACAGGTTTGCTGCAGTCTGTTAGAGGAGCGTGGCATGGTGGTCCTTCAATGGGAGAAACATAGAGGGCACTGGGATACAACCATGAAGGTAAGCTAGTCAGTGATCCGACATTTTGCTCCTGTGACATTTGCCACAGGGTTTATTTCGTCAGAGGTAAAGGATTGGGTAGGGTTGCAATTGGAATTTAGTTTAGGTTCGGGGTTAGCATTAGGTATAGTGTTGGGTCCAGGGTTGAATTTGGGAATCTGTTTAGTGTAGGACATTGACTGTGGAGCAATTGTCGCCTAAGGATGCCTTGTAAAACCAAATAATTGACTTGATGGGACCTACCAGATTGCAAGACTTGCAATGCTTATTTCAATAGAGTGCTTTTTTTTGTAACTAGTTACTCGTTAGTTTTTGTTTTAGAAAATCTGCATTTCAGGACACTGTGATAGAACTATGAAGGTAAATTTGGAACTGATCGACTTGGTAGGACCTTCTAAATACTTCTCAACAATTGCACAGGGATGCCAGTTTTCAGGTGTTTGTCTGATTCATGACCTGTCACCGCTCGTTTCAGGCTTTTCAGTCTTTATAGTGTACAGAACATACAGGGATTCAAATTGTCCCAGTCTCTTTTTGGGCGAAATGTGTAAAACCAAGTGTTGTGATCCCTGCTTGCAATGATGAATTAGGTCCTATTAGGGCTGCCATTGGGCCCTACAAGACAGTATAAAATCAGAATTATTGGTCCCTGTTTTTGTTTTACCTTGTCCACTTTGTCTTCGATGGTTCTGTGTAATTACAGTATACCTATTATCTCTCTTGAAGCAAATTTGTTTAAAAACTCTATTTTCGCAAGAGTCACGAAGATTATAATTTGAATTTTGCTTTGCTTTGTTTCCATTTTGTCCAGGTGTGGCATTTCAGTACAGCCTTCACACCGGTCAAGTCATGGGGTTTCCAGGACAATCCTCCCATCGCGGAGCACCTCAAACGATGTCCTTTCAACGTCCGCAACATGGCCACTCAGCCAGTCAAGGTCATGGGTCATGATGCACCAGAGGTGAAGCTGGAATCAGCCAATGATGCCCAGAAAGAGAGAGAAGCAGAGGCCAGTCAAGCCTGGCGGCCTCGGCGTAGGAGACTACTGGATCATGACGATGATTGGTAATGCTCGTAACTTTGGTCTTCTTGTTCGAATTGGCAACAAAACTTAAATCCTTGATGATGGATAATGCTCACAGCTTCTCTCTCCTTGTTCAAATTTGCAACACTCATTTCAGATTAAATCATTGATGATTGGTAATGCTCATAACTTCGCTCTTCATCTTCAAATTGGCATCACTCATCTTAAATCAGATCATTGATATGATCATTGATTTGTAATGGTCGTAATTTTACTAATTTGGTTAAATTCACAAACCAACCCTTATTTCGAATCAATCTTGATGATTAGTATTTTGTAATGTTTATAACAAAACTGTTCTACCCATCAAGATTAGGTATTTTTTTAGATGGTGGATAAATTGGTACTTCTTAAAATTGACAACACTCCCATCCTCTCTTTTTGATAACTGACCCTTTTCAAAAGAAAAGTACTGTTTATGGGATTAGATCCGGCTGATTGACGATGCTTATGTATAGCTAGACTTCTTAAGCCATCATTTTCTAACAAGTAAATGAATTTGTTTTATTTGAAGAGCGAGTACAATGTATATTACATGGAGATAAAAAGGACATTGTAACATTTTAATGCCCACTAATCATACGAATGATAGATCAAGGTTTGCTTTGAGGCAGTTTCATAGTACTATCAGAGTGTTGTAGTAACTCCTTCGTGACAAGAATTATTTCAGGGCTAATTGATCACATTTTGTTCTTCAAATTGGCACAAGAATATTTTTCTTTTATTGCTACATGGTTCTTTTCAGGTATACATGGTTAGGAACTTTGTAGGAAATTGAAAAAAAAAATTGCCAATTTTGATTTTTAAAAACAATAATTTTGAACCTCTCAATGTGTTGCCAATTTAAAGATTTTAAAGCTTATTCTCCTTTTAAAATCCCTGGCATTAAGCACGATATGGTCATGCAACAAAACTGGACACAGTGTGTGCCGGAGGGGGGTGGGAGGGCACTCAAAAAAATTTTCAGACGGGGTTGTGCCGCATACTGTAGCAGGTGCACAAAATACTGTGTAAGCCATAAATTTCGCGGCCATAAATTTTCGCGAACAGGACTAACCAGTCTATTTCGCAAGTGGTTGAATTTGCGGTCGGAAAATTCTCAAATCTACAAACAGCGGTGATGATGTACTTTTGCAAAGCGAAGTGGTGAATTTCTGACCAGGAGACAACGATTCGCGAAATTCGCAAAAATATAACCCCCGCGAAATATATGGCGTATACAGTAGTTGGTAACTAGAGATTCTGCAGAGATACATGCATAAATTGAAATACAAAAACTGACGTAAATCTAGTACATTCTGTTGGTGGATATTCTAGTTTATGGCAGGACGTAGCTTTCAAATTGACTACCATCATACATAAATTTTTAAAAATGGATCTGTGGCATTTATTTGCCTAATATTTTAGTTTATGGCCAGGATTGGCTATAGCTTTAACAGTATGGTGAAAATGATGCCCATTTTCTTTGCTCTTGTTATATTTTCATCTCGCTCTCTCTCTCTGTCTATCTCTTTTCTGTTATTGAAATACATGTACGCAGATTATAATCTGTATTTCTGTCTTTTAACTAGTCACTGTTTTAGTACATGTAGCATGTACATGACATGTAGATGTGTTACATAATTCTTGCCATGTATTTGGAGTGGTTTCTTATAGTGTGATTTTAAGTGTCTTCTAGATCATTATCTTGTTTTAATATATGTTGAGTGCTTCCTTAGTCATATCTATTTATTCTATTGAGTTGTACTGTACATGTATAGGGTGCTATCACGGTTTAGAAAAGACTTTATAGTAGATGTCATATTTTTCTTGTTTTCTCTCATGGAATTTCTTTTCCTTAAGTTCTAACGGTTGCAAATCAAATCAAAGTTTCAAGATAAAGTTGAGTTCTGTGCCTCGTCTTATAAAGAGTTGGGATTGATTGCAAATTGATATCAATCGCAACTCTGTACTTAAGAGATAGGAAATTGGAAATTTGCGATTGATTGGAGGACTTGTGATAGATTCAAATCAAGATTCAAATCAATCGCAACTCTTTATAAGACAGGGCCCTGGTCATGCAGTTACATTTTGAAAGAAACTGGGGGGAAAGGTTGAGGATGTCTGCACAAGAATTGGTTTATACTGTGACGTTTTGGAATCATCAAAATGATAAGAAATTTACCCATCTTGCTGAAAAGCACATGCTCTGCACACAGAAATGTGTACATGTACATGTATATGGGACTGAGCACACATGTGGCATGAATTTTCGGCCCAAACACTCTATTTCTCATCATATTTGGAATATGACGGCATTGAAGAGCAATCCTTGTCGGATGTACGACATTTGCTCCTGCGACAATTGCTCTGGTCTAACTTTGCCATGCTAATCCTAAACCTAAACCTAAACCTAACCCTAATCCTAATCTTCACATTGTCCTGAACAAAAAAAAATAATCATGACCTTGACCTTAACCGTTGACCTTTCGAGATATGGACTGTGGAGCAAATGTCGCAGGAGCAAATGTCGATGCCCCTCCTTGTCAGGGGACATTTCTACTGGGATGTTATTCCAAGCTGACATGAAAAGAATGAGAAAGCTCACAAATTATATTTCACCTTTCCCAGAACTCGACCTTTTCTCTGCAGTTGTCAAAATCATCTTTACCTCAAATCACTACTGGGCCCCGTTTCATAAAACTTGTTATGAATGAAAAGTTACAATAATCGTTATAAGCTACTGAAATCCTTGTTTCTGATTGGCTGAGAGCGAATTTGTCGTAGAAATAGGCAGTTGTTATTGATAACAAGTTTTGTGAATCAGGGCCCTGATCAAATAAGGTATTCAAATTGCATGTGCATAGGATTGTTCAAGTTTGCTGCATTGCAGTGAGATATTCATGTGTGTTTTCATGAGATCGTATTTGAGACTTCTCTTCCATTGCATTATGTATTGCCCATTATTAGCTCATCCTGCTGGTATGGCCGTAATGAGCTTATGCCGTAGCGTGGCGTCCGTCCACAATTTCAATATGCTTCTTCTTCTTCATTTCTCATCCCATTTTGACTCTGTTTGCTTTATATAATAGGGCTAGATGGGGATATGAAACTTTTACACAGAATTGTGAAATTCATAAATGCTGATTTATGCAAATTCATTCAAAATCACAAAAAATGCTTCTTCTCCATTTAGTTATTATGACTTGTTATTGATAACAAGTTTTATGAAACAGGGCCCAGGTTAGCTATGTAGATCATAGAGTGACCAGTGTTCGTTTTTTTTTTTAAATCTCACTCTCAGTAAGGATTGGGGACTGAGATGAAAAAAATAATTATGCAAATTATGATAATGTGCAGAATAATAAGAGCCTCCAAGTTTGGGTATGACCACAAAATGCCCATGAAATTTCTCGTCTCTTTCATCAAAGATTCGGGATTACTATTGTGGATTGAAACCTGAGACTGCCACATTGCTAGGAGTATTATGGTACATGTACAGTGTACAAAAACTGTACATGTGACAAAAATCGACTGTGGCAGTCCCATGTTTGTTCCATTACTCAACCAAAGCAGGGAAAGGGTTTACTATTCTGCATTGAGTTAACCCTTTCAGGACATGAATTATTTAAGGGCTAAATTGATCACATTTCGTTCTTCAAATTGGCATCAAAAATATTTTTCTTTTAATGCTACATGGTTCTTATAAAATTAATGTCTTTGAAAACAATATACATGATTAGGAATTTTGTCGAAAAGTTGGGGGAAAAAATGTCAATTTTGATAAAAAACAATGATTTTGAACCTCTCAAAGTGTGCCAATTTAAGGATTTTAAAGCTTATTCTCGTTTTTTTAAATTCCTGGCCTCAAACGCAATATAGTTATGGAACACAAATGGTCATTGTTTGTGCAGAAAGTTTAGCTCTTTCTACTCATGCATCTGGTATATTTTTTAGAGTTCTGAATCAAAAGTTATTGAGACAAACCACAAAATGTGGTTGATTGTCTCGAAAGGGTTAAAACCACTTTTTACAAGATTGAAAAATATCACCTTTTCCCCTGTCCCTATATCCCTTTATTTTCAAAAGTTGAATATAAAGTTATCTGTTCTTTTTGTGAAATTTTTAAAAAGTGATTCAGAATTGCTCATCGCCTATTTAACATTAGAATGAGTGATCGGTTTAATAAGCAAAGTGAAAAGTGCACATGTATAACATTTTGCACTTTGGATAATGTGTTGCACAGCAGACAGACATTTAAAAATGCAACATTTGATATTAAATAATTGGCAATTTCATTCTTTAAAGTAAATTTATTTGTCAGGTTTGAATTAACCACAGGAATACATTTACAACATCAGCTATTTAGTAAAAATGTTTAAAGGATTCATTTTATGTAACAGCTACATAACATGTTACAATATGGCAGATTATCAGTGCAATAGACAATATACAACAATGTTTTACATTGTGGAAAACATCTCATTAACAAATAGGTTGTCTGTAGCTATATTCACAAAATATTATATTTAGATATTTAAAATGTATTCTGAATCATGAATCAATCAATCAAGCTATCTCAAGAAAGGGCTTATTTTAACAACTCTGAAATGCCAACATCATAGTGAATTATTTTATTGTATTTAAAGTACAAAATCAATCTGATATTAAGGTAGCGACGTATGTACATGAATGAAATTTCCCAAAACACAGCAATACTATGCTTTTATTTGACAATTTCTTCCATATGCCTGCAAAATACTGTATTTTGTAAAATTGTTCTTCCTTAATTCATTTATGGTGGTGTCTTCTACAATAATGCTACAGTACATGTAGGTGTAAAAAAAAAAATAGTTTTCTCTTTTGATCTCAATAATTACTCCAAACTTCAAAGTTACTAGTTTCCATCTGAACTTGCACCTACCAACTTTGAAGAGTGTAGAATTTTTTTGTCGATAGGTTTTATGATAGTAATAGTACTTATGAAATTATGATTTGGATATTTTGAATTACATTTGCAATTTTTGACATATCAGGTTGTACATTGCCTCTGCAAATTTATTCAGAGATCAGTATCATCAGTTATTAATGAACAAAAGAAGCAAGGGATTTTAAAATGGTAGGTGCAGTGCTCAGTGATTTTGTTTTAAGTATTTTGAATTGAATACTGATAAGTACATATTTACGTCCTTGAAATAATAATATATTATTATTTCAATAAATGTCAAAAAACTTACTCCAAATGTGTTCTACATTTTACAATCTTCAACTTTACAATATGTACAAATTTCACCCTGGTACTTGTTATGACTTACCATTTATTTTTAATCAAAACTATCATATGCTTTTTTGCACCTAGTAAAATCTGAAATTACTGCTGCAGTTTACATCTTCCTACTTGTGTGTCATTAATACGGCAAGGTTAAAAGATCAAAGGTCAACGATCAGTGCATATGGACAAATTATCGATTATTGTTTGTACTAGACACTATTAATTATCAGACCCATGGAAATAATATAGTAAATGGAAATGTAATGTACGTGACTTCCATGATTTAAATAGTGCTTTGTGTAATAATTGGTAAAGATATATGTAGTTTCTACGACACAATTACGCTTTGGCATCAATCGCTCTGCGGTCAATTTCTTTTAGTAAGCAAATTCCCAACTTCAATGCTCCATCAAACTCTATACCTGACTTTATACCTAAATCGTATCGTTGACGAAATAAAATCCGGAGCACTTGTCGGCGGGGCAAATGTGCTGCTAATGTATCACTGAAAGATGAAATTCGTGGTTGTCAAATTTTGTATTCATTTTTTAAAATAGTTGGAATGTGGATGATGTGTTTTTTGATGTTTAATTGAGCCAAGCCACGGGAGGTGTACTTTTTTTTTTATGTTTTAGGTCTGCGAGCCATATCGCAATAGACTGCTGGAGTTAGTTTGGCATGTGTATGTAATATCATGTGACTTAATTTATTTCTGAGACGATTAAATTCTGAAGGAAACACAACTGGACTGAACGTTGTCTGATTTTGATTGGATCTCTGCATGACTTGAAAAAAAAAATCATCGAACGAAATAATAGCCATTATACAAACATATTTTTAAGTTTGATATGACCAGAAGGAGAGAGAGAGAGAGAGAGAGAGATAGGAGAGAGAAAGAGAGAGATGGGGCGGAGAGAGGAAGAGAGGGGCGAAGAGAGGAAGAGAGGAGAGAGAGAGGAGAGGAGAGAAAGAGAGAAGCAGGGTTATGTAATAAGAAGAAAGAAGGATGGGATGGATGGGGACAGAAATAGTTTTCCACGGTAAAATGTCAAAATTTCGCTCCGATTTTTGTGTTTTTAGAATAATTCATCACCCTTTTCCTTACTAAATGAATATGTAGGCATGTAATGTTTTTGTCTAATATCCGAAAATCAAAGTTTGTGAATTGAATTATACCAACAAGATACATGTACCTGAAAATGTTCTTTTGGAAAATGCAGCATCATAAAGGGTCTATATACCTGCAGCGTTATTGCTTAGAAACTACTGAGAAAATTCCGCATACGGGAAAGATGTATTATCATGCGGCCACGTGGCGAACTCTGAATGGCGTGAACCTACGTCATCCTGCACTCTTGTCCAATCAGGATGGGCGTTAAGTGAAGCATCGGTGGATCCTTGCATGTATCGGGAATTCTCATTGGACGATGTTACCCATGGAGAATTTGGAATGTGATTGTTGGTCAAACCTGCAGCGCTTCTCCACCGAAGTGGTCTGGGAAAGTCTTCCAATGTTTCATCTGCCACGTAATATACACAATGATTGATTTCCGTGAAACATTTCGTATCAGTACGATTACCCCAAGACCATCACACTCGAAAACTACACCCAAGAATAATTAAAATCAGAAAAATCATACTCTCATGGTTTACACAATATCCCATTATGTTCATATAAAATGTTCATTATCAAACTGACGAATATTAGGGGTAGAAGTTGAAAATGGGAGGGTACGAAGTTTCAACGTCAGCGCAGCATGACAATCCGTTAAAATATTCAAGCCAACCGCACACTATACGATCGGTCTACTATCCGATTTTGAAAGAAAATGTAATAGCATTAGATATAAAAAGTTAAACACATAAAACATGTTTGAGGTTCTGAATAGTCACAGAGATAGTAAAATCGAAATTACGACCTATTACGAGCCTTCTTGTTGGAGGAAATGTCAAATCAACTCCGAATCGTAGTGACCTCAGAGCAGTCCTGCGATTGTCTACGATTTGAAACTGATTTGGCCCTTATTCCGGATATAAAGCTGACATCGCACCAATTTTCTATGATGAGTATTCATCTTATTGTTCAGAACATGAATCAGGTAGTTTTTAATTTGTTAAATTGCCTAAATTTGATGCTATTGCGTTTTATTTCCAAATTCGGATCGTAGTCGATCGTATAGTGTGCGATGGGATTTAGACAAAAACAACGTTGTTTTTAATAATGTGAAAAAAACTTTTACAAAGTAATAATGAAATGGAAAAGGGAATATACATTATATGGGGTCGGGCTAACTCGGCACTAGGGCGAACTCGGCACTGCGCGGTGACTGTTTCAAGCGTTGAAGTCCACTACACACCGTGCCTTAAATTTCATGTTTTGTTACAATTTTACCAATTTTACCTCTTAAAATTTTCAATATTACTTCTTTACTAATCATTTTACACACTAATATCAAATAATTTTGAATTTAAGTGTAATGAACTGTGCAATTAATGTAAAATTCAACACAATTATTTGCGATCAATTCAACTCTCTGAGCTAAATCGTCGCGATTTTCCGCCAGGGCCGAGTTCGCCCTAGTGCCGAGATAGCCCGGATCCACATATACGAAGGCTTGGTTTGAAACTATTAAAGAAATAACATGTAAGAAGAAAGAATAATATCAGTTACCTTGGCAACTGTCTCCGCGGAGTATATTGAGTGTGGCATTCATCCTAGCTTCAGTCATGATGCAATCAACCTTGTAGAGTAGATACTGTTCCAACATCAGCTGAAGAATATGAAACGAACCTGGAGAAAATCAGATGAAATCCAATTTTAGTTACATAATTATAACAATGGTGGTTACAGAGAGAGGCTGATCCAGCATTGGCGGAAGGGTGGGGGGGGGGGGGGGGTTGAATGTTTGAAAACCACCAAAGTTAACAATGATTATGTTGATCATCGATGATCGATGGTCTGGTGGTGGTGATGGAGGTGGTGGGTGGGGTTGGTATTGGTCATTTATGGACATATCAGTACGGTATTGAAGCTTAGTATATAGACCTGGGCCCTCTTGCATAAAAAGTTGCGATTAAACGCAACTCAAAAAATTAAACGCAACTCGATTTTCAACCAATCAGGATCGCGTATTTTGGAGTTGCGTTTAATTTTTTGAGTTGCGTTTAATCGCAACTTTTTATGCAAGAGGGCCAGCTCAGATAATCGATAGTGAGATAATAATATGAATATAATTATTCAAGATTCAGGATTCAAGATTCATTTATTTTTCGATACCAATTCATAAATCATATAAAGTATTTACATTGTAGAAGAAACTCATCATTCAAACATAACGCATATGAACTTTGTTCTACATATTGTTTTCTAAAATAAATGTTATAACAGAGAGAGATTTACACACGTTTCAATTGTTTCTGGATAATGATAATCGAAAAGGTAACGAAAGGGAACTAGCAGAGAAGCGGAGCTTGTAAATAGCATGTTCCCAATTAAAAATCATTATGATTATATACATGATTCAGAAATCTGTTCGTTGTTTTTTGTTTTGTTTGTTTGTTTTTTGTTGTTGTTGTTGTTTGTTTTTGTTTTTTTTTTTTTTTTACATATAGTATACGTTAACTAACTAACTTAATTATCCTCACAATAAATTTCAAGGTAAAATTTAGGAAGCAGAGTACCTACCAAAACTTGGAGCGCTGCCGATAGTTAGATCCCGGATGACCTTTGACGTGAACGTTGACCAGGTTAACAAGAACATCCGGGTCAATGTGCCAACTCTGTGAGAAAGCTTGTTACTGGGCTGGAATGTAATGAAAAAAAACCTCCAAAAACTGGTTGATAAGGGAATTGTGAGGGTAACGAGATCTTTAGATATGCACTAGGAAGGATAGAAAGATCAGTGTAGACATTTCAAGAACGAACCCAAAAAAGGAAAGGAATAAAGATGGCAAGAGAGAGAGAGAGAGAGAGAGAGAGAGAGAGAGATATCAGGGGAGCGTTTCATGAAAGGATTTGTCGGATATTTTTTCCGACAAGTGTTATAAGCTACTGAAATCCTTGCATCTGATTGGCTGAGAGCAAATTTGTCAGTAAAAATCACCGACAAAATGCTTGATGAAACGCTCCCCAGAGCGACACGATGAGAGAGAGAGAGAGAGAGAGAGAGAGAGATTAGAGCGACACAACAGAAAAAGAAAAAATCAGAGGGATACGATGAGAGAGAGAGAGAGAGAGAGAGAAAGATCAGAGCGACACAATGAGTGAAAGAGAGAGAGAGAGACGGAAGAGGGGGGGGGGGGGTAGAGAAGAGAGATAGACAATAGGCATAGATAAAGACAGAGAGAAGGGAGACAGATATGGAGAGAGTAAACTGACAAACAAACGGAAGAAGGACCAAATCATCAGGAAAGTAATGAGAAAGAAGAAAAAGGATAACTATTCACTTCATGATTAAAGCAATAATCATCTTAGCTATTGTCTACTTCAATTAAAAGTAAAGGATTAGGCACATCAAACACGGTGAATAAAAAAGTCTTTTCTATGTGTATTTTGGGTGGTGCATAAGAATTATCCTATGCAGTACACATACTTATAATATGATCTATCATAAAATCTACTTTTCCAGCCCGCTCAATAATTGAAGTAATTGAAACACCACACTAGGATTTAACTCTCCAATTTTTACTCAAGGGTCCACGCGAGGTAACTTGGCTCAGCTGTCATTAGCAGTAAATAGGTTCTAAAATTGTTTCTCTCTCCGCTAGGCAGCTGATATCTTTTTTAATAAGCCTTTTACGTCTTTTGATATTGCATGGAAGGCCAACTAATCACCGCATGATTTTGAAATATTACGTTAGTCTCAGAGTCAACGAACTTTACAAAACAATCAACCCACTTCCATCGCAAAGTACTGTCCGACATATACTGTGCTGTCAATGAACTTGTGAGGGCGGTAGACTTCTATTATCCTAGGCAGAGAACACTCGCTCTGGCGGTCCTCTTCAAGAAATTTCAAAATACCAAAACATAATCGTCATTGTTAAGTAGAAGATTTCAAATGTAATTCCTTAGTAATATGTACATTTAATGAAGATCTTAAATAGCATAAAATGAAAATTTATGATGTTAGCCTTACTCGATAAAAACTGGTATATTATGCTGTGCAAAATAGTCAATAAATTTCTATAAAAGGAGAATGTATATGAGAGGCCTACACCTAATTGGTTCATCAAAGGGGAAATTCAACGTTTATATGCCGCCAGAGGGCAATGTGTTCGTAACCTGATCAGTGCCATCCTGATGATGCTGTACATAGCCTAGCCTTTAATCAAGGCGATTGTGCTGCTCTGTCGATTCCCTGGTCGATCCTCGAAACGCGCGGATCTAGTCCTGTTATTTTTGAGCGGGAAGCCTTGCTGCACTATAATAGCCTTTACCTACCCGTCACCGTAATCAATATTCATAATTATTACATTCAAATCGACCAAGAGGTTATGAATCATTCAACAACCTTTCCAAATAAGGTAGTACAACTCGTTACGTTTAACCGGCCACACTGAACTCTACAGTTCACTGCGTTTAACCAATCAAATACAAGGAACCGTAAACGGAAAAGATTGAGCTCGTCCATTATGGTTTGTTTTGGTTGGTTTTATTCACGATCATAAAACAGATACAGATTAAACATATAAACATGAAATTATATAACAGTATAAATATAACACTGGTATTAACATACAGTACAAAAGAAAGTAAATTAAGATCGAGGGATGACCCGCTTCAGATTGACTAACATATAGTTAACCTGTTCTTCCACAGGGTCCAGAAAAGGATAGATAGCGGAATAATTACAACTGAAAGTTTTAATAATTTTCCTTTCTCTTGATAAAAAAAAAAATCCACACACAAATAAATGTTTGCTCATATTTCAAAAAGAAAATGGTTAACAGTCATATTTTTCTTATTTATGTGGAAACTATCATGTCCTATTTGCAACAATTTTTTTCGCACTGTGGTGGCGTACGTGTTCCTTTAACAAGTAATATTGCATTACATGTATTATCAATTATATTTCGCAGCCAAATATTGTCGGAAGGGCGTTCTCTTTTTCAAATTAAATGTTTTAACATCACACAACTGTGGAATGTTGCATTGGTTTCATGTGCGTATGCAGAGTGTCCTATGCGATATGTGGATGGGTCCTGGGCCCTCTTGCAGAAAATGCAACTCAAAAAATTAAACGCAACTCGATTTCAACCAATCAGAATCGTGTATTTGGTACTTGCGTTTAATTTTTTGAGTTGCGTTTAATCGCAACTTTTTATGCAAAATTAAGAGGGCCCAGGTGTGTATGTGTGGGGATGTATTCAGAGTGTGAGCGCGTGCGGTATATATGTGGCATAAGCGTGTATAGGTGTGTACTGGCCTATTGGGCATGTCCGGTGTTTGTGGGTTGTACACGCGGTGTGCGTGTGGGCGAGTATTGTGTGTGTATGGACGGGTATGCGTGTTGGTGGGTGCAGTTTGTTGGCGTGTGCGGTGTGTGGGCGTAGGCAGTGTTTGCGAGTGCAGTGTGTGTTTGGGTGTGTATGGTACTTGTGGACGTCTGTGAGAAGTCTCATAGGCACATCTTTCGGTAGGTATATAAGGACAAAAACATCATACCGGTTAGAACATACCTCAGTGATGAAAGCTTTTATAAGTTTATCCAACCAATCAGTGAAGCGCTCCAAGGTGACGTCATCATCCAACAGCTTCTCAAATTCTTCACACGCTGCGTAGAAAAGAGTATTCCAATCACGTTCATTAAAATTATACTAAAACCAGCTTTTGTCATTTTTATTTGCGCATGAGGAGATTAATAAGGTTATTTCTACAAAACTGTGAAATCCACTGAGACAAATACACGTGATCATGGAAGGTTCATGATACACGATTGAAAGTATAATTTTAAGGGCTGCTCACATTTGCCTGATAATGTTAACGATAACGAGATTCTCAATTAAAGTGTACCAATCACCTGAAAAAAAATAATTTGTGTACAGCTAGAAAGTATAAAATCAACCTCAAAGAACTTTGTCTGGTATTCTATAGGTCAACAGTTAATAAGTATGAAAGAAATAAAGGATAACATGAAAATGCTTGCACGGAACCGAACTTAAGCCCCGTCTTAACAGACACTTTTTAAACCGCCTCGACCGGGTTGATACCGGGTTAGATTTCTTTACCCCTTCCTGTTAAGCCGCTCCTACTGAGGGACCGGAATCTACCTGGTATAATTTTGCCAAAATTTGACTAGGTCCAACGAGGGTAAAATCACGACTCTACCCCTGCTAATTCCGGACAGCCGTTCTGTTAAGCCGCTCTCGGGGTAGTTTCTGACCGGACAGCTCGACATTGCGCAATGACTCGAACTCGATTCTCGTGAAATATCACATTCCCCGCGTTTTGAATCTCCCGCGCGCGCGACAGGAAGTCATGCAGTTCTATACGTTACTATGGGAACCTACCCGGTTAGGTTTTCAGCGAACGTCTGACGGCGCGCCGGGGTGGACCACCCGTGGCTTTATCACCTGCTGCCCCCGCTTTTTTAACCCGGCATCAGTCTCGACTCCGTCCGGACGCGGTCTATTAAAACGGGGCTTCAGAGTTTGGTTTCGCGCGAGTCTTTACCTCGGCGAGCGCGTAGAGGTGCGTCGAGTAGTCGCCCTATGAGACGTTTTTACGTTGATAGAGAGTGTAATTAAAATTGCAATATCTCTTTATAGAATTAATATTCGAAGCCCATATTTTGAATATAGTATAACGACATACAACCTCTTACAGAGCAAAATTATTGTTGGTGATTGGTACCCTTTAAAGGTACGATCTACTATTATGCACTGGCGTAGCCAGGATTTTTCAAGAGGGGGGGCCAAGGCGAGGGAGCGAAGCGACCGAGCGGGGGAGGGTGTGGGAGGGGGTATCCCCCTCCCACGGTAGGAAAATTTTTTAAAACCAGGTCATGAAAATGGCATTTTCTGCACCCTAAAATTCTATTCTGGTGTAACCTACTTGAGAAGTGACAGATGAAATAGGATTTTTTTTTTCTCTACTCCGCTGGAATGAATTGTAGTGGAAGGATTACCACTCCTTGGGGCTCCAGAATTCCAAGCAATACGCAAAATTACATGTAGTTGGTGTGTATAAATAGCTGTACCAGTGTACATACGAAACGTTGAAACCCGTGTTTTCGGATAGGAAAATATACAGACTAACAACCAAAAACCCACACACAGACACACTGACTATTGACTAACATATGACTAAGAGGACGCCCTTTCTCATGGAGTGGAATTTATATCTCATCTCAAGCGGTAGTCTCATTTGAAAACACATGCAACATCTTTATTAGGTGTATGTAAAAGACTTTAGCAATTTATTTAGCTGCCTTGTTTAGCTCTTTATCTCATTTTCTCGGTTAGAGGTTGTTCATTAGTTGCCTAATTCGTATATACTACACGAATCCAGCTACGTACTCCTTCATTTAAGTACTGAGGAATTATATAGTTTGATTAATTTTTGTAACCAAAATGAACATCAATGTGAGTATTTAGTACGGAAAAATATTAGAATTACATCGTGTAAAGAGTATAGAGATCACAATTTGTAATAAAAACATATGGAAATAATGTAATTACACATAGAGAACGGGCTAAACAAAGTCTTCATACAACCAAGTCAAGCGCACATGATTTGCCACATGTGAAGGCCGTTTTTGTCATTCAATTTAGTGATAATAGATTTGACTCAAAACTGTAAACATCAAAGCAGAAAGCATCTCGTCCGATGACTTACTAGTATATAAAATACGACTTGAACAAAGAATGAAATTGTATCTTTTTTGAATATTCCTCTATAAAATCGAACTCTACCTTGAAAAACAGTGTTTTGCTTCTCCTCGGATGAAGACCATAAAAATGATATAACGGTGACATTGTTTTCGTATAAAAGCAATGTTGGCTACCACAATGATAACTCTTAAACAAACTCAATATTTACAAAACGAAGAAAATGGTTATTGCCTCCATCGGACATATACCCATTCACAAAGAGAGGTTTATATTCGGCAAGAATAACTGATACGCCTCTTCATCATTCTGAGTACAATTTCTTTCAACTCTCGACAAACTAAAAGAAATATAAATGTTCTGTTACCAATCTACTTAGTCAACGTTGTTAACAAAGTTTCGGGGTTATGATTTGGAAAGGAACAGTTTTTGCTGGAAATGAAAGCAGTGTTTATTTTGTTTACTTTTTTGGTAATATTTCCATTTTATTTTTCCTTATTTCGATTGTAAGGTAGGGGTAGGGTAAGTCCTAGTAAGACCAGCATGTGAAAAGGAAATTAGTTTTTTTTTTTTTTTTTTTTTTTTTTTTTTTTTTTTTTGCTCTCCGATCAACAGGGGGGGGGGCCATGGCCCCCTTGTGCCCCCCCTGGCTACGCCAGTGCTATTATGGTGTGTGCGTGTGATATGCTCGTATAGCTGTAGGGTGTATAAAAAAAAATCTCGTTATCGTTATCGTTATCGTTATCGGACAAGTCTGACCAGCCCTTAAAGGTCACTGTGGCATGGCTTTACATGTTTGAAATTCCATGATTTTATCAATTAAATCTTTTAATTTCTTTCAAACTCCTGGCGTAGCTAGTCTAGTTTTTAGGTGTGGGGTAGCCTTAGACTATGTAGTCTATGACTTAGATTTACTCAGATAAACTTATCCATGTACATGTAATTTCCTAATAATGCCAGATTTTATTAATATCGGTGACGTCATACTCCACGAACCATTGAGCAAGGTGTAAAACCACCGCGTTGTATCGTTTGCACACGTCACTGAAACTGTCTGGCGGCAGATACTGTCTAGATCCAGAAACGACCAATCATCACTCATCTGAAGTATGACGTCATTCGATTGTATTACCGTCCTCGCTGCCTTCAGTGTGGATGAAGATAAATGATTATACGTCAAGGATGATTAATTCACATAAACTGGTCATTGCCAAACCAGTCAAAGATACAGCCTTTATTGGAGGACAATGGATACCCCCTATTAACGAGAAAAGTTCCACACTCGGCGACTTTTAGCCACATTGATCCCTACACAGGGCGCTGCATAAAATTGTTTCTTTTAAGTATCATGTTAAGAAATTCACAAGGTGTATGAACTATAAATATTGGATCACAAAAAAATTGCTGATATTGCAGATTGATAATACATGTACATTTTATATTATGTTTATAGAGGAGTATGAATAGACAGAACAAAACAATTTGTTTGAGGTTATTAGTCTTAGCATGGTACTGTATTATTTTGGGGTGGGGGGGGGGGCAGTGGCGGCACCAAGGGGGGGGGCATGGGGGGCATTTGCCCCCCCCCCCCCCAGTCAGAAGCTTTGCCCCCCCCCCCCCAATAATTTTCGGAGTGAAAAAAAATAAAAGGGTGGAAAATGCAAAAGAAAAGAAAAGGAAAGAAAAAAGTGAAAAAGGAATGGAGAAAAGAAGGAAAAAGAAAGAAAATGGAAACTTGGAAAGCAGTGGCGGCATCAAGGTGGGGGGGGGGGGCATGGGGCAAATTTGTTCGCTCAGCTCGTGTAAATATCCTCATATTTGGGTAGTTTTATAGCCGAATAATTTCTGTACATTTCCACTATAATAGTGTCAAAATTTTTGCTCGCTCGTTTCACTCGCTCGCAGTATATAACTAACACCTCTTCATAATCGGGCAGTTCAGCTAGATGCTCAAAATGTCCTCATATCTGGGTAGGTTTTTAGCTGAATATTCTGTACATTTTCACTACAAAAAGTGTCAAAAATTTTTTTGTTTGCCCTTGCCCCCCCCCCAACATTTTCTTTTGCCCCCCATTTGCCCCCCCCCCCACTTTAAAAATCCTGGTGCCGCCACTGGGGGGGGGGGGGGGGTGAAAAGTTGGACAGGAGTAGGTGTGAGAGATCTACCTGTGCGAGTTGATTCAATGTCATCTGCTTCTCCAAGAGAGAAGAGAAGTGAACAGCTTCTGTAAAGAATAAAAGGGGTTAAAAACTTCATTGTACCAAGCAATTTTATTGTATAAATGGTATAGGATTGCTCATCTGTCATCTTTCAATTTTGATCGTCTGAAACAAAACATTAACCCACTCGCAACCACACCCTGTCTGTTGTCAATCATGTTGGTAGAGAGTCGGAACCGTGCCGTCTCTTTACATACATAAATCAACGATTAGACAAAGGAAACATACAAAAAAAATAATAACAACTAAACTAAACATTTCAGGCAATACAAAAAAAACTCATTAAAAATATATCTCGATGGTGCCCCCTTTTCTGAATAGACTATAGAATGGGAGACTTATTGCATTTACTTTCCTCTCCATTTTGGTATACGATAAACCTGGCGCTGTGGGAATATGTTACTGGCGTGGTAATGAATAGGCACATAAAAAACTGTTAATGACTAACTTTATAAAAAACCATATTTTAAACCTTCATCCCTTAATGGAAGTGTAATCATCAAAGGTTGCTACGGTGACGGTATTTGTCAAGGACGTCAGGAGGAGGGGGGGGGGGGGGGGGGAGGGATGACAAGTCTTACAAAATATCCGTCAGGATTTTTCGAGCCTTGTCCGCGAATCCGTCAAAATTATATCAAAGCCGCTACCGGCAAAATTTGAAAATCTTTAATTTTGTTCGTTTTGCTTTCAGGTAACTTTTTTTTCTGGTCTGAAATTTTCAGCTAACCAATTAGAGAATTTACCCTGACACCCCCATGGAACATAGACCTCATGCATATCAGGGTACAATTGCGCCGGGGGGGGGGGGGGGGTGACGTCCCTTGCCCGAATATCAGCTTCCCAATTTCTAAATTTGGTGAATGAGCTGAAATGTCGACCTTTTATCATAAAAAATAAAAATGTAATTCAGTCATCTAAAATGAAAATATACTAGATAAGATATGAAACAACAGGATAAAGTTATTATAAAAAAACAACAACAAACAAACAAAACAATAGACGTTCGTTGGCGTGGTTGGAAGAACATCCATAATTTCTAAATTTCTGGGGGGAGGGGCTACATGCAGCCTCCTCAGCCTCCGTCACGCATGTCTCTAGTCATGCTAGTAGCACAAACTCTGAGAAAAACTGATTACATCCACTCTGCAATCCAGTACATGCCGCTTGCCATGTTACAACAATTTAGTCGGCTCTAATAGCCACTGAGCATTGCAGGAAAGCTGTCATCATGAATACTGTGATGAAATGGTGTGCTCTTATTTCTGTTTTATTCACTTCTTCTCAAGGACAGCCTCGTAAGTATAGCTTTGTAAAGAAGTAGGTATGCGCAATTTATTCGTTGATAGTTGGAGACTTTCGTGCAATGGTGGATGGGGAGGGGGGGGCACTCTTTTGAACACTTAGGGTGACATACCTTGGGTACATAATATAAAAAAATCTTCCCCTCTTTTCAAATAAAGGCACGTTAACAATTGGATTACCTTTTTGTGCTTTTCTTCTTTCTTTCTTTTTCTTAATAAAATTGTGCCCCGCCCCTCCTTTAAAAAAAAAATCATGGATCTGCCCAAGTCTCCTTTAGTGTATCTTTTGCCAACCTACACGAACAAAGCTAAAAGCTTCCATTATTTTCAGGTTTTATCACAGCGCATAGGGGCATATTGTGATATGCGCTATATAAATATGGTATATTATTATTATTATTATTATTTATTCTAACATGTAATTATGATGTATTATAGCAATAAGAAGCATCAACGCATCACATTAAATCGAAGAGAAAAGGTAACCGAAATGGCTATCATGCTTGTGTAGAAATTTCTCAGTTACAAATATTTTATAACATGAAAGATTATTCCCCTCATATCCTCCTCACAACCCAGCGGCCAGGGGAGCGTTTCATCAAGCGTTTTGTCAGTGATTTTTATCCGACAACTGTTATAAACTACTGAAATCCTTGCATCTGATTGGCTGAGAGCAAATTTGTCGGATAAAATATCTGACAAGTCCTTTCATGAAACGCCCCCAGATTCAGTTATTGTATGGGGGGGGGGGAGATATTACTTTTGGAACTCACCGTTCCTCTCGATACAAAATAATACACAAGATAAACATGACATAAAAGGGGGTCGGGCTAACTCGGCACTAGGGCGAACTCGGCATTGGCGCGGTGACTAGGTTTCAAGAGTTGAAGTCCACGCTACGCACCGTACCCATTTTTAGCCTTAAATTTCATGTTTTGCATAATTTTACTTCTTGAAATTGTCAACATTACTTCTTTGCTAATCATTTTACACATTGATATCAAATAATTTGAATTTAAGTGTTTTGAAATGTGTAATTAAATGCGAAATCCAACACAAGTGTTTGCGATCACTTTCTCTCTGGGCTCACTCCGCTAAGGCCGAGTTCGCCCTAGTGCCGAGTTAGCCCGCATCCACATAAAAGTTATAACGGTTGGAGAATTCGATAACAGACTTGAATGATCCTGGGGAGCGTTTCATCAAGCGTTTTGTCAGTGATTTTTATCCGACAACTGTTATAAGCTACTGAAATCCTTGCATCTGATTGGCTGAGAGCAAATTTGTCGGTAAAAATCACTGACAAAACCTTGATGAAACGCTCCCCAGAATACCCCTTCTTCTTTAAAGCATTTGAAATCGGGGTCAGAGGTCACGTTGATAAAGAAAACAAAGTAGATTAAAAACTATTGTTGATTTCTTCTTTTTTTTTTAATTTAAGATTTTTTTTTTAAATTGAAGATTTTTTTTTATTCAAGACTTTTCCTAATGCTGAAGGACACGTGCTGTACATTATTTACGGTTATAATAATGATGATAACCGCAAAATCATTTTAAGGCCCTTTTTCATCTTTTTATTATATTTTCGACAATTAACCCTGTCCCTTTTCTTATCATTGTGTTAGCTATCATTTTCAATGCATCTGTGAGGTAGCATTGCAAGTAATTATATGTTATCTCAGAAAAAAAAAACTCGATTGGGTTTTAAGCACAATCTCATAAAATCTAACTACATTGATGTTTGCTTAATTGATGCAATCTGCTGATTTCATAGATTATGGATGCGAGCGAGCGCAGCTATCGACCTTTCGGGATTTTTTTTTTTTTTTTTTGAAAAAAAAATTGCCTTAAATTATTTAAAATCATGGGCACATGCAAGCGAGTGGAAAGAGATTTTTTGCTTCGAGGGGGTAAAGGATCATAGAATATGCCCCTCCTGCCCACAGCTGCAGCGGTAGCAACAGGGCCAACTTTTACAATAAAAAGCCGCATGGATGATCAGAATGGGGAAAAAACACTAATCAGAGGTGAAATGGGATCTCGACATGCAAATGACATGAAGGGGAAAATGCACTTATCAGGAAAGGAAAAGGGGCTCTTATCAGAGGTGAAAAGGGGGCACTCATCAGATTTTAAAGGGGCACTCGTAAGTTTTGAAAATGTGCATTTTTCAGAAGGGGAAAGGGAACTTCTTAGAAAGAGAAAGGGACATTATCAGAATTTTTTAAAAGCCACTCATCAGACTTTAAAAACGGCACTCGTCGGATTTGAAAACGAGCATTCATCAGAAGGGGAAATGAAACTTATTACTATTTTAAAAGTAAATGGGGCACAAAAACATAAATCAAAACTAAAAACACATTGCATGAACATGATTTAAAAAAAAAATAATAATAATAAAAAGAATGCAGGAATCAACAAAAGTCTGAAAATCTTCTCTCTTTGAAGTCGGAAAAAATCACTCCTTTTTTCTCCTGTGAATTGTGACTGTAGTATTTTGTTTAGTTAACTATAATTTGTCCATTTACTTTTATATTTATTTTTCCGCAAAACGGAGCAACTACCCGCAGGGGCGTATCCTGAGCCCGGCCCCCTCTCCTGGCCCCAAAAAAGACACTTGGAAAATTTAAATTTTGGAGTAAAAAGACACTCAAAATCGCCGATAACCTTCTTTCTTTTTTTTTTTTTTTTTTTTTTTTTTTATTTTGCTTGTCAAAAGACTTTCTGAATATTCTGTATACCTTCCGTCACAAAGTCCTGGATCCGTCACTGAAAGAACCCCTATTCCCTAGATTACATACGTTTCCAATCTTGGAATCGCACTCTGACCAAATTGCCATATTCATGCACTGGCATAAATTCTTCTCCTCAGAACTTCCTTTAATAGTATGTTTCAATTAAATTCGTCCATACATAAATACCCTACTCGAACTTCCACTAATGTACTTTTGAAAAATCCCAAAACAGCCCTGGCTCATAGATTTATAAGGAATATTGGACCCGATATTATTTCTGAATTCACTACCCGTTCACATACGTTCAAGTCCAAATAAGTCTATTTTAAGAAATGCTTAATTTAATTCACTTCAATTCAATGACATTTATTTCCAACTTTTCAATATAAGTTACAGAGTAATAAATGAACAAAATAATGTACATTGTATTTTCAACAAAATTATGACAAGATATACATTCATGTGGTACATACAGAGTTGGAGGGCACACCTCTAAAAGCAAAAGCGAGAGTGCCCTTAGAACATAATACATAATAGTATTTAATAAATATATATAGGGAATAACTACAAACAAACAAAGAAAAATATAACATTCCTTAAAAGATTATCTTCTGTCATGTATTGCTGGTGGGGGTGGTTAACACCCTTTCTAGCAATATAAAATATTATTAATCCTTAGTTTCTCTTATTACAAGACAATCTGTATGTTATTAATTCCTGTATCTATAACACTGGTATTTATGTATGGAAAATATACCTGCAGTTGTTATATTATTTTATAGAACGTATCCTGCACTAAGAGTCTCAGTTGTTAGGAGTTTTGTCAAGATGACTGATATATACAGACCTTATGTTCCGCCTGATACTATCTGAATGCAACTATCCCCTCTCCCTCCTCTTTTCCTCTCTCTCTCTTTCTTTCTTTCCCGTTTAATTTTTTCTTTGGCTGGCCTTCTGTTTCTGCTTTCCACTATGCACTGTTTGCATATGTATATTCCTTGTATAATCATTTCATTTGTGACGAGGACGTCAACTCAGGCTTTGCTCATGACGACCCCCTTTTCCATGTATGATTATTTTCATGTGACCATACATGTTGAAATATTGTAAACTTATGATGATGTATATGGAAAATAAATGAATATCAAATCAAATCAAAAGAGGGGGTACGATATTCAGAACATTTTCTAACAATCAAGAAGGAAAAAGTAACAATAATTATCAATGAATACATTATGTTTAAATATACCTATATACACTAAAAGAAAGTCATAACAGGTATTTAAATGGCAGTATAACTAAGAGAGAATGAAGAGAAGAGAGACAGTTGATGGAAAGGGGGAAAAAATAATGACTTTTAGAAAGGCTATAAACAATATAGTTTGTCGGCATACCAGACGCCCTCGCATCAGTCACAAAAAAGCGAGAAACCCATAATCAGTACACATATAGATTTAATCCAAGATATTGATCATATTGTAGCCTTTCATGTTTTATTCAATTTGACTCCTTGATCAATAAAATCTGACCTTGGACAGCTGAACAGTACCATTTTCCTGATTCATGTCAAATTTGCATCTACCGAAGTTTTGAATGAAATCGATGGTCAAACCAAGCCCAATGTTTGGTTGAATTGTCTCCGTTCGACCAATGCACTCACATACATCACGTACATGTATGTACTTGTACATACATATGTACAAGTAACTCCTGAGCACGATTTATCGCAAACTAGGACAAAATTTTTATATGCTTTAAATGGCCACTACTCAGTCATCCATGAATGCATTTTGGAGAGCAGCCTATCAAATTAAACTATTGAAATATATTTCAGCAATTTTAACTTCGTGTTTAAAAGATATTGTTGCTTGAATATTGGTTTCCTTTTTATTGACTCACAGTGTATATGACTGATGCTTTGCTTCAATTAGTTTCACTTGCCATGAATAGCGTATTTCATGATCATCATACAATTTCACTAAAAGGCTATTAAATCCCTCCTTTTATAAGCATTTAAAGGCAATACAGTGAGACTTTTGGGGGGAAATAAGTACACGTAGGCCGTTTGAGATCAAATCGATATTATGTTTTCTACAATCATCTATTAAAGCCATTCCTGAGTCACACTGATTCCAAACCGACTCCACACCGACTCCACACCGACTCCACACCGACTCCACACCGACTCCAAACCGACTCCACACCGACTCCACACCGACTCCAAACCGACTGATTCTAGGCCATTCACAATAATATGATTCTTTTGTTCCGTCTGTTATCGGTCGAGTGTCTCGCTCGTTCGTGTGAGAACTGGGGTATCAAAAGAGGGCAATATAAGTTGCCCTATCTGTCCGGCCAATCAAACTCTGCTTTCTGTTTTTTAATTCACTCTTCCTTCCGTGACAAAAAAAATCGTTACTAATGAGATTTTGTTGAAATAAATAGAAGCTTATCCGTGATTTGCCATGCCATGGACATTTTTCAGTGACGGAAAATTCCTGAACGTGCAACTTTTCGAAAAGCATTCACCTTTTCCTTAAATCAAATGTAAAACAAATAAAAAGGTGGTGTAAAAAAAAAATGGGATGAAAGATGCTATGGAGAGGAGAATATATTTTGGGTTTATCCGCCCGCACAATATCCGTTTATTTCCTATTACGCTGTTCTCAATAGGGAATCCATTTTTTCCCCTTTTTGATTTATTAACATAAGTAGATTAACATATATAAAAGCGTATATGTCAATTGTGAATTCAGAACCAATTTCATCATTGAGATATTCACAAATGGGTGATTCCGCCACAAGAAAACGGTCGGTGGTTGGAGGGGCACGTGACCACCGCAGTAACCGGATGGGTTCCTTTTGAGCTCGGAAATTTTGTTTAAATTCCAACATTAGCGGGATTTTTATAGCGATATCTTAGTGTCTCAGGATCAAGTAAATTATGGATCAGAAAAGGACAGTAGAAGGAAGGAATTCGGCCCCGGAAACCCCTACGAAACCATTAAAAAAGAAGGCGAAGTTGGACTGCGATGATAAGTCTACCGTGCCCAGCACGAGTATCGAGATGTCCGGGGCCACGGATGGCGAGAGATCACCTCCGAGTCCTAGCAACGTGCTGAATCAAGCCCCACATGCAGCTCCAGGTTGGTTTGTCACGTTTTTCGCTGACTTCGAAAATCTTATGGAAAACACCATTGATGCGCTGTTGTGTAAAAGGCTCGGCGAACTGTCTACAAGAGTTGATGTACATGACAATAAGATAACGAGCCATGAGATGGAGGTTGAGGCAATGAAAAAGACCCTGGCCCAGCTTCAAGAGGAAAATTTTTCATGCAAGTTGCTTATTGATGACTTTGAGAATCGATCGCGACGGAATAATCTCGTGTTTCACGGGGTTCCCGAGGTTGGTGATGGGGAGGACTGTTGGAACACGATGAGCGACGTGCTACAGAAGTTTGTGGGGTTGTCATCCAACGACTACTCCATAGAGCGGGTACATCGCACTCCAACGAAGCTGCCCCCAGCTCAGGTTCATGACCCTAAGGCTCAACAAGGTGAACATCCTCAAGGTGATGCTTCAAAGTCTCCCAAGCCACGTATGATTCATGTGTGCTTTTCGTCTTTCTCCCAGAAAGAAAAGGTGAGGTCTGAGTGTGTGTCAAGAAATTCAAGGGAGAGAATTATCATGGAAACAAGCTGTATGTTGCAGAGGATTACAGTAGAAGAGTGCGTCAACTGAGAAAGAACCGTATGGAGCAGATGAAGTCTCTTCGCTCTCTGGGGAAGAATCCATTTTTCCTATTCCCGGCCAAGATCGCTTATAGAGAAAGCTCAGGAAAATTGAAGGTCTTGTAGTTGTGACTCTGACTGTCAATCCACTATCGGGATTGGTTCATTCTGTGATATTCATCCTTTTACTTTCAAAACAAGTGTTTGAGTATTTCTGTTTACTGTTCTTTATATATGGGGATGATTGTTTGTAGTTAGAAATACATGTAGTATGCTGTTTTTGGTTATTGGGAGTAACTTTGATTACAGTCCAACTTGATTAGTTTTATGCTTTCTCTTGTTATGTATGGAGGTTTTACAAGTACATAGCTTTTATTTATGTCTACTTTCCATATTATTCGGATATTTATAACGTTAAGCTGGAGTTTGTATTTTTACAAATGTATGAATCCGTCTTTTTGCTTATATTGAGATTTAATTTGTGATAAGAACTTTTGTTTCTGTCATTTCAGACATTTATTGGGTACCAAATATCCACACATTGTGTATTTATACACTGAGATGTTACTTTTTAGTGTGAAAGGTCATTTGGTATCTATGAAATAAGTTGTTGGTTTTAGACAAATTTATGGTTGCTGCTGCTGTTGTGTCAAACTTGCCTTGCGTTATTGAACACAGTGGCGGATCCAGGGGGGGGGGGCAATCCCGGCCCGTGCCCCCCCCCCTTTTTGAGGGAAAACAATGCAATGTGCCCCCCCTATTTGCGATTGTGCCCCCCCTTTTCGACCAGAAAACCCTTTTTTTTTTTTTTTTTTTTTGCTTGCTTGTCAGAGAATTATTGAGGGGAACTGGACCCCATAACCCCCCCCCCCCCCCCCCACTGAGCGACTTTTGGAGGGCTGGCGAAAATAAAATTTTTTGCTCGTCTTAATTCGTTTCGTTGATTTGTTTTTCTTTATTCATTTTCTTAATTCTTTTATTTTGTTTATTACAGGCAGAATCTACGGCAGTTACACGCATTTGTACTTGTTTTCTTTTTTCTTTTCATGTGACAGTCTCCTTTTATTATCTGGTCAGGGCAGGTTCATCTTACCTCAATTGGGTATTCAGTTTTGCTTTGAGTAACATTTTGATACTTGTATGGGCTTGTTTTTGTACATGTATTAAGTATAATGACAAAAGTGTTATATTTAGCGATATATTATGTATATAAAATTACATTCATTCAATTGTCGAGGGTTGCAGGATTATGTCAAAAGGAGAAAAAAATTTCATTACTTTCGCTCCCTTGATTGTGACATTCTGTTTCTTCAAGAAACTCATTCTGGTTTTAATGATGAAAGATTATGGCATTCTCAGTGGGGGGAACATGCATTTTTTGCCTCTTTTACCTCTAATAGTCGTGGTGTAGCAATCCTTGTTAGAAAATCAATAAAATTCAAGGTGAATTCTATTTATAGAGACCAAAATGGTAGATTTTTAATTTTAAACTCCACAGTAAACGATCTTCCCATAACGTTAGTAAATGTATATGCTCCCAATAATGACGACCCTGATTTTTTTCTTCAGTTATTTGCTGAAATTGATAAATTTGACATTTCCTCTCTATTAGTAGCTGGTGATTTTAATACTGTCCTTGGCCCACTTGATTATCAGGGTTCCAGGCTTCAACATTGTAATATAAAATCAAGTGATATGCTTTCAGCTTTGATAGATGAATATGGTTTGAGTGATGTTTGGCGGGCTTTTAATCCCAATTCGAAAAAGTATACAAGACATCAGAAATCCCCTCGAGTCTTATCCAGATTAGACTTTATACTAGTCTCAAATAATTTTTTGAATAATTGTGGAAAATCAAGAATTTTACCTGGAATTCAGTCTGATCATTCATGTGTTTCAGTTCATTTCACTGATAACCATCCCCTTAAAGGTAGAGGATACTGGAAATTAAATACTCATTATTTATATCATGATTCTGATTTCATCAATTTGATTAAGGAAGAAATTAAGGAATTTAAGGTAATTCATAAAGACTCTCAATGTGATGATAATATACTATGGGATTCCTTTAAATGTTTCATCACTGGGGTCGCTATTGAATACTCTGCACGAAAGAAAAGGGAAAGGAATAAAGAAAGAAATAAATTACTGGAAGGCATTGACAAGATCAAATCTCATCTGTCTAATAATCCAGCCTTACCTGATGACCCTTTGTTTTCACAGCTAGATGAAATGGAAGACAAACTGAATAAACTTTATGATTTTGAAACAAAAGGATTAATAATTAGATTTAGGGTAAGATGGCTAGAAGAAGGCGAGAAAAGTAGTAAATATTTTTGTAACCTGGAAAATAGGTCTTGGCAAAAGAAAAATATTGATAAACTGAAAGATAATGCCGGTAATTTGATTACAGACTCTAAAGATATCTTGAATAATATACATGAATTTTACAGCAAATTATATTCTATTCCCCAAAATACATTAGATAATAAGGCTCATGAAGCATACTTGAATAATATCACCATACCTCAGTTGCATGAGGATGATAAACAGTTTTTGGAGGCCCCTCTTTCCAAAAGTGAATTGTTCAATGTGATCAAATCCATGAAGATGAATAAAACTCCAGGGTTAGATGGACTACCGGTTGAGTTTTATATCGTGTTTTGGTCAGACATTTGTGATATGCTTCTAAATTCCTTTAATTTCTCTCTGCATAATGGTTCAATGTCGGCATCCCAAAGGAACGGTATAATTACTCTTTTCCCCAAGAAAGATAAAGACCCCTTGTTTATTAAAAATTACAGACCTATTACCCTTTTGACCACTGATTATAAAATTTTAGCCAAATGCATTGCCAACCGCTTGAAACGCTGCCTACATTACCTTATTCATGTTGACCAATCTGGTTTTTTGCAAGGGAGAAATATTGGTCATAATATCCGTTTTATTTTAGATATCATTGAGTATACTCAATCTAATGACACTCCTGGTTCCATCGTTTTACTTGATATCGAGAAGGCCTTTGATAGCGTCTCCCATAATTTTTTATTTCAAACCCTAGAAAAATTCAATTTTGGTAATAAATTTATCGATTCTATTAAAACCTTGTATTCTGCTCGTCAGAGCTATGTTATTAATAATGGTTTTTTATCTAATAGCATCTCTATGAAAAGAGGAATATTTCAAGGTTGCCCAATCTCACCCTATCTCTTTCTTTTTGTTATCGAGATTATGGCACCCTCTATTCGTCAAAATGACCTAATAAGAGGCATTCCTTTTGAGGATGAAGAGGCTAAAATCAGTATGTTTGCTGATGATTCTGTTTTTTTTACGGATGGGTCCAACAATTCCTTTTCTCAGTTATTTGAATCATTATCAACATTTGGTCCACACTCTGGGTGTAAGCTTAATTTCAGTACAACAGAAGCTATATGGATTGGTTCAAAAAAAGGGTGTTTGGATTTTCCTTTCTCAAATCTTGGTTTAACTTGGCAAAGATCTGAATTTAAATGCTTGGGAGTTACTTTTTCCTTGAATACTGATCGGATTTTTGATCTAAACTATAAAGTTAAATTAAAAAGAATTGAGCAAACTGTAAATTGTTGGCGTATGAGAAATCTTTCTCTAATTGGCAAAGTATGTGTCATAAAAGCATCGGTATTACCACAGCTGATATTTCTATTTTCTGTGCTCTGTATTAAAATTCCTCATTCATTTTTCAAAGATTTGAATAGAATTTTTTAAAAATTCATTTGGAACGGTGGAAAGGACAGAGTCCAGAGTAGAATGATGTGTAATAACTATACTGAATGTGGCTTAAAAATGATTGATCCTTTAACTTTTGCTAATGCCCAAAAGATGGTTTGGGTGAAAAATCTCCTAGATGTGAATTATATTGCCCCTTGGAAATGTATTGAATTTTCTTTCTTACAAAAATTTAATGATGATGTTTCTTTTTTATGGAATTCCTTTGCTCCAGAAAATATCCTCAAATCGCTTGGTAATAGTCAACTTGCTGAATCTCTTCGTGCTTGGTATTTATTCAGAGAAGAAGCTACTGTTGAATTTTATGGCCATAAATATTCAGAATTAAGTGCTTGTCAGTGTCTGTGGTTCAACAGGTGTATTCGTTCGAAATCTAAATCCTATTTTTTTAATGAATCATGGTATGATAATAACATTTTGACTATTTCTGATTTGTTTAACCCTCCATTTCCAGGTCATAAAATTTTTGAAGAATTAGTTTTAGATTTTGGTATCTCATCTGGTGATAGAAAGAAATTCAACTTTTTAATGAAAAATATACCGGAAAATGGATTAATAATGTTGATGTAGATATATTTGGGGTTCATGTAACTGTTGTTCAAAAGCTCTTGAGTATGAAGAAAGTCCCAAAGAATACATACAACATTCTCAATGGCTCTGTAACTCCTGAAGAGAGATACTTATATTGGTACGATAATGTACATGTATCTGTTTCCCCAGACTGGGAGAAAGTACACATTTCAAATTTTTCTTGTACTATTGACACAAAACTGAGATCCTTTTATTTTAAGATTTTTCATAAGGCCATTGCCTTAAATGATTTTCTTTTTAAGATCAAAAGAAGAGATTCTCCCAACTGCTCACTGTGTAATAGTAAAGATGAAACAATGGTTCATTTGTTTTGTGAGTGTGATATGGTGGTGTCAATCTGGCAAGATCTTTTGGATGTAATTTCTCAGAAATGCAAGAATATTATCACTGTAACTAATTTTGAAAAATTATTTGGTATTTGTGGTGATAAGTTTATAACTTACTTGTTTTTGCTTTTGAAATATTATATTTACACCTGTAAGTTTAAAAACAACCTCCCCAATTTTGTTGCATTCAAAGGCTTTGTCAAGAAACAGAGAGAAATTGAGTATTTCTCAGCAAAAAAACGAAACAAACTTCCAGTTCACTTTAAAAAATGGCGTTTTCAATTATGATGTGCACTGTTTCCCGCTCTAAAAACATACTTCTTGTATTTATAATGTTTTTATTGTATTTAGTTAACTTTTCACATATTGATATGCATCTAACACATGTATTTCCTTTTTTTTTTGGGGGGGGGGGCTTGTTCGCTCTTTCCTGGTTTATTCCTGTAACCTTCGACACGTACTTCATCTTCAACATACAAGCCTTTTTTGGAATTAATAAGGAATGGTAGATTTCTGTATCTCATATTTATCTGCAGGCTTGCAATTGTCAATCCCTGTTATGATTTTTTTTCTTTCTTTCTTTAAATCCTTAGCCAAATGTTAGACAGGATTGTTTCACTGGCGTAGCCAGGGGGGCACAAGGGGGCCATGGCCCCCCCCCCCCCTGTTGATCGGAGAGAAAAAAAAAAAAAAAAAAAAAAAAAAAAAAAAAAAAAACTAATTTCCTTTTCACATGCTGGTCTTACTAGGACTTACCCTACCCCTACCTTACAATCGAAATAAGGAAAAATAAAATGGAAATATTACCAAAAAAGTAACCAAAATAAACACTGCTTTCATTTCCAGCAAAAACTGTTCCTTTCCAAATCATAACCCCGAAACTTTGTTAACAACATTGACTAAGTAGATTGGTAACAGAACATTTATATTTCTTTTAGTTTGTCGAGAGTTGAAAGAAATTGTACTCAGAATGATGAAGAGGCGTATCAGTTATTCTTGCCGAATATAAACCTCTCTTTGTGAATGGGTATATGTCCGATGGAGGCAATAACCATTTTCTTCGTTTTGTAAATATTGAGTTTGTTTAAGAGTTATCATTGTGGTAGCCAACATTGCTTTTATACGAAAACAATGTCACCGTTATATCATTTTTATGGTCTTCATCCGAGGAGAAGCAAAACACTGTTTTTCAAGGTAGAGTTCGATTTTATAGAGGAATATTCAAAAAAGATACAATTTCATTCTTTGTTCAAGTCGTATTTTATATACTAGTAAGTCATCGGACGAGATGCTTTCTGCTTTGATGTTTACAGTTTTGAGTCAAATCTATTATCACTAAATTGAATGACAAAAACGGCCTTCACATGTGGCAAATCATGTGCGCTTGACTTGGTTGTATGAAGACTTTGTTTAGCCCGTTCTCTATGTGTAATTACATTATTTCCATATGTTTTTATTACAAATTGTGATCTCTATACTCTTTACACGATGTAATTCTAATATTTTTCCGTGCTAAATACTCACATTGATGTTCATTTTGGTTACAAAAATTAATCAAACTATATAATTCCTCAGTACTTAAATGAAGGAGTACGTAGCTGGATTCGTGTAGTATATACGAATTAGGCAACTAATGAACAACCTCTAACCGAGAAAATGAGATAAAGAGCTAAACAAGGCAGCTAAATAAATTGCTAAAGTCTTTTACATACACCTAATAAAGATGTTGCATGTGTTTTCAAATGAGACTACCGCTTGAGATGAGATATAAATTCCACTCCATGAGAAAGGGCGTCCTCTTAGTCATATGTTAGTCAATAGTCAGTGTGTCTGTGTGTGGGTTTTTGGTTGTTAGTCTGTATATTTTCCTATCCGAAAACACGGGTTTCAACGTTTCGTATGTACACTGGTACAGCTATTTATACACACCAACTACATGTAATTTTGCGTATTGCTTGGAATTCTGGAGCCCCAAGGAGTGGTAATCCTTCCACTACAATTCATTCCAGCGGAGTAGAGAAAAAAAAAATCCTATTTCATCTGTCACTTCTCAAGTAGGTTACACCAGAATAGAATTTTAGGGTGCAGAAAATGCCATTTTCATGACCTGGTTTTAAAAAATTTTCCTACCGTGGGAGGGGGATACCCCCTCCCACCCCCTTCCCCGCTCGGTCGCTTCGCTCCCTCGCCTTGGCCCCCCCTCTTGAAAAATCCTGGCTACGCCAGTGGATTGTTTTATCACTATATGGTATGCCATTTATGCCTGCTACTTGTAATTGTCAAAGTAAAGCACATTCTTTCTATTATTCTGCCTAATATGCATATTCATATACTTCAAGGGCACACCTCCGAGATTTTAGTTTTGACCTTTGGACCCATTTAGGGCTGTAGCATCAATGATCATTGCTCGTATGCCTTTATTTTCGGATGTATTGCACCATACTATAGGTCCATGATCTTACAATATCATGGTGTGATTGGATTGGGGGTTCGAGTGGTGGAGCGATTATCTGTATGACTGTGTGGGAGAGAGAGGGAAAGAGTGTCAGAGAGAGAGAAAGAGAGAGAGAAAGAGAGAGAGAGAGAGAGAGAGAGAGTGAGGGGGGGGGGGGTGGTTGACGGGTGTTTACGGCGTTTGTAAGGGGCAGTTAATCTCCCCGTCCCTCGGCCTTGCCTAATCCAATCTTTTTATCGCTGTTTTGGTGCTGTACCTGTGTTTGGACGTTTCTAGAAGAGCCATTCTTGGGTCGGGCCTTGGACTCGCCTTCTTCATCTCGGAGCTTCGCCTTTGAATAATATGTCTTACCTTTGTAATGTGAAACTGCCTTTTTTTTTTTCTTCTTTTCTTTTTTTTTTTCTCTTAAAATTTATTTTCTATTCTCGGTGTTATTGTAACTTGATCATGTTAATCATTTGTATTTATTATGATTTTTTATGACTTTACTAACAAAAACAGAATTATAAAAAAAAAAGAAAAAGGTCGGTTACAGATAAATCCTAGAAACCTATCTATCAGTTGTGAATTCATCATTTAGATATATTCTTCCCTCTCGAAAAGAGTTGATAATTTTCCAAAACTGAAGTTTAAACAAAATAAAGTAGGAAGAAATTTCATAATTTGATAATCATTTCTTCATTAATTGAAACAATGACATATAAAACAACAACAAAATATAACAGAAAACAGAGAGGTATTCGTCTCATAATGATACCATTGTTACATGACGGATATCCGCATCATAATGATCATGAATTCATCATGACGGATATCCGTCTAATAATAAAATCACCATTACATCGTGTAGGTGGTGTCGGGAATGTAGGCTGCCCACCAGTCGTTCGGTTTGGAAAAGAAATGCAACAAAGAACAACCTATCTTAAAGACGCCAACCGCTCGTATGGAAAGCCTGGGAGAGAGTCTCATGCGGCCAGAAAGAAGTCCTGTGAGATTGGTAAATAAAATGCCTCCTCATGAGTTTTATTCAGTATATCAATGAATACAATTTCAGTGAGGCTCATTAGCTCGTTCTTCATTCATTCATAGTCTAAAGAGAGAGAGAGAGAGAGAGAGAAAAGATCGGGGAAAGGCAACGTGACATGTAGGAGAGATACCCTCTCCCACATCTTTCCCTATCTGGGCTCGTTCTCTGTCATTTTATGCACCTAATATTTCCGGCGCCCCCCCCCCCCCCCCACACACACACACAATTGCCTTGAATCACTTAACGCTATTTATTATCGTCAATAAAAACAAAACAATTGTTTCTTTCCTGTAAATGTTAAGAGCAAGCCGACTTCTGCTTAGGGACCATAAGGCGTTGTGGAATTCACGGGGTGTGTAGGAATGTGACGCTCGACGGCTACGATTGCCTCTGCGAATGTGATCATACGGGAGCCGATTGCTCAACAATGAGTAAGTATAGTCAAGTATTGTAACTCCGAACAGATTGTATTACCGAACGTGTAAAGTTAAGCGCCTAGAATGGGTTTTCATACGCGTGGGATTACGCGTATGAAAACCACACTATTGATACCAAGGTTGTGTCTTTTTCCCATAGGTTTCACACGTTCGGAATTACGGTACCTTTTTCAAGGGACCAAAACGCCGCGTCGTTGGGAAGGGGTTCACTCGGAAGGGAATATCGTATTAAATCTACGTTGTCTTTTTAAAATTCCATCAACTTCTTTTTTTGTAGGACTTTGAGCATTCAATATGTATAGTTTGACAGATATTCGTTTCATATTTTATTTGCTATCGTTGATTTTCTGAAAAGTGTTCGGACACTGGATCAACCACCATACATGTAACAATGACAATGAAAATGACAACGACATTTATTCTCATGTCACCCATATACAGCGTTTTGAAGAATACATTCACACATGTATAAAATAATCATTGTATTCGAGCAAATAACGTGAATAGCGTTTCATAGCGTGCGCACATGATGCGCGCACAAGTATGAATCATTAACGTGTTAAACAAGCAGCGTATCCACCAAAACAGGGGAGCATTTCATGAAGCGTTTTGTCAGTGATTTTTACCGACAACTGTTATAAGCTACTGAAATCCTTGCATCTGATTGGCTGAGAGCAAATTTGTCGGTAAAAATCACTGACAAAATGCTTGATGAAACGCTCCCCAGATTGGGGGGGGGGGGGTCATTTCAGGTCATTTGTACCATGTACATGTATTACGAACTGGCTTATTGGAAACCAGTGATAGACTTTTTAAGTTCAAGCTTTATCGGTTAATTAAAAATCGACGACAGGGCGATAGCTTCGGTTAATTGGTAACCGATGATAGACTTCGGGCAAGTTTTAGCTTAATTGTTAGGGTAAGCCTTAATCGGATAATTAAGAAACCGGCGATAGGGATATGTCGATGGAGTTTGTGCCAGCCAAGGTGAAGCTTTATTGGTTTACTTGAAACCGGGGATAGAATTCTGTCAATTAAGGATGAACTGGGTAGGGTATTTAAGCATACATGGCACACTATAGTTCGCATTGAAGCACAAAATTACGACTATGCTATATCCAGAGGACTGAATGACTTGTACTGTTAGAAGAAGAAGATGATGATAAGTATACACATGCCTACAAAATGTATAACTCTAAACAAGAAATAGGTAAAAAAAAAAAGGGGGGGAGGGGGAACACGCACGTTTGGTGGGAAAATTTTTACCCAACAATTATGCCTGTTCATCTTTTTCCTTTTTTTTTTTTTTTTTTTTCATTAGGAAAACATCTCATTTGAGATCACCTCACCAGTTCACCACTTTTCCTATGTGTGACCATGACCTGACTGGGAGACAGGCAGTGGTCAGTCACAACACCGTCCACTGATAAAGGGATTACCACCTGCTGAGTTCTTCTGCACAGTGAAATCTGATACTCAGCTGAGGTTTATAGTCTTCTCACTGCAGACCTTATACATAAAGAGCTGACTCCCTTGAACCCTGTGTTAATTCTTGCCCCCAAACAGATAACTGGAGTAGTATATATCGTGCAGACATAAAATGGCACAGTGTAAGAATCTCACTTGTATTTTATTTTAGCAAATACGACTCATGGGTGGCTATACAAGACAAGTACAAGTAGTTCATTTTCTTTTATGTACAGGGATTTCTTCATGTGCTTTAAAAATGTTTATCATTATTATCACTACAGTCATTATTATCATTATTAGTATTATCATTTTTTGTTATCATCATTCTTACTCTTATTATCATTATTACTATTATCATTATCATCACTGAGTAGGAGATTGTCACTAAAGAAATATCTACAGGTCCTTCTGAATAATCATACTGAAGGGGGGAACTAAGATTTTTGAGACTATATGGAAGCATGTCCTTTATTACAGAATTACATATATAGTGAACATATTGAAAATTACACACACAGATATATGCATGTAATTATGGGATTGTAATAATTTTGATCGGGCTAAAGCTGTTAGTAATGATTAAAGTTAGTTTTTAAGGCAATTTCTCACGCATTACATCATTACCAGACAAACAGCTCTTTATTTCTTCATATTATCCTGAAGCACCTCATTGATCAATGACAGATTATGGATTTTTGCAATGGGTACAGGGTGGGCAGGGATTAAGGAAGCAAGGAGAGCGTTTCGTTGTTCCTTACCGGCGACAGATTTTTCATCATGTTATTAAATTGATACATGATGACAAGAGGACGACATAATTATAAGATATTCCTTTTGCAAAGATTTCTTGGCTTATCAATACTATCAGCCCGGAGAGATGGTACATGTAGTAAGAAGTGTGTCAAACCAGGGAAATTTAACTAGAAGGAAAGGCAAGTCGAGAATTCCTATAGTATATGCTCGATGCCATGCCGACAACTCATCCCGCTCGAGCATGCACACCGAGCTCGTAAAAATATCGCTCGTAAATCCGCTCGATAGTTGGCTGGCCGGCTGAAGTAGGAGTAAGGGAGGGAGAATTCGGCCACTACAGACAAAACCCCCCATGTTAGGACTTTTTATTTCACATTAGATTTCACTTCTTACTCACAACTTGGAAGCCAATATTGTTACTAGATCATTTCTATTTTCGTTGTCTCGATCGGCATGCTCGGAAGCTATTTGCCCGCTTATCAAAATCCCATCAACCCGAGTCTGCGTCGGGGTCTGCGTCCCACCCACAGCACCTGGGGAGCACTCCGGCCGAAATATAGAAACCGACATTTCTAGACATTTCGTGTTCTACATTGATTTATTTGTGACTGCACTTTAGAGCTTGCAAACGCACCAAAAATCCCGATCGAAAATTTCTTGAAATAGTGAATTTTTGAAACCATTATCCTTATAGACCGCCGATTTCATCGCTAAAATGTGACATTTATGTATACTTCTTCCATTGCTAGTGCTGCGGTTCATCTGTGACTTTGCTTTGGTATACGTACGTACTGTACTTTACAGTGTGATTTAACTATACGGAGCGGCCGAAATCCCCTACTGGCCGAAAATACCCGGTCCGTCGTATAGTAGGATTTTACCCCCCTCTACTATGCCCGTTGTAAAACAAACAACCTACCGATTTTCGTGATACTTGATAGAAATTATTTTTGCGGAGAATAATTAGCGTTTGAACCCACTATTTGTGAAGTCGATGATTTGAAAGCAGTATTGGTGTTTGTGGAGTTCCTTCTACGGAAAATTTGAAGTTGCTAGTAATGTTGTCCAATTGCGTGTTAGACTCTATCATCGTCAATGAGTGAGACTTACAGTATCAACGGAAACGTCTGGTCCAGCATGTCTATATAGGGGCTGGTAGAACTAGAAGAATGGGCCTTGGGCTTGAGTTTTGCATGAAACCCTTAGACTCGATCCATTGATCAAAACGGTGTGGTAATTTTTGTTCTAGTTACATTTCCCTGGTCAAACAACATGACGAACTCAGTTTTACAACTAACCCAATCGTTACTGCTCATGCCCGTGCCGGGCTAGGCTCCGTGAATCGCGAAGCGAACAACTAGCATTCTGTGTAGTGGAAATGTATTACCGCCTGTGACAAAGACTATTTCTGCCAGAATTCCCCGACTTTTAAATGGCAAAATGAATTTTCGGTGCGATCCAGCCTCCAATACCCCACTTTGCAGTCTGGTGTTATAGACCGCTTTCTTCCACATTCGTCGTGTAGACTGAGTTTTGTGATGGTTTCATATCATTGGAAGAAATCGTAAGAATTTAAGCTGGAGTAGTTGATTGATTGTTCTTCTTGTAGTATGGGGTTCTTTGCGTGATCAATTTCGAAAAAGAAGAGATAGCGTAGAGTAGGCGGGTATAGACGATGATTGTCAAATTTATTATAGAATTATATACATGTAATCAAGGACTATTATAGTAAGATTAATGAAAAGGTATTGAATATGAAAGAGCGTTTCGTTGTTCCCTCACTGGCGACACATTTCTCATCATCATATTAAATTGATACATGATGAAAGGAGGATGACATAATTATACTATATTTCTTTTGCAAAGAAATTATTGCCTTAATAATACTATCAGACTGGAGAGATGGTAGTGAGAAGTGTGTCAAACAACATCGACGAACTCAGTTTTACAACTGACCCGATCGTTACTGCTCATGCCCGAGCTGGGCTCGCGGAGCGAACAACTTAGCATTCTGTGTAGTGGAGATGTATTACCGCTTGTGACAAAGACTATTTCTGCCAGAATTCCCCGACTTTTAAATGGCAAAATGAATTTTCGGTGCGATCCAGCCTCCAATACCCCACTTTGCAGTCTGGTGTTATAGACCGCTTTCTTCCACATTCGTCGTGTAGACTGAGTTTTGTGATGGTTTCATATCATTGGAAGAAATCGTAAGAATTTAAGCTGGAGTAGTTGATTGATTGTTCTTCTTGTAGTATGGGGTTCTTTGCGTGATCAATTTCGAAAAAGAAGAGATAGCGTAGAGTAGGCGGGTATAGACGATGATTGTCAAATTTATTATAGAATTATATACATGTAATCAAGGACTATTATAGTAAGATTAATGAAAAGGTATTGAATATGAAAGAGCGTTTCGTTGTTCCCTCACTGGCGACACATTTCTCATCATCATATTAAATTGATACATGATGAAAGGAGGATGACATAATTATACTATATTTCTTTTGCAAAGAAATTATTGCCTTAATAATACTATCAGACTGGAGAGATGGTAGTGAGAAGTGTGTCAAACAACATCGACGAACTCAGTTTTACAACTGACCCGATCGTTACTGCTCATGCCCGAGCTGGGCTCGCGGAGCGAACAACTTAGCATTCTGTGTAGTGGAGATGTATTACCGCTTGTGACAAAGACTATTTCTGCCAGAATTCCCCGACTTTTAAATGGCAAAATGAATTTTCGGTGCGATCCAGCCTCCAATACCCCACTTTGCAGTCTGGTGTTATAGACCGCTTTCTTCCACATTCGTCGCGTAGACTGAGTTTTGTGATGGTTTCATATCATTGGAAGAAATCGTAAGAATTCAAGCTGGAGTAGTTGATTGATTGTTCTTCTTGTAGTATGGGGTTCTTTGCGTGATCAATTTCGAAAAAGAAGAGATAGCGTAGAGTAGGCGGGTATAGACGATGATTGTCAAATTTATTATAGAATTATATACATGTAATCAAGGACTATTATAGTAAGATTAATGAAAAGGTATTGAATATGAAAGAGCGTTTCGTTGTTCCCTCACTGGCGACACATTTCTCATCATCATATTAAATTGATACATGATGAAAGGAGGATGACATAATTATACTATATTTCTTTTGCAAAGAAATTATTGCCTTAATAATACTATCAGACTGGAGAGATGGTAGTGAGAAGTGTGTCAAACAACATCGACGAACTCAGTTTTACAACTGACCCGATCGTTACTGCTCATGCCCGAGCTGGGCTCGCGGAGCGAACAACTTAGCATTCTGTGTAGTGGAGATGTATTACCGCTTGTGACAAAGACTATTTCTGCCAGAATTCCCCGACTTTTATATGGCAAAATGAATTTTCGGTGCGGTCCAGCCTCCAATACCCCACTTTGCAGTCTGGTGTTATAGACCGCTTTCTTCCACATTCGTCGTGTAGACTGAGTTTTGTGATGGTTTCATATCATTGGAAGAAATCGTAAGAATTTAAGCTGGAGTAGTTGATTGATTGTTCTTCTTGTAGTATGGGGTTCTTTGCGTGATCAATTTCGAAAAAGAAGAGATAGCGTAGAGTAGGCGGGTATAGACGATGATTGTCAAATTTATTATAGAATTATATACATGTAATCAAGGACTATTATAGTAAGATTAATGAAAAGGTATTGAATATGAAAGAGCGTTTCGTTGTTCCCTCACTGGCGACACATTTCTCATCATCATATTAAATTGATACATGATGAAAGGAGGACGACATAATTATACGATATTTCTTATGCAAAGAAATTATTGCCTTAATAATACTATCAGACCGGAGAGATGGTAGTGAGAAGTGTGTCAAACAACATCGACGAACTCAGTTTTACAACTGACCCGATCGTTACTGCCCGTGCCCGTGCCGGGCTCGCGGAGCGAACAACTTAGCATTCTGTGTAGTGGAGATGTATTACCGCTTGTTACAAAGACTATTTCTGCCAGAATCCCCCGACTTTTAAATGGCAAAATGAATTTTCGGTGCGGTCCAGCCTCCAATACCCCACTTTGCAGTCTGGTGTTATAGACCGCTTTCTTCCACATTCGTCGTGTAGACTGAGTTTTGTGATGGTTTCATATCACTGGAAGAAATTGTAAGAATTCAAGTTTACATATCACAATACATTACAAGGTATAACACATAACCATTTGATACTATCATTGAAAAAAGGGTCCTTGCATTAGCACTATACCAGCACTAGCCCTGCCCATAAAGAGGAGAAAATAATCCAAGAAACAAAACAAACACACATTAAGAAAAAAAAAAAAAACCCAACCAAACCAATAAAAACCCGAGACAATGAGCAGAAATTTTGAGATCACTAAGCAGAGCGATCAAAATATAAAGAAAAAGAGGAAATTGAAACCTCTCTTTCGTCAGATCATTCATTTCATATACATTTTATCTCATCAATATTATTACATGTGCGCACTGTCATGTTTAAAAATCCAGCTGCTAGTAGATATTAGGAAATGAATATAGGCCTATATCTTTTAACAGCAAATCTAAAGGCCTACCCCGGCAATACACAATGCACATGCATATCTCAACCTATATAAGACTGCGAATAAGACTAGTAAAATATAGTGCCAGCTCTACATCAAGGTTGTCACTGTAGGGCTGGCAAACTTTTGTTTACACTGGAGATTAAGTGGACTCTCTCTCTGTGATAAGCATTACACCACCATTCATGCAGCCATAAAATCTAGTCAACTTTCACCCCACTTGTAGTGGCCAAGTGGGGTGCAGTTTAAGAAGGGTGTTTTCCTCATGTAGCTCAACACTAGTTAAAATTTTTCCCAACTCCGAGGGGAATACCGAATAAAACACGAAAATTGTCAAATTATATACCCTTTTTAAGCTTAGTGCATGAAAAACACAACAGGGTTTAGTTTACCCCTTTAGAAGGCTGCGTTTAGGAGAACGGCTGCTTAGAAAATTTTATTCTGAATCAGGACAATCAGAAGATCCGTGAGTAATTTTTTGAGGGCAATTTGATGACGTCATGGGGTGAAAAGCAAACCCGGAAGTATCGCGCAACTCATTACTGCTGAGCACGAAGACAAGCTTGATGAGAGGGAAATGTCAAATGCTTGTACGCATGCATATCCACGACCCGTCTGGTCTGAATAAAGCAAAATATGAAATATAATTGCATACTACAATTCTTTTGTGAAATCATACGTTTCGTGTAAATGAAGTCTGTTAAATGTTAGGCCGCGAATACAGATGTAGTATCTCGTGTGCAGTCGATACAATCGCCGTCGATGGGCCATGAAGCAGACGATGCAAAACCAAATACAAATGCAAAATTGACGATCGTTTCTTCCCCTTTCTTTGAAAAAAAAACATATTTGAAATAATGATGCGTTAACATGAGAAATTTTCTCATATAAAGTTGGTCAATTCTGTTTTCAGAAGCTGAATGGAAAAGTTAGAAACAGGCCGAGAGACCGGCCGCTGTACTGAATTCCGCGGTAGGACTTCGACGCACAGACTCGGTGCCTACTGCGCATATGGAATTCCAATGCTGCATTCTGCCTAGGTGGGTTACGTTTATCGACGACTTCGTTTCTTTCTTTCATATCGCGCAAATAATTTGATTATCACTTTTTTCTCCGATCCATACAACAGCTTGTGTTGTTTTCATATTTGGAGTGACAGTAGATCTACAATCAAGGTTTGTCTTTATTGAATGTATGAGAACTGAGTCCAAGTTCAAGTTCAAGTTCTTTATTTTAGCACTATCATAAAAACAAAAACATCAAAATTATACAAGCGCATTTCCATATATACAAATTACAATAACAGAGAGAAAAACAAAACAATAACTTATATGAAGAGTTTGGAGATTAACTAGAAGACAAGAGTCTTATTGAATGTTAATCTCCCATACATAAAATACAAAATAATTTAGAATTCACAACCAACAAAAGAAATGAAGAGGAAAATGAGGGGGAAAGCACTCAAAAAACACACACTCACACATACACATACCACATACACCCTACACATTTTCACACATACGGCCTAATGAGATCATAAAATTCATAGTATTGCACATATTTTGTTGTAAATATTTTTTAAGAGCTCTTTTGAATGCTTTTAGACGAGGCATCATCTTGATGTTTTGGGGAATGCCACTCCATATCTTTGGGCCATTAAAAAATATTGAGTTTCTGAACGCTGAGGTTCTAATTTGCAGAAAATGAAAGTCTGAAGCATGTCTGGTGTTGTACTTATGTATACTGGCATTCAATTTAAAATGATTTCCCAAAGATATGGGTAGCAGACCATGAGAATATTCATACATAAAAACAGAAATCTGAAAGTCAGACATATCAAAAATATTTAGCAAATTTAGGCGAGAAAGTGTGGCATAGTATGAGCATTAAAATCTGAGTGTTTAATAATTCTGACAGCTTTTTTTTTTGCAGTTTGAGCAATCTATTCATATCAAAAATGCTAGTACATGCCCATGCAAGTATACAGTAAATTAAGTGAGGGTAAATCAATGCATAGTACAACATAAGCAATATTTCAGAAGAAAATGATTTCAGTTTGTTAATAACTCCAATATTCTTTGCGAGCTTATTAACATGATTACAGAGGACATCAGTGTGTTCTTTCCATCTCAGCATTTTTTCGTCAATTGTTACATCTAAAAATTTCAAATGAGGAACACGTTGTATGTTAGTATTATCAACTTTTATTATAAGAAAATCATCTGAATTTATAGATCTTTTAGTGAATATCATATAATTTTTTAAATTTTTTTTTAGATTCAAGACCAGCTTGTTCCTATGTAACCAACTGGCAATCTTACAAAGTTCAATATTGAAATCATGTTGTAACTTTATGAGGATCTTTGTGTGACATGAATAAACTGGTATCATCTGCAAATAATATCAACCGAAGGTGTTTCGAAACATTACACATATCATTCACATATATAATAAAAAGTAGCGGGCCGATGACTGAACCTTGGGGCACTCCACATCTAACTTGCATATTTTTGGATATGCGATTTGGATATGCGATTTTGAATAGTAACAAATTTTTCTATTACTGAGGTAACTTTCAAACCATTTAATTAAAACACCCCTTATTCCGTATTGTTCAAGTTTATGGAGTAATATAGAATGGTTTAATGAATCAAAAGCCTTACTAAGGTCTAAGAATAGACCAATCATGACTTCCTTGTTTTCAAATACATTCATAATTTTGTGTTGTTCCAATAGAGCAGAAGATGTGGAGTGTCCCGATCTAAATCCGAACTGGTTTGGTTTAATAATATTGCACTTCATAAGAAATTCATATAAACTGTTATATACACATTTTTCTAGAATCTTGGAAAAAATAGGAAGTACTGATAATGGACGATAGTTTGAAAAATTTTCTTTACATCCATTTTTGTAAATTGGTACAACTTTAGAAACTTTGAGTCTATCACGGAAAAAGCCATTTGTTAAAGATAGATTGAATATAACACACGATGGGAAACAAATAATATGAATGTCTCTTTTGACCACCGAGATGTTAATCTCATCAAAACCTGAACTTTTACCATTCTTAAATTTGCATATAATTGAGGATTCATTCCGAGGCTGAGCTGAGTTGTGACTTGAACGTGCCGAATACGCGCGTGTGCCATGACCGAGCCGACCGGGATCCTCATCACTTAATTCATCCTTACTATCACTCAGGCTCTCTTCGCTTTGACTGTTTTCACGTTCAATACCACTTCGAAATCATCCTGGTCTTCACTAAATATAAAAGGTGATGCCATAACCGTACAAAATTTCGATCTCCAAGAAGTAAAACCCACGAAAAAACACTTTTAAAACTTTCAATTCAAATGCAAATATATATAGACAACTTGAACGAAAATTACAATGCAATGACAGATATGCGCGCGCCACCGGGGCCAGACCAGCTCAACTAGCGCTCGCGTCCGAGATTTCATTCACCCCATGACGTCATGACCATCCCTCGAAATTTTTCTCCATGAACTAGATAGCAAGAAGGTGTCAAATTCGAATCTTAAAAGTCTTCTAATTTCATTTCGGGAAGGCCATTTTAAGCGCCGAAAAAACAAATCGTTCTACACGTCCCACTCTTTTATTGCATATATAATACATTTTCCACTTTAAAGGCATGTGGTAGGCAGTTTCCATGTACAGTAGGTCATAATTCGCTGACACGAGACTTGGTAGAAAGCACTGGAAATATTAATGAGTGTACAAGTCTGGACACAGCAAACCTGCTGTCCAGCCAAGAAATACCCCCTGGTCTCTAAAAGCATGTTAGGGTCCATGCTCAGAGAGTCTTCGGGTGAGGTAATGTCTTTCCCATAAGGGGTGATGGGTGGAAAATGCAAAGCGTTGCATAAGGCCTGTTGGTCATAAAACTGTAGTCCACTCTGGGTGATTGACAACACCTAGCTGTTACTGGGTAAATACCCGAATGGTGTCCAATTTCCCCATCGGAACTTTGCTTCTTTTTTTTTCTCTCTCTCTCTCTCTCTCTTGTTACAGTAATGAATTTTCCAACTGAAAGATCGCCACTCGGTATGGAGGACTACCGCATAAGTGCTGGCCAAATCAAATTGCTAGCTCAGAATAGGTGCATAAAAGTCCGAACTCCCATGTACGTGTGCGAGGATACTTTGCGATTTGCGAAGCCTTTTTGGTTCTATATTCATGGATTCAAAGCAAGCGACGTGTTCGCTCAGGTCGATCTGAAATGTCCTCACAGACTAAATGGTGTTAACAGCGACCGGTGGGGCCACTGGGCCAAAGCTTTCCGCATGTCTTATAGCATGGACGGAGAACAATTCTATGACGTCACTGACTCGTGCACCAATGAAACCAAGGTATGATTTGATCTTGGCCAATATTCAATTAACTGCTTACATGCAAAGTTTGTTTCCAAAACATGCTACACCCATCCAATCCAATCCAATCCGGGAATTTATAAAGCGCCAATATCTAGTTGCTTACATAAGTTCAGAGAAGAACAAGGATTTTTAGTTCTCCTATTTTGCTTTATTTTGAAATGAAATTTGATACTACCGTTTAATGGAATAATGAATGTCTCTTAAAAAATGCAGGTGCCCGAATTTTTTTTCCTTCAAATTAATTACTTTAATTCTATGGAAGTAGCATGTTTTGGAAACGAAAAATTGATTCCCCACTCGTACAATACAATACAATAATTACATATCTATAGCGCTCTTAAAGGGAAAGTTCACCCTGAAGATTACGTGAGTTTAAAAAATGCAGAAAAAATAAAGAAAAATATTGGCGAAGGTTTGATGAAAATCGGTCAAATAATAAAAGAGTTATGAGTATTTAAAGTTTTGGATTCGTGACGTCACATGCGAGCAGCTGCCCATTGGTCATGTAATAAATATTCCATATATTCGCATTTTTTTTTACGTTCCACGATAAATTAATATTGTTTCTTTTCAGAATCTATTATTGAATAACATTTCTGACAATATATCAAATGCACAGACGAAAATATTTTAAATTTTCTGAGAAAACTGTATTTTATGGAATATTTATCACATTACATAATGGAGGAGCTGCTCGCATGTGACGTCACAAAATCAAAACTTCAAAAGTCCATAACTCCGTTATTCTTTAACGGATTTTGTCCAAACTTTCGCCAATATTTTTCTTTATTTTTTCTGCATTTTTTAAACTCAAGTAATCTTCGGGGTGAACTTCCCCTTTAAGTTGTTTCACAGCGCTTCAATAACAACAAATAAAAAAATATAACGATTAAAAAGGTTGTGAAAGAACAACATCACTGCTGATCTAAATACTGTTTGAAAAATCGAATTTTGAGATGTTTCTTGGAAACCTCCAAAGAAGGGGATAGACGAATGAATCTTGGAAGCTCGTTCCAGAGTCTAGGAGCACATGCATTGTCACCAGCTATGGTGTATGTTCGAGGAACATGGAGCAGGGTACTGTCTGTACACTCTTAAAATGTTGGGTAAATTTAGTTGGGTAACTGCTGGTTGGTTAAAAATATTCCCAATTTTGGGCTATTATTAACCAACTGGACACTCGAGTGGTGTAACCAATATTGGTCAATACTTTTTACCTAAATATTGGGCATATATTTACCAACAGTATTTGGTAATTATGGGTTGGGTACTTGTTGCCCTGTAGTTGTGTAATTTTGTCACATTTCCTTTGCCAGTTGGGTAAATTTTGTTGGGTAACTGATGGTTGGTTAGAAATTCGCTTTTGCCCAACTTGTGGTAAATATTTTTACCCAATATTGGGGAAAACACTTATATGAATATTCATGAATTTTTAGTAGCGTATGGTTTGGGGTGGCCCGATTTACTAACTGTCACCGAATGCATAAAAAAATATAAGGGGTATATAAGAGCTTGCACTAGTTTGCACTAACTGGATAGGATAGGACTAGGATAGGATAGGTTAAGATATAGAATAGGATAGCTTAAAATAGGATAGGTTAGGATTGATTAGGTTAAGACCCAGAAGGACGTAACAAGCAGATTTCATTTTTTTTACCTAGGTTGGAGGAAAAAGGAAACAAATTGGGCAGCTGAAATTGCCCAACCACATGATATTTGTTACCAAACAGCTGAACAAATAGAGGGTTGGGCAATCCTATTGGGTAAGATTGGTTGGGCAATAATTACCCAACTGAGAATATAACCAACAGTTGGGCAATTGTAGAGTTGGGTAAAATCTAATGGGTCACCAACTGATGGGCAATTTAATTTGCTTGCTTGTCAGAGAATTATGGGGGGGGGGGGAACTGGACCCCATAACCCCCCTCCCCCCAGCTATCTAAGAACGAAAAGACTCCTTGCTGAGGCTGCGGAAATTACACGAAACCGAGGTCACACTCTGTAGCTTTGATTTTGCCACATCAAATACACTGATAAGAAAATGATGATCAGAATATAACTTCTCATGAATCCGGCAGGATTTTACAAAGGAACCATCATTGTCCTTAGATATAATCAGGTCAAGTGTATGATCACACTTGTGAGTAGGACCCTGGATGTGCTGGTGTCTGGTGAAGACCTGCTTCATCAAGAGATGAGAGACAGGGATTGTACTTCCATTCTCTTGACTGTATACATACTTATCCAGTAGATACATGTACTTCTTTGTATGAACATTGCCAGTCCTATCTCGAATGTGCCTTCCACCTCTCCTGCCTCTCATGCGACTTATACCTAACTCCTTGATGCGAGTATAAGTTTCAGGGGATAGATGGTGGGTCCCATAGCTATGGCGAAGAGAGTACAAGGCTTGCTTAGTATAGTACACATTAGACATGTTAGATCCATTGGCATGAGAGCTTGACTTGACAGCACAAGGTATTGAGGAAGTGTGTTCATCCATTATCACTCTATTCATCCGAAGTGCAACAAGAAACTCATCTATTGTTAATGGTATGTAGTGAACAACAGCAGCTCTCCCAGCTATATGCACTGTACTCAGACAGTGTATCAAATACAGGAGCAAGACAGTCCAAACTTGAGCAGAAAACATTCTGATTTTACTCCAAAGCGGAATAGTGGACTGATGTCAAAATTGCCTAGCAGGTTGACAACACCTAACAACACCACATGACACTGACTCTGAGTGAAGAAAATCTGAAAATACACCATAATCAACAAATAATTTGGGAGGTATGGCAGCAGCACAGCAGCGCCCTAATTGAACATCACAGGAGAAAAAGTAAACACGTAAGAAAACACGTAAAGTGCATAAAATGCAACAAACCACCCTCTGTGATAATTTTTCTTCTCCTTTTTTTTTTACTTGTCAGAGTTTTAAAAGTCAATTAGCACTGAATAAAAATAATGTTAGATTTTCTATTTTGCTAGTAATCTTTTTCAGAAATTCCCCCCGGATCCGCCACTGTCAAAATGTCCACCATTTACCATGACAAAATTTCCTTTCAGAGTTGCTGGGGAACCAGACTTAACAAAGGCTAAGGCCCCCGTCTTATAAGCCGTTATGATTTATTCAAATTGATCATAACTTTAAATCATTTCTAACAAAGAGTTTGCAAATTCGCTATTGATTGAAGGACTTGCGATCAATCCAGATCTATCGCAACTATGAGATAGTGCCCTGGTGATCGTCTGTCTAGGCCAAAAAATAAAATCTACAAGGCAGTTTCTTAAATTTTCAGTTTCTGTTTCAGTTGCAGTTACAGGTTGCAATCTGGAGCTTATAACTGAAAGGCCCGAATTCACAAAGGAGGTTTAGTTTAAACCATGATTTAAACCCCCTCCTGGGGGTTTTTAAGCGTACGTGCGCACGGAATCCGATCCAATCATATATTTTCTTTGAGCGCGCGCATGGGCAATGTGCGCTTATTTACGCTTATTTTAGTACGCTTACGGAGGTTTAAACCTTGCCATGGTTTAAACTTCCTGTGAATTCGGGCCAAAGTGTCAAGCCTCATGTAGGCATGACGCGGTAAATCGCTTTAAAAAAACCTTGACAAAACAATATAAACCGCCGCGACAAAATAAAACCATTTAAAGGTAATAAACAGTAGTGGTAGCAAAATGAAAGTTGGCATGAAACTGCTCAAAAACAGTCTCATATTGTTCGGCTTGCATAAAAAGATACACGAGTGAGACAATCCGGTATTCTATTCATGATTTCCGGTGATTTTCAGTAAAATAATTCAAATGATCGCATATCAACGGTTACCTTATACCCTCGCTAAGGACCACCTACCCCGACGCTCCCGGCTCAACGGCGCACAGCGGTTCGCACACACTGTTTACACGTGTGTGAACTGTCAACGCGGTACCGCGCTTGTAATTCGATGTTTATTTTGGGGGATATTTTAGCCATTTCTAAACCATTTTTCTTCAAACAAACGTCACCTACGTTCGAAATTAATCATTTCACAACAGTATATGTAGTAATTTCCATTCCAGCTGACAAAGTAGTTAAATATCCAAACCGCCACCTTTCCCACTACTGTACGATACCTTTAAGGGCTGGTCAGACTTGTCCGATAACGATAACGACAAGGAAATTTTTCATTAAAGGCCAAGACCACCCTAATATCAGGTTGAGTTGAATAGAGCAAAATTAAACAAGTATAGCGGTGAATTTTTTTGTTAAAATGGGATATCAAATAATAAAGTTACGGCATTTAAAAATTTTTCATAGTTTCCTAATGTATTTCATTTTATGAAATTTCAAATATTTCAATTTTTACAGATGTGATAATAAAGAATCTCTCCCTTGTATCAAAATAAGTTAAATTAATGATTTTCTTACACATTCCATGAGGAGTCAAACCACGCTTTACATTCTTGGAGCAGAAAGATGAAATATTTGTAATATCATTTAATAAAATACATAAGGATAAGTGACTGTGCGACATCATCGGCTCACTTATTTGCATATCGCCCATGTTATGCATATCACTGTTTCATGAAACAATGCAAAACTTTTAAAATGCCGTAACTTTCTTATTTTACATCCGATTTCTATAAAATGTTCACTGTTACGCTTGTTTAATCTTACTCTATTTATTCAACTCAACTTGACATTAGGGTCGACTTGGCCTTTAAAGCTACACCCTAGAGCTGCCCTGCTATTAACAACACGATAAAAACTACTTTCGAAAAATAAACTCAAGGGCAATTTCAAAGGCATATTGTACTGCCAATGGAAATCAGGTTCGGATTACGTAATACGTCATTGTAATGTTCGCACATTTCTAAAGGTGATAGACAGGGCTATTGAAATTGCCTTCAGTTGATTTTTCGAAAATAGTTTTTATCGTGTTTAACAGACATGGGCATACTCGCACATACTCTATATAAATGTAGGGTGTACTTTTAATTGAAAATCTCGTTATCGTTATCGGACAAATGTGACCAGCCCTTGTAAATACATGGCAAGTGGGATTGACAAAGAGCAGGGGTGCATGATACGGTTATTGATTTTTGAATACATGATTTTTTTTCCGCAGCCGTTTTCTTTTTTCTATTTTGAAATGAGCGCAGCATGTACGCTGTACATTTCTGTATCTTATAACACAAAGTCAATGGGGACAAAGAATTCCTTGAATGCTTGAGCGTCATATCACGGTAGCTCGGTTAAAGCCGGGGTAATGATATGATTGCACGCGGTCCGCTCGCTATTCATAAGAACCGCTTTTCATAGGAAACCGCTATTCATTTAACATGCGTTATGAATAGCGGTCCTTATGAGTAGTTATGAATAGTGGTCCTTATGAATGGATGTCCTTATGAATAGCGAGGTAATTTGTCTATGGTTTGCTCGCTATTCAGAAGGACCGCTATTTGTACAAAACCGCTATTCATTTAGTCACGCGTTATGGACAGCGGTCCTTATGAATAAGTGGTCCTTATGACTAGCGAGGTTACTCCGATTGCACTGCCCTAAGGAAGAACAGTATATGATACTAATGAGGCCCAGCCATGGATAAACAAGACATATCATTATTATCATTTATATCATTATTATTATTGTTATTAATTTTCATTATTATCATTATTACTATTAATTATCATTGCTATTTATTATCATTATTATTATTATTATTATTATTATTATTATTATTATTATTATTATTATTATTATATTTATTATTATCGTTATTATTATTATTATTATTATTATTATTATTATTATCATTATTAAAAATATTACCACTAAAAGCCCTTAGGGGCAATTCTTGCGCGAAACTCCCCTTTGCATCCCCACATGCCATTCATTTACGCCATTCATTTACACATGAAATGTTTGGGAGTTGTTTTGGTTTTGTTTTGGGTTTTTTTCGCGCGGTCGTGTGTTTTTAAGGCGGCTTATCGCGTCATGGCTCAAGCAGACCTAAACATTATCTAATTTTTCTCTCAAAGATTTTTGAGGGAGGAAGATACAACATCATAACAGATCCTATTACAGCAATATTTATAAGGATTTCGACTCTGGATCCTGAGACTTTCCAGAGAGTCGGTCTCGAACTCTATGGCATGATTGAAGGTAAGAGAAATGACAAAAAGTAATTCAATATCTGTGTTAAACATGTACACCTGTATAGTGGAGATATATATATATATATATATATATATATATATATTTATATATATATATGACTGGATGACTGTGTAGGACGCGCTAAGGATTGGCACTCCCATAAAGATACACGCTTATGCAGTGCATCCCTTTTTCAAGGTTTGTATAACGTCATGAAATCTGGTATGGATCAGCATTCTACCGTATTGTTCAACTGTCACAGAGTCTGCATAATCATGATAATTACGATTTCGATTTTTTTTTTTAAAGATTAACTGTTGATACCCATCATGGGCGCCAAAGTTTAGCACATGTGATTTTGTATGACCCTTTTCCCCTCATGCAACCATAACCACACAGTTTTGTCATTCTGTGTCTATACTCAATTCGTTGACTCTATAATTATACTGAATTTTCTCATTCCCATAACATAGGTTAAATACAGAGACCACCGGGTTCTCGTGGGCAATGGGTATAGCATATGTCAGGGGCGGATCCAGGATTTTCTAAAAGAGGGGTCACAGTGCCGTAAAAGTACTCAATAAAGGGGACAATTTTTTTTTTTTTATTGTATACTTAAGGTATGCCAGTTTGGTTTCAAAGGGGGGGGGGGGCACTGTCTGGTTTTCTCCGTATCGCCTGCCTATGTAGATCCGCCACTGACATTTGTGATCAGTTTTGTGTGGACCATCGTGCAGCGCTTGTTTCAATTTAGGGTTTAATTTTATTTTTTTTACTTCCCTTTCCACAGCCACCGGCCCTTTGAAAATAACAACTCCATTTAACAGTGCAAATGATGGGACTGTGATGTTTTACCCATCTCTGCTGTCTAAAGATATTGTACTCAATCTCACTGTTCAAACAACCGGTGTTGCTACTCTAGTTATGTGCAGTCATCCCTTTGGCAGCCAAGCCACTCGGTTCACATGTCGCTGTACTGAAGTCGGTAGGGAATTGCGAAATGTAATTATGTTAATGTCAATGATAGTTAATGTTAACCCTTTCAAGACATTCGACCACATTTTGTGGTTTGGCTCCATGACTTTTGATTCAGAGCTCTAAAAAATATACAAGATGCATGCAAGTAGAAAGAGCAAAAATTTCTGCACAAACTATATCCATTTTTGTTGCATGACCATATTGCGTTTGATGCCAGGGATTTTTAAAAACAAGCATAAGCTTGATCATCCTTAAATTGGCAACACATTGAGAGCTTCAAAATCCTTGTTTTTATCAAAATTGGTAATTTTTCAACTTTTCGACAAATTTTGTAACCATGTATATTGTTTTCAAAGACATTACACTTATTAGAACCATGCAGCACTAAAAGAAAAATATTATTGTTGCCAATTTGAAGAACAAAATATGATCAATAATTTAGCCCTTAAAGACCCTGTCCAAAGAGGAAAAAAAAATTAGACCAATTACACATCAATGGAAAGCTTATAAGCCACAGAATACAACAATTCCAATTGCATGCGATTTCGTTGTCTGGCAGGAGAGTAATCGCTCTCGAAACACTCGAACATGAGAGCTTCGAAAACGGGCAGCTATCGACGCGACCTCCCAAACAGGCCTGCATTTGATGACGTCGTATCGTGTAGAGCTGTGTGTGTGTGTGATGTGATTCCCGGCGTTTGCACAGAGGAAAGTGTGTGGTGCTTGCATGCTTTGTTTCGTTGTTCTCTAAGTCATGAATTCGTATTTAAACTAGTTACAAATGGAAAAAATAACATCAATATTGTTTTAAAGTATTTCATTGCATCTTTGAGCTATATAGCCATAACCTGATAACTAGATATGTTAGAAGTTCAGCGTCTTTGCTGCTGCATTGAAGTGAAGGTACGAAGCGGGATTACAGCTCGCTCCCAGCCGGGCCCGGGCCGTTCGGTTACAGCCAGGCACTATATACATATACAATAGTAGTACCGTCTGTCAAGCGATGTCATGCAGACTATTTGCGAGAACTTGAAATTGAATCTAGATCTAAGTTAACAGTTACTACTAATTTGCATTCTTGTAAATTTCAGATTTAGGTTAGAATGTGGTCTGTACGAGTTTTGGTTGGGTATTCTATAGTTATAAGCCGAAATCTTTTTTTCAGCGTTCGCAGGTTCAGCCGGATCACCTATATTTTATCCGGGCTCACGGCGGGGCAAAGGCTCGTATCCCTTGCCTCGTCGCTGGCGTCTTCCTCATCACTTCCACCACTGCTCTCATCCTCTTCGTAATTAAATTCCATGATCAAGTCATCTTGATCCTCTTCATGAATATTTGACGAAGTCATTTTTTTTCAAACCCTCGATAAAAACCTCTCAAAACTTTACAAACATATTCCAAAAAAGAAACTTGGCTATAGGTTCTACTCTACTGTTTGCATACGCATAACGCACACGAGTGATCAGTTGGCCGGATAATCTGCGTGCCGATCTACATTGGATGACGTCATAAACATAGCGGCTCATTCAACTTCTGTTGGCACGTATTTGGGAGGGGGCGGCTCAGCAAAGTTTCGATCTGCTTTTATGCAATACTGAAAGGAAAAATAACAAGTGAATGAGTAAATTACGCAATGCGTAATAAATGTCCCCGCCGGAAGTGCAGATCTGTGGAAATTAACTAGCCTGAACCTTAAAACTTCAGTGAAAAACTTTAGTGAATAAAATAATGTTACTGCATGCAAAAGAAGAGAATACCAACAATGCATGTATACAACTGAAATATAAAACATGAAAACATTCTGAACCTTCAGCCATTTTGAATAAATTTGCATAAATTTGCATGAATAATGAATTTCAAAATTTTGTGTAGAAGTTTGGAAGCCCCCACCCAGCCCTATCAGATAAAACAATCGGAATCAAAATCCGATGTGAAATAGAGGAGAAGTAGCATTTTTCGTCAATTTTGAATAAATTTGCATAAATTTGCATAATTAATGAATTTCAAAATTCTGTGTAGAAGTTTGAAAGCCCCCACCCAGCCCTATCAGATAAAACAATCGGAATCAAAATCCGATGTGAAATAGAGGAGAAGTAGCATTTTTCGTCAATTTTGAATAAATTTGCATAAATTTGCATAATTAATGAATTTCAAAATTCTGTGTAGAAGTTTGAAAGCCCCCACCCAGCCCTATCAGATAAAACAATCGGAATCAAAATCCGATGTGAAATAGAGGAGAAGTAGCATTTTTCGTCAATTTTGAATAAATTTGCATAAATTTGCATAATTAATGAATTTCAAAATTCTGTGTAGAAGTTTGGAAGCCCCCACCCAGCCCTATCAGATTAAACAATCAGAATCAAAATCGGCCAAGAAATGACGGAGAAGTAGCATTTTCTAACATTTGAGCACACACGGACAGACTTTTTTTTTTTTTTTTTTTTTTTTTTTTTTTTTAATAACACATATGCACACGCTGGTATCAATATGCCTACAGCACTTCATTTATTTGATGTTTGATAAATTGTCTATGAAAAGAGCAGACGGACGCACGAACGGACGGACACACACACACACACACACGCACACACGAACGGAGCCCGTTTCATAGTCCCCTCGCGAACTTCGTTCAGCGGGGACAATTATTATCGATGTGTACTTTTATTCTACGTCTCCTCAGCTTTTCACTGATGTATAGTTGAATTGACTCTGGATAGGGTCTTTAAATAATTCCTGTCCTGAAAGGGTTAATATATATATTTCCAAGAATCAGAAGTTGGAAATGCATTTTATCATAATCATAGACAACACTTCATACAACATACTAAGCTCCGGATTTATCATTTATATCTACATCAAAATAAACCAGTTCAAATAATGGTATTATATATGATTTATTTCAACACTGTTCCATCGTTTCTTAAGTTTATTGTCATTATGGTACCGTGAGGTGCCAGACGGTAGTAACTTCATCGCTTTATACTACGGATGTTGCAGGATTTGTTCCTATAAAACAATGTTCAACAGAAAATGCGAACATAATGGTGTTGGAAGAATAGCAAAGAAAAACCGGTCACGAAGTAGAAATTAGAAGAAAGGTGTGACTCGTCAAAGATACACGTCAGAGACGATTCTAGAGAAGAATGATAATGGTATGAAGTACTTAGGACTAATTAATATAACGGGGTAACCTCGCTAGTCATAAGGACCACAAGTCATAATGACGGCTATGCATAAGGACCGCTATCCATAACGCGTGACTAAATGAATGAGCGGTCCTTTATAAATAACGGTCCTTATGAATAGCAAGCAAACCATATACAAATTACCTCGCTATTCTTAAGGACCGATAGTCATGACTGCTATTCATAAGGACCGCTATCCATAACGCGTGACTGAATGAATGGCGGTCCTTTATAAATAGCGGTCCTTATGAATAGCGAGTAGACCCCAATATAACTACATAATCATTCAGAACATATTCCTTTGGGAAAGGGGCTAGGTTGACCATCATAGGTTTGACTAGCGCATCGAGATGAACCAACATGTGCATTTGGCATTACTATTCCGGGCCCTGTTTCATAAAACTTGTCATCAATGACAAGTTGCAGTAACTGTTATAAGCTACTGAAATCCTTGTATCTGATTGGCTGAGAGCAAATTTGTCGGTAAAAATCACCGACAAGACACTTAATGACCCCTCCCCCCCCCCCCCAACTTATCGTCTTATTGCTAATCTCTCTAATTTTCAGTTATCGACCCAGCTGCAAGTCGCACGGTGACTGTGCGATACCATTCGAGTAATAGACTGGACAACCTCCTCAAAGGGAGCAGAATGGATTGGAATACTGACGTCATACGCAAGGCTGAAACCCTAACAGCGATCATCAATCTCCGAGAGCGCGGCGACGTCGAGCAATTCATCTTCACACCCCACGGACAGGGTCCCCGATCATTCATTTTCCAATGGCACAGTATTCCTTACGAAAGTGGCGTGAGGTTCATAGGAGTCTCTAACATTGCTAAGGATTATGATACAGGTGATGATGGTGATGGTGATAGTGGTGGTGGTGGTAGTTATGGCAGAATGGGCAAAACACCAACTACTAATTGGACCTTTACCTCGCCTCAGTTCTGCGTTCCAAGCGGATAGAAATGACTAACTGAATTTACACTTTTTGTGAAATGACTGTCCAATTTGATTTGACCTAAGTAATTAACCTAATTTCGAATTTTTGTGTTGTTGTATATATTGGTGACACGACAATTGCTCCTGCGACATTTGCTCCGTCGTCCATATCTCGAAAGGTCAAAGGTTAAGGTCAAGTTCATGTTTAGTTTTTTGTTCAGGACAATGTGAAGATTAGGATTAGGGTTAGGGTTAGGTTTAGGATTAACATGGCAAAGTTAGACCGGAGCAATTGTCACAGGAGCAAATGTCATGGAACCGTATATATTATCCAATTGCAAACAATAGCCACTTAAGGTATCAACAAATAATTGTTGATAGCTGGGCAAGCCAGCAGTCTCCTCAAGGACAGTCCTGGATAGGCCAATCAAACCGGTTTGCTGCTGCTCAGATAATGTCATATGCCTTTACAATATTCAAAAAAAAGAAGTAAAAAACACATCTATAACATAAAACAAAAGATATTCATGAAGCAAATTGTGTATGAATAATTCAAAGGAAATCTCATATTGGAGAAAGATGGGATGGTATTGACTTGAAATGCAAAATATCGACAAGGCATATAATTTAGTTCCTTTAAAAAAAAAAGAAGAAAAAAACCCCAAAAGAATACAAATAAAAAAATACAAATTAAATATGTTTCATATGGTACTTCCTTATTAAAGTTCAAGTTCAAGTTTAGTTCAATTATTATAATATCAATGAAAATACAAATACGCAAGTCAACAAGTATATAGTGTGATATTTCATTTGTGAAGGAATTTCTTATAAATGATACATTGTGTGTAAAAGTGTTTTAAAATGGACAGCTCATTTATGAGACTTAAGTTTTTAGTTTTTTGTATAACGATTAAAAGTGTTTTACTTATTTGAGTAAATGCATATGTGGTATTATTTGGTTCAGCTGTATTTCCCCATATAGTAGTTCGAAAATTGACCTGACATCCTTAACTTTTTTAACATGTGACTTATTAAGACAAGAGTTGTGATTATCATTGTAGTTCGAAACCAACACTCTTTCCGCTTTTTCTCTAAGCTTTTCTACAACTCATGCATCATCTTCCTTTTATTTCGTAGTTGTACTGAGAGCTGCAAGCACACCAAGCTTCATGCTTTACGCTGCAGCCCTCCTATTTTTAATGTTAACCCTTTCAGGACAGGAATTATTTAAGGGCTAAATTGATAACGTTTTTTTCTTCAAATTTGCAACAATAATATTTTTCTGTTAGTGCTACATGATTCTAATAAAATGTAATGTCTTTGAAAACATTATACATGGTTAGAAACTTTGTCGAAAAGTTGGAAAAATGGCCAATTTCGATGAAAAACAATGATTTTGAATCTCTCAATGTGTTGCCAATTTAAGGATTTTAAAGCTTAATCTCCTTTTTTAAATTCCTGGCATCGAACACAATATGGTCATGTAACAAAAATGGACACAGTGAGTGCAGAAATTTTTGCTCTTTCTACTCATGCATCTGGTATAATTTTTAGAGCTCTTATTCAAAAATTATTAAGCCAAACCACAAAATGTGGTCAATTGTCTTGAAAGGGTTAATCATGTATTCAGTTTGTAACTTAATATTACATTTCTGTGTGTATATTGCATTGAGAAAAATGTGTTCATGTCGCATTCATGTTTGTTTATAGAGATGATGATAAAGAAACCAATATCAAATCAAATAGTATGTTTTATCATGCAAGAACTATAGTTATACAAGTTTGAGCAATATAGAGCATAGTGACGGTCTGCGGATGATACAAATATTCTTTGAAACAATTTGCGTAACATGTATTTCTGTGAGAGATTTTCAGCAATGAGTACACAAGAAATTTAATGATTTTTCCATAAATCCAGTTTGAATTTTCTGCCAAATGAGTTATATCATTTGTGTTTGTTCCCGAAATGTACAGATATACTGGAGTATAAATTTGACACTGAATATCCTTACTGCAGCAGTTACTGATAACCGCTGAAATGTGGAGTTAAAATTTTTATAACTGTATTGCTATTGGATGATACTTTTCTCTATCTGCCGATAATTAGAATAACTTATGAATGATACAATTTCCTATATTTTTTATGACCATAATTAAACTATTTTTGGCTTATTTCTAGTTTACATACCTTGCATAAATTATTTATTTTGTTTTTATGTTTCTATTGACCACTAACCTTTATACTTGATTGCACTACAAATTTCGCATTAATAGTGGTAACTTTCATAATAAATACTCAAGAAAACCATTCTGGTCGAAAGCTGTACGAGATTCTACGGCGTAATGTTTTTGTTACTTGGGTTTACTTATTAGTATCTTGTGGGGGGGGGGGGTCTATGGGGTCTATTATACACATTATACACTGGCGGAGTTCTGGGGGCCTTGTTTTCCAGTTAAAGCTACTTCATCGCTTTTGGAGCCCGAAATTTTGGAGTTGTGTGAGTAATTGAGTATGCGATAAATTACAAAACAATTATAATTCGAAAACTTGAGGGGATGTGAAAAGGATTATAATTTGCTTTAAAGTAAGTAACCACAATTTGGTAACACTTAGACCAGCCCTTAATGGTGCTAATCTCAATCGAAATTCTCCATTGCTTCCATCCATGTGAAATTTTTCAGAGGCTCAGTGAAAAAAGCGTCTCCGCCGGGAATCGAACCGTGGTTATTTCCAACTTTTATCTTTAATCCTTACCTTCTAGTTTGACCCCTTGCAGGCTGCTCGGCAAACCATGTAGCGCCCTCTTCAGCCAAGTCTGGAGTTCTTTTGAGAACCAACGTATCACGTGACCGAGGCTCTCTGGCAGGGGTTGCAGTAGACTATGCATTAACACTGATGATACTGCCTATGAACACCAACATAGTAACCATAGCTTACACTGAGCAACACGATCGCAAAGATACATGCATAAGAGGGTATTGAAATTGCTCCTAAGTTGATTCCTCCAAAGTCCTGTTCCTAAAAATGCTGAGTTAATTTTGGCAATCAAAATACACCCCCCCCCCCTTCCCCATCACCCTTCCGCCCTTTTGGGGTTAGATAATAATTCCGACTTCAAAGCACTAAAATAAAGAGAGAGAGGGGGGGGGGGCAATGAATAATAGATGACAAAGATAAAAGTCTTAAGGGCGGTTTTACCTTGTAAAGCTGGAAATCGCATATTCCAATCAACCGAGCTACCCGGTGTTAACGGGATAAATCGAATTTTGTAGGGCTATCACCTCTGTCATATTAGGTACTTTGTACAAATATCGTGTAAAGTTCTAACAATGTGCATGGAGAAAAAGCATTATCATTAGACGGGAAGGAAAATATAAACATTCCGACTTCAAAGCACTAAAATAAAGAGAGATAGAGAGAGAAGGGGGAACATTAAATAATAGACAATAAAGATCAAAGTTTTAAGGGCGGTTTTACCTTGTAAAGCTGGAAATCGCATATTCCAACCAACCGAGCTACCCGATCCGACCCGAGTATCGGTTGAACGTGTGCAGGCATTCCATGCCAGAAATGAATCAAATAGTGTTGGACTTCGTCGAAGCTAGCCCGGATAACCGTATCTAAGATCCGCTGGCAGTGCGTGCGATACATGACTAAAAATGTTGATACCTGGAATTCAGTGAGCAAAATTTTAATGACAAAGAAGGTGAAAAGGGGAAAAGATGTCTTGAGAGTAGTAGAAAATCATTAATATCATTTTTTTTTTTTTTGATAATGTAAACAGGAAAAAAGCAACAAAATCAGACATCTTACTGGATTGGATTTTGTCTCAATAGCCCTTCACAATAAAGTGATATATACAGAGCTACATGTACATAGGCTGGGAGAATATTTATAACGGAAATATTCCAGCAAGTGGCAATAACGCGCGCGTGGTTCTTGTACATGCATTCTATATGGTTTATATGCAATGGCAATTGTGCACTTTAATAAAATTCTATCTCATGCGCTCATATATATATATATATATATGTGCATACGTTTATTAGAATGGAAGAGGAAGGGGTGGAGGTGAATTTATCACCCCTTGAATAAATGTCTACACTGTCATTTCATGCTACAACTTTTCCTATTTCCATAATAAACAAAGCACATGTAATAACCATGATAAATGAATTTATCTTCTTGTTATTCTGCATCATTAACGTAAGATTTATTTTCTTCCAGTGATTTCTTTACATTTCAAAAAATATTCTGATAAAGTAATGCGTATATACGGAGCAATATAGCATACATTTATTCAAGAGCATGGTAATACATGATAAAAGGCGTTATGTCCCTTAAAGCATTATCTTGTGTTGGGTACACCTGAGTACAACACAATACTCAATTGATTTTTTTTTTCTCTTACTAAATCTTTGTTGATGTCGGTGGTGAATTTCAGTCTTTCTACTTCGGGGAACTCTGGGAGGAGACACCCCAGCTTGGTCCGATGAGTATAGACTACAGGGTTGCGACATGCTCCCTTCTTTATTGGTTCCTGCGGAGGGCTATCAATGATAATAATGAAAATGATGATAATAATACTACTACGACTACTCAGGATGATGATGATATATTGTGGTCTAGTGGATATCAAGTCACCGGACGATCGACCACAAGAATCCCTGCCACAGCAGTTACGTCCTTTTGCAAGACATTAACGTACATTTCCTACACGCGACCCGGGTGATGAAAATTTGTACGTCGTAGAATAATTCCTTGAAATGCACTGCGCGCTGATAACGGTTACCGGGAGCCAAAGCCGGGGTAATAATTTTCCCAAGCTCTTTGGACATGGTGAAAGCGCATACTGATGTTACTGCATTGTGATATATACAAGAACATGATTTTTTTGACGATGATGATGGGGATGATGATGGTGATGATGATAATAATAATATAAAAATAATAATAATAATGATAACAATAACAATGACAATATTAATGAAAATAGTAATAGAATAGTAATAGTATATGATAATGAAAAATAAAAGAATACTACTACTAATAATAATCATAATGACAATAACAATAGTTTTAATAATGATAACAATACCAATAACGTATTATTATGATTTTATAACGCTCATTTCTTTCACGCCATGACGCTCATGGCGATGGAGAAGTATATTAACTATTGAGCAGTAATACATTTTGTATGCATGATAGATATACACAGGATAAAAGTACAATTAATTCTACACGGGGTAAAATTGGGCATGACCATACCATTATCATAAACCTGACAATTATTCAGACCCAAGATAGTAAAAATTAAGGCTATATTAATCATGGCTAATGGAGGAACAACACATCGTTTCAAACCTCAAACGTCTGAATGGTATAATGGTATATTGGTATTTAACACAAAGTTTTCTGTTATGCTCTGTATCCATTTTTATAATATGCTTTCTTTGTCATGAGTAATTTAGAGAAAATCCAAGGATTCATGTATTTCTTTTCTTGAAGGGTGTATGAATGACGAACTCATTATCTTATATTTCTCGTGTTACGGAAATACTCAAATATTGAACAACTTTATCAAAGTCCCATCACAGGCAGCCATCATTTTTACTCGCGGTATTGTGAGATCATTCAATATTTGAAGAACACTCCATGACGATTTGGTCCGTTTACTTTGACAAGAAAAATATTTGATATCTTCTTTTGTTGTCGTTTCCCGGGTAATGGTCTGAACAAACCAATGGAATGCGTCAAGTGTAGGTCAAGTGTCTATCATCTCTACAGCAACGACAGAAACATTTGAATTCTTACATCCTCTTCATTCATGTCTAATATAAGACATGCTATGATGGTTGTAACTTGTAAGACATACATGCTCCGGATTCGTAACTTCAATCTGGACCAAACACTATACCTACCCCTACCCCTAACCGTAAACCTAACTTAAAACCCAATTGCAACCAGGGGGGGTGTTTCACAAAGAGTTAAGTTGGACTTAAAGTCGCACTTAAATTCCTAGTTGCGTGCGGTATATGACACATCACCGCATTGGTCAGATCATCATGCTCAGGGGACGGGCACTATTGGGTCATCTACCAATGAGATTATGCGTTTAATACCGTGTGCGCATTGGCACTTACGCATGACTTTACGTCAAAATTAACTCTTTGTGACACCCCCCCCCCCCCCCCCCCCCCCCCCCAGCGATTCTCGACAGAGCATATGTCGGAGCATTGCTCTGATATGCACTAAACAAAAATGGTTTATTTTTAATAATCTTTTGTATGCTTTATTGGGCAACTCAAGGTCTGTCCCATACGTTACCAAGTATTATGGAATTGTATCACGGAACTGCGAACATAAATATCTTGTCTGATCCAAGTTATAAGAGGGCTATTAGCTTGATACAGTCATCAGAATATTTTAATAGATGTGCTTGGTAACTTATGGGACGAAATAGCTTGGACTTGCCCAATTATTTTACCTGGACTTCTCCTTCTTCGAGAGCGTTGACTCATAATACACAGATGATTCCCTTATGGCAATTCCATAATAATGGTATCTTAATGATGAAAGATGCAAAGGGAATGAAAAAATAGGGAAAGGGAAATAACGAATGAAAAAAGTATAATGAGATCTATGATAATTCTTCATTGCAGGGCCCTAAAGAATAACAGCGTTTAACCACTGACTAGGTTACACTAAATAAGACAAATAAAATAAAATAAAATAAATAAATAAATAAACGAACAAGATGAAGACTCGATAGTACCATTAAGATGGACAGAAAAATGCAGTTATAGATAAACTGGAGAGACTGGGAGAGAGAAAGAGAAAGAGAGAGAGGGGGGGGGGTATCATTTTGATCGAATACAACTTTTAAAATATTCACAACTTTCTTATCCTTCCAATTTTCTTCAAATTCTACCGATATGTTTACCTCATTTACAACTCTTTGTTGAAGAGTATAGCTTTTGAAAATTAATTTGTTCCTTTAATTGCTAACTGAATTCGGTAATTGATATCAATTTCGACGGATACCAATTGTTCTTACTTGGATTGTCCTCGTGTTCCTAGACGTCTGGTAGTAATTTGTGGAAACTGTTGTCTTATTACCTGTATGTGATCACAAGAACAAGTGACAGAAAGGTTTATAAACGTATATTGTTCGGTATAATATTGAGTTTGAGTTTGAAAATGCGCACATAATTAGAGTACAATTCGTCCCTGTTTTCACGAAGTGACGGTAATGACGAAAAACGCACATTTTTTCAATTTGGAGTTTTTTGCATTTTTGGACATCATTCACTAACATCTTGAACCTCACAAAGTTTCAGATCATAATAATGTATAATTATTTAACTATGGCGATAACGTCAACAAGAAAATACATGTACCTAGTAAAAGGATTTTCTGTTTTCACGAAGTGACGGCTTACAACCGTCCCGTATGTTTACGTTTGCGGCTGAGATCCGTCACTTCGTGAAAACAAAGAAGAGCGAGTCCTTGAAATGACTTTCTGTTTTCACGAAATGACGGTTAAAAGCGCGGTGATCAAGTCCCATATGTTTTACACGCGCGAGGCTGAGATCCGTCACTTCGTGAAAATCCGTCACTACGCGTCCTTGGAATTTTGTGTTTTCACGAAATGACGGTTATGTTTACAGCTCATTTTCCCCAAAATATAAAGAAATAGGAAAATGATTAAACATAGAATTAAACACTATCCCAGGATATAAAATTTATTCACCCTTCATACATTAAGGAGGTTGAGATTATGCTTTAAAACTTTGAAAGCGATTTATTTAAAACTAAATTTCTTTTAGTTGCGCGCTCATCCGTCACTTCGTGAGAACAGTAACGAACTATTCATAAGGTCTTGAATGCTATGCCAGCAAAGACAGTACGGGAAAGGAGTAAAAGAAGTATAGTGTTTCAAATGAATTGTAATACTTTTGTAACTATCATTCAGTCGCCTAGCAATTAGTCTCGGGATTATTATCATTTTATATTATATATATATATATATATATATATATATATATATATATATGGGTATACATGTATGTTTAGGTGTATATATATGTATATATATATATATATAGCAACTTACTTTGCCGAAACTAGCTGCGTTGATGGGAATAATAGCTGACCTGCGGCAAAAATCGAGATAGTGAACGTAGAGTGCGCTTCTTGGTATGCACACCCCTTCTGACAGCTGATAATTTTCATGTAACCTTTTTTTAATGAAAATGAAAGAGAGGGTAAAAAGAAGGGTAAAGTTTTTAAGGAGATTTTTGTTTTAACTAGAATATCACTGAAGGTGATTAAAACTCCCGCCCCAATGTGTGTGCCAAATTTCCTGAGCATTGCTCCAAAAATGAGGAAGTGGTTTGATCTGCAATATTTTCCCGTTTTATTGCCATATGCCGTTACCATGGCAACACAGTTTGCCACACATTGAAACAATATGTCTTGCACATCTTACCACAAGACCAATGTGTGTGCCAAATTTCATGACCATTGGTCGAAAATGAGGAAGTAGTTCGATCCACAAGATTTCAACCTGATTTATTGCCATAATATGCCGTTACCATGGCAACGCAGTTCCGACACATTCAAAACATAGGTCTTGCACATCTTCATCCCAATACCAATGTGTGCGGCGAATTTCACGAGCACTGCTCGAAAAATGAGGAAGTAGTTCGATGCGCAAGATTTCAACCCGATTTATTGCCATAATATGCTCCAAAGTTGGGGTTTAATTACTCTTTTGAGACTGGATTCCAATATATTGGGCGCGGATTTCCATGTAAAACGAATGGATCCTAATATGACCCCCTCCCCCCCCCCCCCTCAAAAAAAGAAAAAAAAAGAAGAAAAAAAGGGATTTACAATCTTGTATACAAAACACTGGGGTAGCCAGGGGGCCCGTTCATCCGTAAAATAGGTCATCTACGGAACTTGGGGGTCAAACCTGTGTTTGCGAGTGCGTGTGTGTGTAACTTTGTGACTCTGTGATTTTGTGGGCCCCCCACCCCCCCCCCCCCCCCTCCCTCGTTTAACAAGTCTGACCAGTGTAGAGAGTACATTAGTAGGTCCCCGTGGTAACAAAAATTAATTTTAAAAATGTCGCATTGTTACATAATGGGACATTATATTTGACACGTGTCAAAAAGAAATTGAACACAAATCTCGTTAAAATGATACTTCACTAGTTTGGGGGAAAGAAAGTCCCGTGTGTTGCACTGGGGCTGTTGTAGTCATGTACTATCAAAGGCAGTAATGGCCTTGCTGCGGGAAGGTGATGATTACAAGAATTTATTCAACTTATCATAATAGTGGGTTCTTGTAGCGCACATGTCTATCAGACTTGACACTCCTGGCGCTCCACAATTATTACCCCGGCTATAGCATGGCTGCTCTTAAGCGCTCTAGCATTTCAAGCAATTCATTCCTGCCAGGTACCTGCCGTTTACCTCACCTGGGTCGAGTGTGGCAAATGTAGATTAATATCTTGCCAAAAGACACTAGTGCTCTGGCAAGTCTTTTTACCTCACCTGGGTCGAGTGTGGCAAATGTAGATTAATATCTTGCCAAAAGACACTAGTGCTGCGCCAGGGATTCGAACCCTGTACCTTGTGGTTAACAGCCCGGGGACTTATCCACTAGACCCCAACACCTCTACATTAATCTCTGCATTAATCATATCAATTAGGTGATTTTCGCTACAAGAACTTAATTTTCCGTACGTACCATTTTAGAGTCCTCGGTGTAGTGTGCCTTTGCGTCGTTTTGCTTTCATTTGAAATTTGCTTCATATCTCTAGCTGTCAATCATGAATAAAAATATGTTAAAAATGTATTTTGCTAATCTTTTTAAGGAGAACAATAAATATATATTTATTGTTCTCCTGAAGAAGACGCCAGGGAGCGTCGAAAATTTGAGTAGAAAAATGAAATTGGCCACAATGCATTACAAACGCTTTTAGCAGTTTTCTTTGAATTTATATATGTATGTATATATATATATATATATATATATATATATATATATATATATGTATGTATATATATATATATATATATATATGTATATATATATATATATATATATATATATATATATATATATATATATTATCATTAATATAACTATATTGTCATTATCATTATTATCATTATTATTATTATCACTATCATCATGCCTGCCATTATTGTTATAATAATAATAATGATTATAATATGTCTTCCAGAGGGCCCTGCAATCATATCATTACCCCGGCTTTATCCAAGCGACCATGATATATAATTTTATATGATTACGAACATCGTTAGATTTTATCAATGCTTTATGTCTCAGCAAGTAGTATCAACGTATCACTCACCTTTATTTAGAAGAGAATGGTCCGATGTTTTCTCCATTTGCGTTTCCCGAGTGGCTTTGCCAAGGGACAATTTACTTTATCTGAGGGCTAATCCTGAAGGAATATCACACCCCGTCGAAGTTTTACCATGTTTTTGAACACAATTTAAATAAAAATAGATATGAAGATTCAAGAATTTAATATTTTCCCGATTGAAATTCCAAAAATATTGTCATAAAAGTAATATTTTAAAAATTCGGGTGTTGCAAATCGGCTAAAAAATCGGGGACAGTCGTACAACACGTACCACAGTTGGTTATTTTATTCCACTTATTTTTTAGAAGATCAAGTCACTTTTCTAAATACCTAAATTTAGAATTAGTACAATCTAATTCAAAGTTAGGACGTTGGTGGTTTGTAAGGTGCCCCGTGTCCTGTCGCCCCCAGAGATCGAATGAGATGAAGTCAGAAGCAGCTCCCAGCTCTCTCACGTGAAAGAAAGAATTTTGACAGTGACGGGTGCACTTCTACTAGAGTATGTACTAGAGTACTAGAGTATGTCCATACAAATCAGATTTGAACAGCTTATAACCTCACTCGGTCAGACTTTTTAATTCTAATCCTGTTTCTTTCCATTAAGATGAAATGAATGAATAAATATCTTACGTCGTATACAGAGAGCGAATAGAGAGAATTTCGCTGTCCATACGACGTAAGGTATCTCGGCGTGCAACGAAACGTGGCGTGAGAGATTTCACCTTGAGAACAGCGAAATATGATTAACCCTTAATAAAATATGTCGTGGCCCGGCAGAGTTAACGAGTGTACACGTACGAGGTATTGTAGCGTGAGCGAGTAAACAAGGGTTAACCAAACTCGATGGGTAATCCGTTGTATGGACGCAACCAAAGTTTCCCGTTTTATAAAACTCGTAACAAACAGCAACCATACCAAAGACATTAAGAAATCATTCTCACAGCCAGTCATATGCAGCAATTTCAGTGGCTTATATCATTTTGTTGTAACTTGTTATTGATGGGGAGTTTTGTGAAACAGGGCCCAGATCCGATTGAGATTGTTTGCAGGTCCTAATAATCAAACATCTCCAAACTACTTGCAGAGGACGAAAGAGAGAAGAAAAGAGATCTTGGGTGACAAACGAGTAAATATTTAAAGACACGCTAGTAAAGATGCGTATTGGAGCAAAAGATATGAAGAATGGGACTGTGGATCACAAGGATCGGGGTTCGAATCACTGAAAGATAAAGTTGAGTTCTGGTAATGCGATTTCGTTATGAAAGAAACTATCTGGAAGCAATTGGGAAAGGTTGATTATGTCGGGGGAAAAAATCGTGTATTATATGAGATTTTCAAATCATCAGTATATAATAATTGCTGAAAGACGCAGTCACTGCATGCAAACGGAAATGGGACTACACACACATGTGGCATGAAAGTTTGGCCTAAATTTTGCAGCTCTTTCTCATCGTGTTTTGAATATGAGGGCATTTGAAGAGCAGTTTTATCAGGGCACCTTTCTTGCATGATATTCTTCCAAACTGACATTAACCCTTTCAAGACAATTGACCACATTTTGTGGTTTGGCTCAATAACTTTTGATTCAGAGCTCAAAAAAATATACCAGATCCATGAGTAGAAAGAGCAAAATTTTCTGCACACATTATGTCAATTTTTGTTGCATCACCCATTGTGTTTGATGACTGGAATTTAAAAAAACAAGAATAAGCTTTGAAATCCTTTAACTGGCAATACATTGAGAGGTTTAAAATCATTGTTCTTTTCTCAAAATTGGCAACTTTTTCAACTATTTGACACAATTTCCAATCTGTATAATGTTTTCAATGATATTACACCTTATTAGAACCATGTAGCACTAATAGAAAATATCATTGTTGCCAATTTGAAGAACAAAATGTGATCAATTTAGCCCTTGAATAATTCCTGTCCTGAAAGGGTTAAAAGAATGAGAAAGCTCACAGTTATTTTTCACCTTTACCAGAACTCAACATTCACTTTAAAAAAAGTCCTTGGGCAATACACTAATCTACATTTGCTACACTTGACCCAGGTGAGTTGAACAGGTACCCGATGGAAGAAAGTCCTTTCATTTATGCCACAGCGCCTTATCAGGGCAGCAGGGCTATAGCCGGGTAATAAATTCCGACGTTCCTTCAGTTGAAAGCGCATAGAGACGCGAAATATGACCATGTGCTTTACAAGAACAGAGGATTAAAATCAGAGTATTATAATCAGAGTGAGAGTATTGATAAACGTGCTCGAGAGAGGATAATTATTTTTCTTTAATAAAGTATACATGAGAACTGGCCTGAGCAGAAAGTACTGAAGTGTTTAAGAGTTTACGTCAGGCAATTATTGTATGAGCTTTGCCAGTAGTTTCATTTGAACAAATATTTCATCCTGCACCTTGAATTCGTCCCAGTACGGATTCCTCATTGAGGTGCGTATCATTTCTACAAGGCACTGGCTTAGCGAGACTTGTTCAGCAAGAGGGGGTGGGGGCACAGAGGGGGAAGGGTGTTACAAAAATCACAGAGTCACATAGTCATAATAACAAACAAACACACACGCAAACACGCGTTGGGCCCCTAAGTTCTGTGGAAGCCTTTTTATAGCGGATAAGGGGGGGGGGGGCATGGCCCCCTGTGCCCCCGGCTACGCCAGTGCTACAATTAACCCAGGGACGGATCAAGGATTACCGTTTTTACCATCGAAGGGATAATCAGCTCCGATGTCATATATCTCTGCCAGGCTTCCAGGCTTCCAGCGCCAATGTGTCGGTGCTGATGGTATTCTTCAACCAAACAAATTGATGGCATTCTGTCCACAGTTCGGTCGCGTTATCATGAGACTCCAAGAACAAAGCTAAATCAAAACAAATTAATATCGCAGTGGCAAAATAAAAATGAAGTGAGTGGTAGGTGGTAGTGCTCTTCTCATTTCATTACTCCGACAAAATGCGGGCTTCTCTGCTGTGCGGACCTATTGTTTACTGCTTACTACGGCATGAATTTCATTTCTTTATAACACACAAATAAGTGCAAAACAATAAGTGAGTAGCTCAGGGGCCTTTGTATCCTCTAATCAAGCCGATGGTGCTGCTCTGTCGATCCCCTGGTCGATCCTCGAAACGCGCGGAATAGTCCTCTTATTATTGTGCGGGAAGTCTTGCTCAGCACATAGCCTCTACGCACCCGAAATCTTTCGCAAATTTTCTAGGAAAAAATTTCATGAATAATTCAGTTCTTGGTAGAAAAAAATGGGTCAATCAAAGGCTTCTGTGACATGGCGTGAAGAGACCGCTCAGCTGATTCCAAACATGTGGGAAGTAAAAATTTGTTATAATAAATAGGACATGATAATTTCCACATATAAGAAAAGTGTGACTGTTGACTATTTTCTTTTTGAAAAATGAGCAAACATCTGTTTGTGAGTGGATTTTTTATCAAGAGAAAAGAAAAGTATTAATAATTTCAACTTCTTCCCGCTATCTACCCTTTCGATCCTCACTGAATAATGGAAGAGCTCAATGTTTTCCGTTACGGTTCCTTTTTTTTTTTTTTTGTTGTTGTTGTTGTTGTTTTTTTTTTTTTGTATTGGTTAAACGCATTGAACAGTAGAGTTCAGTGTTTAAAGCTGTCGGTTAAAAACGTAACGAGTTGTACTGCCCTATTTGGGAAGGTTGTTGAATGATTCATAAACTCTCGGTCGTATATGGATATTGATTACTTCAACGGGTGTTTAAAGGTGGCGTGCTGTGTCGACTTTCCGCGCGTTTCGAGGATCGACCAGGAGATCGACAAAGCAGCACAGCCGCCTTGATTGAAGGCTAGGGCCTTTGCTACGGGTAAGTATATCTCAAGCCCCGCTGCTTACCAATCCTTTACACGTAAAATGTTGGGGGGGGGGGGGTTAAGTGGTGGGGGGGGGTGAAAGTGGTTTACCGCTTCGAGTGTGATCGAGACTCAGGCTTTACTATATCCCACTTCGAAGGATGATTTTATTGTAAAATTGAAAAATATTTGTGAGCTTTCTCATTCTCTTTATCTTAGTTTGGAAGGATATCATAAAAGAAATGCGCCCTGAAAAGGATTCCTATTGAAATGACCCCGTATACGACGATGACAGGCAATGGTTGAAAATTAGTGTTTGGACCAAACTTTCATGCCACGTGTACCATATTCACGATGTATGTCTTGTGCCATATACACATTTCTGTGTGCGGTGCATGTGACTTTCAGCACGCTTGGGCCAAGATCTTATCGTTTTGGTCAATCCGAAACCTCACAGTATACAAATTCGAGCGATCGCCAATAGGGTAAAAATGCCCGGATGTACCGTTTTTGGCGAATTCTCATTCAACTTCCGGGACCTGTGTACTTCCGGTGTATACGGATGCTAAACTTAGCATTGCTAAGTTACAGTAACCGCGGTACACACTTCAGGAATTTTTCTTCAAACTTATCTAATAAAAGTTAAGGTAATCGTAGAATTGTCATGGCGAGCGTTTCTCAAGACTTCAAGAATATGACCGTTCTGCAGCTGAAAGCTTTTCTGACAGAAAGAGGCATTCCATGCAACGGAAAACGCAAACTCGAATTGGAATTGCTAGTACGGAGAGCCGCTGAATGTTACAGCGTTATTGAGCCTTGCGACCGGGAGGCGTCCGGCAGAAAGCGACGACGGGTGCCCGCTGCGGACGGCTCTGTTCGAGACTTAAATGACAAAGCCGTATCTTGGAAAGCTGATTTGAGAGGTTATGCACGGCCGCCGGGTCATTCACCGACCGGTCAGATTCCGGAAGTAACTAGGTCACAAAAGCTGTCCCACATTGCATAGCAAACGCACCCCGATACCTGCATCCGGGCATTTTTACCCTATTGGCGATCGCTCGAATTCTTATGTACTACTCTATGAACCTTCCCCAACTGCTTCCAGACAATTTCTTTCACAATGTCATCACATGACCAGGGGAGCGTTTCATCAAGCGTTTTGTCAGTGATTTTTACTGACAAATTTGCTCTCAGCCAATCAGATGCAAGGATTTCAGTAGCTTATAACAGTTGTCGGTAAAAATCACTGACAAAACGCTTGATGAAACGCTCTCCCCTGAACTCAACATTTTTTTAGCCGCCACCTGTCTGATGTTATATGAATAGCTCCACGACATCAGGTGATAACAAGTAGATCAGAGCATAAGCAGAAATCTGGGGGGGGGGGGGGGTACGCCCCCATGATTTGGAAAGGGGGGGGGGCACAATATCAAAATGTTTCCCCAGGATTTTTGGTCTTTTACTCTGCCGAAAATTAGTCACTCAAAACCTAACTTACACGTCCTATCAAATTGTTTGGGAGTAAGAAGGAACCGAAAATTGTGATGATGTGGGGTTTTTTTTTTTTTGGTTGTTGTTGTTTTTTCTTGCCAATAAATTCTGTAGGGAATCAGCACCCCAAACATTTGATGACCTCGTGGCGGTTTTTCGTTTGTTTATTTTGCTTTGTTTTGTTTTTGCTTGCAAGAAGAAATTAGTATCAATAAGGGACCCTAAAATATCAGGACTTCTTTGTTTTGCTTGTCAAAGAATTTTGCAGAAGAAAGGCGCCCAAAACTGTGATGATGATTTTTTTTCGCCTGCAAGGCGAATTTCGTAATTAAAAGGCAAAAATATGATGACTTTTTTTTTCTTGTTGTAAATGCTTGTCAGAGAACAGAGGAAGAGAGAGTGAATTCAAGTGACAGAAAACGAAGAAAAAACAATCGAGTCAGCATAAAACAAAAGTAGTTGTCCTCCCAGAATCGACAAAATTCTTTTTGACCTCAGATGCTCAGTTTTAAGAAAATGTTAATGGACACTTTTGGAAACACATGGATGCTTTATGCAATTTGGTGCTGCTACTTCAACCTAGATTCAATCAAATTAGTAGCCCTCAGAGTCAGTAAAGCATAATTTGTCAACTGACGGTAGGTCTGAAGCTCACAGAACAGCATGTGAGAGCTTAGCAAAACAGCTACCCCCCCCCCCATCATAAAAAAGAACCCCTAAAAAGATTTTCATTGCAAAAAGCAAAAAACGCCACTTTACATGCTCTAGTTTTAGAAGAGAACACAATGACATTGACAACATGTCATACAATTTTTTCTAAACAGTACAATAAAACGATATTGTTAAGGTAAATAAAAATCAAAATTGAATGATATCGTAGATTACAAAATTTTACATTTGATTTGAGAATCATAGTGAATTAGAAAAAAAATAATAAACTATTGTAGACTTCTTGTGGCATTTCATCGAAGCGTTGATTAAGATAAAATAATATAACTGGCTTTCTAAAATTTACCATGGTTAAACCACTGCGAATTATGGTTTCACCATGGTTTTACCACGGTAAAAACACTGTCAAAACCATGGTAAGTCGGTTCCAATTTATCATGGTTAAACCATGGTTTTACCGTCCTACGGATCCACTGTAAAACCATGGTTTTACCTTACCATGGAAACCATGGTTATCTTTTACAAGGGGGGGGGGGGTCATTACACAAATTACGTATACGGTTTTGTATTTCAATGTTAGAATACTTTCCATTTACGACAGGCAATCTAAATTTCGCTAATGTAATTCTGTGTGATGATAGCTTTTTTAGATAATGGGGGGGGGGGGGGGGGCTTGTAGAATATACAAGCAATGCTGCAACTCGGTATATTTATGGCAATCTAACTATTTGTGATATTTCTCTCCACTGACCCACAAATCAAGTCCTAAATATGTGGATGCTCTCCACACGGATTTATTAACTATTGAACAGTGTCAGAAATAAACATTGTTCTGTCCTGGTTTTGTCCTGGTCTGTCTTGTATTATCTTGTCAGTTTCTTGTTTTTCTTGACTTTTGTTTGTCTTTTTTTCCTTCTCCCCCCCCCCCCCCCTTCTTCCCTTTTTCTTTCTTTCTTTGTCGTGTTTTGTCCTTGAATTGTTGTCCTATCCTGGTTTTACCCTATCATGTCTTGTCCTGTTCTGTGTTGTATTATCTTGTCAGTTTCTTGTCCTCTGAGTCCTGTCTTGTCATTTGTTCTTTAGTGTACATCATCTTGCTATGAAAATTTTCATCATTATTGATACAGGATTCATGACAATTTAATCAATTATGTTGTTATGAGAGATATGCCAATATATATATTCTTTTCTTCAAATACGTATTTCACTTCCAATCTTCCATGTTATAAATGATAATTATGTTAATGATATATTCATTCTTGGGAACCTACACAAACAAGCTATGCTTTCCAGTAGGTTCCTTGTTCATTTCATGATTTTGTACGTTGTAAATCATATTGTTCTGTATTTGGAAATGAAATGAAATAAACCTTGCATCAATCAATAAAAAAAAAATCAAATCAAATCAAATTAACATTTATTTTCTTCCATTGATTTTGCAACATTCAACATCTGTTCAAATAGTACAATTCACATGCATATAAAGTAATAGCAGTACAATCAAGAACAAGTTACATAGGGAAGAAGGCGCAGTCCCAATAAGCCAGATGCTTGTAGCGGGTACGCCTGAATACACAATACAATATAATTTAATACAGGAAAAGAAGAAAGGGACAGACAGAGAGAGGGAGAGACATTAATTCGAATATTAAGACATTAATTCGAATATATTAGCAGTAGGTAAAAATGAACAGCATTTTACTGAACCATGAATATATCATGAATATATATAGAATTCTGCAAAGAAATAAGTTTCTTAATATATTGCGTGTTGGGAGGAAAAAAACAAAAACAAACACACACACGCACAAAACAATCGAAATACAAGGGGTTTTTTCAGGAAAAGTAATTATAACGGATTTTTTTTTTCAAGCCACAGTTTTTCTAATAGAAGTGAAGTGATCATTTCATATATATTTCATGAGTTCTTATCCTTGCATAAGCTATATAGTGGCAAAAAAAATGTTGTTTTTCTCGGAACGTCAGGGGCGCCGCTAGCGGGGGTGTTGGGGTGGCAAATGCGCCACCTCTGTCGGCAAAAAAAAGGAGGGGGGAAAAAGGGAGAGGGAAGAGGAAAGAGAAAAGGAAAAGGAGAAAATAAAGAAAGGAGAAGAAAAGGGAAAAGAGGAAAAGGGAAAGGAAGGAAAAAAAGTAAAGAAAGAAAGGAAAAAAAGTAAAGAAGGAAAGGGGAAAAAGTAAAGAAGGAAAGGAAAAGGGAAGGAAAGAAAAAGAAGGAAAAAATGGAAAGTTGATATTCGGGCAAAAGGTGTCCCCCTTTCGGCAATGGGCTGCAGTCAGTCTCCCCCCCCCCCCCTTGCGAAAATTGGCCCATATAATCAAGATCTCTACATCTACGATTTTCTTTGATTATCTGTGGGGGAGAGATTATGGTGCAGCATTTTTATCGGCAAATTTGGGTGTCACACCCTAAAAATTTGTCAGCAAATTCGGGTGTCATACCCCCCCCCCCCCCCACCTATTCAAAATGTTCTAGCGACGCCCCTGCCTGTAATGAAAATATTGCATTTTGAGACGAAACGTTCTTTGTTACATCACCAATCAATTAAACCACTTTAGTGAATTTGACCAATTTTTCTCTCTCTCGCTGTACCACATCGGCAGCTCGAGTGAATTTCTTGACAATCTTTACGTTTGCAAATGTAAAAATGATTTTTAAAAATAAAAAAAAATGACTTTGAATTTTCCAGATGACTCTACCAATATTTTTCAGATGCCAAAAGTGAAGCGAACACTTTGATGGCGTAATGTTTGCTTTGTTTGACTTTTGAACTGTTGCCGTCATCGTTCCACACGGATAAAATCACACTGGATTAATTTGCGCATGCCCCAAACCTGATGTATATACCGTCTGTCATCGCTAGTTGAGAGAGAGAAAGAGGGGGAGAGATAGTTACGTCACCGGAAGTGCTTCTGATTGGTCAGTCATTTCATGATGCTCCAAAATAGTTCCCTCCTATAGATAGTGTATGTGGGAGGAGCTCCATGATTTAACCTATGTCCGCGCTCGTGTAGGCGTGCCTGCTCGTGCCACTACATCTCCCTCAATTTGCTTTGCCGATTGTTCCCTTAAAAAAAAAAAAAAAAAAATAAAAACCGGTGAAGAGGATGAAATTTGTTATTCACTCAATCCTACGCAAGTCGCAAGACAGTGAAAATTTGGACAGGTAAACAATAATAACCACGTACTTATCGAAACGAGGTGTCAGCGGAATGGACCCTTCCTGCAGTCAAATTTTGATCGATGCCTTGCAGAATTAACCATCGTGTAAATGGAAAACTCCTCAATTACACTGTTTCCTCGTATACACAAGTCGAATATTCTCACCTAGCCATTTAAGAACCTGAACTGTTCTTTTTTTTTTCCTCTCTGGCTCATTCTATTTTTCACCACTAACCATGCTTCAAGATACATATTCAACAAATGGGACGTCTCCGGATGTTTCACATAGGGATCCAGCTCAGTATATTGTTGCATCTTTCCTCATCCTGATAACATTCACTGGCATAGCAGGCAACGGGTTGACCATCCTCGCTGCATTTTTGTCGACGAAACTGCAGACCAAGATTAACGTCTTTGTGGTCAGTCTAGCAGTGTGTGATTTGTTTACCTGCTCGCTGATTCCTTTGCATGTCTCGGCTGTTCTATCATCTAATGAAAGGCCATCAGATAAGATCTTTTACAATGTACACTCCTTGTGCATTATTGTTTCCTTATATATCAGTATCACCACCGTGGCAATAATTGCAGTGAATCGGTGGGTCAAAATTACTCGATCTTTACGCGTGTCTAACAAACTGTACACAAAGGGTAGAATAACTGTAATGCTTACAATGTCTTGGTTCTGTCCAATTGCACGTGGCATATCATATTATTTGACTGCCCCGCGGTTTGTTCATGACTCAGAGGTACATGTAGATTTGTGTACAGTTACAACTGAACATGGAATCCGCCCATTTGAAGCTATATCTTACATCGTGGAGACAACGTACGTCATCGTCTGTACTTTGTTGATCCTGATATGTTATATTAACCCTTTCAGGACAGGAATTATTTAAGGGGTAAATTGATCACATTTTGTTCTTCAAATTGGCAACAATAATATTTTTCTTTTAGTGCTACATGGTTCTAACACAATGTAATGTCTTTGAAAACAATATACATCATTAGAAACTTAGTCGAAAAGTTGAAAAAATTGCCGATTTTGATAAAAAATAGTGATTTTGAACCTCTCAATGTGTTACCAATTTAAGGATTATGAAGCTTATTCTCTTTTTTGAAATTCCTGGCATCAAACGCAATATGGTCATGCAACACAAATGGATATAGTGTGTGTAGAAAATTTTGCTTTTTCACCTCATGCATCTGGTATATTTTTTAGAGCTCTGAATCAAAAGTTATTGAGCCAAACCACAAAATGTGGTCAATTGTCTTGAAAGGGTTAAGATCGTTCTCCATGTAAGAGCATCAACGAGAAGGCTAGGCCCTGTCCCTGATTAGATACAACACTCCGTTCAAGAGAACCATCCCACGTCAAATCCTCAGGCCGCAGTAGTGTCGAACACACCAGATAACCAGGTGCAAGCCGCCGAGGTGGAGAGGAGACTCAACGCTCGTGAAGTAAAAGTTACAAAGAACCTGGCTTTGGTTGCTGTAATCTTTCTGGTTTGTTTTCTATCCGTACCTGTCACAATATACAGCTCGAATGAAACCGCTTCTATAGTCAGTCCATGCCTTTTTTTGAGCAACTCTGCAATGAATCCATTTATCTATGCATTCAAACACGATTTTCGGAAGGTATTTCGATGCATCGTCACCGGATCTCTTCGCAAGATCCCTTTTCCTTCCCGACCGTTAAGAACATTGTTACAGGAATTGTAACAGTTCCTGCGCCGTTGTCCTATAGAACCCAGTGAAGGCTTTGTTCACATATGCCGCAGTAAACCACCGCCTTTTACAAAGGAGGTGTGTGACATGTGTGTGTGTGTGGGGGGGGGGGGGGGGTAAGCGTATTGCGTTTCACATTGTTGTATCTACTACACTCAGGTAATTAAGTGAGCATGCGTAGGACCTTTGTTGCTCTCAGCTATTTTTTTTCATCCCCGCGCACGTCCTATTCATTTACTACACAAAGACCGCCGCGGTTTATCGACGGCGTCATATGTGAACGATCCTTTATACAGTTAAGTGCTTTTGACTTAAATGTGAGGCCCAGATAGCTTTCAGTAATAACACATCAGTATATTTCATATCATTATTCCCCCGGGGGATGGGGGGAGGGGGAGCTGAAAAGCACCCTAAACGAGGATTTAAGTCGAGAGGTTTTTGATACCCTATTCGGCGAAATCCGCAAAAATTTTCTGATTTTTAGATCCTTAATAGGAATTTTTTTAGATCTTGCGTTGTATTGCACACCTTATTCGAGGACTGGTTCTTCTTGGCCTCTTTTTTTTTTTCCAAAAAGGAAGAGATAAAGACAAAAATGTTTACTTTGGAACACATTACAGAATGATGTTTTCATTGAAAGAATAGAAAAAAGACTCTTTGGATTCGTGAAGAAATATCCAATTTTCATGGACGTGGATGCCGTACAGGCCTCAATGAGACAGACCCCCCCCCCCCCCCCCCCCCCTGGGCAATATTCAGTATCATTAAATCATCTAATATATTTGTATATGGGTATGTCACCATACAGCCTACTTCAAAAAAATGTATATATTTTGGGGGATATGTCCAACCAAGGTTTGGATACGCCCAACATGGGTGACTTTTGCCCAGTGTATTAAGATGGACATACTTGCCTTAATTCGGGGTAATTTTTTTGTACCTACTATGCTTTTTTTATAGAAATCTTATTCTTATGATGTAATGCGTCTTTGTATAAATCTTCGCACATTTCAACGGTTGACGCACAAGGTTAATAAAATTGCCTTAGGTTGATTATTTTGTTGTTGTTGTTGAAACTCCTTGTGATCGTGTTGACGAAAGCATGTAACATGTAAAATAGGACATTCTTATTTAAGATATGAACAAGAAGCCGTCATATTTCAATGTACGAAGAGATTTCCTTTTTTTTTAATTCACAATTTTGATTGTTAATAATTAAATTTTGTACAAATTGTAAGTGGGACTGTATTTCGAGAAGGTCTTAAATTACTGTAATGATTATTTTGACAGCAGTGTTTTAGAATTTCAGTTAGATTTCCACTTTTTGACAAATCAAGCCTTTTATTTTCTGTGTATCAGTAAGAAATTCTAAACCACATTAATGGTATTCGCTATTTCACATGCAGTTATGTGAATTAAGTGGCTTAGGGTGTGCACAATCCATCTATGATATTATTTGTTTGAAGTTTGAAGTTTGAAGTTTATTTGTTCCACTTTTACATCAAAACAATATTTACAAAGATGATTTACAAGCATATTTGTCCATTTCAAAACATAAGGGTAAAGAACTCAAATAAAGTACAATGTACAGTAAATAGGTAGAAAGTTTGAGAGATATATGAATGACTGGCAAAAAGAAGAAAAAATGTAAAATGTGGGGAGCCTAAATAAAAAGGATTGCTTGTAAATGATTAGGCTCCCGTGTAGAGTAAGTAATACCGATTGGCCGGATGCAATAAACAAGCGAGACGGGTTAGAAGTATCAGATTTACCAAACGTAAAAGGAGAGCAAAGCTCAGAAAGTGGAGTAAAGAAACGAAAAAGACGAAAGAGAAGAAGAAGAAAAAAAAAGAAAAGAAAAGGAAGAAAAGAAGAAGAAGAAGAAGAAGGAAGAAGAAGAAGAAGAAGAAGAAGAAGAAGAAGAAAAAAAAAATTGTAAAGGCAGGACAGTGTTACACGAGCAAAGTCTATGTGACCACCTGTACGATCCAGCATGATATGAATATTCATACAAACATGTACTTACTTAAAAGGTAACACCTTAGCTTCCGTTTAAAAGAATTGTTTGAGGGGCTATCAACTAGTTCGTTATTCAGGCTGTTCCAGAATTTGGGTCCAGTAAAGGTGATTGTTTTGTTTGCAAAAACGGTGCGAGTTCGGGGGAGGTGGAAATGGTTTGCGCTGAAATATAGGGACGAAAGCATCTAGTAAATTACCTTTCGAGAGTTCGTACATAAATATTTAAATATTCCAAGATTGTATAAGTGCAAGTCAGATATCTTAAGAATATTACAATTAACACGATAAAAACTACTTTCGAAAAATAAACTCAAGGGCAATTTCAAAGGCCTATTGTACTGCCAATAGAATCAGGTTCGGATGACGTAATACGCCATAGTAATGTTCGCACATTTCTAAAGGTGATCATGGTGATAGACAGGGCTTTTGAAATTGCCTTCAGTTGATTTTTCGAAAATAGTTTTTATCGTGTTAATTATAGAAAAGCTCATTTGTATGTGCACGAAATCCAACATTTGTTCAAATGTTCTGACAATGTCAGTCGAAGTGGTAAATTCAATGTCAAAATTAGTTGATAGTGTTAGTGTTCAAAGTGTAAAATACTTTATGTATGTATGTATTTATTCATGGAACTTCATTGACATATTCATCAATATTTTCTTCGAATATAACATCAATAATCAGAACAACAACAACAATAAAAATAATAATAATAATAATAATAGTAATACATGACAAAAACAGAACAATTTATCGTGAGTATAGCATTCAAAACATAAACAAAAACAAAAACAAAATACTCATAACTGATCAACTAGACATGTTCTTTCATGAAATATAAATTATCAGCTTATGTACAAGTAGTGTAAGGTGATGAGAAAAAGAGCCATTAAAAGAATTATATTCATATATATAATTACTATATATAGATATGCCTAATAATAAACAATTTTAAAGGTTACCACGTTGATCAAAAGTATATCGCAAAGAATTGCAAATTCTTTTATGAGAGCATGTTCTTTGAGTGACATTATAAATATGAATTTCTCCAAACTTTTTATGTTTTCAAAGTTATCATTGAGTGCTTTAAGATTATTTAAAAAAACAGTTGAATGAATGAATGAATGAATGAATGAATTTGAAAGAATGAATGAATAAATTTATTTCACAATACTGCAGAAATCTGCCATGAACAATACAATTTAAAGTATACATCGTTCAAATATCGAATACAGATATCATAATCAATAAACAATTTCATTGTAATCAAAAGTGAAAATTTACATTAGTCAATAGAAAAGGCAGTATCATGGAGAAACTAAGGAAAAGCACAGCTTGTTAAAACTAGGTTCCCAAATAAAAGAGAGAATTACAAAGTATGTAATTATGTATACATATACAGATATGGCAGTAAAGAGACGAGACAAGATATGCGTGAAAAATAAAAAAATAAACACACTTAAACATCACTAAACATCAAAATAAAATAAGCATACAATGTATACTAGCAATTAATGTCAGCCTATTGGGTTAATAGAAGTAGAAAATCCAGATTAACATGATATCTGTAAGTATGATTAGAAAGATGTCTTGAAGGAAGGGTTTTGTTTTTGTTATGTTTAGACACAGGCAGAAAAAGCAAATACAATAATGTTATGGACTTATACTGTAAGAGCTAATATGATAATATTAAGATTTCTTTTTAAAAAATCAAGAGAGGAAGCTTGCTTTAGATTTGAATCAAGATGATTCCAATAAAAAGGCCCATTCTCTTCTTATTCTAAACTTCTCACATTGCATGACATAATGGAATTCGTCTCCTAGTGTCTGCATACTACATTCTTCAAAAACGTAAAATATTCGCTGGTACGATATTTTGTAAGGGCGATGATATGTTCCATTTTCACTTAACATATTATGTGAGCTTATGCGAAGTTTGCAGATATTTTGTCTTATGTTTCTATCAGTAAGAATTATTAGATTTTTTTTTCTTTGATGGAACTTTTGAATAATCGGTATGTCCGAAATTTGTTATCCTCTCCATTGTTTTTATCATAGAAAATGTCAAGTTTTATTTGGTTATTAAATATAACCAAATGATTATTTATGTATATATAATCATGATAATTTGAATATGACGTGTTTGTGATGCAGAAACACTTGATAGTTGAATGTTTTCATAGTATGTTAATATAATAATAATAATAATAATAATAATAATAATAATAATAATAATAATAATAATAATAATAATAATAATAATAATAATGGCCACTTAAATATTGCGTTCATATCCGTCACGCTGTGACGCTCATGGCGCTTAGAAATTATTACCCCAGTTATAGCTGAGCCGCCAAAGTAACTAGCGCTCAAGCATATCAGGTACCCATTTACACCTGGGTGGAGAGTGGTAAATGTAGGTTAATGTCTTGCCAAAGGACATTAGTGCCGGGCTGAGATTCGAACCCCGTACCTTGTGATCTTCAGCCCGGTGACTTATCTACTAGACCACAACAGCGATTTGACATTCAATTGTAAAAAGTATTATACATAACAGAGGAGCAAGATATCAGTGTGAGAATGGCAGTCACATATAGTCAAGATACCTAGCAAGCTAGCCTGTCAAACAGGTGAAGAAGAAGGTGTGTTTATATAATCCTGGTACTATTTGTGTGCGTTTAGGTGCATTATATTGTTTTTGTGCCTAAAAATAATTGGTTTTCTTTTTCTTTTGTCTAATGGGCGATCCAAATACTACAGGTTTTTGAGCCTTTATGGAAAGCCCCGCATCATTTTGTATATGTATTTTGATTTATTGTTATTATGTATATTGATTTTATCTTGCGAAATAAATTGAATTGAATTGAATTGAATTCGGGGGGCTACTTCTGAGAAAGCAATACATTTTTCACAATGTAATATAAAACTCATTAATGAAATGATCATTAATATTGCACCTCAAGAAAATAATCAAAATTACATTGTGTAACTTTGGGCGGATTTGAATAAAACACTTTTGATTTATCAAAGTTGGAAGGTAAGAAATCCTGTTTGTTTTTGTTATTGCTCACTCGCTTCGCTCTTTCGCTAAAGCTAAAACCCGGAAAGTTGATGAAATGTGCCCCGTACGCTTTATGGTTTGGGGAGTTATCTCCCAACTTGACGAAATTTATGCTCTGTTGCACGAATAGCCAGAATTTCGAAAGAATCCGAAATTGCTATATGGCCAGTTGCATGCCCAATAGGAAAGGACAGTTATCTCGGGAGGGTATTGCAAAAAACACAATTGTCAGAACTAAACATAATACCAAGTCTGAAGACTAGGTAACCATATTCTGAGTAAGGAGGCAAATTGAATGGCCATGAACAGTGGACAATTATCTCAGGATGATATTGCAACAAAAAACAAACAAACAAAAAAACATTTGACACAACTAAACCTATCAGAATCAAGGATTAAATAATGATGTTTCGTGCAAGGAAACAAATTAAATGCCCAAAAGGGGTGGACAATGATTATTATCTCGAGCGGATATTGAAAAAAAAAAAAAACATTTGCCACAACTAAACCTAATAACAGACATATAATTTACAGTAATCATGGTTCGCGCAAGGGAGCAAATTGCATGCCCATGATGTGTGGACAATAATTTTCTCAGGATGATATTGCAAAAACAATTTCATACAACTAAACCTAATACAAGTCATGTAATACCAAACATATGAACTAAATAATCACGTTCGTATAGCTATAGGAAGCCAATCGCTTTCCCAAGAGGAGTAATCAATTATCTCGGGGGGCTTCTGCGAGAAACCATCTGACATTATATCATGGTTGATAACTGGAATAGAAGAGGAATACGGGCAGTGCAATGAAAAAGGGCTGCAGCCTACGAGACCGACAGCCCACTGGACCGATATCCCACGAGTCCGGCTATCGGTCTCATGCATGGCTTTCTAGCCCCCTTTTAGAGGATTCACTAGACCGACAGCCCAAGAAACCGACATTTCATATCTTCCCTTATGTATTTCTTTGTTTTGTCGGTCTCATGGACCTCTTGAAATTTTCTTCTGTTCTATATTCTTAACGCATTTCCTTTGTTTTGTCGGTCTCGTACGCCGTCGGTCTAGTGAACTTTTTGTAAATGTCGAACTCGTTCTCTCGGTCTACTGGGATGACTCCATTAAAGGGATACTTTGGTAGGCCTGCATGGGCGATTTCCGATGAGAGAGGAAAATATACTCGGAGCTTCGTGTCACTTCGATACAAGGACTTCCATCGCACGTGCTAAAACATGTGATTCATATTGGACCACCTCTGAGATAAGACTGGCTTGTGTTTTAAATTTCGCGCGGTGGGAAAGTAATCAAACATATGGAAAAGTAATTACAGAGCCAGCTCTCTGGTAGAGCCTGGGATTAGTTACGTAATCGTGGCGACAACGAGTCGCGGCAGGGCAGTGCAGAAGCGATGGCTAGACTAATCAACCAGAAGTTAACCGTGTTTTGTATTTGGAAATATTTCAGCATTACACTAAACTTGTTTGGGGGAACGAGGTTACAACCAGTTACAAGACTAAGAGCCCGGGACTGGTTAAACCCGAAGTATTCGCCGAGCTCCAGTTCGGTCAACTTCGTGCCGTCCGATCATTTATGACCTTAGTCCGACGGCCTCGCACAACGGGCGTGCTATGTGTACAAGTAAACGAGCCTTTTGCAAATTCCGCACGATTTCATTTCCCCATGAGTTCTCATTAGACTGCCCCTTTAAAGAGATCAGGGGAGCGTTTCATCAAGCGTTCTGTCAGTGATTTTTACTGACAAATTTGCTCTCAGCCAATCATATGCAAGAATTTCAGTAGCTTATAACAGTTGTCGGTAAAAATCACTGACAAAACGCTTGATGAAACGCTCCCCTGGTAAAAATGGTCAAGGTGAAAATGGCTTCCTCGTTATTTTTATTCGTACGTGGAAGAACGTCATAGCAGCAATGTCACATAAAAAGGGATTGCTCATTATATGCCCTCATATTCCAAATTAAACAACTCATAATGGTTTGAAGCTTTGGACAATATTTTGATATCATTATGTACATGAGTTTGTATGTCTGGTCTCACATAAAGCTGCATGTAATCATTACAGCTGCTCCGACGTATACTCTGCTTATAATTTCGTCAAAGTCATATATGGCCGGAATTCACAAAGGTGGTTTCAATTCAGACCATGGTTTATGCAGATTTCGTGTTATAAATACGCTTCATTTATGGAAATTGATTTAAATAAACCATGGTCTGAATTTACATAAACCATGGTCTGAACCATGGCAACTAGCGTAATTTTAGCGCTTTTGCCAACCACGCGCGACCGGAGCGAGTTCATTATTGGATCTTTTTAAGTGTACGCGCTAAATCAAGCGTATTTATACACGAAATCTGCATAAACGGTGGTCTGAATTGAAACCACCTTTGTGAATTCCGGCCATAGGGTTGGAATTAGGGTTGCAATTTGGTTTAAAAATTTAGTGCAGAGTTAGGGTTACGGTCAGGGGCGGATCCAGAGTGGGGGCCCGTATGAGAATTTTGGAGTAAAAAGACATCCCCAAGTTGCTGATGACCGCCCCCCCCCCCCTTTGTTTTTGTTTTTTGTTTTTTGTCTTAATATGATTTTTGCTTTTCCGAGATTTTGGAGTAAAAACACACCTCAAAACCCCGATGACTTTTTTTCTTTTTCCCCCCTTTTTTTTTCCTTGTCACAAAATGAATATTTGGCCTCCTCCTTCACAGAACCCTGGATCCACCCCTGGTTAGGGTTAGTATAGTGTTCGGTGAAGGGTTAATGGTCAAAGTTGGAAGTAAAGGGACAAGGAATAAGAAGTTATGGATGTTTGTAAAATGAGATTACTAAATCCATGCGAATTTCAAATTAGCAGTTTGGTCAGTCGATTGTGACATATTAGCGGTCAACTCCCCCATTTGTTGTACACTAGATTACATTGGTTTGCGTTTTTCTCGGCCTAAGCGCCCTTTTTCCTCGGGGCAGTGCTCAAAAGACATTGTAGATGGCATTACTGAGTAATACATTTTAAAAAATTAGATTAATTTAATTAAATTTATTCGTTATGTGTGTTGCAGCAAATGGGGGAGTTGTCCACCACTACATCAGAGTGCCATTACCGATTGTGCCAATTTGAAATTCCCATAACTTTCGAAAATTCATAACTTTCTTATTGCTTATTGGATTTCGTTCAACCTTTCACCAGTCTGCTTCTCTGATTTTTTCTCTTTCTTTCAGAACAACTAGCAATTAAGGTTCAATTTTCCCTTTAATAACAAATTTTAAAATACTTAACTGGCCACAAACATATGTCGGGTCTAGCGCCCCTAAGGAGTCAATATTTACCCCCAAAAATGCTTCTCACTACACTGGGCGTTAAAAAAAAAAGGGAAACCAAAATTTGACAAATTACTGTAAAAGAACTTCATGTTTACCAACAATGGAATTCATATCATATAGAAGAGTAATTCATATTCTTTCACATGGTAACTTGTTTAGGTTTCCAGGGTCATGCATCACTGAACACCACTGTCTTCAAAATTCTGACCAGTTGGTTCACTTTCTTGTAAAACAGGCATGGTGTTAAGGAGATGCCTTTTGTGTAACGACCTGGGAGCTCCAATTCTAATTGTGGATGATTTTCTTCTTCAAATTTGTGTTAATGAATATTATTCAAGCAAGCTTCAGGATTTTTGCCTTGTAAAACTCTTTTCAGATAGGAAACTTTTGCAAAGAAGACAATCTGGGTGAATTTTAACAAGGTTGCATGCCAAAGGACCAGTGCGAACCAAAAGGATTGCAAGATCACAAAGCAAAGAAAATCGAAGTCCAAGAGCATAAAGAAGGAAAATCAAAAACTCATACATGTGTTTGGAGATTTGACTTTGCTGATTTTCAAAAATGTTGGCTTTTTGTTGAAAATGCAGCACTCATAAGACAAAGTAACGAGCATGTTCTCAAATGTTCTCTGAAGACCTCACTTCTTCTTGGTCAAATTTTATGACTAACAACTCATTCCATGCTTTGTGAAGTTCCTACGACTCTTTGTTAAGGCGTAAACTCAGTCATAATGAGATTGCTTAATAATGAAGAGCACCACGCTAGTTAACAAAGCCATTCAACCCAAGAACATGCCTATTATTTATTACAAGAAGGTTAACCAACTAGAATTTTGCACAAAATTTTGAAGACAATGGTGTTGATGCGTGATCCCGGAAACCTAAACAGTAACTACTTTAAAGCAAATGAATTACTCTTTCATATAATATAAAATTAAACGCCAGTAAATAAACAATCCAATTAAAGGAAATTTTCAAAGTTGGGTTTCTCTACAGTCTAATTAATACATTATCGAGCATCATTTTCTTAATCTTTATTGTTTTTATCTTTACGAGGTTCTAGATACTGCTTCAGCTTCACTAATTAGCAATTGTGTGTACTGGCCTAATGAGTAATGTGCGAGCGAGTGAAGCAAGCTAGCAATATTTTTTTTCTTCACATATTAGTAGGAAAAGGGGTGCGTATAAGAGGTAAAAAGGGGCAGTTATCAGAATGGGAAAAGAGGAACTTATATTAAATGGGCACCTATCAGCAAAAAGGCACTTATCAAAGGAGAAAAACATATTAGAGAGAAATTAGAGGGCAATTATTAGAATTGGAAAGGGTATTTTTTTCAGAAGGTTAAAGGGGAAATTACCGGAAGAGGAAAGGATACTCATCAGAAAGCAAAAAGACACTTTTTTTTTAAATAAAAAGGGCACTTATCAGAAAGAAAAGGGGGCACTCATCAGAAGTAAAAATGCCACTTATCATTAGAACAGAGCACTTATTAGAAATAGAAGAGGGGCATTAATCAGAGTTTTAAAAGGGCACTTATCAGAAGGAGAAAAGGGGCACTTATGAGAAGGGAAAAGAGGGCACTTTTAATAGTAAAAATGGCACTTATCAGGGAGAAAGGGGGCATTTTTCAGAAATGAAAAGGGGTACTTTGGGGGTACTTGAAAAAGTGCGGGGCACTGTGCCCCCTGCTCCCCCCCCCCCCCCCCCCTACCCCCGGAGTGCCGCCTCTGAATGTGCCCATCCAAGCATGAAAGTTCAGAACTTGATCTCAATTGATGTTGGTAGAATATTATTTTTCTTTGATTTGATATATAAATATATATATATATATATATATATATATATATATATCATATTTTATTGACGGTTTATATGAACATTTTGAACAATAAAGAGTGTCCATTTTCGTCTCTTGCTGAGTGTGTGTATATAATATATAGATATATACAATACAAAAACTGGTAGTTTTTTCATATATCTTATATGCATTACCTTTTTATTTGATTTCATTTCATTTATTTCCACAACTGGAAGATGTTTATTATACTGAGCTGTTATTATGTATTATCCTTTGTATTATGCCATTTGATTTATATACTTATATTTTGCTTTCTCATGTACAAATGTAAACCGATCGTGGAAACAAATAAAATCAAATCAAATCAAATAACAGCAAATTCATTATGCTCATAGAAAAACCAACGATTAAGAATGATACTAAATCTGGCATATAAATTCGGTTTTGAAACAAAATGAAATTTACGTTATAAGTGATAAGTAATTTAATGCTAGCTGTATTGTAGATGAAACCTTGCAAAGCAAAGCTTGTAATTCAAGTTCCCTAACAAATATATGACAGTATCATTTAAATAAAATAAGGCATAAAAGGATATCTAACGACAGACGATACAAGACCACACAGAACGGCATAATACATCAAGACAACACAAGGACAAGTATGGGGCATTCATTATGTTTACAAATATGTTTACAAATTAAACTTTGACGAAGAAAATTCAAAGAGAAAATGACTCACGCAATGTACAATTAACGGCATGGGGTAGACGAATATGATAATAGCCGCGATTGTGTCTACAGCAGACGTAGAGGGGAGTGTTCCGTCTAAACGCAGGTCACCTTGCCATACTTGTATTTTACCCGCTTAATTCGGATGTAATGTGATCCTTTAAAGTTCATCGAATATGCGGGTTATTGTCCCCGTCCTTTGTTGGCCAGGCCTATACTTATTCATGTGTGTCTAAATTTCACGGGGTTATTTGGAAGGGCATAAGCATGCTACTAGAACTGTTTACTAATTTTATGCATACTTCTTGAACAACAGTTTCTCTTGACGACTCAAAGACTTGCCAGAGACTTGCCCGACATAGCAACAACTAATGTACTCTAAATGGATTCCATCCATAGAGATGCCACTATGCATAGCAGGTGCACTAAATAGTTGGTAACTATAAGGATTCTGGAGAGAAACATGCATAAATTGAAATGCAGTACTAAACAGGTCTCATATTACAAAGTCTCTGCCAGTGGCAAAGGGGTACTGTTTGACTTGCTATAGCACGCATCATGAAACTTATGATTTACTCTACGTTTGCCAGGGACCAGCGCTTCTACAAGCTCTGCTTCTGGTCTCTGTTTTCATTCTCATTGTTGTATAATTACGTTAATTACGTTGTCTTCAATTTTGTTATTATTTTCTTTTCCTACAAATCAAATGTTGATGCTCTTTATTTTGCTTGCAATGATTGAAAATGTTTCTACACTTAGTTTCGTTGTCAATTGTTTTAACATTGTTAACTGCAAAATTATTACTTTGAAAAATGAAGAAGAAATGAAGAAAAAAAATCTAAATCTAAAAAAAGAGGTCTTTAAAAAAAGAAGAAATAGTATGTAGGTTTTTATTTAAAATTACACTACATCAGGTAGGTGTATAATCGAGCTTATATTGAGTATTCACACTGACCATGCAGTATTACTAGAAAGAAATACATTGTCTGTTTGGAGCCAAAAGGGCGTTAACTCCTATACTTTAACCCTTTCAAGACAATTGACCACATTTTGTGGTTTGGCTCAATAACTTTTGATTCAGAGCTCTACAAATATACCACATGCATGAGTAGAAAGAGCAAAAATTTCTGCACACACTAATGAATTTTTGTTTCATGACCATATTGCGTTTGATGCCAGGAATTTTAAAAATGAGAATAAGTTTTGAAATCCTTAAATTGGCAACACATTGAGAGGTTCAAAATCATTGATTTTCATCAAAATTGGCAATTTTTTCAACTTTTCGACAAAATTTTAACCCTGTTAATTGTTCTCAAAGACATTACACCTCATTAGAACCACGCAGCACTAAAATAAAAACATTATTGTTGCCAATTTGAAGATCGAAATGTGATCAATTTAGCCCTTGAATAATTCCTGTCCTGAAAGGGTTAACACAGAGTTAACGCCTCTCTGGCTCTCAACAGATATACTTTGTAAGTTTGTAGGCAGGCATGCTGAGTAATCATGCTATATCGTTGGTAAGTTAATCACTTTTCAGTAGCGTTTCACTTTTATACAGTCAAGTTTGGAGTAGCGTTACCAGTTTTCTTAAACATGTTAAAGTGTAGTGAGAACTATCTATTTACTGATAAAGTCACATTGGTTAACATTGTGCCTCCCAGTGCAAATGTATATTACCAAGTGTATTAGATATACCGAGAGGGGAGAAGGAGGGAGTAAGATGGAGAGAGAGGGGGGCAATAGAAAATATATGGCCTATAGAGCATAGAACGTCTTAACTGCCTTAAAGTAAGTCTATATTTCGCAACTCTCGCGTAAAACTGTTATCTCGCTTCCGCTTGCCATTATAGATGTCATTACCACTTACCGTCTACCTGGGCATGCTGGGCATCTAGCGATTCTCTAACCTTATAGACTTGTTTCTCTCCCTCAATACCGACAAGAATTGACGAATTGAAGTCTGTACTTCAGACCTTCTACTTGCTCGTACCCGTTACGAGAGGAGGTGTTTTGAAAGTGAAAATGTAAACGGAAATATATTTAATCGAAATTGAATTTTAAAACAACTTATGAGTTGCAGGTGATCATGGAGACTAGAATACGATCTCGAATTCGAACGATTCTAGCACGACTTCAGAGAAAAGGTTGATTTTCAGTAAAGGTGTATCAAAAATTATAATTCATTGGCCCTGTTCAGTCTTTTAAACTAACAAAATATCATACAAGATATACATATTGATTCAATGATTAAGCATAAAACAATACAAAGGGTATACGAAGAGTACATAACGGATAATTATTGACCTAACATATACAATGAAACGGAGGGTCATATGCTAAGAAAGCAATGCTTGTATGATGCATGCCCCAAAGACTTAGTTACATCATAGAATTGTGGTCAAACAAATTATAACAATTGGATAAATAGTGGCGAAAATTACAGACAAATTTACGGTATGCCTCCATGGGTTTGTAGGAAAAAGAAAGAGGGAGAGAGTAATAAAAAGGAAGAGAGGTTGAGAGCAGAAGCAAAAACAGGGTCCGCTCGCTATTCATAAGGACCGCTATTCATTTAACACGCGTTATGAATAGCGGTCCTTATGAGTAGTTATGAATAGTGGTCCTTGTGAATGGAGGTCATTATGAATAGCGAGGTAATTTGCCTGTTTTGTTCGCTATTTAGAAGGACTGCTATTCATACAAAACCGCTATTCATTTAGTCACGCGTTATGGATAGCGGTCCTTATGAATAAGTGGTCCTTATGAATAGCGAGGTTACCCCGCAAAAACAGGGTCGTTAGGCACGTGTTCACAGGAAAACATGAATTAATTTTTTGTATTATTATTATTATCTTTTTTTTTTTGTATTAGACTTGACCTGGTTATAGGCCTATGCATGGTTATAGGCTGAATAGATATATTTTTTAAGTTTGCGTTTAACCCTTTCAGGACAAGAATTATTTAAGGGCTAAAATGATCACATTTTGTTCTTCGAACTGGCAACAATAATAATTTTCTTTTAGTGCTGCAAGGTTTTAACAAGGTGTAATATGTCTTTGAAATCAATATACATGGTTAAAAACTTTGTCGAAAAGTCGAAAAAACTGCCAATTTTGATTTTTAAAAAGAAGGATTTTAAAGATTATTCTCGTTTTTAAACTTCCTGGCATCAAACGCAATGTATGGTCATGCAACAAAAATGGACATAGTTTGTGCAGAAATTCTTGCTCTTTCTGCTCATGCATCTGGTATATTTTTTAGAGCTCTGAATCAAAAGTTATTGAGCCAAACCACAAAATGTGGTCAATTTTCTCGAAAGGGTTAAAGTTATTAAGACTAAGGGATTCTTTAATTTCTTTGTATATCACATAAATACTCTTCTATGAGTTTGTGTGTAAAGTTTGGGCCAAATGGCACAATGGCACATTGACTATTACTGTCATTGCGGAAGAATATGATAGTTGAAATGTCCCATGAAAAGAATTGCTCTTCAAATACACTCATATTCGAAATATGATCACTTGAAATAGCATAAAACTTTGGGACTAAATTTTAAAACCACATAATGTTTGTCGTCTCTTATCCATTTCTGTATGCACTATTTGTCACTGTTTTTCTTTTCAGCAAGATTGTGTGCGGGTGTGTGTGTTTGTGTGTTTGTTTGTTTGTTTGGTTGTTTGGGTTTTTAACACTTTGATGATTCCAAAACCCTACAATGTACACTAATTATTTTATACATAATCAATCTTTCCCAATAATTACTCGACATTTTCTTTCACAGTGCAGTCCCATGACCAGTATTCAAATTTATCTTACTTTTAACTCTAAGCATCCCACTCACCTTACTGCCCGCCAGGGGCGGCGCCAGGGTATTTAAATAGGGGGGGGGGGGGCAAAATGACGCGTATAGCAACGTCGCACGTCGAGGATCTTGAAATAACAAATAGGACTATAACAGTTATGTCATAATTGCATGGCCTAGCCTTCTCTTCTCCATTTCCCCTTCTCTTTCTCCTTTTTCCCCCTTCTTCCTCTCTTTTTTTTTTTTTTTTTTTTTTTTTGCTCTCTTGAAAAATGATAGGGGGCGGCCGCCCCCCTGCCCCCTGTAGCGCCGCCCCTGCTGCCAGCTAACCTCTCGATTCGGGACTGGGAACAAGGATTGATGAAACGACACCTTCATATGCAGGAAACACTTTATTATTTTCGACTCTCGCGCGCATAGAAGGAACCCACCTTTCCGGTCTTTTCGCTCCATATCATACTTCACATATGGGAATAAAATTGGTTAAATGACTTGTGATAGGAAGACTTCCTCACTCAAGCCACGTTCACATATGAAGCGGTTAGCCCCTTTTTATATTTTATTTTTGTTTGCATGTCAGTGAAAAGGCAAGCGGTGAAAAAAAGGTAGATGCGCGCACTCACTTAAAGGCTTGTTCAAATATGCCGCGGTAAATCGCGGCCGTTTACCGCGTTTTTTTTATTTTTTATTTTTTATTTTTTTATTTGTGTATCTTATAACACAGGGAAAAGTGAGTATGCGTAGGACCTTCGTCATGTTTGGTGTGAGAAGCTACTTTGTTCTTAATCCTCACTTGCCATTCATTTACACGTAAGGAAAAAAGCGCTGCGGTAATTCTCGGCAGTTTACCGCAGCATGTATGAGCGAGCCTTTATTTGCATGTCTCAAGGGCTGGCCACATTTTGTCCTTTAACGATAACGATAACGATTCTTTTTTTTTATTATTTTTTTTTATAAAGCTACACCCTAGCGCTGCCCTACTATTAACAGCCTATATACTCACACGTGCACGCCATATTGTAGAGTGTACCTTAAATTGAAAATCTCGTTATCGTTATCGTTATTGGACAGATATGACCTGCCCTTTAGGATACAGAAATGTGAATAGTTTACGCTTATTTTTTTTCCTGGGCGGTTTCCCGCGGCATATGTGAACGGCGCTTAACTTTGCAAACCGGATGATCGTGGATACTAGTAGGATATTCGCTTCCCTCGTTCGTGGACATTATCTTCTATGCAGTACAAGGATATACACTGGTCATACTGGTAATGGTGGGATATAATTATGCTCGTTGAATATATACCATGTATACCGGCGTGCCATGGAGGCAAATGCCACTAATGTACTCGTGGGATAAAAGCTAATGGAATATAGCCATTTATGCTTACGTGCATCGAATATAAGCTTGTCGTCTGCATCCCTTGCAAGCAGGAAATGACATGGTAAGTCCAAGCTGTTTTTGTTCAATAAGGTATCGACCAATTTTAATATTTTGATGACATAATTAAGTTGAAAGCCCGACTATTACTGGAGCTTAGATCAGACTTATTATCAAGTAAAGTCACATACCAACTTTTTGTGTGCCCTGGTTGGTTTTCAGGGTAGATGATTTTCAGTTTATAAACATTGATTCAAGATTTCATGAATACTTCAGGAGAGGTGTACATGTATGCTGACACTACATTCTTAACGACAAATGTTCTTATAATTTAATGTCCCTTTGTACATGCTTTTTGTAATTTTTGTTAAAGGAAACCAAAACCCAAGGAGAGAATCAATGTTATTGGAAAGTGAGAATTCAGAGAAGCAGTTTACAAAAAGTTTCATTAAAATTGGTTAAATAATGAGAGAGTTATGGAAGTTTGAAAAGTCTCGTTTTACTTTCTATGGGGATCCTCAAATTGGCAAAATTGCTTCAAAATGGCTGATTTTGTGAACAACTCTCCATTTGTTTTGTACACAGATTTTCAGATTTTCCCCATTATCTCTCAGGGTGCTCCTTGTCTCCTCCTGAACTCGACATATGTGGTGTAAAATACATTTTCCCATTATATATGTTGAGCTCAGAAGGAGATTAACTGCACCTTGAAATATAATGGGGAAAATCTGAAAATCTGTGTACAAAACAAATGGAGAGTTGTTCACAAAATCAGCCATTGTGAAGCAATTTTGCCAATTTGAGGATCCCCATAGAAAGTAAAACGAGACTTTTCAAACTTCCATAACTCTCTCATTTTTTAACCAATTTTAATGAAACTTTTTGTAAAGTGCTTCTCTGAATTTTCACTTTCCAATAACATTGATTCTCTCCTTGGGTTTTGGTTTCCTTTAAGTGTCCGGAAACACGACGCCCTCCCCTTCTTTATACTTATGATGTCGATTTATGTTCATTATTCCAAGATACCTGCCCCCCCCCCCCCCTTTCATAAAACTTGTTATCAATAACATGCTACGATATTTGTTATAAGCTACTGAAATCATTGCATCTGATTGGCTGAGAGCAAACTTGTCATAGAAAGGTGGCAGTTGTCAAGTTTTATGAAACGGGGCCCTGGTAACGCATGTGCCGCCAAATGACCAATTGCCATGGACCTGCCCATTATTGCATAGCATTTTAAAGAATGTAGAATAAACGCATGTATGGAAATAGATATGGAACGAATATTAAAGCTGGTAAAAAAAAAATCAGATAGTTTTTTCAAATATATACAGTCATGTTAGCTGCACATTTTGGAACATACTTTATAGGCTTCTCCTGTGCTTTCCTAATTCCCAGAGGAAAGCCATTTTTTTCATTTTACTTATGAATAATAAGCATGAATAGAGAGCTGTATATAGTTCTTGGTGAGGTATATGCCCTGAAAATTAAGGAATAGTTTGATAATACCTTTAACCTTTTCAGGACAGGAATTATTCAAGGGCTTAATTGATCACATTTTGTTCTTCAAATTGGCAACAATAATATTTTTCTTCTAGTGCTACATGGTTCCAATAAAATGTATTGTCTTTGAAAACAATATACATGGTTAGAAACTTTGTCGAAAAGTTGAAAAAATGGCCAATTTCAATAAAAAACAATGATTGTTAATCTCTCTGTATGTTGCCAATTTAAGGATTTTAAAGCTTAATCTCCTTTTTAAATTTCCTGGCATCAAACGCAATATGGCCATGTAACAAAAATGGATGCAATGAGTGCAGAAATTTTTGCTCTTTCTACTCATCCATCTGGTATAATTTTTAGAGGTCTTAATCAAAAGTTATTAAGCCAAACCACAAAATGTGGCCAATTGTCTCGAAAGCGTTAAAGCAAGGTGAGTCTCTTTTATATCAGAGACGTTTGAATTGGCAATGTTCCCTGCATTCTTAATTCTGATGCATACAAAATAATTATTGTTCTTTCGAACTATAGAAATCCTACTAGTGGAACATAATACTGTCACGTTTTGATAATTTTGAAAGAAATTTAACCTAAAATAATATTTTTAAATGTTCAATAAAAACCTGTGCTGGCTGTGCAAAGCGGCTGAGAAGCAGGTGTTTGTTGAGTTAAGGAATAAAGTGATAAATGTTTGTGAAACTTGGCATGTTTGGTCTGAGTATGCCCCAGGCAGAAGACATATAGAACTGCGAAGCATATGTGACTGTGAACACAATTTCGAAGGTTTCCTGTTAGAACTCACATAGGAACTGATAGCATGTCTGCTTTTGCGAACAAACACAGTTTATTTTTGTTCCTCTCCTTTTTTTTTTTTTTTTTTATAGCACGTGTACACCTGAGATCTGCATGCGGGCACCCATGCGAGTGGAATAGAGAAGCACGCATTTCATTTCGGATCAGTGGCGCTTGTGGATCATAGTAACGCGGTGCCAACATTTACCAAAGAAGGTGCTGTACGTTAGCGAACTACCCATGGATCGATGTATATGTATGTATAACCTTGCGGGAAAGAATACGACTAATACCTCCGTCACATCGACTCCACACCGACCGATTCTTGGCCATTCGCTATATGTTTGTTTTTGTTGGGTGTTTTGTCTGTCTGTTGTCGTCTTGTTAGTGTGACTGAAGTAGAACATGCATGGGATGCACACCAGATTGGGTTAGTCTGGAATCACCGACGTCTCCAGTTGGCCAAAGGGTTAGCAGAAACTATATGAACACCAGTATGACGGCTACCATCTCTATTTCCTCTCGTTTTTATCTTATCATGAGAGTCATGGCGAAGGTAAGTTTTTTTTTTCTTTCTTTCTTTCTTTTTATCCTCACATCATCTTCATGATTAAACAAATTACTGATAGATTTTTGTTACCCGACTGCTAAGAAAGCAGGTATAATGCTTGTACTAGGTAATCACGGGAGGTATGGCTTTAAGTCCTATACATCTGGGGAACTTGGTCTTTGAAGATTGATGCCTTTCGAAAGTTATGAGACCAATGCTGTACCACGCCATCACACTTCCTGTAGCGAGGATGATTGATAATGCAAGCTAGCATTTATTTCGCTCAATGGGCACATGGGAGGTAAAGGAATTTCACAAGTTAAGCCTTTTTTTTTTTTTTTTTTTTTTTTTTTTACTGCTTTAGCATGGCGTAGATAAATGGCACCCTCCCCCCCCCCCCCCTGAAAGGGTCAGGGGTTACACTTTTTCAATTTGGAAAATTTAGGGTACATAATCTTTCTTGCACATGCATGGAAGCCTGAAATAATCTAGCTAGGGGCCCGTTTCATAAAACGTGTTAATGTCAATAACAAGTTACAATAGTTGTTATAAGCTGGTTTAAATCAACTTTGTATATTTTTCTAATGCGGAATTTTTCTGCTGCGACTGTACATACTACATTTATATCTGAACACCCACTCTTATTAGTTAAATGGAATAATTCAAGGGACGCATGTAAGCGTGAAACCACCGACCAATGTGTCCTTGCCTTTCCCTTCGCCAGGTTACGCTATTAGCCATACTGACTTGCGTATAAGAATTATAAAAGGCAAAGGTTGTTTGTACCAGAGTCTAAAACCAAGTGAGGAACATACTGGGTAAATGCTCATGATAATTGTTTAATCATCATTAATTTATACTACAACACTGTCTTTCTTGATGGAAAGAGGTGAAAATATACATACATATATATTCATTTATTTATTCATAAAGAAACAAAAGTTATTTATGCAGCATCACTTTCAGAGTGATTCTTCTAAAATTCACAGAGTGGGACCTCTCCATGCTTTAAAGATGTGTGATTATTTAGGATCATTTTGATACTATATGCTGACTACGAACTGGTGTGTTCATAATGCTTTGAGTATTGTACGCGAGCAATAAGTATGATTGCATGAAACATATTAACAGGGTGCACAAGCACAATACCAAACACAATGCTACTTTCTCGCTTCAGTAATTACACCTCGTTCACACCTCGAAACTGCCCAAACACCGACTCCAAACCGACCGATACTTGGCCATTCGGGGTAATGTAAATGTTTGATCGGTCTGTTATCGGTCTGGCGTTGGTCACGTTGGTGTGACTGATACCTCAGTCATACCGCCTAAACGACTCAAAATTGACAATATCTTGATCATTCCTTGGAGTGGAGGTGCCGTGGTCCAGTGGTTTAAGGCGCTTGACTGGAGATGCGAAGATCGGGCGTTCGATCCCCGGCACGGCACTTATGCCCTTGAGCAAGGCATTTTATCTACATTGCTCTTTTATCGTACATCAAATAAATGAAGTGCTATAGGCATATTGATACCAGCGTGTGCATATGTGCATGTGTGTATAAAAAATAAAAAATAAAAAAATCCTTGTATAGTCATTTTACGTTAGTGTGACTGGGATGTGAGTGAATATACCACAGATAAAACACCGCGTTGTTTGCTTTGTATTTCCTATTGCCTTTTCCCTCTGAAACAGACTTGGTATATAGAGACGTCAGTTGATAGTTAACGCGCAGGATACAATGGAAAGTGCTAAGGTCATGAAGTGAATTTATACCGCCTTTCCTCTTATAAGGTCCACTTACACTAGGGTTAAAACTATAGGTATTATAAAGATAATAATAATAGTTTTAATTATGATAATGCAACACACATTGTTGCGCTATATGTCTAGTTAAACTATTCCAAGGCACTTTATGAAACTATAAGAGAAGAGCAAGACAGAAAAAAAGAAGAAAGATGATAATAATGACCCGGGTAGTCTCATTAGGCTTATTACTGTTCTTCCTAAGGGTCCTCCTACCACTAATAATACCCCAGTATATCCACATCACACACTGGAATCGAGAGGGACTAATGTTCAAGGGTGTAAGCAATGAGCAAAAACCGAGTCCAGGCCAGGACCTCTCGTGTATGAGTCCAGAGCATTTACATATGTTATACCGCAGTGTTCCCACAAAACATTACAACCATATCGGGAGGTTGGTTATACGACACATGTTCGGGCGACAAGTGCGCCGCGGTCAGTGTGCTAAATGAACCAGCCCTGGACCAAACGCTATACCTGATCTTAACCCTAACTCCAAGTCTAAACCACATTTGCAGCCACAACCCTAATCTGGTATCCAGACAACTACTCCCTGGATGATTACCCCGGGGACAACTACCCCCAAGGACAATTACCTCCCCGGACAATTACCCAAGGACAATTACCCCCAGGAATTTTACCCCCCCCCCCCGGACAATTACCCCCGGACAATAACCACATGACGATTACCCCAAAAGAATTACCCCCTGGGACAATTACCCTCAGTTCGATTATACTAGGAACCCCCCCCCCCCCCCCCACCCCACCTCCACCTGTAATTGTCCTGGGGTAATTGTCTTGGGGGTAATCGTTCTTGGGGTAATAATGTCGTGAGGAGTAATTGTCATAGGCCTGAGGCGGCGGAACGTCGGACTTGGACAATGGAAGTGGGGGCACATTTTGTCTGCCAAACAAAACAAAGCCCCCCCCCCCCCATCCCCACCCCTTCTTCATCGTCCGAGTCCGACGTTCCGCCGCTCCTGTCCTGGGGGTAATTGTCCAGGGGGTAATTGTCACTGGGGTAATTGTCCTAGGGCTAATTGTCATTGGGGATGTCATGGTGAGTAATTGTCCTGGGGGTAATTAACCTGGGGATAATTGTCCTGGGGCAAATTGTTCTTGGGGTAATTGTCCCTGGAGGTAATTGTCATTGGGGGTAGTTGTCCCCGGGGTAATCGTCCAGGGAGTAGTTGTCCGGATACCAGGTAAGGGCTGTGGTTGCAATTGGGGTTTAGATTTGGAGTTAGGGTTAGGAACAGGTATAGTGTTTGGTCCAGGGTTGAGGTAAAGAATTCGGTTCATGTACACTGACCGCGGGGTAATTATCCACGGGTAGTTGTTCTCGAATCCCCTAACCTATATCTTTGAGAAAATAGAGTCAGGAGGAATTGTCGCCAGATCATAAGTTGCATAAAAGCTTAGCCCCTTTGGCTCCTTCAACTTTAAAATGTTGATGTTAGTACAAATTACGATTAGGCCTAATCAGCTGTGTTGTGAATGGGCCTATTCTAATCGTGGTGTAAATGCGCCTATTCTGGTGAATTGTTCAACTATGCAAAGAAAAGAGTGCAGGTATGCACCATATCAAGGTCTTCTTTTTTGTCTCTCTCTCTCTTCAATGTTTTCAATAATAGGTTCAAATAATAATTGATATGAGTTACTGAAGTCACTGCGTTCGATCGGCTTATCACCAGTTTTTTTTAATTTTTTTTAAAATATTAAAGGTATTAGATAGTTTTGGGAAGCCCTCAAAATCTTTTCGTGAGATTTCTTTGATATTACTTAATAAATAGCAGGGTACTAACATAACTAAGATGCTGTGAAGTTTTTTCCTCCTCAAGTGAAATATTTATCGAATTAGAGGTGAAAAGAATAAAAATCCCTGGCCCAAAAAAGAGGGGATGTAAATTCGAACAACGGCCACACACATTACTCACACAAGGATTGCTGTGTGTTATAGAATACGCTACACATTGTGCGAAGCGCTGGTTTATTGTGTGGGGAACCTTCGGGTGGATATGGTCTCAGCGTGAGGCAGTGAAAAGCCGTTACCAAGCGTTTCTTACAGATATTTACACTAAAATTTGTTTGAAATCGTGAATGGAATGTTAAATAATCTCGTACATGTGCCTTATGATAAAAGGAGAATAGTATGTGACTATGTTAGATAAGTTTCTTGCCAGTATGATTTTTGCTACCGAGACTGTCTATGAGCTTTAATATCTCTTTAAATATAGTTCGCATGGTGAAAACGAAGAGTTATAACGGGGATGCAGATGAAGGATAAAGTAGAGGGTTTAAGATGGCTTGTTAAAAAGAGAAACTATTCTCCGTAGTCGTACGTAACTATGTAGCTATCATGGTGTCTCATTTTCGGGTAACGAGGCAGTCCATCTGTAACTTTACTATTTTTATGGTATTTAATGAATATGTTACATTTTCAATATAATACAGTGTCAACATTTAGAAGCTGGAAAGTTGATATTAGGGCAAAAGACTTCAGGCCCATGGCGTATGGTGCCTTATGCTATTCCATTCGTGGATTAACCCTTTCAAGACAACAGACCACATTTTGTGGTTTGACTTAATAACTTTTGATTCAGAGCTCAAAAAAATATACTAGATGCATGAGTAGAAAGAGCAAAAATTTCTGCACACACTATGTTCATTTTTGTTACATGACCATATTGCGTTTGATCCCAGGAATTTTAAAAAAGAGAATAAGCTTTAAAATCCTTAAATTGGCAACACATTGAGAGGTTCAAAATCATTGTTTTTTATCGAAATTGGCAACTTTTTCAACTTTTCGACATTTCTTTTAACCATGTATATTGTTTTCAAAGACAATACCCCTTATTACAATCTTGAAGCACTAAAAGAAAAGTATTATTGTTGCCAATTTGAAGAACAAAATGTGATCAATTTAGCCATTAAATAATTCCTGTCCTGAAAGGGTTAAAGAGAAGGGGACGCAACCTGCCCGAGTCCCCTTTTTGAAATTCAAGTGGCATACCCTTAAACATGTTAAAACACAACCCTAAGAATCCCCTTTCGGGTGATAACCATATTTTTTTCTTCTTTGTTATTATTATTTTTATTATTAATTTATTTTTTGTGCCTTCCAGAAATTCTTCGAATAGTGTGCCCCATCCCCCCGCCCCCCTAGCAAAATCTTGGATCCTACCCTGTGCTTATCGCCGTCCTCCTCCTGTTCTTATTGTACGACGTATAGTACTATATACGCACCTATGGTGATTCATCCATCGGACTGCCGCGGTTTATTCTAATTACAATCGACTGCATTGACTCACTTGTAGACACGGTTCAGTTCAGCCAAATTTGAAAGTGTAATTTCATAATCACTGGCGTAGACGGGGGAGGGGGGGACAAAGGGGGCCTTGGCCCCCCTATTCAGCCCCTGAAAAAAAAAAACGAGAGCGAAAAAGCGGGGAAAGTGAGAGAAAAAAGGCACTACGAGCCGTTACCTTTCTCTCAAAATTTGCTAAAACTTCAGTTTTCGCGCTTCGCGCGGGAAGGGGGAAGTAACTCCCCCCTCCCTGCACCCACCCCTGATACATACAGTGCACTATTGCGTCCAAATAATTGAAAAGCACTCAGGGCGTCGAACTATAACTTTCCGCCTAAAAAAACGAGCCGTTATCTTTCTCTCAAATTTGCTATAAAACGTCAGAGCTTTCGCGCTTCGCGCGGGAGGGGGGAAAGTCCCCCTCCCTGCACATCCCCCTGAGGAGCACCAATTTCGCACGCTTTGCGTCCTCACAACCGTCCCCCTAAAATGAAATACTGGCTACCCGCTACGCCGTTGGATCCTTCACGTCTGCCCCCCCCCCCCCTTGAAAAATCCTGGCTCCGCCACTGTTCATAATTCACATTTCAGAGGAGCCCCACAATTTATTTTTTTAAAAGTGGGTTTACGTTCACACTCGTGCATCCTGTGACCTCAATAATGTATGATCCCGGTGGAACATACTACCTGAACATGTATCAAGTATTCACGTATTAACACGCCCCTGTCATGAACGATTAAAACACAACGCTCAAATCAGATCAAAGTAGACTGGTTCCAGCACTTATCAGGTCCATTCCGAATTAAATTATTTCAAGTGAGTCTGTAGTATAAAGGCTATGCTCTCTTTACTTCTTATCTGGATGCAGATAGTCTATAGATGTATGAAGCCCCTGATAAATAAAACTATTTTCATAAATAAAACTATTTCTCATTTCTTCTGAAATATGATGAGTGTATTTAAACACCATTTAGTGAACATAACGTGGTAAACTTTCAAATAACCTGAACCACTGATTCATGAAGTTTGTTTTAGAAGCAAGTATTCAGAAATTTTGGTGTAAAAATTGTGTATCTGATTCAAAGCATATCATTTTGACAGTGTTTTGTTCCATAGCATGAGTTTATACCATGCATGCGCTATCCGGATATTGAAAAAAAATGCCCATTTGTATCAAAAGAAGTAAGAAAATGAAATTTATTTATCATAAAAATTAGTATGGCGAAAAAAAAGTTCTTTCTATAATAAAATCACACATACAGTACAAGAAGGAATAGCAGATTCTCAACAGTAACGCTGACTTGAGAAAATTTATTCTTTATCTGATTTCTTCTTTTTGTCCTGAAACTTGCACTCATCTATCTTTCTGATTTTTTGTTTTATTTATTTATATTTTTGCTTGCACCCTTGCCAACTTTCTACGGAAGGTAATTTCCCGTTTAAAATCTATATACCATATATACTGTAGATGTAGAAGCCATGCTAGACGAGATACATTACAGTGTTCGTGCAGGAAATGACGGATAGCGCCGTAGACCAAGACGGGTTTTATTTCGGGATTTTCTTCGCTGATAACTTGATCCCCATGGCAACGATTCCCACTGGAAATGATCTGTGGAGAGCTTACAGATTTCAGATTTTGACTGTAAGAGTTGTCATATTGCCAACATCTGAACATCTGAAACTCTGAAGATTAACCACATGTCTAAAAGCTTGCAAGTTTGTCTAGAAACGCACCTTCTTTCCCCTGTAGTTTATCCATATAGTGGGGGAAAAAAATCTTCTCTCGAACCACATCAATCTTATTATATACATACCTAATCTGTTTGGAGCGAGAAGGGCGTTAACTCTGTACAAAAGATGTGAGTGAACGCCCTTCTGGCCCCAAACAGAATTTGACGGTGATTTCGCCCTTGTTTTCATTAGAGACAGTTAAACGATTTTTAAATAGATGTGCACTTCAAAGATGCGTCTTCAACATTTTTTATCGACCGTCGTTGTATATCTTTCACTCATCAGTGCAGCTCCCCGCAATGTTATGCACCAATGATGCGATAAAGAATTAGATTGAAACTATCTACCGGTAATTAGAAACCCACTCAGGTGTGTATACTGAGATCCGTATTAGTATCACTCATCTAGAGATAAACGAAGGTGTCATGAAATGAAATAAAGTTGCCCCCCACACGCACACACGCACACACACACACACCCACACACGCACACACACTTTTTTTTTTCTTTTCATAATTTTTTTTATTCCTTGATTCAGTTTTTCAAAACGAATAATTACAAATTAAGCATTAATTACACAATATAATTCAACATGGCAATAAACACAATACAAATTATATATTTCCATAACGTGCCATCCATAAATAAACAACAATAGTACAATTTAACTGAACAAGGTATAGATTAAAACCTGATAGGTGCAAATTCAAAGTATATAGGGCAATTGTGAATATAATTTCTTTAAAACTGTTTGTGATATTATCGTGTATGTCCTCCTTCCGTCCAACATTCAAAATAATTCCATTTCTTTAGATGTAGACTTATTTCGAGCTATTGCCTTTTTATGTTCATTATCCTTACTTTCTAAAAGTGCATTATAGATTTCTTTCTTTGTTGGGGGCGTTCCTTTTGATCTCGCATTGTATATCATATACTTTATGAGTATAATCAAGTGGTTAATATACATGTGCTTTTCTGATTTTCCATCTAACCCAACCAAAATCTCCTCCCATTTTAAAGTATCTAAGTGCATCAATTTCATTTGTTCCCCTATTTCTTGCCACAATTTTTTAACAAATTGACAATTCATAAATAAGTGGTTGTATACCTCAATTTCCTTTCCACAGAAAGAACATAAGTTAGATGATATATAGCCAAACTGATACAGTTTATCATTGCAATATAGGATACTGTGTAATAATCTAAACTGAAATTCACGTAATTTACCATCTAAAGTGCATAATCTCGGGTCAAAAAGGAAGTCGCAATTCCAGATGTAGTATTTAAATGTGCTATTTCCGCGTGTCTAAACGCAAAGGTTTCCTTTATATTATCTATAAAGATTTTATAACATAATTTAGAAGTCAGTCCTTCATATGGTATTATTTTATCGCTTACTTTATACACACACACACACACACACACACACACACACACCCATACGTCAGCACCCAACATTGCAACACGTTTAACGAGAAATCACAAACTTTATATACTATATACATCTCGTATTGAAGACTATAATTTCCTAATTCATGAAATATTTATATTATTGTAATTATTTTCTAGGACAACCAGACAAGTAATAAAAGAATATGCATTTATATTTATTTACATTTATAATGCTTGAATACAATTTAAAAACTGAATTTTAAAATCGACCGTTTACTTAATTCATTTAATTTAAGAAATTTCCTTTATTTAGGTATCATTGATTATAGCACACTCGAGCTATACATTGAAAGACTTAATTCACCCTTTACGAGGGCCGAGGAATTACAGAGTTTTCTAAATGTTGTATCTCAGTCTTTAAATTGGGCGAATCCAATGCTAAAATATTGTATCCAGCATGTTAAAGCCTTACATGTACAATTTCACGATCGCTGTAAACTTATTGGCACTTTAATGGCGATTTCACTTTAGTTTTTAAAGTGCAGACAACACAAACAGAAATGAGTGCAAGTTACCGATAGGGGACATCAAAGGCCGCCGCCGGCCTTAATTTACATGTATGCAAGTCTCTCTGAGATAGTAAAATGCTCCCAGCTTGCATAAGGCTTTCCCCTACCTCCCCCTCCCCCCCCCCCCCCTTCCCTCTCTCTCTCTATCTCTCTCCCTCTCGCTTTCTCTCTGTCTCCTTGTCTGTCAGTCTCTCTCTCTCTCTCTCTCTCTCTCTCCCTCTCTCTCTCTCTTTCTCTTTCTCCCTTTATATATTTTGCGGCCTCTATTTTTCAACTGTAGCGTACCCCTTTTTTCTTATTATCTCTTAATTTCACTCCCGCCCGCTCTAACAAGTTCTAACCATTATCAACCTCATAAACTTTCTGTCTCATCTTTTTCCTTTCTATTGATTGCTCTATACATCCCACTACTCTCGCTCTCTCGCTCTCTGTTTCACTATTCTTCCCTATAATCTTCAATCTCCATCCTTATGCAAGCGCCAGTCGTATTGAAAGTTTTCATCACCCTTTAGTGTCATATGATTCGCCCTGTCAAAAAGCATGGCAATAAATCAAGGTAAATTCAGAGAAGAGTACTGAGATGCATCTATGATTCATATCTGCCATAAATACATCTGTATTTCTTTCACGGTAGCTTATAACTACAGCTTGTAACAGTAGCTTTTAACTTTTTCATTATACTATAATAGCTTATTATATTATATTCAAAAATGCATCTGTATTTCTCTCACGGTATCATCTTATAACAACGGCTTTTAACAGTCGCTTTTAACATTCTATTTTCTTATACCAGTAGCTTACTATAGATATCAAATTATGTTACATCTGTATTTTCAGGTTGTCTAAACTACAGGTTTTAACAGTTATGGTGTAGCTTTTTACATTTCATTACCTTGTAACAATAGCTGCTGCAGCTGCAGCTGCTCAGTTATTAGAGATTATATTAACAAGAACATCTGTATTTATCTCACGATGTCTTATGGTTTGTAAATTACAATAGTTCTTTATATTTCATCATTATACAAATAGTTTATTAATGATATCCATTATGTTAACAAATGCATCTGTATTTTCTCATTATCTTACAACTACAGGTTTTATCAGCAGCTTTGAACAATTCTTACCACAGTATACAGCTTATGACAGATACCTACATGATTAGGTCAAAGGTTATCAAACATCCATACCTTGGTCTCCAGATACCTCTTCAATAAATTGGCGCCATTTTTGATTCATTAGAAGATTTCTGTTTTAACATATACCTACACTGAAAGAAATCCTTGTAAAATTTTAACACAAAAAGTGTTAAACTTTACCAGAGTTCCGGGTTTTCCGGTATAGCCAACATAAATCTGGTAATTTTTACCCCGTTGCCTGGTTATTTCAAGCGCATCTTCTCTAATCAAATTACCAAATTCCTCGTGAACTAATGCGATTATACACGGAAAATAATTTAAATGTTTAACCAGGCGTTATCTGTGTGTATACATGTATAACGAAACTCATAAGCAGAAAGAATTTAAGAATAAATAGTCAAAAAAATCATATTTTGTATCCATTTTGATGTAGTGCATTATGTGGTTCATCTCTACTATCATAAAATAAATTAATCATTATTATAATATATTCAAATTGGCAACCGGTAACGGAATGATGATAATGTCAATAATAACCAAAGCAAAATGCCAAGTCAACGACTTTTACTGTATATCATGCTTCCGTAAACATTGGTTGCTATGCAGCAGTAATGATGTTGTGTTGTGTCATACATTCCCTGCGGTTATAATGACTCATAATTGAAATGCATCAACATCAAGGGTGAAAGTCACGCTATGAAAATGAAAATGGGGACGATAAACCCAATTTACGCAAAGCTCGTTACCATTATTATATTTCGCAAAAGTTTCCGGACGCATTTTTATGATATCTCATTAATGATTTATAACTATATTATACACAATATAAAGGGAGTAAATACTAAATTAATGTATTAAATGAAACTATATAATGCCATGCGAACCTCGTACTTTAGAAGCACAATTCCGATATTCAGTTTTTAAAGAATTACTTGGTGACAAAGGATATCATGCCAATTTTTACTATGATAGGAGCCCTAGTAAAATCCAGAAACTGTTTAAATAAAGGGCCATTGTATTTTTTTTTAATCAAATATAATCTTTGCATAGAGCACACCGACAAAAAAAAATCTCCAAAAGATTATGAATGAGATAAATTTGGTTACAGTTTGGGTGATTTATAAATGGATGTACATTTTTCAAGAGCAAAAACGATAGACCATACAAAAAATGTCTCTTATTTTTATTAGGACAAGAAGAAGATTAATCAGAAATGAGAAGGCAATAAAAGGTAGGAAAGAAAAAAGATAACAGCAGGAAAAAAATATGATAGAAGACAAGTGTTTAAGGTGCGGGCATCAACACATACTCATGAAGCCTCACACCAAGATCAAAGTCAGAAACACAATATAGATTAATAAAATTACTCAAAACAAACTAGAAATTACCGTGATTTATTGTCTTTAAATTCTTGCTCCGGCGCCTCGCACTGCACGCGTGCCAAGACTTATCATATTATTTTAATATTTTTGGAATAAGAGTCGTAACAAACACGAAGGAGATTATGAGAACAAAGGATATGATTACCAGTCAGATATGAATCAGTAACGTAAAGAAACAGACTGAAGTATAAAAGAGATATCGGATGAGAGAATACAATGTCGAACAAACTTTGGATTGAAGGTCAGAATGTTTTTGAATTACCTTGGATACGTTGATTTACAATAGAGCCCCGCCCCTCCCCCCCCCCCCCCATTATCATCATCATCTCTCTCTCTCTCTCTCTCTCTCACTCATGATATGAGATAAAATAAAATGTAAAGTACTATCAAATGAGCACTAATTACCAATCTGTACCACTCCCCCCCCAAAAAAAAAAAAATAAATAAAATAAATAGATAAATAAATAAATGAAATAAAAATTAAAAAGAAAAATAAATAAATAAATTAATTAATTGAAAAGAAAAATGAATGATATATAATGATATATAATGAAAAATAAATGAATACAAAAATTAAAAAATAGAAATGAAAATAAAAAAGAAGAGTGAACTGAGTTTATTTTAGTTAAAGTATTTTGACTCATATATCGACAGATGGCGTAAAAATGGGGTAATATCGCCATGGTAACAGAATATGGATGATAATCATTCAATCAAGGTTGGAATAGATGGAGATGAATATTTCATCAGAGAGAGTGATTATATGACATCTGATGGTGACAAACTTTTAAGGGAGCCTTTAAATATGTATGACTGTTTAACAGACAGCTCTCGAAGTTGTTCATTTATGGACGAAGAAATTTAATGATTTATGATATCCAGTCTAGCTTGTTTCTATAAGCTAATCAACTATTACATAGTTATAGTTTGGTAGAGTTCGTATATATATGGCCCAATATGTCATTTTTGTATATCATATTTATTGTCATATAGTCAATGATATTTCATTTAATGCAGGGCCATATATATATATATATATATATATATATATATATATATATACATACACACACACACACACACGATATTCAATACACCTTTATGATGCGGATTTAAATTTCTTGTATTTTTTCAGCATTTCTTCAAGCGAAGTTTTTTGGCCGGGCTCTTCTTTGCGTCTACTCTCCTGTGCTTCTATTCATGGTGTCATCTAAACGGGTCTGATGTAGACAAGACTATGCCACATCTCGGTGTTCAGAGGAGTAAACTGTTTGATCTCAACTATGGTGAGTATGAGAGAGAGAAAGAAAAAGGAAAGAGAGCGCGCGCGCGAGGGGGGGGGGGGGGGGGGGTGTCGGAGAGATGACCATATGATGATGACGAAACGACAGCACAGAAGAAATGGGAAGAAAAGGTTGCAAAACAAATCCAAGGAATAAATGAGGATTTTACGGCACAATTCTCCAGCGACGTTAATCTGTAACACTAGTCAAATTCTAAACTTCACTCTTGGACACGAACGTTAAACATATCCTAACTCTAACCCTTTTTACACAATCACTAAGCCCTATATTTTTAACGAAATAAAACCAGAGTAAATGTCATCTGAACAAATGTAATCTGAACAAATGTCCGATCAATAAATGGAGTTTAGTTTAAAACGAGGGATATAGAGGAAGGCTGAAAGTTGATAATATTGTAAAGTTTATATAGTTCGGTATATTCGTAAATAGATCTAACATGTTTTTTTCTTTCTTCTAAGACCAATACACATCGACAAGAAGGACTGAGAAGCAGACTAGGCCATACTCAGGTTACTATGGAGACGGATATAACACCAGAAAACTTCCACCAAATCTTTTTAAACTTGCACCAGAGGTAAGGGATTTCAATATATCAACCTATAGTACGTTTCCTTAAACTGAACCTCCTGAGTAGCGCCGTCTTTCAACAGGATTTGGACAATGTCTGTGCGTCTAATTTTCCCATCATGCATCATTCTTCCTGGTAGAAGCTTAGAATGTACTTGCAGGCAATTTTCTATATTTCCAAGTCAAAAGTAATAGTTTGAATTTTAAAAATGTGTTCATTTTCCAAGCCAGTCGTTAGTTAATATTGAAAATAAAATGCAATTAATCCCTAATTAAAATCTTAATTTAGGAATTACGGTAAGCTGGCGCTGTTCAGATTCTACTCAGTTTAATGCCACTTTACCTTGTACCTTAGTTTGTTTGGCATATTTGAATGTGGCGTTTCATCATCAAATCTGCCTTCTTTCACCTACAGTAATTATCCTCATCCCCCCCCCCACACACACACACCACACTTTCTCTATCTATCTTTCTATCTCCCTCACCCATGATGACAGACTACAAGTAAAAGGCAGAGACACTTCTCTCAATTACATTACAAAATATATGGTGTTTGGGATTGTAGTTTTAAAAAAGAAGAAGAAATTATATTTTCATCGTCGCAGACATACCCTTATAATAAAAATTTGAGGAAATCTTTTGCCTCTCTCGGACTGTATAGTTATGACGTTAAATCTAGGCAGAAACTGCAATCTATCCCATGCGTTAAGCACACCCACTATATTCTGTATTTCGTTAGAAGGTCTGAATATCGACATAATAACTATACGACACATTCCAATGAATATCCGTTAAAGAGCATAAAAACGCAATGAACATCCGTGAGCATACGAGTGCGGCGACTAATCTTAAACGCAAGTCTCTTTTTCTATTTATTTAGAGTGTAATGTCTGTATTTGATTTGATTTGATTTGATTTTGATTTGATTTATTCATTCTCCACTCATGGTTGGATTGCCCTTGTCAGCTAATAGCTGTTTTTCAAAGGGGTCCAAGCCAAAAAATAAAAAGAACATATGAACAAACAAATATAATTATAACAGGCAATCATAAAAATATGAATCATGTACAAAGAACAATATATTAAAACAAAACAAAAAATACATATGAAATTATACACTGGTGAATGTAAAGAGTCAAAACAAGAAACACAACAAAAAAAATACAGATTTATGGACTTGCAATAAGCCTTTTCAGAAGTAATATACAGGAAGTAATATTCCAAGCTGATATTGCTGATATATTATACAGCTATACCACCCTAAACATTCATTTAAAGGGAAGCTTGAGTTCTTGGAAAGGTAAAAAAAAAAATAATAATTTGTGAGCTTTCTCATTCTTATTGGAAGATTATCATAGTAGATATGTCCCCAGAAAAGGATTGCTCTTCAAATACCCTCACATTCAAAATATGACAAGAAATAGCTGGAATGTTCGGGCCGAACATTTGTGTGTAGTCCCATATACATATTTTTGTGTGCAGTGCATGTGACTCTCAGCAGGACTGAGTCAATTTCTTATCATTTTGGTGATTCCAAAACCTTACATCATACACTAATTCTTATGTGCTATGTAATCAACCATTCCTAATTGCTTTGAGATTTTCTTTCACAATATTCAATCTCATGACCAGAACTCAACTTTATCTTTAAAAAAAAAATTGTGGGTTGTTCGTACCCTTTAAGTCATTGATGTTTTGATCTTGGTGAGTTGAAAGAAGAGGAATCGTGATGATGGAAAAGCCAGCAGGGGTTACTTCCATATCTGCTTCCGGTTTACGTATGAATCACGTTATCCATGAATAACTAATAAAGCAGGAGTTAATAGCTATTAATAATGAGCGAACGTTGATAGCTTCAATCCACCGGCATCCTAAACTCATTTATGGTCTGTTAAAAACAGGCATCTCAGATGTGCTAATGCACTTTATACGAGTAATAGTGAATTATGTATCATCAAGGTTATCGTAATATTTGGTTTGACACCTTGCTTAATTACAAAAAGGCGTCATTAAAGGTATTCCCAATCTAGCAATTCAAAATGATGTGGAAGTTGTGGTAGTATGAGGTTTTTAAATCATTAGAACTAAAACAAATTGACGAAATCTTGCTGAAAGTCGCTAACAATGAAAAGCATGGCACGTAATGGATGGGAGTACACAATACATGCGGAGTAGTATCAAGAATGTAGCAGAATCCGTCCTTCGCTTTAAAATTGCTGGAGCATTATGATTTATGAAGAACCCTTCATCTAGTTTGCACAAAGCTTTGTTAATCGTAACATATAACAGAGTGCCTAAACTGCAAGATTATAATTATATACCATGTAGACCGCATGGTCTACTGTACTGCAAGATATAGCCAGGGACTGACAAATTTAGGGTCGGCTCAAGAATTTTTTTTAAATTGTGTTTAGAGATAAAGTTGTTTACTAGTCATGCGATTTCACTGTGAAATGAACTGTCTGGGCGCACTTCGGATAGGTTTATTCAATATGTAGTCCAATAGGATTGATGTATAGTGAGAGATTTTGGAATCACTCCAAACTGCACCCCCCCCCCCCCAAAAAAAAAAGGAAAAGGAAAAAGAGTATACTCTTTCTTGCTAAAAACCACTTGCACTCACGATGGGACTATACACGCATGTGGCATGAACGTTCGGTCTAAACTTATCAGCTTATTCCTTGTCATATTTCGAATATGAGAGCATTTGAAGAGCGAGACTTTTAGGGGACATTTCTACTTTGACATTCTTCCAAACTGAACGAGAAAGCTCTCAAATTATTCCCCCCCCCCCCCCCACCCCATTTTTACCAGGGGAGCGTTTCATCAAGCGTTTTGTCAGTGATTTTTCCCGACAACTGTTATAAGCTACTGAAATCCTTGCATCTGATTGGCTGAGAGCAAATTTGTCAGTAAAAATCACTGACAAAACGCTTGATGAAACGCTCCCCAGAACTCAGCCTCCTCTTTACCCTTTCAAGACAATTGACCACATTTTGTGGTTTGGCTCAATAAATTTTGATTCAGAGCTCAAAAAAATATACCAGATGCATGAGCAGAAAGAGCAAACATTTCTACAGACATTGTTTCCATTTTTGTTGCATGACCATATTGCATTTGATGCCAGGAATTGTAAAAAGGAGAATAAGCTTCAAAATCCTTAAATTGGCAACACATTGAGAGGTTCAAAATCACTGTTTTTTATCAAAATTGGCAATTTTTTCAACTTTCGACTAAGTTTCTAATGATGTATATTGTTTTCAAAGACATTACATTTTGTTAGAACCATGTAGCACTGAAAGAAAAATATTAGTGTTGCCAATTTGAAGAGAAAAAATGGATCAATTTACCCCTTAAATAATTCCTGTCATGAAAGGGTTAAGTGATGAAATAGCGTCTGTTCATGGTGAATACCCTTTAGCCATGATAACGATCTCGTTGAATGAAGCGGAGACCGAAGCGGATGGCGAGTGACAGGGTGATTGGTGATTAGGAAGGGAAGGACAATTATAGACTTCCCCCTTCACTTACTGCCCTTGAACGAGAACTCACGAGATGAGGAGAAAATGGAAGAGAAGGAGTGTGTGAGGGGTATAGTGTGCGTTTGTTTGTATGGGTTCGTTTCAGAGAGAGAGAAAGAGAGAGCGAGATAACGTATGGTACATTAATGACCCCAAAAGTTGGACTTGCCTATTAGAGAGGGGGAGACGGAGTATGTATGCGTGCGCTCGGGTGTGTGTGGGTGTGTGTGTGGGTGTGTGTGTGTGTGTGTGTGAGAGAGAGAGAGATAGAGAAAGGGAGAGGCAATACGGTACAGAGAAAGAGAGAGGGAGAGAGAGGACGGATATGGGTGGTGTCAGCAAATGAGAGACGATGATTCCTGTTAGAGAGGGGGACGAAATGTAGAATGAAAGAAGAGAGGGAGAGAACCAAAGAGATCTATAAAGATAGAAAAGGATGAAGAGAGAGAGAGAGAGAGAGAGAGAGAGAGAGAGAGAGAGAGAAAGAGGAAATAAAGTCGAATTTTCTATGAGCGTGCGCGTCAAAGAAAATGAAAGGGAGAAAGAGAAAGAGAGGTAACGAGTTGGAACAGTAAAATATGACAGTGAATAACTTTGAGAAAGAAGGCGATGCTGATTTTAAAGACTAGGTATATAAACATCGATGACTAAAGTGTCTGGAGAATTACAGGAGACTTTTGGCATTAAAACATATTCCAGACTAGACTTACGTGTCTCGGCAAAAGATGTTCCGTGTTTTGGATGCATAGAAGACTCATAATGTCCACTGTCGGGAATACGTGATAACGACAGCTATATCTTTATGTATAATCAGGGGCGGCGCTATAGGGGGGGGGGCAGAGGGGCGACCGCCCCCCCCCCTATGATTTTTCAAGTAGTGAAAAAAGAAAAAAGAAGAAGAAAAAAGAAGAAAAGGAGGAAGAAAAGGGAAGAAAAGGGAAGAAAGAAGGAAGAGGAGTATTAAAAAGAGAGGTCTTAAACATATAACTCTATATTACCCCTGTTATTTAATGGACAAAAAATATGACGTCATCTTTAGGTCGTCTTGCTCCTCCTATCAAAATACCCTGGCGCCGCCCCTGTGTATAACCTACCCACGATACCTTTTTCACATTTGTGGGATATGCCAAAATATCCGTCCAATATGTTTCTGATATTAACATCGTCAGTAAAATGCATAGGGCGTATGTGATGAGAAATGACATTTGTGCGTAATGCTATATTTCCTAAAAGCGTATTTTAATACGGAACACGCTCAGAAATCAAAGAAATAGAAATTAAAGAAATTATCACAATATTATCACAAGTTAAAATCTTTCTGAGTGAATATCTCGAACATGATTTCCTGCAGATTCAGTTCGCCCGTTTCATTTTGATGTATGTACTATTAAACCACCATCCTCTAAACCCCACATGATGAGAAATAATAGATGAGCAACTTCATTTGTATTTATAGTAATTAATATTTAAGTTATACCGATGTTACTGTAATTATGATATATACATATTAACCCTTACTGCACTGGGCTATTTCAAGCACCTCTCTGACTGAGGGGGCCTCGGAGCCCCCCCCCCCCCCCTCCCCCCTTGATCTCAGCCGCGACATGACCGATCGCCACAAAATCTTTGCACGGACCTTGAAAATCGCTTAAAGAACACAAATCCAAAGTTATTTTTATGTAAATCTTTATTTTTTCATTTAGAATTAGAATTTATGTAAATTTATGCACAAATATACATTTTCAGTGATAATCAAGTAAAGAAAGGCCTTGGAGATAAAATTTTAATGCAAGAAGTTCTTTCTAAACCTTAAAAACATTATTACATAAGAAATAAAATTTGAAACTGATTTCAATTCTTATGTATTCTACTGTTTTACGAATTTCTCATGCATTTCTCTGTTTTTCAGCTTTAACTTTTTTATGGTTTTTTAAGTCTGCTGTTTCAGAGTGTTATCTGAACCAATATTCAGTTATAGAATAAATGATAATTACAGTTTGAAGAAGAAATTATAGGGGATAAAGAAGAAACATGAGGAAATGCAGTTTCCCATTCATTTTGTACACAAAACTGACATGAGGTCACAAAAGGTCACATGACTCGGTAACAGTATGACCGATTTTTTGCAAACTTGGTGTCAAAAGATGCGCAAGACTTGAAAAAAAAAGTCAGAAAGTGGCGTGGCGCGAAATGCAGATGTTCGAAATGCACGGCAAAATTTGTCTAGGGGGCCTACTAGCCCCCCCCCCCCCCCCCCCACACACACACACAGTACAGTAAGGGTTAAGTGCAGTAGTTGTACTTATAGCCAATTCACTTCCAATATTCCCAGGTGAGCAATCTCTCATCGAAGAACGATATGTCTCGATAGTAATTATCCAAAAGGGATTTCCTAATTTTTATTATCCGTAAGGATATATATATATATATGTATGTATATATATATATATATATATATATATATATATATATATATATATATATATATATATATATATATATATATATATATATATATATATATATATATATATATACTTTGATGTTACTAATGGATATCATCTTTTTTTATCATTCTTGTACTGCAGGTATTTGATGCGATCCCAGAAACTTTTTTACCAAACTACAAGAACCCTTGCTTCTTCTACCAGGGCATCAGTCCACCAGGGCTCCGGTGTCTGCCGTACTTCTACCTGATCGGGATGCAGAAATGTGGATCCACAGATCTATGGGAGAAAGTAAACGCCCATCGTGAGATTCAGCGAACGGATAAAGAACCGCATTGGTGGGCCAGGTATCGAGTGAGTAAGTTATAGCATAGTGGTACGAGAAATGGGGACGGGGGAGAAATAGACGTTACAGGGATTTTTAAACTTTGCTGCGAATCCAATGTTAGAGAGGGGGAGGAAGACAGATTTTGAATAGATTTAAATAAAATCAGACTATTGTGTGCTCGTGTGTGTGGGTGTGTGTGCTGAATCGGGTCTGTGAATTTCTTTTGAAAAGCCGATAGACTGTACCTTAAAAACACACACATCAGCAAGTGTTATTTCCTTTGCAAAATATTCCCAATTTTTTTCGGGGGAGGGGGAGGAAGACAGATTTTAAATAGATTTAAATAAAATCAGACTAATGTGTGCTCGTGTGTGTGTGTGTGTGTGTGTGTGTGTGCTGAATCGGGTCTGTGAATTTCTTTCAAAGAGCCGATAGACTATAGGTCTACCTTAAAAACACACACAGCAAGTGTTATTTCCTTTGCAAAATATTCCCAATTTTTTTATTTAAAAAAATAAATAAAGTGTCAGTATGTAATATTTAGGAAAAGAAGTTTGTAAAAGTTATAGTTCAATTCCAAGTGTGATAATAAAAGAATCTTTTGGATAAACAATGGTTTGTTTTATTGCAAAAAAAGCAAAGGGTACATCGGACAAAGAAAATGAATTATTGGATCAGAAAACCACGCTCCCATTTGTCTTATTTTACTAGAGTGAGTCACACATAAAACTTTCTTGTTTATAAAACTTAGCCTCACTCGGGAAAGTCTACATTGTATTATTATTAAAAACCATGCCCATCTACCCAGTTAATAGATGAGTCCTCGTATTGCTTCCGCCCATATTCTTCATAGGGGAACTCCAGTCAGATTATGGGATCAACATGACCACGCTCATATGGCTACGAGACCGTCTTCATGAATTTAAAATGTTAATTTTCACCCTCTTTCTATATAGACCTCATCTAGGGAAATTCCCTTTAGGTCATCACATACAACCAGGCATATAATGGCCTACATGACCGTCATAATACATTCTAATTTTCACCCTCATCTAAGGGAATTCCTGACAGATTATAACAGACAACCGCACCCATATAGCTTACAAGACCGTAATAATGCACTATTAAGTTCTTCAATTTTCATCCTCATCTAGGGGAACTCCCATCAGATTATGGCATCAATATGACCACGCCCTTATCGCTGTCTTGGTATCTGGACATCATGTCATATCAGATCGTACCTAAGCTGATGACGATGCCAGAAACTGCTGGCTGGCTGGTAGTAGGTAAGTCAACCCCACCGCCTTCTCTCTCTCTCTCTCTCTCTTCTTCTTCTTCTTCTTCTTCTTTTTCTCTCTCTATTTCAGTCACGACCCCTCTCCCTTTCTCACTCTGTCTCTCCTTTTCTCTTTATCCTCTCTATCTCTACCCCATCTCTCTATTTCGATCACAATCTCTATCTCTCTCTCTCTCTCTATCGTGCTTTTTAAATTATTATTTCCTCTCCCTATCTCTCTCTCTCTCTCTCTCTCTCTTATCATTTCTATGTCCATCTTCCTCTCATTTTTATGCCTCCGTCCACCGAAGGTGGTTCTAGAAGAATAATGTTTTCGGTTGTCCGTCCGTCCGTCCTCTTTCTCGTTAATGCGATATCTCAAGAACCATTTAAGGTATGAACTTTAAACTTGGTGCTAGTATGTATCACCATAGGAAGAGGATCTGATTAGATTTTGGGGTATGTATGTCAAAGTTGAAAGGTCATGCATAGAGGTCAATTCTGAAATTGCAGGTTTTAGCCTCATTAACGCGATATCTCAGGAACCATTTGAGGTATTTTGAAGTTAACTTCAAACTGGGTGCTTGTATGCATCACTGTAGTCAGACAAACTAAGATTGGGGGGGGGGGGGGGTAAGTAATTCAAAGGTCGAAGGTCGCAGAGGTCATTTACCATGAAATTTCAGGTTTTTAGCCTTGTTATTGCAATATCTCTTCAACAATTTGAGCCATTAACTCCAAACTTGGTACTAGTATGCATCACCATATTGAGATGTACTGATTAGATTTTTGTGTACGTAGGTCAAAGGTCAAAGGTCATAGAGGTCAATATGCATAAAAGTAAGGATTTGTTAGTTTTTTTAACACTATATCTCAGCTATTTTGTATATATGACTGGGAGGAGATAAAGTGATCGGACTTTTTGTTTGCTAGGTCAAAGGTCAAAGGTCAAAGAGGTCAATTAATATATATATATATATATATATATATATATATATATATATATATATTTGTAGGCTCTCATTCTGGTTATCACAATATTTCAAGGACTGTTTGAGTCATGAACTTAACTGAATTTAGGCGACGCGATCGCATTCACTTTGTTTATTTCTTTCTTTCTGTCTACAGATATCATCGATCTTTCTCTGAATCTGTAGATTCTCCTTCTATTCATGTAAGCTTATAAACCACTGTTGTTGTTGTTGTTGTTTTCCTTACTTCTTTTGAAATTACACACGTAAGTGTCCGACCTAAATATTAGATTGCTGAAAGATGTTTATTTTTTCTGATTACAGGCGACGGATCTACATCAACTCTGTGGGATAACAAATGGCAAAAACTATCCGACCATCAGATAAACGGACCTGATTACGTCATTGCTGATGTCATTAAAGAGGTTCAACCTACAGCAAAGTTCATAGTTGTTTTACGTGACCCGACAGCAAGGTATTTACTCATTATCTTCCATACACCTTTGTTGTTTTTTTTAATTGTTATTTAAAATAAACGAAGTCGAAACTGCAGTATTTCATAGTCGTTTTTTCACATTCAGCATTGTCTGTTACGCAATAATAGCTTCATAGGATTATTATTAAACGCATGGTTTGGATCATAAACGTGGACAATTTCTGTACAAATTATTCTAATTCTGTTATAAAGAAAAGGAATCCATTCATGACTGAATGAAAATTTTTAATTGATTGACGGAACTTTTCTTTTTTATTTTAGGTAGTGAATAATTGTTATTTTTACGGACGTTGGCACTTAGCGCTCCATAAACCAGACAAAACGGACAAACTCTGCTCAGTTAAACATGGACTAAATCTAGCAAGCTTTTATGAAAAGCGGCAATACATTGTAGATTGTTGCATTACTCCTGCCCGCTGCACACTAAGAATAAGTCATTGACTGTGATCATTTCATTCACCGTCCTCTGCAGCGTCTGTCTCCATTTCCCATTGTCCGTAATCATTTTCCTTTTCTTTTCCTTTCTTCTTTTTCTTCTCTTCCTATTCAACGTTTTCTCAAACACAGAGTGTATTCTGACTATTTGTTCTTCGGCAATGAGGGCGACAACTTTATTTCCAAGCTCCATTTCCATTCTATAATAAAAGAAGGAATAGAGACTTACAACCGATGCAAGGAAAATATGAGTGAACGCGCGTGTACATTCTTGCACGGGACACAATCTACTGTAAGTGCAAGTGTGGATGATGTGTGTGCGTGCGAGATTTTGTGTGGGGAAACCGTTATCACATATGGGTAGAAACATTCAAGCAGTTATTAAAGGGTTATTCGTTCAGAGAAAAAAAAAACCGTTTTATCATGTTTTCGTTTTTATTGTTTGATATATCTTCATTCATTTTAGCATGAAGAGTGGTGTAGTTTAATACTTAATACAATAACAGACCTATACATAATACGACTTGCGTTCTTATGTTGATTTTAGATTCATTTTTCTTTTAATCAGCGTCTTCTTTTAGGCAACTACGTAGTCTTCCTGCGTGATTGGCTAAGAATATTCCCACGTGACCAAATCCTAGTAGTGCAATTGGAGGACTGGCAGCGCCGATGCACATCTGTCCTGAGAGACATATATCACTTTTTAGAATTGTGTAAGTAAAAACATACATAAACACCATTTAATATGTGAGTTCGGTTGATACCTTTGGTAGCTTTTTGACCTATTGGGGTAATGCCTTTCCCTTCAGCTGAATTTTACATTATGTATTATAATCAACTGATTGTCAACTAATATAAAATAAATCTATTAACGTATTTGGGGGCCTTGAGACAATGAAAGACGGTTTCAGTCTTTATTTTTATATTTGAAAATATTTAGATAAGCATACAAAACGACGTTATAGTTCATGTTCTTTCATTCACTGTCTCCGTTTCAGCACCACTACACATTTCACAGCTATCCTTCATCTGTAGTGGAGAAAAGATTCGCGTAAACACACAAATGAGACAACGCATGGGAGACATGTTGGAAGAAACGAGGACGTTATTGAATAACTTCTACGCACCAATGAACGCAGAGCTTAGTAAACTCTTAAACGATACACGGTTTCTGTGGAAGGATGTCATTCAATGACATTTTCAAAGTCATCCATGAGACTATTCCTGGTGCTATGATGTCAGCAAATCCACATTATGACGTTACTACGCACATATATATTAATAGTGGTGACTATAAACTGGCGGAAGAATGTTATTCGATTATGTCTGTGAATCCACGGAAATTACAACAATTAAAAAGTATTCATCTAGTATGGAAATGACAGATAATATCTAGACGTGTAAAACTCAGGAAACGATCAATGAGGAAGTGTTGAGAACAGGTGGAGTGAAGCGAAAGATATTTTGGAAGCCACTGGAGTAGGCTAAAAAGTTTGTTTTGTTTTGTTTTTGTTTTGTTTTGTTTTGTTTTGTTTTTTTGTACAAAGGCTGTTTGAAAAATATGCACTTGGACGAAAAATCGAGGGGAAGAATTATATTTTTGATGGATCTTTTGAAAGAAAGGTTTGGAAGAGAAAGATTAGAAGGGCATTGGTAGGACTGAAGAAGGATTGAGAGAACTGCTTGTTCGCACAATCCTTTCTATACGGCAACTAAAGAGGAAAGGATATACGGCGACACAGAAGATGTCACGGGCCTATATGTCTTAAATGACAGTCCATCACAAAATAATGTATATCATGGGATATGGTGTTGTATTTCTGCAGTTAGGCAAAAGTTATAAAGCGGTGAGATTTGCAATAAAATAGCTTTATTAATAACACCATAGACTACAACTTCAGGCAAAAAAAAAATCATCATAGATCTATAAAAACAGAAAGCTGTTATGAAATAGGCTATTGATTCATAATTTTCCCCAGAAATGTAGATTGTTGTTGAAAATGTTACGTAATTACTTGATCAGGTTCGGACAAAGAATCATCCTGTTTATCTGTACTTTTTGAAGGGATATACTTTCATTATTTCCCCAGTAATGCAGGATTGGTTTAAACTGAAGTAGGCTATTAGATGTCTGTCTTTTTTAATTTTATTTTTTATTCATTAGGTAAATGATAATGTGACGTGGTATTTATGTTGAGTGTCAAAAATGTGCATTACTGAAGAAATATAATAAATGTTGTATATACAGATAATATTGACTGCTTTAATTAGAGGCGAGGTTAGAAATATAGCCCAAGGTCATCTTGAAACTGTACTGTGCCTTGAGGCGAACTCGAGTGCAGACTCGAAATCACCGATGAGCTATATAGCTTTAACCATGACCCAGAAAATGAGCAGTCAAATGTTCTATACCCCATCCCGCGTATGCATTCTCAAAAGGGATATGTTGACAAAATATGCATGTCAAAATGTATATTTGTAGGGAAATTTATCCAATCTAAGAGTAACACTGCGCGTGTCTCACTGCGGGTATCCAGAGCGCGTTGAAAGAGATAGTTTTGACACGCGCTTAATAAGCCTACACGTACGTACGCGGTCTTCGTTTAAAACAGGGCCTATTCAAAGAAAATCACAAATATGGCAAATAATGTATCACTAGAAACTGGGAAGCTTACAAATGGCAATCGTATAAGCTTTACGTCAATTGATTTGAAAATTGATTGAAAAATAACACAAATAATAACACTTCTCAACATCTGGGATATCCGAGCGATTCGCCAGAAATATAGCGATGTTTTGATGACGTCACACCGGTGACCAATCCTGCCTAAGCAGACGACGTCCTATAACGAATGAACGTAATTGCAATGCAATTATTTTTCAAATTATAAAGAGTTTGGTGTATTTAAACATGACCGTATTTCACACCATTCTAAAAGGGGAGTGAAACAATTCTGATAACTAAAATCTTTTGTTTGTAAATATACAGGATAAGGATCAATGATCAATCAAGAAACCACACTTTCGAATTGAAAAGCCCGCCGAATAATAGCATGGACTGTATACATTCCTTCTTTAAACGCAGAAAATGCCGCGGTGAATGCTGCTGAAAACTCAGTGGCGTCTCATTTCGTTTACAAGCGAGTGATTCCTTTATTTTGTTAACACTGTATTTTTCATCAAAATAATACCATACACGAAGTTTAGAGTGAGGCAACAGATTAACATTCAGACAGACGCTAGTGGAGTAAGAGAAATAAATGAAGAGGACATGACAAAACAGGCACCGAAAATGTGTAAGATGTTGTGGGACATCGTCTGCTTAGGATTGGTCCCTGGTGTGACGTCACATATCCCAGCAGCGTTCGAAGAGCTCTTAAGGTGCTATAGCAAGGCTGTATTTTACCACTTTATAATTGGTAAATTATCATTATTTCAAAATGTTTCCATGCGTTGAATTTGGATAACTTTGTTTAATCTAAGCTTCACCTACACAATAATAAGAATCAAATAAATAATTAAAATCAACAGAGTTCTACGTTAAACATGGCGGATTATGGAGTTCCCAATAGTTCCCTTTCACGTACATTCTCTATGGGAGGGAACTATTTGAAGCTCCATGAAATGACTGACAAATCAGAAGCGACCTCCAGTGTCGCCACTCTCTGTATGTATAGCTCTGCGCGTATCCATTGTCAACTTATGCGCTGCATGAATCGTTGCATTATCATTATGCGCAAGAACATGTGCCCGACGGTCAATACTAGTAGTTTTCGCTGTAGTGCCCAGAGCTCTGTCTATATATAGTCAATTTCATGCCTGCCTTTTTGACCAATCGGACGCCTAGACTTTGGACATGTGGTATATAATATACAAAATATTTACTGTAATGAGAGGGTCTGGTGACAAAATATGTTGCCTGAGGTGACGTGAACCATGACATTTTTCATGAGGGGCGCAGCCCCGAAGGAAAATGGCCGTCTTCACGTCACCGAGGGTACCATAGTTTAACCAGAGACTCGAATGTAGGCAGCATGTACATGTATATCCGTCATCTTGAGCTATTAAAGCCTAAATCTACTCATCTACTTATGATCCTATGCACCGTAGGCCTATATGGTAGACCGCACACTTACTTACACAAAAAGTTTTGAAGAAGGGATAATTTGTGCAGATATCAACGGCAAATGAATGTCGTCATAATGTAGTACGCTTTTGGGTGATGTCATACGCCGTAATAGTATCCGTGAATACAACTTCTATTCACGAATCGTGATGTCAGATGTTACCCTCCATGGCAACTTTCTCATTTGCATGAGGCTAGTTGGAATTGTATTTTGTCACGCGCATTGGACCAATCAATTGCGCAGATTCTTTCATGACGGATATAATGTAATCTACTGCCTTCATAGACTGTATTCAATGAATAGAATTCAGCAGCTGAGTCTGAAAAGATATTTAAAATTTCTAAGTGGCAGGCAATCACTTGAATAATTATGCAACTCATAAAAAGGGGATTAGTGCATTATTGTGCCTATTGCTCTATTTAGATATAAATGTATTTTTGGTAATAGTTATTATCGGGCAGTATAGGCATATATGGGTAGTTTATCATTTGTACTTTAGTATCAAATTTGTACAAATTGTTTGCCAAAATCGATCGGGAATCATAAATATATGCATGTTTATTTTGTTTTGTTTGTTTTCATTTCATCCTTCTTTCTCTCTCTCTCTCTCTCTCTCTCTCTCTCTCTCTCTCTCTTTTTCTTTTTTTCTATATTGGATCGACCTCGAATGTTTTTTTTTCTTCTGAAATACATGATTTATTGCAGAAAATGAAATATAGAGTTTTATTGACAGTTTTTATATACAACTGCAATAAAGTTTTGTCTTTAATAATAATGGTCTGCCGTGTGAATTATTTCACCATCAGAAGTGTATATATATATATATATATATATATATATATATATATATATATACTATTATATTTAAACGGTAGGAAGCACAGGGGCACGTACCAAACAGTAATGAATTGCGTTGAAGGAAGGAAAGAGAGGGAAGAGAAAGTGAGAGAAACAGAGAGAGAGAGAGAGAGAGAGAAAGCGAAGAGAGAGCGCAAGTGAAAAGAAAGAGAGTGAGAGCAAAGACAAAGATAGAAAGAAAGAAGGAGAGGGGGAATACAACTTGAAAAGAAGATATTAAGAAGATAATAAACCCCCCTTTAACCAGTTCGTAATAAATTAGTTCGTTGTACAAAGGACCCTGAAATGACGCAAATAATGTACACGCACGCGCATATGTTTCGGTGGACGCGCTTCTTTTTTAACATGTAAAATCATTTTTGATACTGCGGTCATCGTGGTGGATACAAAGTGATAGCGTATATATAAAGGTCAATTGTACTATTTACAAATGACCTTTATCTGCACATGCGCAAACTGTAATTACGAACTGGCTTATAAATGCTCGGAGCGGCATATATAGTGACGAAATATACCCCAGTTGTGCATTTTGTCATAAAAACGCCAAAATTGGCATACAGGTAAATTATAAGCCAATTTAGATGGGGCAATCTGTTATAATGGCCGCCATCGGTACTCTTTCATTTAAACGCAGTCCCAAATCACCTGAAAAAAGTGAATCTGGGGTAACTTGATACATCCGATCTCAATGGTCCGGGCCAACATTGTTTAGGTAAGGTGCCCATTTTAAGAAAAAAAAAATGGCCATTTTCACTAATTTTCAAAAATATCCTCCAAACTAGATGGATTTTGTAACAGAAACACCAGATTTGGCATGTAGGTCTATGTAGGAATATGTATAAAAATCTAGGTGTTGAAACTCTCAGATTCCTCCCTGATCAGGACCGTGTGGGCAAAGGCGTCGGAACTTCGGGCTCGGACAATGAAAGTGGAGGGGCACATTTTCAGGGTGAATAGGAACAGAATGGAAAATTATGAAATATGTATGCTTCAAACTGTTATTTGCATTTACTCTGGAAGGGTTTTTAAAAAGACGTGTCCAGACAATTAACCCATGGGCAATCATCCCCCCCCCCGGAAAACTACCCGCCAAGGACAATTACCCCCTGAAAATTACCCCCAAGGACAACCATCCCCAGAGGACAATTACCCCCCGGGTAATTACCCCCCGGGAAATTACCCCCCGGGAAATTACCCCCAAGGACAACCACCCCCCCGGAAAATTACATTAACCCCACCCCCCCCCCACACACACACACTCCCAGGACAATTACCCCCGAAAAATTACTCCCCGAGGACAAGCACCCCTCCCCCACCCCCTCCAGGACAAGCACCTTCCCCCCCCCCAAAAAAAAAAAAAAAAAAATATATATATATATATATATATATATACATGTATATATATATATATATTTTTTTTTTTTTTTTTTTTTTTTTTTTTTTTTTTTTTACCCCTAAACTAAGACAACCACCCCGAGAAAAATTACCCCTCCCCCGGACAATTACCCCAAATGTTTGACTGATGGCACCTTTTACAAAAATCAAAAGTTCGTTGTATTTAATCAGTGAAACTTCTTCACATTCTAGTATCAAATTAGGCAGTTCTCATTCTTCCCCTATACCCCCACTTGAAATTCATGCTTCATATAATAATAGATAGATAGATAGATTTCAAACCAAGCACTTTTTATTTATTTTTCCCCCTAAAACATGGTCATGGTGATTAATTGGTTTATTTATATTCCTCTATCTCACTTTCAAGTTCATTTCAGTATTTTCAAATTATTCAATTGATAGGGAAAGGGGATGAAGGTTCCCCATTCCCCTGTAGTTTTGCCACCGCGTTAAGTACGGATTTAATTTCCTAGAAATTTAACATGATACATTGCGCGCAGATCTATATGAGTGAGTATATGCGTTATAGCCAGGGGCGTCGCTAGAGGGGGATGTGGGGTGCTCTGGTGTCACCCCTCCCCCCCCCCCCCACACACATACACACTCAAAATTGCTGTCGGCAAAAGCACCACCTCTGTCAGCAAAAAAAAAGGGTGGAAAGGGGAGAGGGAAGAGGAAAGGGAAAAGGAGAAAAGAGAAAGGAGAAGAAAAAGAAAAGAAACAAGAAAAGGGAAAGGAAAGGAAAACAATAACTGAAAGAAAAGAAGGAAAGGAAAAGGGAAGAAAATAAAAAGAAGGAAAAAGTGGCAAATTGTTTTGCTCGCTCGCTTCCCTCGCTCACAAAAACACTGGAAAATCAATATTCGGGAAAAAGGCTTCCCATTCGGCAATATGCTGCAGCCCCCCCCCCCCCCTAGTATTTTCAAAGTTCCGATATTCGGGCAGCGAAGTGAGGTGCCAGAATATATTATTGGGGCAGCGAGGTTCCCAGTTAATTATGTAACTTCTGTATGTAACTTTTGTAAATTTTCTCTATGAAAAGTTAAAAAAATTTCTTGCTCGCTCGCAAAAATTTAGAAATTAAATAGTTGATATTCGGGCAAATATGCTGCAGCCCCTCTGTAGAGAGCCCGCAAATGTCAAAATAACCACAAATGTCATAACATGTCAACCACAAGTGTAAATATAACCACAAATGTGAAAAAAAACGCCCACAAATGTAAAAATCTGTTTAACCACAAATGTAAAAACATTTCGCCTACAAATGTAAAAATTTCCATTTTTACCACAAATGTAAAAACTCATTGCTTGCATAATGCACCTATGTAAGATAAGTTATTATAATGGTAAACTGCCACTTGGTCTTATGCCACTTGGTCTAATAATCAGTTCGTCTCATGTTCACTTGGTCCAATATCTATTTCGGCTAGAACCAGTTGGTCTAATCATCATTTCGTCTAATAGCCATTTTGTCTAAACGCAGTTGGTCTAATACCACATCATCTAATCATCGCTTCGTCTAATTACTATTTTGTCTAATCATCATTTGATCCAATTCTCAGTTCGTCTAATAACCTAATCATCAAATGGTCTGAACCCAATTAGTCTAATACCCATTATAGGTCTGCTCATCATCTGGTCCATTTGTCAGTTAGTCTAACCTCAGTTGGTCTATCATTTAGTCAACACCCATTTAGTCTAATAACCATTTGGAATAATTGTCAATTTGGTCTAATTGTCACCTGGTCTAATAGCCATCTGGTCTAATTCCCATTTGATCTAATCATCGTCTCGTCTAATGACCAACTTGACAAATTTCTTGTTCCCCCCCAACAATATTACTCTAGGTGGCTTTGACTAAACAGTCAGGTCTCGGTTCGGCGCACTGGCCGAAATTTTCGAACTTTTTTTGCAGTAATTGTATGTTAAGTATTTTTTTTGGGGGGTGGGGTAAAAAAGAGGAGAAAAAAAAGTGACCTGATGGAGCATGGCATGAATTGATTACATGTGTTTAATCAATTATCTAGTGAATTAATTGATTGATTAATTGATTAATCAATTAATATTTTAGTGAATTTTTAATTATTGTTTTATTGCACTTTGCAGTTGTTATTTTGTTTTTATCCTTTGATTTATTTCGCTATCTTCTCTTATGTATATATTTATCCTTCTATCATTTCTCTATCTTTCATTTTTCCATCTTTCCTTTAGTTGTGTTATTCTTTAATTCCTTCTATCACTTCTTCCATCTTCCCGTATGTTAATCTTTATAATATTTATTCTATCATCTTTCTCTTCTCTTTTCGTCTCTCTGATTTTTTCGCTCTTTATTCCTTGGTTTATCTTTCTATCATCTTGCCTAGTTTGCATTATTCTTTCTTTTTATTTTTTATTTTTTGCTTTACATCTCTAATTTCGTTATGTTATTCTTTTTTTATATTGACCTTTTTTATAATCGTCTTATGTCTTTATCCTTTTCTCCATTAACTTTCGATCCTCCCTATTGTATTGTAATATACATCGATTAAAATTTACTTCCGTCTTTCCTTATATTACTTTTTATATTCATTCTCCCATAATCTCTCTCTCATTGTGCCATTCTGTTTCTATTCATTATTATCATCATTATTACTACATGCACTACAATGCAGGGAAATGGAACGTTTTTGGAAGTGAGGACTGACGCCTCTTGCCCGGGTATCAAAAACCTTTTTCAACATTTTGCGAGCTAGCGAAGCGAGCGCCCAAACATTATTACAATGTATTATCTTTAAAATGTGATCTCTTCTAGAAATATATATACTGTACATAATCATTAAACAAAATTATATGAAACGTGTCTACTCAAAAAGTGAAGGGGTTGCAGCCCCATTACCCCCCCCCCCCCCCTCCCCGCGAGGGGCCCGGTTCCACGGCCCATGCAGTGTATATATATAGCTATGACAGGCTAACCTATTTGTCTGTAGTATTAGACCAAATGGGTATTAGATCAACTGATATTAGACCGGATGATGTTAAACCAATTGACTATTAGACCAACTGGCTGTAGACCAAGTGGCAATAAACCTATGTAACTATGACAGGCTAACCTATTTGTCTGTATTATTAGACCAAATGGTTATATCAAGAATAAACATTAGACCAAACGGTTATTAGACGAACTGAGAATTGGACCAAACGATGATTAGACGTAATGATGATTAGACGATGTGGGTGATAGACCAACTGGGTTTAGACAAAATAGATACTGGACTAAGTGAACATTAGACGAACTGATTATTAGATCAAGTGATGTTTAGACGAATTGGCTATAGACGAAATGTTGATTAGACGAATTGGTGATGGACGAATTGTTGTTAGACCGAATGATGTTAGACAATTTGGCTATTAATAATAATGGCTACTTATATAGCGCTCATATCCGTCACGCAGTGACGCTCATGGCGCTTAGACATTATTACCCTGGTTATATAGCCGAGCCGCCAATTGGCATTAGACTTAGTGGCAATTTACCATTATAATAACTGATCTTACATAGGTGAATTATGCAAGCAATGAGTTTTTACATTTGTGGTAAAAATGGGAATTTTTACATTTGTAGGCTAAATGTTTTTACATTTGTGGTTAAACAGATTTTTACATTTGTGGGCGATTTTTTTTCACATTTGTGGTTATTTTTACACTTGTGGTTGACACGTTATGACATTTGTGGTTATTTTGACATTTGCGGGTGCAATGTTTTTACATGTGGTTATTTCTACATTTGTGGTTAATATTTACATTTGTGGGCTCTACACCCCCCCCCCCCCCCCCCTAGTATTTTTAAAGTTCCGATATTCGGGCAACCACCACTTCATATTCGGGCAGCGATTTTTCCAGAGGGTAATTGTCCTTGGGGTGTAGTTTTCCGGGGGTAATTTTCCGGGGGGGGGATTGCCCAGGGGGTGCTTGTCCTAGAACCAAAGAAAAGACAATGGAGCAACCGATCGCATTATCCTAAATTTAAATGACAAAGGCCTATCTTTGAAATCACTACAGGCATCAAAACGGCACACTATAAAAACTAAAGTGTTAAATCTCCATTTAAAAGGGCCGAGGAATGACAACTTTTTCAAAATGGTAGATTAACTCTTTTTAACTGCTGGATTCAGCCTTTATAGTGTTGTATCCAGCATGTTAAAAGTGTTATCTACAATTTTGACAAAGTTGTCACTCCTCGGCCCTTTTAAATGATGGTTTAACAATTTAGTTTTTAGAGTGTACCGTGTGTTCGAGAAACTTGAATTTGTTTTAATATTGTTTGTATTGTTGCTTTAGAGCTGCTCCATTACAGAAATGACAGGGGGAAAACAGGCATTGCATAATTATGTATAATATCATTTGCAGTAAACCATAGCTACTGGGTCATTGTAAGGGGGGGGGGTTGCATGCGGGGGTGAGGGAAATCAGTAAACTATAGTATTTGAATACTTTGATGAGTATAATAGCCCCCATGTGTATTTAATAGATAATCATATAGTCTATTCGGAACGTACGTGTGTAGATTGTCTTTTGATTTATTTGATAACTTATTGACTCGTTACCTATGCCAGGTCCTATGCCAGACAGGGTGTCAGGTTCTTAAGGGGTCTGAAAATGACTGTTCTAAGAATGCAGTTGAATTTTCATATCATTATTACTGTGTCAGTAGTATGCAGGGGCGTCGCTAGCGGGGGTATGTCACACCCCCGCTCAAAATTGCTGTCGGCAAATGCGCCACCTCTGTCGGCAAATTAAAAAAAAAAAAAAAAAAAAAAAAAGAGGGGGAAAAGGGAGAGGGAAGAGATGGGAAAAGGGAAAAGGAGAAAAGAGAAAGCATAAAAAAAAAGATTGAAAAAAAGGGGAAAGGAAAGGAAAACAAATACAGAAAGAACTTGAGAAGGAAAGAAAAAGGAAGGAAAGAAAAAGAAGGAAAAAACTGGCCAATACTTTTTTGCTCGCTTGCTTCGCTCGCTCGCAAAAGCACTGGACAGTTAATGTTCCGGAAAAAGGTGCCCCCTTCGGCAATAAGCCCCCCCCCCCTAGAAGTTCCGATATTTGGGCAACCACCACTTCATATTCGGGAAGCGAAGTTAGGTGCCAGAATATCCACATATTTGGGCAGCGAGGTTCTCAGATAATTATGTCAAGTTTTAAAATTATTAAAAATTTTGCTGGCTCGGTTCGCTCGTTCCCAAAATTTAGAAATTTAAAAGTTGATATTCGGTCACTGAGGGTGTGAGCCCTTTCCTTGCAAAAATGGGCCTGTATGATCAAGATCTCTACTTCAGTCTGCGATTTTCTTTTATTATTATTTGTGGAGGGATTAGGGTGCAGCATTTTTGTCGGCAAATTTGCGTGTCACACCTTCCCCCCCCCCCATTAAAAATGTTCTAGCGACGCCCCTGCAAGCAAGTGATATGTAAGGGCCTATTTAGCCTAAATAGATCAGGCGTCGGAACGTCGGGTCGGACAATACATAGGGGAGGCATATTTTGTCCGCCAGACAAAAGATGCCCCCCCCCATCCTTTGTCCGAGCCCGACGTTCAGCCTTCACACTGGGGTAAATATTAATTGATTCCCATCATGTTAGTCATGATTGGACAGCTTGAAGTATATGGTACATAATTAAAATAAAGTAGATGAGTTCGCAATATTTTATTTTTTTTTTTTTTTTTGAAAATGAAATGAAGAAAAACTTTTCCACTTTTTGTTCATATTTCCCCAGGTTCCTATTCACCCCGTTTTGCGGTATCGTTTCTTATTAATAAAAGAAATGTATCAGTTGAAGTTGCTGATTACAGTGGGGATCCAGGCAGGGGCCCCAAGGGCGGAAAGCACCCTAAACGAGGAATTAAGTCGAGAGCTTTTTGATATCCTATTTAGGGAAATCCGTGAAAAATTTGTAATCTTTAGATCCTATAGGGATTTTTTAGATCTTGCATAGTATTGTACACCCTATTCGAGGATTGGTTCTTCTTGGCCGTTTTTGTGCCAAAGAGGAAGAGTTTAAGACAAATATTTAATTTTGAACATATTACGGAATGATGTTTTCATTGAGAAAAAATAGAAAAGAACCTCTTTGGATTCGTTTTAACGTGCATTTTCAGATTCGCTGCCCCTGACCGGCTCCCGAATGTACTGTGACAGTCAAATTTCCTACCCTTTTCGAAGATCTTTTCTCATCTCTAATAGTGAATTTGATACTCTTTTTTCAGAATTTCCCTGTTTATAATAAACGAGATCTCCGGGTTACCCGTCTGGTGGTGGACGCGGCCCGGGGGGGGGGGGGGGCACTCACGAATATTGGTGGTACGGGGACGTGCCGCTTTGATGACCCCCTTTTTCAGACCCCGATTTCCGTTCTCTAGATACTCAGTTCCGCTCAGGAGCCGCTCAGCCCCGCTCTGAAGACCCCCGTTATGAAACATATCCGTTCGCATGGCCTCATGCAATGAGACATAACTCCCCCCCCCCCCCTTAGTTTTTTTTCTGTTATGTAATTTTTATCGTAGGAGGGATACCCCTCTCCCACACCCTCCGCTCCCTCACCGCTGGTGCCCCCCCCCCCCCCCACCCCTATTTCAAATTCCTGGATCGCGCCACTGAGATTAGGCCTCTCTCTTCCACCTCCCTGATCTAGCTAGCTATCTTCTCCCTCCATGTCTTTCTTTTACCGCGCCGCCGCATACATATTATCTTCTCATTTAAATACCCTTTTGTCCACGTGTGGCAGGAACATAGACCAGTGATGTGAAGTCTCTTAGCTCGTTAGTGATTGGTCAAAACTAATGGGCGGGCCGATTGATAAGCCAATTGCCTATAGCAATGGGAAAAAAGCCGGTGACACACGGCCATAACATTCACAATATAACGTGACGTGTATGCAGATATTGCATATTATTACTGCAAATAGATCCAACGATAGATACTGATTGTAATTTGGCTTATTTCTGCTCTTAAAATGTTGGCTGAATACCCAGCCATCGTCGAATATGAGTCCTCCCCCTTGCCGAGGTAGGTTCCTCTGAATATATTGCCAATAAACAATGATAACTGCTGCTCCAGCTGCACTAAACCAAATTTGCTGAATGAGATAAGTTCAAACTAAAGCGTAGACTATAGTATAGCAATGCAATGGAATCTGCTCTGTCGCTGACACGGGGCCGGCCGGCCGACCGTGTCGACCGATTAGCCGGCGCGCGATGCGGGTGATGGGGTGATGCATGTCTCCCCAATTATCCCTACTTCGATTTTGTTTGTAGTCTATAATATAATTCTCAAGTTTAGCAATATCATGTAAAAGGAAACCACTATTCACTCCGCACAGCCACAGAACTTCAGAAGCGCACCTTCAATTGCGTTGCATCACAGTAACGTGCATTGCCATGCACATGGCATTGCCATGCATTGGCACTGCAGCCATTTTTTGAAATTTTAATTGGTTTCCTTCTCAGGCCATGCATCATGCCATGCATGCTCTTCCCTTCATAAGTTAACGTGAGATTCGCGGCATGTGGCACGCAGGCAGAGCTGTTAATGATATAGACTAAATCGATCTAGAGTCAAAAATAAAATAGTCTAGTTTACTTGTTCTGTTCTTCACCCAAACAGCCCCCTCTTTGGTGAGGATGATAGCTTCCTTTCGTCATGTTGCCATGGTGATGTTGAGATAGAAGTGCCGCTCAATGCAGGGTAAGTTGCCAGTGAAACTGAAAGTATCACCTTACAAATTCAGCTCACTTATCTTCTCTAACATGTTTAATATATATATTAATTATTGGACCATAAAAACAAGATATGGTGGTGGATCCAGTGTCCGAACACTTTTCAGAAAATCAACGATAGCAAATAAAATATCAAACGAATATCTGTCAAACTTACACAATGAATGCTCAAAGTCCTACAGAAAAAGAAGTTGATGGAATTTTAAAAAGACAACGTAGATTTAATACGATATTCCCTTCCGAGTGAGCCCCTTCCCAACGACGTGGCGTTTCGGTCCCTTGAAAAAGGTACTGTATTTCCGAAGTGTGAAACCTATGGGAAAAAGACACAACCTTTGTTTCAATAGTGTGGTTTTCATACGCGTAATCCCACGCATATGAAAACCCATTTTAGGCGCTTAACTGTACACGTTCGGTAATACAATCTGTTCGGAATTACAATCCTTGACTATATGCATACAGAGCAATTATTAATGTAAGAGACAGAAGTCACAGAACAAGAGAAAGAAGGAATGTGGGTCAGGGTTCACAAAAGCAAAATTCTTTCCAGTTGCCCGTAGGCATGTGAACTCTCAGACCATGGCCATGCCATTCCAAGAAATAGATCTAGACTCTATAGACTAATACATTGCTCGATCATGCCGATACACAATCATGATAGATCTACTTATATACAAATTGAAACAAATAATCAATTCTCTTCCCATATCCTAATTTTATTTTTCTACCAAGTGTTGTGTCACTACGTAATTTTTAAATGAACTTAGTTATTGGCTGTCATTAGATTCCGAATGGTCATGCCATTACATTGTCTTTGTCATGGTTGTGAAAGAAACTGTCTGGAAGAAATGGGGAAAGGTTTATTCTGTCGTACATAAGAATTGGTGTATACTCAAGGGTTCTGGAATCACCCAACCACATGAGATGGAAATGACTCGATCTTGATGAAATTCACATGCACTGCTTCACACAGAAATGTGTGTATGGGACTACACGCGCATGTGGCATGAATGTTTTGCGTGAACTGTTTAGCTAGTTATTGTCATATTATGAGTGCATTTGATAAGCAGTGCTTTTCAGGGGACATTTTTCCTGTGATATTCTTCCAAACTGGCATATAAATCATGAGTGAGAATTAAAGTTCATAGACAGTCTCGGTAGCAAAAATCATACTGGCAAGAAACTTATCTAACATAGTCACATACTATTCTCCTTTTATCATAAGACACATGTATGAGATTAACATTCCATTCACGATTTCAAACCAATATTAGTGTAATATCTGTAAGAAATGCTTTTTCACTGCCTCATGCTGAGACCATATCCACCCAAAGGTCCCCACACAATAAACCCAGCACTTCGCACTGTGTGTAGCGTATTCTAAAACACACAGCAATCCTCATGTGAGTAATGTGAGTGGCCGTTGCATCCCTTCTTTTTTGGGCCAGGGATTTTTATTACTTTTCACCTCTCATTCGATAAATATTTCACTTGAGGAAAAAACTTCACAGCTCTTAGTTATGTTAGTACCCTGCTATTTATTAAGTAAAATCAAAGAAATCTCACGACAAGTTTTTGGCTTCCCAAAACTAAATTATTTTTAATCTTGACTTTACTAGAACTTGGCCTCTTCAACCTTCTCAAACCTCTCATTTGAACATGCCAGGTTGGATCCTCCTTCCTGGTTGAATGAAGAAGAAGATGATGTGAGTTCAATCTCAGCAAGCATTCAATGCTCAGACACCCATGAAGATGATGATCTACCCTACCAACTAATGGAATCTGCCAATCCCCACTCAGGGATTGGTCAGCCCACCAACCAGGACTCTTCTATTCACAACCAAGGGATCGATGTTGATGCTGAAGTCGAGGGACTCTTTGGAAGCGTTGATTATTTGAATAGCAGCTACCTTGAAGCAGTGCGAGGTAAAGCTTCAAATATAGTCTGGTGACCATTAAAAGTAGAATTTGTAGAATTCAGCAAGATTATTGAATTTAATAGACAAAAGATATCCACTGGCTGCAAAAAAATGTTGATAAAATAGCATAGAATTGCAGACCACCTTGATAACTTGAATTACTTGCTTTCAGTAGTAACAGAAAAAATAGAAAGGTATGAAATAAATAATTTGCCTATCGATGAAATGAAAATAATCTGTTGTCACTTGTGCTGTTCACAATTTTTTTTTTTAAATATCTTGATCTAATGTTTCAAATAACCCCTTAAACATACAAGGGTTTTTACAGACACAAAATGCTTTAAGGAACATGTATTGTAGCAAGATTTAGAGGCATATATATAAAGACCGAAAACTTGTCTCATATGTCATATTTTCAAGAATATGTGCTCCATTGTTTTGATTTATTTCAGAGCCTGTATCACTGGATGTGCATGATGTTCTCCAGGCAGTGGAAGATGATTTTTGCCTCGGAGGGACAGAGGAAGTAGAAGACTGCAATAGCAATAGGTCAAAGGTCACAGAAGAACATACACCATCTGCGTCTTCTACACCTGGGAAGCAGAAAAAGAAGACAGAAGACAAAGGCTGGTCAGTAACATCTTCTTATAGGACATTAAAAAGACCTCGGCTTTAATTTAATTGAAATGTTATTTATTGAAAACTCCATATGGCATCCTGAGAGCTGACTTACATGGAATGCACTTAAAACTAAATACAAATAAAACTGAATACAATTATGGTAACCATTTGTATTTACTTTGTATTAATATACAGGGTGGCCCAGAAAGAGTGCAGCACCTGAGATCTGTAATTTCGACAACATCATTGACACTCTATCATTACTTTTTATTTATTGGGTAGAAAATTATTTTCTGAGTAAAATGAGACCAAGATTATGAATTTGGGGTGTGGTGTTTTAATTCTACAGCTAATTTTGTGAGGCAATATCATTTTCAGAATTTGCTACTTTTGCAACCGTAGTCATGCTTGAAGCAGCGATAAATGTATGTATGACAGCTTTCCCATACATTCAGCTTTGTTGACAAATGCATGACTGCTCTCGCTTTGAAAACGAAGACAACATGAATGAAATGGAGATTGTATGTGTGGGTAGCCATCATGCGCAAATTTCTTGTTGCTTCATACATGACATACATGTACGTTGCAAAAGGAGCAAATTTTGAAAATGACATTGCCTCACAAAAATGGCCGTAGAATCAAAACGCCTTACCCAAAATTGATGATCTTGGTGTCCTTTTACTTGGAAAAGAATTTTCAACCCAATAAAACAAAAACTAATGATATTGTGTCGATGGTGTCGTTGAAATTGCAGATCTCAGGTGTTGCATGCTTTCTGGGCCACCATGTATAGGAGAAGTTTAGATATAGAAAGAGCGAGAAAAGGAGATAGAGGGCTGGGGGAATGTTGAAAGGACACTTGAACTTTAAAGATAAGTAGAGTTCTGGTCATGCAGTTACAATGTGAAAGAAATTGTCTCAAAGCAACTGGGAAAGGTTAATCATGTCTACATGAGAAAGGGTGTATACTGTGAGGTTTTGGAATCATCAATATGTTAAGAAATTAACCCAATCTCGCAGAAATGGGTATATGGGACTGCACACATAAGTGGCATGAATGTTCGGCCCGAACGTTTCAGCTATTTCTCGTCATATTTCGAATATGAGGGCATTAGAAGAGCTATCTTTTTCAGGGTACATTGCTAGTATGATGTTCTTCCAAACTGACACAATAAGAATGAGAAAGCTCACAGCCTACTTTTCACCTCTCTCAGAAGTCATCCTTCTCTTCAAGCTTCTGAATTTCCTAAATACCCATTTCTTTTTTGAGAGATTTCTATCCTTTCTTTCTTTAAATCAGGAGTGAGATGGATGCAATGGAAAAGGAAGAAGTGGCTGAACACCTGTCTTCAGTACTACGATCTCTGCTCAGTCCAAGAGAACGGTTAGAAGTCATGGCCATGATCTCGCAAGACAAGCTGGATGAAAGGAATTTGGTTATAGGTATGAGAAGCGATCTTGTCGAAAAGTTGAAAAAAATTGCCAATTTTGTTAAAAAAAACAATGATTTTGAACCTCTCAATGTGTAGCCAATTTAAGGATTTTAAAGCTTATTCTTGTTTTTTAAATTCATGGCATCAAACGCAATATGGTCATGTCACAAATATAGACAGTGTGTGTGCAGAAATTTTTGCTCTTTCTACTCATGCATCTGGTATATTTTTTAGAGCTCTAAAGTTATTGAGTCATACCACAAAATGTGGTCAAACGTCAAGGTCTTCAGGGTCATTAAACTAATCTGACTTCATGGCAGTAGAAATCTATATGATAGAACCAATCTTTTATTTCATTTATGTATTTATTCTGTGTTCTTTATACAAGTTAATGATTGCAGTACATAAAATCTGCTGTGAAAGAGAGCTCTCTATTACTTAAAACAATTATTGAACAGTAAAATATTACAATACATAACAAAACAAAATAAAACAGAAGATGTGTTAAAGGGCGTGTTGCATGGCAAATACTGGTTAACGCCATCTACGTCTTTTTTTGGACAACTGCACATAAAAGAATTGACCTCAGCTTTTGGTAGTCAACGACTTAATCTCTACATGGTCAGCGTTTGCGAAACAGACCAAAGTTACCCTTACTCTTCGGTTTCACGTATGTTGCACGTATGTATGTGAGGGAATAGCATTTAAAAACGGTAATAAGTATGATTGGATCATGTCTTAAAGACACGAGGATTCATTTAGTGGTATCTGCATGCATCTTGACCACATTAGAGTTTGGAATCATTAGGTTACAAGTCACTTCAATAATTGCACACCTGTCGAGATCCGTAAGTCCATTTAACCCATATCCAGGCAGTTTGCTTGTGCGTAATACCTTTGATGCTAAAACCAACTAGTACTGTAGAAAACTAATCAAGGGTTGATTCTCATTGGGGAGGGTGAGGAAAAGATCATGAATATGTCAATGTATTATTCACGAAATTTGAGGGATCGACAATAAATTTAACTATTTAGCCGCTATAGAGCATCAACAAATGCTTACTTTTAATTGGGTCCCACTTTCAGTTGTGTTATCTAATTCCGGTCTTTTCTGTCGATGCACAATTGTCAACTTACTTCAGCGACACAAAGTATTCATTAAGTTTTTGCCATTATTTTTCATCATTTCATCGATCATAATGGGCGGTTCTGAGAAAGACGTTTTTTTAAAATAAGACAGAGAGACAGAGAGAGGCGTAACGTGCAACAGTAAAGAAAGAGAGGAGCTTGTCAGTCTTGCATCGACAGCCACGGCTACGTACAACATGATACAGTCCTACTCCTATTTTCCTCCGACTAGCACATTTTTTGCTTTTCAATAGACCACTTCGGTAATGTATGCAAATTTTATACATACCTTTCAAACAAAGGTTGTTCTTGACAACATGAAAGCTTGCCGTGACTTGCCGGACATAGCAACAAGTAATGTATGCAAACTGGATTCCAAGCATTGAGGCTCATGTATAAAAAGCAGGTTAATAGAATAGCTCGTCACTACATGTACGTCCTCGGAGAAGAAGTGTGCATAAATTTGTATACATTACAGAACCGGTCTATTTAACCCCATATCCACAAAAACACTTGTATGATTTAAATCAATGTTTAAGTCACTTTTCAGTAGCGTTTTAGGCCCGTTCTTGACAAAGGTATATTACCTGATCAATAGGAAAACTCATAATGCACGCCCGTACCGGAAGTAGGCGTCACAACAAAAGTAATATAGCCCCGCCATCTGCAAATGTCTTTCAGCAATTGTCGATCCCTCAAATTACTTTGATCCTCCCTTACCACCCATTTGGGATGCTGCACAGTCATATTTCCCTCCATCTGGATAAGGAGTAGACAAATTCCTGCTGAAGAATCATGCCATATCTCTGTTTCTTTTGATCTTATTTGCTAGAATCTCACATGTTGAATGAATCAACACTAGCAAAGCTCGAAACTTACCTAGAGCGACAGGAGATGACGGGAGAGGCTAGTGACTCGGAGCTCATCTCTGAACCCGAGAGGATGCGTAGCTATGGCAACACTACCAAGAGGAAGTGCTCCAGTCTACCTGCATCACCACAACATAGAGGGAGCTTCTCTGAAAGGACTCCCTCTTTAAGTGTCAAAAAGGTTAGTTTAAAGGTAAACTTGAATGCTGGTGATGTTTTGAATAAATTCTCCCAGAATCAAACGAAACTTACACGGAGCGTTCAAAATTCCAATTAAAGGATATCTGCCAATAGATTTTGGGATGCGCATAATTTGTTTACACCGTACGTAGCTCGTTACTTTTCACGATTCGACCTGATGTTGCACCTGAAAGATAAGAGTACTGCGGAAGGGCAGTACTCTTGCAGAACACTTGCTGTAAACATCAGGGAGGCAGATAAAATAATGTTTTTAACTAGCTATTGTTTTTTATTATTATTATTATTATTGTTGTTATTAAACATCGGTCCCAGATGTAAATAATTACATTTGATTGGTTTTTTTTTTGTTTTGTTTTTTTATAACACACATGGACACGCTGGTATCAATATGCCTACAGCACTTCATTTATTTGATGTATGATAAAAGAGCAATGTAGATAAAATGCCTTGCTCAAGGGCATAAATGCCATGACGGGAATCGAACACCCGATCCTCGCATCTCCAGTCCAGTGCCTTAAACCACTGGACCACGGCACCTCCACTATATTATACGTCTGTCAAAACTCAATTACACACACACACACACACACACACACTCAGATTTGCAAAATACATGCAAAATTAGTAGTCTTTTGCTTCAGGTGCGATTTCGGGTCTTTGGGCAAAAAAAAAAAAAATTCTGCACTTTTGGGACAGAATACATCATTGCTGACAAATTAGCAACAGAAGAATAGAATAGTGAACTACCTTTAGTTGTCCAATGAGACATACATGTACTTGAATCACATATGGTCTCCTATGTGTAAATATGACTTGTTGTTTTTTCTGAGAATGTGAGTTCAAGCAGGTGGAAGAAATTGTCTTCCGATAGATGATTTGATCGTAGGATCAAGTCATCCATCAAGCTTTTGCTTTGGACCATTTTACAACTTTTTTTTATTATTCCACGTTATCTGTAGAAGCTATTTTATTAAAAGTAGTCATATTAGAAGCAGTAGTTCTCATTATCAGTCGTACTGTTTTTATTTACGTGCAGCGATCTGGTCAACGCAAGTCGCTACGAGGCTGGAAACGAAGAACTCGTAAAGATTACAGACAAGCCTCAAAGGAAAGGAGGAGTGGGTTATTCCATAAAGAAGAGGTAAGTTCACTTCATTATTGTGAGGGACTGACCAAGAGTAACTGACCAAGAGTAACTTTCCAGTAATGTGTTGCTTGATATCTGCCTAAAGCAGGAGACCTTTATTGGCGAGTTGATTTGAGGTATGTACCCCCAAATTGATCGAATACTACTCTGAAATATGATTAATAAATGTTTAACAATTTAGATAATTCTGTATTTCACGCAGTCATCTGCCCTTTGACTTCTGTAAATTCAGAGCCGAAGTGCTGAAAATGCAAATAGTTTCAGGAGATATGAGGGCTCTTTGCCCCCACCCCCACCCCCTGAGATCTTGGCAGAATTAAAGGGTACCAATCACCAAAAAAATATTTTGCTCTGTATGTTAGAGGTTCCATGTCATTATACTATATTCAAAATATGGGCTTTAAATATTACTTCTATAAAGAGGTATTGCAAGTTTAATTACACTCTCGATAAGCACGAAAGTGACTAGTGAGTAGACTGCTCGATGCACTCGTACACGCTCACCAAGATAAGGGCTCACGCGGAACCCAACCCGGAAGTTCGGTTCCGCGTGAGCATCCTATATTTCTTTCATACTCCTAAACTTTTGACCTATAGGATGCCAGATAAAGTTCTTTGAGGTTAATTTTATACTTTCTAGCGGTATACAAATTATTTTTTCAGGTGGTTGGTACAGTCTAACTGTGATCTTAAACCCCAGTGTCGAATGACGCCCTAACCCAGGATTCCACTCACTGACTTTTTCTTCTGCGAGTCAGAAGTATCATTTATGCACAGGAACTTAGTTAGTGTGGAGCTTTGCTTAACCTCATATCTTGATGAAAAGAAGCCCTTGAGTGAATGTTGCTTTAGCAAATGTCAGATTACTGAAAAGAAATTGATAATTGGAGAAGAATTATCACTTCAACATATTCTGTTTTGTTTTCTTCTTTTTCTTCTTCTTCTTCTTTTTCTTTTCTTCTTCTTCTTCTTCTTCTTCTTCTTCTTCCTTCTTCTTCTTCCTTCCTTCCTCCTCCTCCTCCTCCTCCTCCTCCTCCTCCTCCTCCTCCTCCTCCTCCTCCTCCTCCTCCTCCTCCTCCTCCTCCTCCTCCTCCTCCTCCTCCTCCTCCTCCTCCTCCTCCTCCTCCTCCTCCTCCTCCTCCTCCTCCTCCTCCTCCTCCCTCTTCTTCTTTCCATCCAGGTCATCTCGTTATCAAGGAGTATAGGAGAGGAAGATACTGGAGAGGAAATTGATATACTAGCCTAGCATCTTAGATACAGACTTTAAATAAACTCATCAATTTGCCCACATGGATAACAAATGATTTAGATATAGGCAACATATAAGACTAGTAACAGTACTGATAGGAAAAATGGGATTAGACGATAGTGCTGTAGCTCGCAACCCAAAATTGTGGTCTGGTCTGGCTCGTTTACTACTACAAATCCTTACTGGGTTCTGGACTGGTCCGGTAACTCATTAAATAACACAGTTAAATCTATCATCAAAATTTTGACACCAGTAAATATCTCTTCTTTTCCGTAGAGGGCTTTGTAACACATGTTATAATACACTTTAGGCAGACATGTACATGTACACAAGTATATACATACAGATATATTAGAAGTATATACATACAGATATATTAGAAATACATGTATACACTTTCTGAGTAATAAAAGATAGCAAAACGTGACCTTTTCTCCCGGACCTCTGTTATGTAACCGAGTTGACCCGATTTTAGTTTGAATCTGGTTCAAGTCTGGCTCTTTTCCATACTGTCAGTCTAGCTAGTATGAGACCAGTTCTGGTTCCGAGCTACAGCACTGTTAGAGGAGTTGGGTACAGGGGAAACTCGATATAACGAGGCCGTCGGGACCGAGGGATTCTCCTCGTTATAGCCGTTTTCTTGTTATACCAGAACATAAATAAAAATCCACACGTGGGACTAGATTCTACATCTACACTAGAGTGCTGCCGCCACCGCAAATATACTCATTTGAAAGATATGAAAGCATTAATGATTTTATTAATTCTCGATCTGAATTAGCTAATAATATATCAGATCATGTCGAAAAATGTGTTAAAAGCATTATTTTCAGACACTCCGTCTCACTGCCGCATTGAATACTGTATAAGTGGTTATTTTTGCGGTGGTTTTATTTTCGCGATTTTCGCGAGTCGGTCCTCGCGAAAATTTCCACTTCAATATATGGCTGTTTATAGTAACAAAAACATCACAAAAATCGCGAAATTAAACCCTCGCGAATTTCCCTACCTAGTCCAAAATCGCGAAAATATCTGTACGCGAAAAAAACAGCTTATACAGTATACACGTGTATCGCGATCGGGACAGCACCTGTACTGTCAGCATAGCGCATACTCATGATATGAAAAAAAAAAAGTCTCATTCATACTTTGGGGGCCGGTCTCCCTGCACTTGGATATGAATAAAAAGACGCTCCCTGCGCTGTGATACGAATAAAAAGACGGGCCCTGCGCTGTGATACGGATAAAAAAACGGGCCCTGCAATGTGTGTGTGTGATACAAATAAATTTGGGACCATGACAATATTCGCGTTATAGCAGTTACCTCATTATAGCCGATGTTGTTATGTCGAGTTTTCCCTGTACAGTGGAACCTCGTTATAAAGAGCACTGATATAACAAACTCTCGTTATAACAAGGTGATTTTCCTGGTCCCATCTCTTTGTATTCTATTGTATTTTGGCCCTGATATAACAAGGTTTCGATATAAAGAGGTAATTTCTCTGGTCCCAAGGACCTTGTTATAACGAGATTCCACTGTATTTGGTTGGGGGGGGGGGGTAATCTTATGCATTGTTTTGTTTATTCCCACAAGGGTTATTTTCTTTCCAAAAATTTGCAATGATAACAGCAATTGAATCTCAGATTGTGTAGTAAGAGTCTGCTCATGATAACTGTTCATACACTTTTTTTTTGTGGGGGGGGGGGGCACATACACCTCTCATTTCAGTCAGGTAGAGAAATATGCATTTAGCATGTATTTATTTGAATTAATTGAATTATTTCAGTTTCTTCCTCTTCAATTGAATATGAAATACTATAGACATTGAGCTGCTGTTTCTGAATTTAAACCTTTTTTTTTTCTTCTTCATTTTCATACTTTCCACTTTCTTTTATTTTATTGTTTTTGTGATTTATTGGAAGATGACATTATGAGCAAGAATTAAAAATAGAATTTTATAAGAATATGAATTGTTTGTAATGTAGTTTGTTTTAATCATGTCTAGTAAAGCCTCCTTATTAAACTACCTCTCCAAGCAAAGTCAGCAGTAAGGATACTTCTCTCTCTCTCTGTTCTACAGTGGAACCGTGTTATAAAGAACTCTGATATAACAAACTTGTTATTACAAGGTAATTTTGCCAGTCTCACTTCCTTGTATTCTATTGGTTTTTAGCCCGAATATAGAGACTGAGGTAATTTCCTTGGTCCCAAGGAGATGGTCATGACAAGGTTCCACTGTAAACGTAAGCACAATCCTACCTTGCTGTTTGACTCCTTCTAGGAGTGTTGAGCAGTCAAGGAAAGAAGAAAAAAAAAAAATCCTTTCTCATTTCTCATCTTGCCCATTCTATCCTTAGAGTTTTATCAATAAAAAAGGACAAATGTGGCCAACTATGAGAATGCCCACTACATTTCTCCAAAATATAACTGTTTTGAGCAAATCAGTCTCTGATTTGTATTTTATTGACAAGAAATAGTGCAGTGCATGAATGAGATTGTATCACTGCTCTCATTCCAACACTCCAATAACATGGCATCTTTAGATCTGTAACACACAAATAGTATTCAAAATAGATGGAAATATGAAATTAATGCTTTGATACATGATTTATAATCACAATACATGTACATGTATAACACTAAAACAACATAAATTGACATGATTGAACCATGTCTATAGTTGCTTATGTTTTCAACCCAGTTCATGTGTATAATTTACAATTATAATTTACAACTTACGATGGTACAGTACAACAAACTTTTTATCCAAATTATTAAGTTTCTGAACTATATGTACTTTTTTTTTACCCAACCACCAAATATCATCTGCACTGATCGTGTTACAGTATCTCTAGAGTAAGAAGAACATAACAATAAATGAATATAAATTACATGTATAAATACAACAAACGTAGGAAAATATTAAAAACCACTACATATTGAAACGGATGCCAACTGCATCCCCCTAAAAACAAAAAAAATTGCCATGACAAGAATAAACCTCCATACCAACTATAATATTCAGCCAATCAGTCTTAAATAAACCTGAGCCAGTAATTCTATGAGTATTCAAGGTATACATAACATACAAAATAAAAGCATTACAGTGGAAACTCACTATAACAAGGACCTTGGGACTCTGAAAATTTTCCTTGTTATAATAATCAAGAATCTCCTTATATTAATGTAAAAAACAAAAGAACACAAAGACCTGGGACCGGCAAAATTAGCTTTGTTTATAACCATTATCTTATAGAGGTTTTTATGAAATCCAATATAACATAAATTTGTAGTATACCTGGATTAAAGAGAACTGTTGCTGGGCTAGTACCATGAGCATCCTTGGACGGTGTGTGCGCTCTGTAAGTTTTCACCATTATTATTTATAGCAAGCTTCTATTGCACAGTGGAAACTCGCTATAAAGAGCTCCGATATAACAAGATTCCTCTTACAACAAGGTAATTTTGCTGGTCCCAGGTCTTTATGTTCTGTTGTGTTTTTTTTTTTACCCTAATATGACTTTTCTTATATAAGAAGGTAATTTTCAGGGCCCCAAGGTCCTTGTTATAGTGAGTTTACACTGTACTGGGCAAGTCCAACATGTGTCCCATACATTACCAGTATTATGGAATTGCAAACAGAAATTGACAGAAAAGTGTCATTTTACATATTTTGTCTGATCCAAGCTCTAGGAGGGCTATCAGCTTGATACAATCATCAGGGCCTTCCGTTTCATAAAACTTGTTATCAATAACAACTGCCCCATTTCTATGACAAATTTGCTCCCAGCCAATCAGATTCAAGGATTTCAGTAGCTTATAACAATTATTGTAACTTTTTATTGATAACAAGTCTACCAAGTTTTATGAAACGGGGCCCAGATGTACCAGAATCTAAGATGTGGTCAATAACGTACAGGGAAAAATAGGTTGGACTTGCCCTACTACATGTACAATATGAAAAGGTGAATAGGGAATAATACTAGACAATATTCATTTAAGGAAGTCATTGGTAATAATGAATTATTGTGCAAAATGAGTGAAATATAAGACGTACCCACTACCCTACAAATCAATAACGTCACGTGGAAGAAAATTTTATCCATTTGCTTCATTTTTGGATTACCAATTTGTGGCTTTGAGCTGTTGGGTCACTCAGATATAAAATGGCATTAAACCTCTTATTTCATAAATAATGAAATATTATTTTCTTAACTAAGCCACAACTAAGCCACAAGCTAGTTAATGAAATATATATACCTAGAGGCATATTGCACAAAACCTCAGGTTTAAAAAAAATTAATAAATACCGGTACAGTACTCAGCCTCTTCATTCTATAGCTGCAAGGGAAAAATAATGAATACAGATACTTTGCGACCTGAACATAGGGAATACTCCTAATCAAAGCAACTGGAACTAAGCCTATGCAACAATCTTTGATGGGTTAAAGCCATACAGTCATCAGTTTCCATGAGCAGAGCAGCATTGCATCATAATTCGCTGACACTGGATTTTGGTTGAATTACCAATTAATGTGTGTAAGGTTTCCCAGGCAGGCAGGCAGCGGCGAAACCAGGGAGACGAATCTGACCATGGGTTTGTCCCACCAGAAAATTACTCAAGCTTGTCATGCATGCAAAAGTTTCTGGCTTTTATATAGTAAACTCTATTTTTTCCAGATATCAAACCAAGTACATGCAGACATGAAATATATAATTTCATATCCACTTCATCATCGTAGCTAAGTGTCTGATTGTACGCAATCAGAAATTTGTTTACTAATTGTGACAAAAATAAATAAATATAGAAAGTTCATACATTAACTACAGGGTAAATTTAGTAAATAACTGTATAACAATATCGTTGGGATTACCTGACGTGTACAGTACTAAAATTATCTAGCACATTGTCTGAAAGAAGTTTCCAACTTTGTGACAAAATTTTTTTGTACTAATAATTTATACAACAGGTGCATACAGTATATGGTACATATACATGTAATACATACAAATTATTGCTCTTTGATGCATCTAGCTAGCACAATGTCTGAAAGAAGTCTCCAATTCTGTGACAAAAAAAATATACTAATAATAATTCATATAAAAGGTGCATACATTCAGTACCTGGTACTTTGTAATAAATAGAAATGGGTGAATATTTCAGAGAAGCCGCGATCTTTACCTAGTGCTGTACTGACGGTAAAAGAACAATTCATCACCACAGGAATTTCATCTTAAATACAAACATTTTGCAATACAGTCCGACCTCACTTATCCGAACTTCATTTATCCGGCCATCTCTATTAACCGGCCCTGTCTTCCGGCCAGTTCATCATGCAATTCACCCAAAAGCCTTGGAAACAGGAACACCATGGGCAATTTTCTGTTTAATTTTATTTCATTTCATCTCTTACAAATAAAAAGATCATTTGCAGTCATCAACTACACCAAGAAAACATAAATTTTACAGCCAATAGACTGCCCTACCCTATTCATTTGCATAGAAAATGTACATTTCTCTCATATCCGGCCATTTCACTTATCCGGATGGGTGCCAGTCCCAATGCCGCCGGATAAACGAGGTCGGACTGTAAATGGCTTGGAAGTTTGAGAGAAGCATTCCAAGCGAAACACCCTGTATGATGATAAATTATTAAATACTTCAATGCACAGTATTGATGTACTGATGATGATGGTGAAAGAACTTTTCATTATATGCAAATACATTTTGCAAGAGTTAAGTAAGAAGGTTGAGATACTTAGCACGACAAACAAATCACGCTGTTTGATGATGATGATAAATTATTAAATACTTCAATGCACAGCAGATACAGATGTCAGATAACGGTGAAAGAACTTTTCATCATATGCAAATACATTTTGCAAGAGTTAATTTAGAAGGTTGAGATACTTAGCAATCCAAACGAAACACCCTGTGTGATGATGATAAATTATCAAATACTTCAATGCACAGTAGATACTCATCGCACACTGAACGAAAGACAGATTCAAACTGAACATACCAATAGCATAGCACATTGCCATATATAGCACAAACTGACCCTGTTGACAAACAAACAAAAATCTCAAAAAATAAAAACAAGAACCAAGATAAACCATAATGAGCAGAGTTATCATGCTTCAAAAGTATGTAAATGACATTTGGGAACTTGCCACCTCAAAATTACAAACAAGCTGCTTTACCTCATATTTATATATATATATATATAACTCCGGCGTTTAGGGGAATCCTTTTATCTCAGCCTATTGTTATCATTCGCCTTAACGCACGGTTGCTTTCGCCGTAACGTCGAATTTCTATTGTGACGGAATAAACCGCATTGATAGGATTCCCCCTAACGTAGGAAATAATCACTGTATATATATATATATATATAAATATATATATTGTTTGGTTTTTTTATTTGATCATGGGCTTCACCATCTCTTCCCACATTCCAAAAGTCATTGAAAATCTTTCTCTTCAACAGTTAAATAAATCATTGTATTTTCATGTAGTATTTATTCATTTATATTTTATTAATTAATCTATAATCTTTACATTTTGGTAACATGTATGTAAAGTGATGTGATACAGTTACTGTACGAGCGCTACATAAATACCAACATTGTATAATTGTATTATATTTTCTGAAACTAAAGATTCGAAGTTTTCCGCATTATATATCACTTACAGTTTAATTCAGTACAAACCATGATATTGTCTTTTTACAAGTAAAGTAAATCAGTCACATAATATTCAGAGAAATTATCTTTATCCCCATTTGCTCTGTTTTTCAAATTTGGATTAAAAATAGAAGTCAACTGTCTCTGCATTTCCTGCCCCCCCCCCTTCCGCTCTTACTCATAATTGAAGAATTAGATGACCCCAAGTTTCTTCCCGACATCGTAGAACGTCTCAGCACACTGGTCGATCTCGGCTTCGGTATGAGCTGCTGAGATCTGCACCCTGATCCTGGCTAGACCTAAAGAGACGTAGAACAAAGAAATAGGTACATTGAGTAAAGTCAACCATCATTTCATTTCACTGCTGCCAGGCTTCTCACTAGTACATAACACCCTTGTTGTTGATACGAAGGGTGAGGAATTTCAGAAAATAAAAACCATGTGTAGACTCCCAGAACAAAGATACAGACAAAGGTAATAAATCAATCAATGCCTACTTTCAATCTCCAAAGTTGCTTAGGTCCTCGCAAACCACCTCCCTTGGATGTCATAAAGCCATATTTCACTTCATATCATATGGACCAATAAATGTGTCGGTGCATACTTTCAACCTGGAAAAATTCAATAATGATGCGGATAGGAAGATATTTCATTAAAGGCACATCCCCCTATGTTGTGTGTATGTGTGATAATTTTCCAAACTAACATAAGAATGAGAAAGCTCACAACTTATTTTTTACCTTTCCCAGAACTCAACCTTCCCCTTAAACAATTGACAACTGCCAAGAATATGCACTTCAAGAGGACCATTCACCCTAAATTTCTTTGCTCTGAATGTTAAAACTTCCATGTCGCTATGCTATATTCAAAATATGACTTTCAAACATTACTTCTATAAAGATCTAAGACAAGGTGAAATACACTCTCAATAAAAGTAAAACTTGTGAGCAGAGTAGTCAATGCACCCATTTTTTTTTTAAAGGTTGCTTTTATAAATACTAGCTGTACACAGAATATTTCCTTTTTGGTGGATTGGTACATTTAACCCTTTCAGGACAGGAATTATTTAACGGATAAATTGATCATATTTTGTTCTTCAAATTGGCAACAATCATATTTTTCTTTTAGTGCTACATGCTTTTAACAAGAGGTAATGTCTTGAAAAAGAAAGACATGGTTAGGTACTTTGTTGAAAAGTTGAAAAAAAATGCCAATTTCCATAAAAAACAATGATTTTCAACCTCTCAATGTGTTGCCAATTTAAGGATTTTAAAGCTTATTTTCCTTTTTGAAATTCCTAGCATCAAACGCAATATGGTCATGCAACAAAAGTGGATATAGTGTGTGTAGAAATTTTTGTTCTTTCTACTCATGCGGTATATTTTTTAGAACTCTAAATCAAAAGTTATTGAGCCAAACCACAAAATGTGGTCGATTGTCTCGAAAGGGTTAAAGGTCATGGGGTCAGAATCGGAAAGATATCTTACCTTTAGGGACTACAGGGAAGCTGAATCCAATGACGTAGATGCCCCTTTCCAACATCTCTTCAGCAAATCTTCCAGCCAAACTCGCCTCTCCAAGCATTATGGGGCAGATGGGATGGGACTTTCCCTAATAAAGAAAACAAAATAAGGTAAAACTAGCAACAATAGTAACTGTTGTATTTAACAAGTGGACTGTCCATTTACAGACACAGGAAAAAACAATAACAAAATCACATCAAGTAATGTAAAAGTCATGCAGTGCAGCCAACAAATGTATGCAAAACCATGTGCGTTTTCTAACAGCACAGGTATAGAGTATACAAAAAGAAGTTCAAGTAGCCTGCAGGTCATTTCGTAAAAGCAACGACTCACAAAAATGTCTTTGGGCCTGTAATTCGCAAAATGTCTGTATGCGAAAATATTTGCTTATACTGTATATATCTCACAGTATGAATGTACGAGATTGAAAGAGTTAATATTTACCCAAACCGTAAACCCGGCATCCTTCATATGTTTCCTGAATCTCTGCGTATTGCTGTCGACCTTTGACACCAGGGAATTGTCTCTCATGATCATATCAAACACCTGCAAGAAAAAAATAATACAGAATATAAACATTTTGCTGTGCATTTCCTGAAAGTGCACATTTCCAGCTTTGGAAAGATTTTTTTTTAAACTCTCCTATTGTACTCCAAATTACCCATGATTTGAATTCTTACAGAAAGCAACTGTCTATCATGACCAAAGTTTCAATGTTACACATCATTTAGAACGCACACAAGCTATCATCACACAAGACTATCCATATCTCTTATGACACAGAATGATTAGGGCCCTGTTTCATAAAACTTGTTATCACTAGCAACTGCCAAAGTTCTATGACAAATTTGCTCTTAGCCAATCAGATGCAAGTATTTCAGTAGCTTATAACAGTTATTGCAACTTGTTATTGATAAGAAGTTTTATGAAACTGGGCCCAGAATATAAAAATGAATCCCTTTCATCGAAGAAAGAATACACTACGTAGCATTGCAAACAGTTTTGTTTTTTTTTAATGGAAAGTCGCTTTCTAAAATATCAGGAGGCCAGTTGGCTCGTCAGTAAAGCGGCAGCCTGTCTAAGCAGTGCTTGAGAGTGCAAATAAAACCCAGGCAGATAACTGAAGGCTTCATCATGTGTAAACCTGTCTCTCCCATTTTGAAGACTAGGTTACAGTGGAAACACTCCATCCCTGGGATAGGATGTTAAATGATGCCCATCTATGCATGATAAGAACCCCCTACACTTTAACAAAGAGTGCAGTGGTGCCCTGGTACACCTGCACTCCCATTCAGTTATAATTTGGGACATAGTGATTGAGTTCTCATTTCCATCCCAAACACAGGTGTAGCCAAGTTCATAATTTTACTAATGTAACATGAAACTGATTAGAAATCAGGAAATCAACAACTGTAAATACCTTCAAATCAAAACTAAAAGCATATCTTTTCCTTTAATTGCACATCATAGTTTATAAATTATTATTATTATTATTATGTTGCTATGGTAACATACTTTGGAAGCACAGGCTACGACTGGAGGAGGGAGAGAGTTTGAGAAGAGGTACGGCCTGGATTTCTGTCTCAGCATATCAGTCAATGATTTGGGACCACATGTATAGCCCCCTACAGAGAGAAAGAAAGAGAGAGAGATATAAACAACCACAATAATACAGTGGAAACTCACTATATAACGAGGACCTTAGGACCATGAAAATTACCTTGTTATATCGGGAATCTCCTTACATCAGGGTAAAAAAACAAAAAAGGACATGAAGACTTGGGACCAGAAAAAATTACCTTGTTCTATTCAGGAATCTCGTTATATCAGAGCTCTTTATACTGAGGTTCCACTGTACATAGTACTTGTATATGGTATTAAAATGGAAGTCCACCTTGGTATTAACTTGATTTTAATAAAAGCAGAAAAATGAGAGAAACCGCTTAGTGAAAGTTTGAGTAAAATCCGATCAAAAATAAGAAAGTTATGAATTTTTGAAGTTGTAATCAATTAAACACAAATCGGCAAATTCGTGACATATCTTGCAAGCTCCTCACCCATTTGCTCTGTACAGAATATTTCATAAATTTTCATCTTCTTACTTGTTGATGCACGGTATATGGCATACATGTATAGGAATACACAGAGCAGAAGGAGAGAAAGGGTGCATGTATAGTCCCATACATACATTTCTGTGCGGAGAGCATGTAACTTTCAGCAAGACTGGGTCAATTTCTTATCATTTTGATTCAATTCCCAAACCAAAACAGTATACACCAATAATCCACCTTTCCCAGTTGCTTCCAGACAGTTTCTTTCACAACTTACTGTAAAACCAGAAATTTTCGTGACATAAAACTTTCGCGAATTGTTAAGGATGGCCAATTTTGCGGCAAAAAACTTTCGGGAATTGCAATAATTTTAGGTTGTTTTAATTATAATTTGATTATTTCGCAGCATGAAACTTTCGTGAATCTCGACCACTCACGAAATTCGTGAAAGGTTGGAGAGGTCGAGATTTGCGAAAGGTTGTGGTTTTACATCATCGCATGGCCAGTACCCCACTTTATCTCAACTTCAAGAAGACTCACCAGCTGCTCCTCCAAGTGCCTTGCCCAGTGTAGAGTTTATGATATGACATGAGCCATCGATACCAAGATACTCCTCAGTGCCACGTCCAGTCCTACCCAGGAAGCCTGTAGCGTGACATTCATCGATGAAGACAAGAGCGTCGTACTTCTTGGAAAGAGCAACTATCTCCCTGAAAATATTAATAATAATGAATAATAATAGCTGTTTCTCAGAGCGCGCTGAAAGAGAGAGTTGTGACACGCGCATAATAAGCCTACGCGTACGCGGTCTTCGTTTAAAACATGGCGGATCATGGAGCTCCCAATAGTTCCCTTTCACGTACATTCTCTATGGGGGGGGGGACTATTTGAAGCTCCATGAAATGACTGACCAATCAGAAGTGACCTCCAGTGTCGCGACTCTATGTATGTATACATGTAGCTCTGACTGTTTCTCATATAGTGCCTTACCAGTTACAATTTAACCGACAAAAGCGGTTACAGCATTAATACCCCAGTCACTGGATTCAATTGCGATTCTGCACATTATAGTGCACATTCTCCACTCCTCTTGGGAGCATTCCAGCCAGTCGCCCGTTTCCAAGTGCGCACATGCCAATCCAACCACAATGACATTCACATCCTACCGGGTACCCATTTAACACCTGGATGGAGAGGGGCAATGTAGATAAAATGCCTTGCCCAAACATACGAAGATACGTTTTACAGTCTTGGGAACAACTGCAGAATACCCTACGACAACCCTAACCCTGAAGCTAACCCTAACACATTTTACTGATGCTTGGTGGAGTATTCTGCAAGTCAGTAAGCCCAATTTTGTAGTAAGATAAATATCTCATCGAACAATTATGTCCCTGAAGACATCAGTAAAAATATTTTTAGATTTATTTTACAGTCATGTGCAGTCGTAAGGTACAAATCTCATCTATGAAGACTAGAGAATCATAATTTTTATTTATTTTTTGGTTAGAGCAACGATATCCCCCCCCCCAAAAAAAGAGAGAAACAATGATAAACAAAGATAAAAATTCATGAGGAAAGTGTTCTCTGTCTAGCAATTCAGCTGCCAAAGCCAACAATGGGTGTCATATTGAAGTCCTCGTCAATAATCATTTTCTCATAAATACATTCATCTTATAATCAATAGATAACTCTCCACATTACAATGAAAAATGACTGAACCACATGTTTCAGATGAACATTCTCTGAAACTAGGTTTCTCAAAATATAATGCTGTTAAAAGGACAGGCCACAAGGCAGCCGTAGGGAAAGTCAGGATTGCGTTTGCTCCATTCACTGGTACACAAATTTTGTGCATCGAACACGTCCACCGGACTAGTGCAATTATATTTCGGACTACACAAAGCCGACAGAATCTCACACAAGAGCGCGAGCTCAGGCTGAGCATGCATGTTGCACGGAGACCAGTCTGTCCGAAGTTTGTTCCCCGTGGTTCAACAGCGTGATCAGGTAACGATCACGGTGCCCTTTGGCGGTATAAAAACGTCCACAATCTGCAGTAGAGTATCCCTTTAACATAAAATCTCCCAATAACTACATGTACATGAGTGAAAACTAGGTTTCTCAAAATATAATGCTGTTTAACATAAAATCTCCCAATAACTACATGAGTTAATAATAAATGAGTCTTACGTTAGTGGTGATATGTCTCCGTCCATGCTGAACACACCATCCGTTACGATGAGGCGTAGTCTGCAGTCCATAGATTCACTCAGCTGAGCTTCCAAATCTAATGAAAGAAAATGGAGAATTCCATTCAATTAATATAGATCCATTCAACCGACTTGCGTTTTTTTCGTAAAGCGGGAGATTTATATGCTTGGCGGGAGAGAGGGAGGGAGGTCATGCTGTCTCCCATCACGGTGCTGGTGTGACAGCGGGAGAATGAGCGTGGTGGCCACCATGCTCATTGACAGCCCTGACTTAGCACTAAAAGAGAAATATTATTGTTGCCAATTTGAAAGACAAAATGTGATCAATTTAGCCCTTAAATAATTCCTGTCCTGAAAGGGTTAATAGTGGAATAGGGACACGTATGTTTGATGAAATAAAGCCGAGACCAAGTGTTGCAAGAGTAAATGTCGAATCACCCTACAAATATCTCACCTTCCATGTTCATATGTTTATAGCGTTGTCTGCGTGCTTTGCAGAGTCTGATACCATCGATGATAGACGCATGGTTGAGTTCGTCAGAGAGAACAGCGTCCTCTGGTGTCAGCATAGCTTCAAACAACCCTGCATTTGCATCAAAGCAGCTGGCGTACAAGATAGAGTCCTCATGACCATGAAAGAGAGCAATCTTCTGCTCCAAGTCTTTGTGTATGTCCTAGGAAAAGACATATTGAGTTAACAACAAATGAGAAGACAAATAGAATTACAGGTAACCAATCACATAAAATAACAACCTGCGTAGAGCTTGCATGTATAAAATCAACTTGAAAACCTTTACGCAGCATTGATACTCTCTGCTAACTTTAAGGAGTATAACGAAAATAAAGTACATAAAAACTGGATCAATTCTTGACCGCGCGCAGTCGAAATTTATGCCTCTGCTGTTGCTAGATCAGAAATATTTTGCACATTCATTTTGATTTTTTAAAATTTTGTTTGAAAAATTTAATAGAATATTTTATCACTTGTTAAAACTGATATGCCAAGTGGTTCATGGGGTTAAAGATCACAAGCAGAGTTGCCATATGGCTGAATTCCCTAATCTAATCAGATCATTGTCACCCTAGTATGCATACATGTACCAAGTTTGAAGTTAAAATGTCAAACTGTGCTCAAGTTATTGCAAGAACAGTCTATTTACAGGTATATAACATCCTCTGTGACCTTTCACCTTTGAACCTAATCAAATTAGTGTCACCCAATTTTATATTATGTGTGCCAAGTTTGAAGTTGATCCATTAAAATGTTCTTGATTGGCCAAATGGTTCTAAGTTATAACAAGAACAATCCATTTTCATATATACCATGACCTCTGTGACCTTTGACCTTGTGACCCCCAAATATAATCAGACTATTGTCCCTCCTATATGCATACATGAGCAAAGTCTGAAGTTGATACGCATCGCGAGAACAAGCCATTTTCATATATACAATGACCCCTGCATAGGCGGATCCAGAGGGGGGGTCGCGGAGGTCCGGACCCCCCCCCCCCCCCTTTTTGGCGCCGGTTTTTTTTTTTTTTTTTTTATTCAGAGGAAAACTGTCCTGTCTGCCCTGGCTTTGGAATAAAATATTGCTCTAGCGCCATATAGGTACACTGTTACCATTTCTGCTTACTTTGTCAGTAAACTTTTCATCAACAAGTCCATATTCACCAATCTCCTAAGATAAGAGTTTGTCGTGCTCAAAATTTTGGTAGATATAAATACTGGTTTTTCAAGGAACGTAGTGGTGTGTTTAACTTATAAAGAGGTGTGCTATAAAAATGGTATTAATAACATTATTATGAAGTTGGTGAACTATTGTACTGGTCAATTGACCATTGTGCACAGTGTAGAGTGCGTAGAGTGAACTTCAATGAGGACATCCAATCAATTTGTGTAGGTAATACAAGACCACCATTATCGCGACTAATGTTATGCATAATTAATGTGTGCACTGTGTATTGATAATTTGTGTAAGCTTGCTGCTAGGGGTTTTTTATGTTTATGAAACTGAAAGAAAATATCAAATAATATTCAGAATATTGGCGATAAAGAAATATCCAGGCAATTAAGCAATATTTGTTGGTACACGCTAAATTTAGATCTGAAATTTTAAAAGCCTTAAGGTCATGAATTGGAAATTTTTGACTCATCATGAAATTACATGCATCCTGTTATTTCATCTAATCAAATTAAACATTAAACAACAGTAAATTTCAACAAATTCAAACCTGCATAAAGAAAATTTTCACCTTTTTGCACTGCATTATGAGATTACTAGAGTTTGGTTGGATGTGTTAAGTTGTTTTAACGTCATTTTACATCTTTCTTTTTAAGACGTATTTCAATGTCATTTTACAACTCTCTGTAATCTTTAAAATTATCATTGTCAATTGTTCAGTATTGATGTACTTAAAATCATCAACAACAAAATGTAAAGTTGCCGGAGGCAAAAGTAACGGCACATTGAACATGTTGAATGCCGTTTAAATGGTAATTAAATTTATCCGATGATAAATGCTATAAAATTTTTGGTTAAAATTGCAACAGATTTTGATGAAACCAAAACATACTCTCCAAAAAACAATTCTTTATTGGTATTTACATTTCCAACGAAATATCATTTTCCTCAACAAATATTTGAGATTTCGGTTGAAAATGTAGCGGTCTCGTATTACTTTCATGGGTAGGGAATAATGGACCATTTACCTATGACGTCATTAAGGAGATTATTTCATTAGGTAAACAAATTTTTGTCATTATTTCGGTACCCTGAGAAATAAAAAGAGTTGCTGAAAGCATTGGTAAACCTTACTAGTGTGTGTCTGTGTTCATGTTTATGCAAATTATGCAAACGTGCTTAAGGGTCTGGTATTCCCTACACCTACCCTATGGTTGTACATCGCAAGAAGTGAACTTCATGTGTCCATATAAAGGTTAAAGTTATGAAGGTCAAGACTTAAAGTCACACAAAAGGTCAAAGGTCTGTCAGAGTCAACAAAAAGGTCAAAGTCACGAAATTCAAAGGTAATGACAGGTGGGCGGGGGGGGGGGGGGGGGGGGGAGGAGGTTTGTTTTCTCCGAGGACTTTTGATATATTTTTTCTTGTTGTTGATTGGGAACGCTTGAATCTGATACATTGCACCATGACTAGTTTTGTGATACAAAACTTATTTATTTTGCCTAATGAGTAGATGCTGTGGTTGATTGTTAAATCCTGTGAATTTTCAGCAAAACTGGTATTGGTACTGTTGTTGATCAGCCTTGATTGTGAACTCCTGAATCTAAGGAACTTTCCCTTTTTTGTGTTCTTTTGTGATTTGAGACTTATAACTCGTGATGATGTAAACACTTGCGAATTGTTATCTCACGATGGGAGGAGATAATATAGATGATATTTAGTGAATAATTCTTCATTGCTGTAAAATGTGTACATGTATCACTAAAATTTACTAAGTGTGTTTGTACAGCATGCGCACACCCAATTCCTAGGTTATCAACATAGTACTTCAACATTGAAGAACCAATCTCAAGTAATAAATCTCCAGATTTTATTCTTATTTGTCTCACTGGACTGTTTGTGTTGATGCCACATGCCATCTGAGGTCCTGCACAGCAATGCAGACTGGAAAATCTGGGAAAACTTAAAAAATATATATATACATATATATATATTAATACAGTCCAATGGTGCAAATCCCGGAGGGGATGGGGGTATGCATTAACCCCCCTCCCAGTTCTGATGTACGGGGGGGGGGGGGGGGGGGGGGGGGGGGGGGGGGGGGGGGGGGTGGCCTGTACAAATATACCCGCACTTTTTGATAAAAGATGGTAATTTGCAATCATTATATATGTATTTTCCATCTCAAATAAACAATAATTCCATGTAATATTAATAGATTAAATGTAATTTCAGTACAAACTAAGACATTTTCAGGCTCGTATTATCAAATTTTTGTGGCGCGCTCCGCACGCCCAACTATATTTCAACATTAAAATAATCAAACAGGCAATATATATATATATATATATATATATATATATATATGCCTATAGAGGCGCTTGCGTTTGCCAGAATGATAACTTCTCACCCTTTGGACCCCCCCTTTTTTTAAAACCTGGATCCGCCCTTGCCCCTGTGACCTTTGACCTTGTTACCCCAAAATCTAATCAGATCATTGTCCCTCCCCTATGCATATAAGAGCTAAGTTCAAAGTTCATCTGCCAAATGGTTCTTCAGTTATCGTGAGAACGAAAATGGAACGGACGGACGGGGGTGGATTCAAACCGACTATCTTTGGTTCGACAGGCACACTCTTCAGACTCTTCTGAACCAACTCACCTCCTGCTGGAGGCCTGAACCAACGACCTTGGCATCCCCTGTCACTGTCAGGTGTTTATGAAATGACTTTTACAAATTTGCTCTTATCCAATCAGATTCAAGGATTTCAGTAGCTTATATCAATCGTTGTAACTTGTTATTGATAAGTTTTATGAAACAGGCCCCGGATGTTTAGTAATAAAGTGACTTTTTCAAATAGTGCACCCTTCACATAAATATAAGGCCAGTTTTGTCTGTTAATATACGTCCATTCTCCCAAAAATATGAAGCTGCAATACACACAAACAATTTTTCTAAAAAATGTAAAAATATGTTAAAGGTAAAGTTGAGTTCTGGTCATGAGATTGAATTGTCTAAGAAACTGTCTCAAGGCAATTGGGAAAGGTTGATTATATAGCACATAATAATTGGTGTATGCTGTAAGGTTTTGGAATCACCCAAAATGATAAGAAATTGACTCAATCATGCTAAGAGTCACATGCACTGCACACAGAAATGTATATATGGGACCATATTTTGAATTTGAGGGCATTTGAATAGCAATCCTTTTCAGGGGACATATCTACTATGTTAATCTTCCAAATTAACATTTAAAAAGAATTAGAAAGCTCACAAATTATTTTTTACCTTTCCCAGAACTCAACCTTCTCTTTAAATTTTAAGGGGGGGGGGACCAAAAAAGGATCAAATCTCTTTGTCTGTCTTCATCTACACATTACCTGCGTTCCACAAATAAATCTGGCTGAGCTTAGTCCAGCACCATATTCATCCAAAGCCTGTTTAGCAGCATCAATGACCTCAGGGTGGCTCTAAGAGGAAAATAAAACAGAAAAAAATCAGGATACATGTCAGGCCTGTAATTGAGTGTCTTGATAAATTGGAAATCTACATGTAAGTAATCTTGGTACAATATCCATTGCCCCGTAACACAAAGGTTTGCAATCAATCGCAAATTTGAAACAACCATTCTGATTGGTCCAGGGTCATTTTTTTTAACAAGATGTGCATGAGACAATGATCTTGATTAGCTATTGCATTCTTTCAATATCAATTTCAATTCATTTGGTTTTCCACAAATCAATCAAAATTCAAATCATACATTCTGGAAAAATAGAAATCAGTTAACAAATCAGTTAAAAATAGAAATCAGTTAATTATTTAACCTGCCGGCCAACCCAATGGGTTGCCGGGCCTGGTTTTATATTCATAAGCATGCATGATCTTTAATAAAGACATGATATACCACACCACAATAATTCATTGATTTACATTCATGTACAGTGGAGGGGCCTAAAGTAAAGCAAGGCTTGTTGTGGATAGGCCCTGGTTGAAATATAATTACAGACAGGTAGAAGAAAAGGAGAGAGGAAGAAAGAATTAAAGAAAAGAAAAAGGGGGAAAGAAGCTATATAGGAAGCGTAGGTAGTTGTTTGCACAAAAGTTGAGAATATTCTTTCATAATCCAGCAACTTGAAGAGAATGTGATCATTTCTCCATACCTACTAAGCTCTTGGTAACTGAGTAAAAGTTGAGAATGTTCTTCACTTGTGGAGAATGTAATCATTTCTCCACGCCTACTTAAAGAAAGCCCTTAGTAGTTTTTTGCATAAGAATTGAGAATATTCTTCACATATAGAGAATGTTATCATTTCTCCATGCCTACTTACAGAGAACTCTAGATAGTTGTTAATTTGCATAAGAATTAAGAATATTCTTCACTTTTAGAGACTGTTATCACATATTCATGCCTACTTTAATATAGAAAGCCCTTGGTAGTTGTTTGCAAAAGAATTAAGAATATTCTTCGCTTTTAGACACTGTTATCACTTCTTCATACCTACTTATAGAAAGCCCTTGGTAGTTGTTTGCACAAGAATTGAGAATATTCTCCACTTGTAGAGACTGTTTTTTTGTTTTTTTACGCTTACCTACAGAGAGTCCTAAGTAGTTGTTGGCACAAGAATTCAGAATATTCTCCACTTATGAGACTGGTATCATTTCCTTACGCTTACTTACAGAGAGCCCTAGGTAGTTATTTGCACAAAAGTTGAGAATATTCTTTGACAATCCAGCGACTTTGATGTCAGCAGCTTGTCTGGTCGTGATCACTCTTTCCGGTTTGTATGTCCCTGCCTGGTGAATGGAATCCATCACTTCTTGCATTGTATTGTCCAGTACCACAGCAGGAGCTGTACTCTGAGAACGGATACCGGTCTTGAGGCAGAGAGCCCTGGCAAGCATCCATCTTCCTATACGTTGAGCTACACAGGCATGACAGAGTTTCATTGAGAAAAAACCAAAAACAAATTGAAATTGAAAAGGTTTTATTAATATTGCACTTTGCAGCCAAAAGGCTGAATTATGTACAATTCACAAGTTCAGCAAAGACATGGTGGGGAACTAATTAAAAACAACAAATTCGGTAAAAATACTGTTATACATAAAGTCTAGTATAACAATAACTAAAGATTCTATGTGTGAATATGAAAGGGAAAAAGTATGGGAGATCAAATTATATACCAGTGTATGTTTACAAACTGATAATAAAAATTAAGTGCGGTGAAGCATGAGTGAGTCCAAGGATGAGCAAGCAGTCCCTTGATTACTCACACAAACTCTCCCACACTCAATCTCCAACCTCGCTCGTACGCACCCTTCCTCACAACTTACACAAATCAGGGTAGGTTGTGTGTCTTTTTACCATAGCAGGCACACACTCGGTAATACAATACCCTTTTCAAGGGACCAAAAGGCCGCGTCATTGCACTCACACTTATCATGCTTATGCGAGGTTATTGGAGATAACCTCGCACTCAGTACCATTCATACCGTGAGCAATTGCCTCCCACTGGCAAGTGTGTGATATCTTGCCCACTCATAGCGACTTTACTATACTTCGTGTGTAGACTCTAGGCAGTCATACACCTCGACACTTTCAAAACACCACTGCACAAAAGTCACCAACATTCACTCAAAATCGGCATTTAATTTACAAAAACGCGACACCAACATATCCGTGAAATACAATAAATTCAACTCACCAATGTTGGAAAAGATAATTCCAAAAATGAAATCAGTAATTTACTGTCAGTTCTGGCGAAACGGGGTATCGCAAGTCATTGTGTACATTTCCTGATCGCCGAGAGCGCTGACATCTCCCTCAAAAAAATTTGGTCGTTAAAAATTTGGTCCCTATCGCGCACACGTAAAAGTCCCGATTTTCCGTGTGTGCAATCGTAGAGATCGATGTGCGCGCGCGATACCGAGTTTCTTTGTGGACAAAATTTTATTGGCCGATTTTAGTCTAAAACATTGGAGGCATGAAAACGACATGCGATCGCGAAAAAAATTGGCGGGGATTTCTTAGGTTTTGGACATGATTTTGACTTTGGATTTTGCTGGAAATATCAGAAGTTCTTCCTAATGGCCATTTAAGCTAGGAGTGAGATTTTAAAGAGCTGAATTTGAAAGGAAGTATTTGAAATATTTATCTCATTTTTCCCCCCATACCTTAAGTACATGCGATAGAAAATAACTAGTATTTTTGCATTTGTCCCGTGTAGTGGTCAATATGACCACTATAGTATTACGTGGTGTGATCTTGCCCATATGTGCATGTGCATGTGAAGGAGGGGAGCAAGATCACCGACCAAAAAAGCCTGAAAATTTCACTTGATCAAGATGATAAAGATCCTATCGAAGGATCTGGAATGAAATTAGATATTTTATCATTCTAAAATGTAGAAGAAAGTATTTTCTCAAAATTTTTCCGATTATATTGGTGTTTTTACCTCTTCAGCTTAGAGGTCGTGACAGGCCGAAATTGACACAGCCCATATTGATGGATCCATGACTAAAATGCTGAGTGGCGTCATTGGGAAGGGGTTTGTTCGGAAGGGAATATTGTATTAGATATACGTTTTCTTTTTCAAATTCCACCAATTTCTTTTTCTGTAGGACTTTAAGCATTCATTATGTAAGTTTGACAGATATTCAATTGATATTTTATTTGCTATGCCAATGGCTATGGTTGATTTTCTGAAAAGTGTTCGGTAATAGGATCCACCTCCATAACTAAGTGTATGGTAGTGGATCCAGTGTCCTAACACTTTTCAGAAAATCAACGATAGCAAATAAAATATCAAACGAATATCTGTCAAACTTACATAATGAATGCTCAAAGTCTTACAGAAAAAGAAGTTGATGGAATTTTAAAAAGACAACGTAGATTTAATATGATATTCCCTTCCGAGTGAACCCCTTCCCAACAACGCGGCGTTTTGGTCCGTTGAAAAAGGTACTGACTAGATCTACTGTATTTCCGAACGTGTGAAACCTAGGCTATGGGAAAAAGACACAACCTTGTTTCAATAGTGTGTTTTTCATACACGTAATCCAACGCGTATGAAAACCCATTTTAGGCGCTTAACTGTACACGTTCGGTAATACAATCTGTTCGGAATTACAATCCTTGACTATACTGTAGAGTATGTGCTCCTGTGGGCGGCCGGTCCCCTGTGAGCAGCCGGCGGTGTAAGTGTAAGTGCGTGTCCGTGGCCGTGGACCGTCATGACCGTGAGTGTATTTTGGGCACTTCAATCATAATGGATGGAATCATACCACCAGACTACGTCACTGCATTCCCCCCTATCCAACACGCAATGTGTGCGAACACACTTATTCCATACCTATTCCACGATTAGGACATTACCAATTAAGCATAGTTAATCTTCTGAATTGTACAATCATCAATTAGCGAACAAATAAAAACAAATAATACTTACGGAACATTTTAACCAATCAAAGATGCGTCAATGGACAAGCCTCCGATCCACCTTTTTTCTATTGCATCTTGTAGGTAGCAAATCACGAATGAAAAAAGAGGAAAAGATGAAAATGTAGAGTGGACAGAGAAATAGTAAGATACAATGGGAAATGGTGCTGACTTCTTTTTTTTAATGTGGATTACTATGTAAAATTTCATGCCGAAAACGATGCTAAAAGTTGGTGCCCAAACTGCCCAAATCGGGCCTGTTTTAGAACTTATTGTAAAGTTCACATGATTATTTCACACAGTGATCAGTGAGGCTTAGAATATAGTTAGAGTTATACTATATCTCTCGTTCCTGTTGTCTTGACTAAATAGAGCCTTGGGAATACTAAACATGGGTCATTTTTCTTGAAGACGGTCATTTGGTGATTTTTGGTCCCATTATTATATCCACTTTTTTTCCATTGTTGTCAATTTTAGAGAGAAGGAAGAGGAAGGGACAACCTTTAGAGGGAAAAAAAGAGATAATTAAAGGGCAATCCTACCTTGATAATAAGATGATTTGTGTGAAGAAAAATAAGAACAACGGGATGGCGAAAGTTTGAAAGAAATAGGACAAGGACTAAGAAAGTTATGGATGTTTGAAAAATGAGATCACTACATCTATGCGAATCTCAAATTTGCAATTTGGTGAGTCAATTGTGACATTTTTGTGGACAAATCTCCCATTTGTCGTAGACAAAAATATCATTAACTTGCGGTTTTCTTCGAGGCGCTTTTTCCCTCCGGGCAGTCCCGCGGGCAGTACTCAAAATATATTGGAGATAGCATATTGTTATCGGTCCTCATGAAAGAAAAAGATCCTACTGAGTAATACATTTTGAAAGAAGTGACATTTTAGTCATTTTGTGTGTTGGAATGAATGGGGGAGTTGTCACAGAACTCCTAATTAAGACGTCTCGTGCGGGTGCGAAATTGTAGCCATCGCTCGTACGTGATCACGTGATATCTTGGCTAGTCCTTCGCTCTCCATGCAGATTCATGCAGTTCGTCGCGTCAACGACATTCAGTATAAAATGTTTCATCGTTGGAATATAACACTATAGATTGATATAGAATCTTACTGAAATTGCTCGATTTTGTTAATAATAATAATATATCATTTATATTGCGCCTTTTCATAAAGATACAAAGCGCATCAACAGTGAAACACATAATACAAAACATAAACAGAAAAATACAAGCCTACACAGTAAACAGAAAGAAAGATTAGAAAAGATGAGTTTTTAGACTAGTCTTAAATGATGCAAGAGTTTTACATTGCTTTAACTTGGGGGGTAATAAGTTCCAACACTTGGGGGCAACAATGAAAAAGCTCTATCACCTATTATTCTACCAGTTCGGGGGACGAACTGCTAGTACTCTAGTATTGAATTTTTTTTTTCAAATTCATGTTTATTTCATTTCCAACAGAAACTTGGCTTTACAGATATTATAACAGAAAATATGAAAAACATATGTACAAATTCATTTCTTCATAATAAGTGTACAAGTACACTGAAAATATAAATAAATTATTATAATGAATTATTAAAAGAAATTCACAATTTCTGAGGAAATGTGGGGGATCCACTAAAAAGCCGTGCTTGTAATTTGTGGATCCCCCAGGAAAAATAGTATAGTTTCAAATTGTGCCTACTTGGAAAACACAAAACAGCTAGTATTACAGAACAACAAACAAACACGAAACGAAAAGGAAAAGGAAAAGAGATAAAAGAAAAGGAAAAAGGAAAAAGGAAAAAAAAAGGGGGAGCAGGACAAAACATGACCGAAAAAGGAGGTAGTTATATTTGTGATTCTGGCAAGTTAAGATCATATAAGACCTTGACCCCATGCACCAAACTTTGGTCAATGGGTGTGTTTACATAATCCTAACAATAATTTTTGGAATATTCAATTAAATGAGCAGATGATGAAGACCTAAATGAAAAAAAATAAGAGAGATATCAGCTGTTATCAGGTAATTATTGTATATTACTATAAGATTTGAGCAAAAATAATTTCAGTTTTTTCTTAAAAGAATTTAATGAACACAGAAAAAAAAAGAGAGGGAAATTTTTCTTGTAATACATGAAATAAATTGCCAGTGTTATCAAATGCTGGCATTTTCATGCTTATAAGTGCAGTCATCATCCACTCTTGTTGCTCATTTTGATAATTTCTCTGACTACATTTATTTACTATTTCAAAAAAATTTGAGTGACTGAAATGACAAGAAAATCAAATTTTGTGGCCATTTGCTTAACTTGCCCTCGCCGTTCTCATGGCTTTGGCAAATAACTTTATTGAAAGCGGAAATTTATATTATTGTATTCATCTCCTGACTATTGCAAGTCTTTTACTTGTAAGAGTTTGGTACGAGGTGTGCTCATTTCAGTACGTTGCAATATACATGTATAGCCCTCAAGAAAATTCTTGTTTTTACAGATCATTGTTATGATCCAGACATCTGTGTTTTGTTGAAGGTTGGTAGGATATAGATTCCCATTCTAAATAAGAACACTGAAAATACATAAAGTCCAACGAAGCACTTGTCACAACTGCCAAATTGGAAGCAAGATTTAATCATTTATCTTTGCCCAGCCGATCAAATTCGAGAGTCATGAATTAACTGCAAACAAGTCAGTACAATTCTAATTTGATGCAAAGAACTCGACAGCAAAGGATTTCGAAAAACCAACTTTAGGGCAATTTCAATACCCTGTTCGGATTACGTAATACGTCATTGTAATGTTCGCTCATTTCATGGTTATTGAAATTGCCTTAAGTGATTTTTTGACTAATTCTTTGCCAAAAATTAATGGTATTTAACACGTGAAATTTGCAGCAATATTTCTTATAGTATAAAACACTCAAAATCACAATTTATTGCACAAGTGCTGTACTTGTATTCAAAATCACCGGCAGTCCCCAAAATAGTGGTAGAAGTTGAGGGTCTATGATGATTATGCTTTACTCGATAAAGTCCTGACTTATATATAAGGATTATCATCAAAGATAAAAAGAAACATGGCAGAAGATGTTGAAAAAACCCTTAAATCATGTAAATCAAAACAAATTTGTAGGCCTTTTTATACCAGATGACACTGTACACAAAGTATAACGTTATGCAAGTCATCTACATGATACAAAAGAGGAAACATATATTTTTTAAACGTGTAGGCCTACATGAAAATGTATTTTGCTTTTTTTTTTTCCGGGGGGGGGGCGTGTCAAGGATGACGCACTGGCGTAGCCAGGATTTTTCAAGAGGGGGGGCCAAGGCGAGGGAGCGAAGCGACCGAGCGGGGGAGGGTGTGGGAGGGGGTATCCCCCTCCCACGGTAGGAAAATTTTTTAAAACCAGGTCATGAAAATGGCATTTTCTGCACCCTAAAATTCTATTCTGGTGTAACCTACTTGAGAAGTGACAGATGAAATAGGATTTTTTTTTCTCTACTCCGCTGGAATGAATTGTAGTGGAAGGATTACCACTCCTTGGGGCTCCAGAATTCCAAGCAATACGCAAAATTACATGTAGTTGGTGTGTATAAATAGCTGTACCAGTGTACATACGAAACGTTGAAACCCGTGTTTTCGCATAGGAAAATATACAGACTAACAACCAAAAACCCACACACAGACACACTGACTATTGACTAACATATGACTAAGAGGACGCCCTTTCTCATGGAGTGGAATTTATATCTCATCTCAAGCGGTAGTCTCATTTGAAAACACATGCAACATCTTTATTAGGTGTATGTAAAAGACTTTAGCAATTTATTTAGCTGCCTTGTTTAGCTCTTTATCTCATTTTCTCGGTTAGAGGTTGTTCATTAGTTGCCTAATTCGTATATACTACACGAATCCAGCTACGTACTCCTTCATTTAAGTACTGAGGAATTATATAGTTTGATTAATTTTTGTAACCAAAATGAACATCAATGTGAGTATTTAGCACGGAAAAATATTAGAATTACATCGTGTAAAGAGTATAGAGATCACAATTTGTAATAAAAACATATGGAAATAATGTAATTACACATAGAGAACGGGCTAAACAAAGTCTTCATACAACCAAGTCAAGCGCACATGATTTGCCACATGTGAAGGCCGTTTTTGTCATTCAATTTAGTGATAATAGATTTGACTCAAAACTGTAAACATCAAAGCAGAAAGCATCTCGTCCGATGACTTACTAGTATATAAAATACGACTTGAACAAAGAATGAAATTGTATCTTTTTTGAATATTCCTCTATAAAATCGAACTCTACCTTGAAAAACAGTGTTTTGCTTCTCCTCGGATGAAGACCATAAAAATGATGTAACGGTGACATTGTTTTCGTATAAAAGCAATGTTGGCTACCACAATGATAACTCTTAAACAAACTCAAGATTTACAAAACGAAGAAAATGGTTATTGCCTCCATCGGACATATACCCATTCACAAAGAGAGGTTTAGATTCGGCAAGAATAACTGATACGCCTCTTCATCATTCTGAGTACAATTTCTTTCAACTCTCGACAAACTAAAAGAAATATAAATGTTCTGTTACCAATCTACTTAGTCAATGTTGTTAACAAAGTTTCGGGGTTATGATTTGGAAAGGAACAGTTTTTGCTGGAAATGAAAGCAGTGTTTATTTTGTTTACTTTTTTGGTAATATTTCCATTTTATTTTTCCTTATTTCGATTGTAAGGTAGGGGTAGGGTAAGTCCTAGTAAGACCAGCATGTGAAAAGGAAATTAGTTTTTTTTTTTTTTTTTTTTTTTTTTTTTTTTGCTCTCCGATCAACAGGGGGGGCCATGGCCCCCTTGTGCCCCCCCTGGCTACGCCAGTGGGATGACGGTGAACAAATGAACTCAGGCTGCCTTCTTGAAAGAGAACTAAAAATGATATTGATAGAAAAAAACTGTTTAATATTATCTTGAACTTAATTGAGAGAATAAAAATTTAACCTTTTGTGTCTTAATTGAAAGAGAACCAACCCCCTCCCCCCTTCAAAAAAATGTACATGATATTAGTTGACGTTACTTATAATATATGTATGAAAAGCAACTGAACTTCAGTGGAAAAGCCAACTTCAAAATTTCAAGTGAAGAAGGCACAAGGCCATTTATTTTGATAGAGACGATCCGATATATAGATAAGCATTGATGGGCTAGTTGGTGGGCTAGTTGAAAAGATCGAGGACTAAGCAATATGGCGGCGTGTGCACTCGAGCTAATCTTCCAGCGACTGAGTTTGACGGCGTACAGCGATCTGTGCATTGGGAATGGGTATGAGCCTTCTACTTCTTTAGGAGTTCTGTGCATGGGAGTTGTCAACAGCTACATCACAGTGACATTACCTATTTGGCCAATTTGAAATTCCCATATGTATATAGTGATTACAACTTTGAAAAATTCATAACTTTCTTATTGCTTGTCCGATTCTGTTCAAACTTTCACCAATCTCTGATTTTTCCTCTTTCTTTCAAAGCAACTTGCTATTAAGGTTGGATTTCCCTTTAATTCCTCCAGGCTTTCCCCATTGCTTCCAATCCGGTTTAGGGAATTCAAATTTCACAGACATCTAATCATCTCTCTCTCACGTCACTCTCTCTTTCTATCACTCTCTCTCTCTCTCTCTCTTCTCAATGTGGGGGCCAGGGAGAGCGGCCCGCGCGACCCAGCCCTGACCTATGACCCCGACCCAGCTCTATGTACGGGCCCCAGCATTCATTTCTTCCAAATATTTTCCTTTTTTCTTTGCTTGATTGAGGACACATTATCGAGTCGAAAAAAATAAAATCCAAAAAAAACCTTTTCCAAAGTCAGGAGCTAACCACAGTTAGATTCTTGAACTCTACTATGGCTGTTGCTGGAAATAAATCTGTTTTATTCGTTTGTCTTGGTAAGTATTTTCTCCAGAATTATTCCTTTGTTTGCCTGCAAATTGCTTAATTCATTCAAATTGAAACCGCAAAAATAGTTGCACTTTTTAGCTGTAGCCCCACTAACCTTATTTTTTGTTCTCCAGCTGTTGCAACCACACAGAACACATGACACATATCATGGATATGGATCACTCACGGAACCACTAAAAAACTTTAAAAGAGAATGAAACCCTGGGGAAAACAATTTTAATGAAAAGAGAGGATAGAGAGAAGCAATTTAAAAAAAGTTCCATCAAAATCGGTTAAGAAATGAGAAAGTTATGAAAGTTTGAAAAGTCATCAGGTCATGAAAGTAGTGCTGTAGCCCGGAACGCATGCCGGTCTTTAGTCCGCCAGACTGAGCTGTCCGGGCCGGACCAATTCCGGTCCGGGCTGTGGCAATTAATTGGGTCAACTCGGTAACAGAAAGAGATAGTGTAAAGGTCTTGAAATAGCTCATTATTCTTCGTCTTTTATCATAATAAATCTGTCAAAATAACTAAATAAATACCTCCGATTGCCTAAGTGTAGCTCGATCTGTTTATCTGTAGTGCATTCAAGCACATATATGGCCAGTATGTATTATTACACATATATGCAGCACTGCAAATACACGTACATACACACAACCATGCATGCACCTGCAGTCTAGTCCTATCCTGCATGTATGCAGGGCAAAATCAATTTAGTGACCAATCAGGAAGTTTCCCTCGATATGTGGGCGGAGTTAATCTCAGAATAAATGAAAGTTTAGTGACCGCATGGGCATGGCCGGCCATCGGCGACCCATGCACTGCACCGGCAGCAGATCAGATCAAAGGGCTTACAGTCGATAAAGTTTGTTGACCTTTGACATGAGAGAGATCGAGAATGTGTGACAGAAGAGGTCAAGAGGGCACTCTGTGTACGTGTATTTTGTTCATGATAAAAGTGTATGTTATGTCAATGTGTGAGATAGAGCAGGGAACTACTACCTGATGATGAAAGTGATGTTATCGATGTTTGAACTGGAGTTTGAACTGGAGTTTATTTAGCCTAGTTTACAGCGGAGATTTGAAAGAGTAATTCCATCACCAAATCACTTCCTGATAGGCGGAAAATTCAAGTTTATTAGCAAGATGAGCTAATCAATAAACATGAAGATAAAATTGATAGTGATTTTTTTCTTTCTTCCCCTCTCCCCGTTTCCCTTCTCAAAATTCTAGTACTTAGTAGTATATCGGGAGGAAGAGAAAAAGAAAGAATTGATACACATGACATGTATTTACCGTATGCTATGATATAAAGTTGATACGTATTATGAAGGAAAGAAAAACTCTTGATTAAACCTGTTACAGTTCTGTCCCCTTTTAATTCTATTTATTTTTCCATTTATTCTTTCCAGTAACATTTTTTCTATCCCAAATCTTGTCTCTTAAATTACCGATTTCATGATTTCACTTTAGTTTCCGTATTTTCTTTTCTTTTCTTCGCATCTTTCTTTGAGTCTCTCTCCCTCTCTCAAAATCCTTCTTTATATCTCGATCGCTTTCCTCCTGACTTTCGTTTTCATCAGCTCAAATTTCCAACAAGTCATGTGGTAGAACCAAAACAATGACATTCCTTATCAAAGCACATGGGCAGTTTGTTTACAAATTAATTCACAGCAAAGATCATAGCCTGTTAGACGGTTGGCGCCCAGCTGGGTGTAACATTACACCGCCGTCTCTCTATGCAGAGCGCGCGGCCTCAGCGAACAGCAAACTCTCGTTTGCTATTGGCTGATGAATGGACTGATATTTGGACTTTGGACCACAGCTTTGGAATTGGACAGTCGAAGCACATGGCGCATATATAGTGAGAGTGACATGTGGGCGTGGTCATCCAGACTACATGGATGTATGTAGTGTCTGTAAGACAATCATGGGGCAGAAATAACTGATCCTGACTTTGTGTGGAATGTGGCATGTCTGGACCTCAGACAGCAAGATAACGGAGTGTGTGATCTAGATCTACTATTTCGTACAAGGGTCACAAGGCCGAGGTCACTAAGAGTCAACCTTTTTATTATCATTATTATTATACTCCTTATCGGGCCGGCTTACCGGGTTGGACCGGATCGGTAAAGATCAGAAAAAAAATTACCGGGCTTTAAACGGGCCGGACTTTTTCTTCCAGGCTACAGCACTACATGAAAGTCTTTCATGTCTTTATTTACTTTCTGTGGCGATCCTCAAATTGGCAATGTTGCTTCAAAGTGGCAGGTTTAGAAGGACAACTCTCCATGTTTTGTATACAAAATTTCATATTTTCTTGATTATCTCTAAAGATGCTGCTTGTCTTTTTGTGAACTCAACATATATTGTGTCAAATACGTTTTCCCATCATATATCTTGAGCTAAGATTGTAAGAAGGAGACAAGCTGCACCTTGAGAGATAATGGGAAAAATATGAAATTTTGTGTACAAAACATATGGAGAGTTGTCCTACTTAACCTGTCACTTTGAAGCAACATTGCCAATTTGAGGATTGCCATAGAAAGTAAATTGAGACTTTTCAAACTTTCATAACTTTCTCATTTCTCAACTGATTTTGATGAACTGTTTTTAAACTGTTTCTCTATAATCCTCTCTTTTCATTAAAATTGATTTTTCCCCAGGGTTTCATTCTCCTTTAAATTGTGTACAGTTACTGTAAAACCAGAAATTTTTGCGGGCCTGAAACTTTTGCGAGTGGTCGAGATTCGCAAAAGTTTAATGCTGCAAAATAATAAAATCACAATTATAACAACATAAAATTTGAATAGGGTCTACGTTACAGTTAACTTAGAATCCTATGTTCTTCTTCTTCTTCTTGTTCTCCCTCCGCTTTTGTCGGAGATCAGCAACAGAATATTGCATGTTCATGTAATTCAACAGGTCAACTAATCATTATATTTAGTGAGAGGAAAGAGACGAGATACGGTTTATATGAATATTGTAGATAAAGAGTAGATCTAGAGTAACCATGTTCAGCTCATTGTACAGTAGAGAATAGAGAATGAATATGAATTGATGTCGGTTCATATTTTGAAAAATAGAGGAAGATGGAACACACTGTAGGAAATAGTTGGTTATGCTTTCCTACTCACCAAGTTCCTTCTTGTGCCATCAGGGATTCCAATATTCAATTCAATTCAATTCAAAAATGGTTTATTGAAAGAAACATGTGTCGCAGCCAAAAGCTGAATAAAACATGTGTACAATATAAACTATCAATTACAAAGATTAACAAGAACGAAAAAACTACTACTGGTAATACAAGGTATAAATACAGTAAATGAAAGTCAGTCAGTGAAGTAAACAAATTATAAGATACATCATTAAAATACGTTAAACATTAAAGAAAATCGAAAAGTACACAAATTATATTCGTCACACATATTTTACATGTACTTCCATGGGTAATTTGCGAAAAAATTTGAGTTTGAATATAGCAAATTAATGGGTAGCTCAAGATACCAACTAGATTGTGTAAACAATACGTGAGATTAACATAAGGAAAGAATGAGCAGAGAAAGAGAAGCAAGAGAGGAGATACGAAGATATAATCAGAGAAGATCTAAACTCAAGAACTGTAGAAGAGAGAGAGAGAGAGAGGGGGGGTGGAGGAAGAAAGGAGTAGTGGATATTATTGCACAGTACATAAATAGGTCACAAATAGTAATCATTCAGAAATTAATAATTGCATAGAATCAATGAAATTACATAATAAATATAGAAAATCTAATACACTGAGTGGGGACAAGGCAATAGAAAGCAATGAGCAGGTATGTCCTAAAGATTAAATAAATTAACCAATAGAACTTCAAGGAGGCAAGTTCTAACTAATAATAACCACTTGATAAATGAAGTTCACCTAATTCTCGTTAAGTAAGTCTATGAGGTAAGGTAGGGGGCTATTTCGGAATCGGCTGGTCTTACATTTGAATTGGTCAAACCTCGGTATTTTCCTTAGACAAATATCTAGCCGTTTAGGAGGAGGGAGCCAGTTTTTGCACTTTGGGTTGGTTGTCAGAGATTTTGCAAATTTTAGGGCAAGACTTTTCCTTCTAGATTCCAGAGTTTCCAGATTGATAGTTTGGCAAGCTTCTTGATATGATGAGTAATTACGTCCTAGTATTATTTTGCAGACCCTTTTTTGTACTCTTTCAAGGTCTGTGATTTGTTGTTTGGTTAGGGCTCCGTTAAAGACTGGTGTGCAATATTCTAGTAAGGGACGGATGTATCCAACAAAGACAGTTTTCAGGTCTTCAACAGGCATACCAAACTGTTTGAGCAGTCTGAAAATATATAATTTTCTGTTACACTTTTTGAGAATTTCACCTACATGGTTATCCCATTTCAGGTTTGACTGTATTATCACTCCCAGTATCTTAGCCGAAGAGACGAAAGCTAGAACAGATTCACCAATATATAGGTCATTACCAGTAGGTGGTGTTTTCATGAAGGTTACATTCATACCAAAGCATTTGGAGGGATTCAGCTTCATATGATTATTGACTGACCAATTTTGTAGTTCATCAAGACATTCTTGCATTTTGGGAGGTGATGAAGTTATTCTACACTCAGCTAGAGTTAGGTCATCAACGTATTTGAAATATGGGATAGTGGAAGAATTACATGCGTCGTTGATCATAATCAAAAATAGCAAGGGACCTAGTTTTGTACCCTGAGGTACTCCAGCATTGTTATTCATAGCTTCGGATATTTTACCCTGATACCTAACACACTGTCGACGGCCTTCTAGGAAACTAACAATCCACTGAATTAGACACAGTCGTACATCAAGATCGATCATTTTGCGGATAAGGATATTATGATCAAGCCTGTCAAAGGCTTTACTGAAATCTGTACACACAATGGTGGATATCGATTTATTCTTTTCTGCGTTTTCAAAAAGACAATGCAGTAACTGTACCAAATAATGGGTTGTGGAGAGTCCAGACCTATTGCCAAACTGACGTGAGTCAATATGTTTTTCGATATCTTCCAAAAGCCACTTTGCCACAAAGTATTCAGCAATTTTAGCAAAGTTACTTGTGAGAGCGATAGGGCGAATGTTGTTTATAGACGCAGGCAGTGCTTTAGGTTTTGGGGTAATCTGAGATAGTTTCCATTGATCTGGCACAACCCCAAGCTGGAATGATGTGTTAAGAATATCAGTCAACGGCACAGACAATTCAAGAGCAAATTCCTTTACTACTCGTACAGGTATATCATCTGGCAACGGGGCCAGTGCAATATTGCAAAATATCCATAACAGTTCTCCCATAACCTCGCATAAGTGTGAGTGGTTCCGGGCAAGAGTTGGTGAAACAAAAATCCTGAATATTCGCGATCGCGAAAGAGCTCTTTTTACATATACATGTATTGCACTGGCCCCGTTGCCAGCACAAGCAAAAAGAAAGTGGATCGCTGTTGATAAAATAAAAGTCAAATCTACTGCTTGCCAGATAAAAGGGATGGAAAAAATGAAGATGCGAAGTCAAAATGTTGGTAGAGGGTCTAATCCTCCTGGGTTGTGAACTTGTGACTCAGCAGAAAGGAACGTGTTCTCAAGATGAAAACTTCCTACTAAGTGAAGAGCTGAAAAACCATGTGCTCAATAAATTAATGTCATTGGATAGGTACTGTAAATTGTTAATGACAGCCAATTTTGCAGCAAGAAACTTTTGCAAATTACAATAATTTTGTGTTGTTTCAATTATGATTTGATTATTTCACAGCATGAAACTTTTGCGAATCTCGACCACACGCAAAATTTGCTCGCAAAAATATCTGGTTTACACTTTACAGTATTAGTTTGACAACATCCCATTGAAACATGCATTAATTCATTTTAATACATGTATGGATATGTTTCAATGGAGTGTTGGTGAACTTGTACTTAGGATGTTTCGTGAAATGAAGACTTGGTCACTCAGTGTTTACTGGCTCTTTATTACTCTTATTGTGCACCAGGTAATATCTGCCGATCCGTAACAAGCGAGGCCCTCTTTAGGCAGATTGCTGAAGAGAAGGGATTTGCCTCCGAGTGGAAGATCGACAGTGCAGCGACCTCCACGTATCAAATTGGCGATGAGCCTGACCCAAGGACAAACCAGACTTTGGAGAAGAATGGACGCAAACGGAGCAGACACATCGCTAGACAGGTATTCCATTGCTGAGACGCAATGGCCTGAATTCACGAAGGAGGTTTATTTCAACCCGTGGTCAAAATCCTTGTTTGCACTTCTAGGCCCGTATTCTCGAAAGTGGCCTACATGTATGTTAAGCCTGGCTTAACTTAGGCCACTGATTTATGGAAGGCCATTTGTCAACCCCTAAGTCCCGTATAAATCACTATTTATGTAACAAAATAAACAAACAAATTCGTTTTCTGGCATGAAATGAGCATTACAAATCAATTTTATCGTGTTGGTTTTTGTATTTGTATTTAGTCCCAGAACTATGGTGATTTTGTAGGATTAAAAGAGGGTGACATTTGGCTCTCCATAATTTGGTGGCCTAAATCTACTCACTTAGGCGGGGGGGCTTAAGTTAGGCACCTTTTGAGAATATGGGCCCTAATGTTTAATACTGTCCGCCCATTGGCTATGAGGGCATGCGGTGACTACGCTACAGGAGTTTCATGGGTTAATTAAGATAAACCTCTTTCGTGCATTCGGCCAATGGCTCGTATTCATAAACGGAGCTCGCTTGACTTGTAGTTTCAGAACAAAGAGCGTCGTTGTTTTGGGCCCATGTGAATCCTCGTCGTTGTTAGTGAGCCATTGTGTGAACTTACATGTAGGTAGCTTTAGTGACAGTAATATGGTAATATTAGTGGGATGGTGAGGTTTACATTTGGTACTACATAAATCAGTGAACTAAATCTGCCCATTTAAACCAGGACTAAAGTTAGTATGCTATTACCAGCCAAAAAGATATGGTACTCTTAAAGAGAAGGATGAGTTCTGGGAAAGGTGAAAATTAATTTGTGAGATTTCTCATTTATTTTATGTCACTTTGGAAGAACATCATAGTAGAAATGTCCCCTGAAAAGGATTGCTCGTCAAATACCCTCATATTAGAAATATGACGAGAAATAGCTGAAGTGTTCGGGCCGAACATTCATGCCACATGTGTATGCAGTCCCGTATACCCATTTCTGTGTGTAGTGCATGTGCTTTTCAGTGAGAACGGGTAAACTTCTTATTATTGATTCAAAAAACCTCACAGTATATAAACCAATTCTTACATAGACATGATTACCCTCTCCCACTTGTTTTGAGACAGTTTCTTAGACTTTGTAGTTTCATGACCAGAACTCAAGTTTATCTTTAAACTTCATTAAGGCTTTGGGAGGGGTGGGGAGGGAGGGTCATGTCCAGTCTTTTTAACTTTAAAGTTAAGCCCTGTTCAGGGATGACAAGGAAAGCCACCTCCAAATCCATTCACCTTTGTCAATTCCTTTTGACAGAAGGATGACTTTGGAATAAAAATTTGTTTTTTTTAAACCCCCCCCCCAAAACCCCAAAACAGAGAAACATATACAATATTTAGAATGTATATTATGACCTTATGAATACAAACTCCACTGACATGCATCCATTATTAAGGCTTCTATAATGAAACACAATGCTTAAACTTCAAAGTTATTTTCATTAAACTTATTATCCTACAAGTGTAATGCTCAAGATAAAGTATTAGAGTGACAACTTGTACAGTTTTTCCTTTTGTTTTATTTCAGATCACCAAGAAAGATTTCAAGGACTTTCATTACATATTTGGGTTTGACAAGAGCAATATCAAGTAAGTTTCACACTTCTCATAACATAGATCTTTGTTGCTCTTCTGCTTTCTACAGAAAATGTGTAAAATATGTAAAAGATTTTCAAGCAAATAATGGATTCATTGTTTTCTTTTTTTGTTGTTAGATGGGTAAAAAATACAATTTACTTGCAGTAATTGTCTACAAATTGAATTGCTGAAAGATGTGTTTCACTCTGTGTGTATTTTTGTGTGTGTGGGTGTGCACATGTGTGTGTGCGGGTGTGTGTGTGCGTTAGTGTCCATTCCTCAATGTCACATCAGGGCCCTGCTTCATAACACTTGTTATCAATAACAAGTTACAATACTTGTTATAAGCTACTGAAATCCTGGAATCTGATTGGCTGAGAGTGAATTTTTCATAGAAATGAGGCAGTCGTTATTGATACCAAGTTTTATGAAACAGGGCCCAGACTGATTAAAGACTAGAGAAATGTTCAAGCAAATGTTGAGTTCTCTTGATAACAGCATTGTATTTCAGGAGAAACTGGCTCGCATTCATTTATACTTTTTTATGTTGCAGCAGACAGGTTGTTTGCACCAGCAAAATACAGTCAAACCTGCTTTTAGCGACCACCTGTATAGAAAGACCACCTGATCATAAAGACCACTTCTCTTGTCTCCCTTGAGCAGTCTTTATATATATTTACAGGTTTCACTGTATAAACAAACAAACTAAAAAACATGCTTTAAATCACATTCAAATGGAAAATACTACTCACGTTGGCATCTCCGAGATCCCTTGTTATGTATGTGGGTCGGAACATGTAGATTGATTTCCCTAAATTTTTTTGCTCATTACAATGCTATTTATAAGATTTCGAATGAAATCTTTAGCAGATTGGCCAATTAGCTGATAATATGTGTAAACAGATTTGTTGTCTTTTATTTGATTTTGTGAACATATATTTCCATTGTTTGCAGATCTCAAAATTACCTTTGAATAGTGATTAAGTGCACATGTGTAGGTGTAAAAAAAACATTTGACACTTTTGTTGTTAATGTAACTAAAAAAATGATAACCTGTATCGGACTGAGGTTTTCACTCTGTAAAGTTGAAGGAGGTCAAATTCATTGGGAGTAATTTTTGTGAAATTCCCTTTATTAATATTCTTATAATAATGCTCTGAATATTTAATTAATAGACTTTCACTTTTTGAAAAATTGAGACCACAAAATCTGTTTGTGTCGGTAATTAATTTTGAACACAACAATTGCCATTTTGCACTGCAGCTGAAATTTCAGAGCACCTGTTTTAACCCAGAGTCATGAATCATTAATAATACTGGAGAGCAAAAGTTTGGCAGAAATCACAGGTGCAATGCACAGTGGCAATTGTTATCTTTTGAATTAATTATTGACACACACAGATTTTCTTGTCTCAGTTTTTCAAAAAGTGACAATCTAATCCAATGTTCAGAGCATTATTTTAAGAATATTAATGAATTAAATTTCACAAAACTTATTCCAAATAGATTTGACAGCCTTCAATTTTCCATTTGGAAAAACTCAGTCTGAAGGGAGTTATCATTTTGTTTAGTTATTAACAATCAAATGTATCAATTTTTTTTTTTTAACACAGGTATTATAAGGTTTAGATTTTCAGTCTCAATTACCTAACCCATTATTTTTCTTTGTTATGTTTTGTTTTGAACCTCTCTACAGCAATATAAATGCAGTGAAGCCAAGAGATAGTAAATCAGAAGTTCTCCTGATGGGAAAATATGGAAAGAATGAGAATGAAATAGTTGAAGATCCATACTATGTAAGTAACCTAATGGAAACAAACTATTAGAACTATGAATTTTAAATGCACTGCTTCTACTACTACCACTACTAGTACTACTACCATTCCCACTACCGGTAATTTTGCTGCTGCTGCTGCTACTACATGTATGTCTACTACTCCTACAACTTCTGCTACTACTACTCTGTTGCTACAACAACTACTACTTTTCCTCCTCGTGCTACTACTACTGCTGCTACTACTGCTGCTACTACTGCTGCTACAACTGCTGCTACAACTACTACTACTACTACTCTGCTGCCACTACTACTACAACTACTACTTCCACTACTTTCAGTTTTACTACTTTTACTACTATTACTACCATTATTACTACTACTACTATTGCTACCATTATTACCACTACTACTACTACTACTACTACTACTACTACTACTTTTATTACCACCATTATTACTATTACTACTACTACTATAACTTTTACTTCTACTTCTACTTAACTACTACTGCTAGGTGTTAAAAAAAACACCAAAAAAAACATCAAAATGTAAAATAAAAGGGTGTCAAATTTATTTGGGATAAGTTTTGTGAAATTTCCTTCATTGATATTCTTTAAATAATGCTCTGAATCTTTAATTGGCTTTTCCATTTTTTTTTTAAATTGAGACCACAAAATCTTTGTGTGTCTGTAATTAATTCAGAACACAAAAATTGCCATTGTTTATCACACCTGTCATATTTTGCCAAGTTGAACCTTTTTGCTATCAGATCTCATTAATGATTCATGACTCTGGGTTAAAAGAGGTGCACTGGAATTTCAGCTGCAGTGCGCAATGACCATTGTTGTGCTCTGAATTGATTACTGATACACACAGATTGTGAAGCCTTGATTTTTCAAAAAGTGATTCAATATTCAGAGCATTATTTTAAGAAGAATAATGAAGGAAATTTCTCAAGACCATTCCAAATAAATTTGACATCCTTCCACTTTACAATAGCAAAACCTCAGTCAGACACGAGTTATAACTTTTGAGTTATTAACAAACAAAAGTGTCATTTTTTTTTTTTTACACCTACATCTACTACTACTACTACTACTACTACTACTTGACAAATAATTTGTCTGATTAACTGTCTTGTTCCAGAAAAATAGAGTAAGCTACCTATTCTCTATTCAGGTGAAACAGATTGCATTTTAGTACATTGATACATTGTACATTGATCTTATATGGACACAAGTTCTTGTTTTTGAGTTATTGGTTCAAAGCTGTTGTTTTTAGATTATTTTTTTTAATGCTTGTGATGTGCATGGAAAAAGTTCCTTGTATATTTGTGACTAGGCACCACAAAACCACCGAATAGTTGCCAGACACATGTATGATAATTTAGTTAAAGAGAAATACCAGCCTGATTGCAAGTTGGTTTTAAAAGAAGCAGAAAAATTAAAGAAACGTATCAGTGAAAGTTTGAGCGAAATCCGATAAGAAATAAGAACATTATGAATTTTTGAAGCTGCAATCAATCAAACACAAATTGGCAACTCCGTGACATACATGTCCTCTCCAATTTGCTCAGTACAGAAAATCTCATAAATTTTCATTTTCTTAGTTTTTGATGAAGAAATAGGTATGTTTCATATAGGTGTTGTGTAAAAACATATCAGCAATGATTATGTCTAAGGTGCATGTATGATTTAATATTTTCTTTAGAGAAATTAGAAATTTATGATTTAATTGTGGCATACCTTAACCCTTTTGAGACAATTAACAACATTTTGTTTTTTGGCTCAATAACTTTTGATTCAGAGCCCTAAAAGTTATAACTAGATGCATGTGTAGAAATTAGCAAACATTTCTGCATGCACTTTGTCCCTTTTTGTTGAATGGCCATATTGCATTTGATACCAGGAATTGTAATAAAGAGAATAAGCTGTAAATTCCTTAAATTGGCAACACATTGAGAGATTCAAAATCAATTTTTAAATCAGAATTGGCAATTTTTTCAACTTTTTTGACAAAGTTCCTAACCATGTATATTGTTTTCAAAGACATTACATCTTTGAATCATGTAGCACTGAAAGAAAAATATTATTGTTGCCAATTTGAAGAACGAAATGTGATCAATTTAGCCCTAAATAATTCTTGGCCCCCTTTTGAGGTCGTGAGTCATGACCCTTTTTTCTCCCTCTTGTTTCCTTTTTCTTTTGTCTTTTTTTTGTTGTCAAAAGATTTGGGAACATTATGGCCCATCTCTTACAAAATCCTGGATCCACCTTCGGTTCTTGAGTCTTGTTTTCTTTCATATCATTTCCAGCACGACATGGCAGCATTTGACCGGATGTACGAGCAGTGCGATAGATGTGTACGAGCTTTCATTGCTGAGGTGGAACCAGGCAAATAGATGAATGCAGTTTCACCTCTCTGTTCTGACACCCCTACGATGTGATCGATGTGTAATGTGCTTTCATTGGTGAGGTAGAGACAGGCGACTTGGTGAATGCAGTTTCACCTCACCCTATGTTTGTTGACCCAGAGGTAAATGTATATCACAGGCTACAGGCTGGCCAAATAATCTTAGGTGTGTCAGAACATGATGCCACTTGTATCTGGGCAGTCTCATCCCTCCATGTACATGTATGTTCCAACATAGGTTCAAAACATAATAATAATCCCCACAAGTACACTTGCAAGTGCCAAGTGTTTTTACACATGGGTGTTGTTAGATATATGACAATCATCATCAGAAGTTATATATCGTCATCATTTGAATCCGTGCATGGTGCGCAGAAACGTGAATTGGGGGGAAACGAATGTATAGATTTAGGTGTTCTTAGATTTTTCGATATATACATCAAAAGAAATCTTATGACTTTTATTTTGAAATGGTGTATATTATTATGTATATTTATACGGAATAAGGAAGACTGCCCATTCAAAAACGACTCGACGGTTCGTAAAACTGTTTTCTCCAAAGCGCGTATTTGCGCACATGCACAGATTCGTCAGTTCGTAAAAACAATGACGATATATTATGTACATGTATTTGATGAAACCAGACCAGTATTCTGTTAAGAGGTACTCTGGAGTTCTTGCAGCAACAATTAAAATAGTCAGGTAAATAGTCAGGGAAATAGTCAGGTGGGATAGTCGAATAAAATAGTGAAGTAAAACAGGTAAAATAGTCCAGTAAAATAAGTCAAGTTAAATAGTCAAGTAAAATATTCAAGTAAAATAATCCGGTAAAATAGTCAATAAATCGAGCAACTTCCCACTGAATGCTGTTCAAACTAGAGCAACCCCTGATACCTAAGGATGCTTCTTGATTACTGTACGTGATTTGAGCCCAGTTTCATGAAACTTTGTTATCACTAACAAGCTAAAACAAGTTTTATAAGCTACTGAAATAATTGCGTTTGATTGGCCGTGAGCAAATTTGTCATTGAAAATTGGCACTTGTTATTGATAACAAGTTTTATGAAACAGGGCCCGACAGCTTGATATGCTCCGGCGACAGTTGTTGTAGGCTCTATTTCAACAAAGATATAGGGTTAGCATTAGGGTTGCAAATGAGTTCTAGGTTAGGTTTAGGGTTAAAGGGAAGGTTGAGTTCTGGGAAAGGTGAAAAATAATTTGTGAGCTTTCTCATTCCTTTTATGTCAGTTAGGAAGAACATCATAGCAGGAAAATCCCCTGAAAAGGATTGCTCTTCAAATGCCCTCATATTCGAAATATGACAAGAAATATCTGCAGTGTTTGGGCCGAACATTCATGCCACTTGTGTGTGTAGTCCCATATACCCATTTCTCTCTGCAGTACATGTGCTTTTCAGTGAGATTGGGTCAATTTCTTATCTATTTTGATGATTCCAAAACAACACATTGTAAAACAATTCTTATGTAGACATGGTCAACCTTTCCCAATAGACCGTTTCTGTAATGTATACAAATTTATGCACATATATTCTCTGAGCACCTAGTGACGAGCTATTCCATTAACCTGCTTTTTATAAATGATCCTCAATGCTTGGAATCCAGTTTTACATACATAATTTGTTGCTATGTCCGGCAAGCCTCCGGCAAGCTTTCAGGTTGTCAAGAACAACCTTCGTTTGAAAGGTATGTATAAAATTTGCATACATTACTGAAGCGGTCTATTGCTTTGAGACAGTTTCTTTCACAATGCAATCGCATGACCAGAACTAAACTTCATCTTTAAGGTTAAGGGTAGGTATTAGGTGTAGTGTTTAGCCCAGGATTGAAGTTTAGAGTTCGGTTAGTGTATGAAATTGACCACGGAACAATTCTCCGTATCGCATATAGCTCTCCGAATCCGAACGCATGCGGCGCTCTAATTTTTGGGCATGTGATTGCTGGCAACTGAGCTTCCAGGTCCGGCTGGAGCGTCATTGACAATGTGTTAGAAGACGTGGTCAGCCTAGCAAAAACTCCCTTTTGTTCCTAATCTAGCAAGTAATCGTGTTTTTATATAGTTGATATTTAAATGGGATTCTTCTGTGAAGCCACCCAATGTGGGATGTTGAGATGCAAAACGTGTTTTCAGCAGAACAATCACGCACGAAAAAAGCAAGGAAATATCAGTGTATGCTCAATATAGCTATAGACTGGAACCGGAAATATATGTGCCAACATCGTTGTCCCCGATATCGGCATCGGGAGCTGATATCGGCTGATATCGGCTGATATCGGCTATATGCGATAGGGAGAATTGTAGCTGGAGCATGTACACTGTATTGTGCAGTGGAAACTTGTTATAAAGAGCTCTGAAATACACTGGAACCTCATTACAGTAAACTTATTAGGACCATGGAAATTACCTCGTCGATATCGAAACCTCGTCATACAAGGGCTAAAAAACAAATAGAATACAAAGAAGTGGGACCGGCAAAATTACCTTGTCAATAACGAGAGTTTGTTATAATAGTGTTTGTTATAAAAGTGTTCTTTATAATGAGGTTTCACTGTAACAAAATTCCTGATAATTATAACAAGGTAATTTTGCTGGTCCCAAGTCTTTTTGTTCTTTTGTGTTTTTTACCCTGATGTAACGAGATTCCTGATATCACAAGGTAATTTTTTTTGGTCCCAAGCCTTTTATATGTTCTTTTGTTTTTTTTTACCATGATATAAAGAGATTCTTGATATAACGAGGTAATTTTCATGTCCCAACTTCCAAGGTCCTCGTAATAGTGAGTTTCTACTCTTCAACCATTATTACACCTTTGAATGCTGTGTTTGAATTTTGCCACTTCCCATAAGCTTGCATGTACATGTACAAAGTTTGATGCCCCTTTTATTTTCAAATCCTAAATCCGTCATTCTTCTGAGACTGTGTTTGAAGCAATGCTGAGAAGGACTCGGAGAATAGAACAGATTTTGTATCATGGCTTTACAATTTACATATGGCTTAAAGCCAGAGTAAGTATGTATGAGTAAGAGCTCGCTTCATTTCTACAATATGATTCAAGAAAAGAAGAAATGAATTATATGAAATAATAATAAAAGCATAATTATGAGAAATTCTTAACAGTTTTTTGTATTTTATATTTTCACTGTTGCGAGTATGTTTGACTTGTAAGTGTGCAAGAACGTTAAACTTGTCCAATAGCAGAGCTGCGGATTGGGCAGAAGTTTTGGAAAAGATCATGAGTATTTTTATGCCTCCGCCTGATGCCGGATCGGGTTATCCTTCCGTCCGTCCCACTTTCTCAATGACGCGAGATTTCAAGAACCATTTGAGGTATGAACTTCAAACTTGGTGCTAGAATGTATTGCCATAGGAAGACGATCTGAATAAAGGGTTGGGGGGGGGGGGGTTACATAGGTCAAATGTCATATAGGTTGAATTCTGAAATTTCAGGTTTTAGCCTCATTATCGTTATGTTTGAGGCACGAAGTTCAAACTTGGTATTAGTGTGCATCACCGTAGTGGGACAGACTGATTAGAATTTGGTGTCGGGTCAAAGGCCGAATGTTACAGAAGTCATTTAACATGAAAATTTCAGGGTTTTTTTTTTTTAATTGCTATATCTCTTAAAACAATTTGAGTGATTTACATAAAACTTGGTACAAATATTCATCACCACCGTGAGACAAACTGATAAGACTTTTGTTCCAGTAGGTCAAATGTCACAGGTCAGTGTGCGTGAAATTAATGTTCGTTAAAGTTTTGTTGTCGCCACTATCTCAACTGTTTTAGCTATGAACTTCAAACTTGGTGCTCGGTATGCATCACCATTGTGAAATGAAGTGATTAGATTTTGCTTTAGTAGGTCAAAGGCCAAAGGTCATAGAGGTCAATATGCATGAAGTTAAAGATTTGTTTGTTTTTTTAATTGTATGTTTTATTGCTTAAAAATTAAATAGAATCACAATATTTACAAATAATTAGCAGTAATTGTAAAAAGGGAAGAAAAAAAGTGATAAGAATATTTCATAAAAAGACATATTATAAAAGAGAGAACCACCATGATTAAGTTATATCCAGGAAAGCACAGCTCCCTCGAAGACCCCCCACCCAATAGCACATATATTGAAGAGAGCCTCCCCCGTTCAAAGATCCCCAAGCCGGAACAGGCTCCATGCCCAATTTTTCAACCACAAATTACACACTTTATTCCACACAATCAAATTTACTCCTACTCAAATTATACTAGAAGATTACACTTTCCCAAACTCATCTCCTCTAATCTTTATCATCATAATTCATATTATTGTATAGAGCCTGAACCGACCCGAAGATCTACGACAGTGAGAAAATACATCATGAAATTATAAAGAAATAATGTGCCAAAACACATTCCAATACCATTTTAACTATTCCAATCCCAGGGCGTGCCATGATAACACTGGGAAAATCAGTGAGTAAAGCCAGCAAATTAACCCCGATACCTATAAGGAGTAACAGCAACGGAAAATCATGGTGATTCCAAACAGCAAAACAATGACATAAATATTCAGTGTACCAAATACACATCATACAAAATCATTAAGTCTGAACGATGCACGGTATATACAAATAAACTGAATTTGAGGGGCATGAAACAGATATGAATATTACATCTTAAACAAATCATAGATCAAATCGCCTTTTTTAAAAGTGCAAAGTAAGCTTATTTCTTTTCTTAGCTAAATAGTACTCAATTTCTTTTAGTTTTTTTTAATGAAACTCTTAAACAGGTCAACATTTGAGTGAAGTTAAAGATTTGTTAGTTTTGTTATCACCACATCTGTAATATTTTGTAAGCATGACTATGAGTAGACAATGTGATCAAAGTTTTGGGTTTTGGGGTCAAAGGTCAAAGAGGTCAATTAACATGTAGCTATAGTTGTTTGTTTGTTGTTGTTTTTTTTTTTTTTAATCCTGGTTATCAGTATCACAATATTTTTAGCCATGAACTGAATTTAGGCGCAGGCATATACATGTAGGAGACGCAGTAATCATTGTGACAATTGAGCTACATGAAATAAAGGAAAGATCGTGAAAAGGGTTTATTTTCAGCTATAGGCGTAGTCAAGGCGAGGGGAGGGGCAAAGGGACTATATATGCCGCCATTCCCGTTGACCCGAGAGCAAAACAAACTCCGATCCGTTGAGATAGCATGGGAGAGGGAGACAATTCCCCCAAGCCAGAGCGCGTTGATAGAGAGAGTTGTGACACGCGCATAATAAGCATGCGCGTACGCGGTCTTTGTTTAAAACATGGCGGATCATGGAGCTCCCAATAGTTCCCTTTCACGTACATTCTCTATGCATAGAGAGGGAACTTTTTGAAGCTCCATGAAATGACTGACCAATCAGAAGCGACCTCCAGTGTCAGGACTCTCTGTATGGATAGCTCTGCCCCAAGCAAAATGGGGGGGGGGGGGGGGCAAACATGTCCTCCCCCTCCCCCCATAATTTGCCCCAATATATTATTTTTGATTGATAAATGTGACATTTTCTGTTTAAACACACAATCGCATAAAATGAACCAAAGAAATTGCCAAGAAGACCAATATTTAATCAATGACTTGAACTACGTACAATGCCCTCCAATTGTCGGCATGCTTCGTGCAACATACGTTGTCTTAACTCTAGTACGGCCTTAGCCCATGCATGCACCCAAAATAGTTAACATACATGTACATGTACTGGTACACCCTGTTGTATTTTTTTATACAAAGAAACAGGTGCTTAGGAACAGATCGATAAATGAAATGATCCGTTACAAAAAAGAAAAAATCTGTAATTTCAAATGAGTTCATGGCCTTAAACGTTTCAAGCTAAGAATGGAACACGAAAATTGATGTTCCATGCACAAATTATGTCTGATGTCATGTGTAATTATAAAGATTAAGAAAATGTTCATAGTTCATAGTTCAATTTTTATCACCTTCTTTCACAAACATTTATCAACTGAGTAACAGGAATAACTGATTATCAACATAACAAACAATCTGAAGTGGAATATTTAGTTAATATACAACTCTTGTCATTAGCAAAAGAAATTCTATTAACAGTAAAGTCATGTTCTTCTACACAAGTCATGAAAGAAAGAGGAGACCCTAAAGAAGCTGGGCTTGTTAGAGCAAGGTCCCCAGATAGAGAATATAATACATTAATTACTTTGAAACATTTTAAAAAGTAAAACTACCTTATAAGACTAGAAATACATGTGCGAAATATATTTACAAAAGGGATAGCTTGCATATCTAAAAGGGGAAAGAGGGGAAATATACAACGGATGGAGAGGGGAAAGAGCAAGACGGAACAAAACAAAGAAGAAACAACTACAACATCAAACAAAAGCTAAGAAAGAAGAAGGTTCTACTAGGTGTTACAAAAAACATTTCCCACTTTTGATCCTTAATAGTTCGAAAACTATATATCAGATAACTCTGTCATTGATATGAGTAATAGCTGAATAGTGTACAATTTAGTTGGAGGTGATTTGAATATGAAAGCACAATTAAGTTTCATTAAATCCATGATTAATTTTAAAGTTAGGTTCCAGATTTTGGTCAAATTTTATCCCTCTGCACAAAACTTGAACTTTACACAGGAACCAATGATGTGTATGTGAGTGTGTGCTTACAATGACCCTGATCAGTGGACATGGAATACCACCTTTTCAGAGCTCTGCTGACCAGGCTTCTGGTCTCTTGCTCCAAGGCACGTGGATGCTTTATTAATAATTCATGATTGATTGTCCTGGGCACTGCTAGTCTAAATTCATGGTAAAGGGTAAAATGCATGCACATGAAAAAAGTAAGCACATGTTTCCATGTGCTTGCATACACTACATTTCATTCCAGCTAACAATCATTTTCATCATTACTATCATCATCATCATCACTGTCACTATCATGATCATCATCATTATTAGCAGCAGCATTATCATCACCATCATAATCATCATCATCCTCGTCATTGTTATCATTATCATCATCGTTATCATCATCATAATCATCACTATCATTGTCATCATTATCATCACTATCATTGTCATCATCATTATCATCATCACTATCATCTTCGTCATCGTCATCATCATCATCATCATTATCAAGGACAACATTAATATTCCTATCCTTTGAATGACTTAAATCACTTCGCATTACTTTGATTGCTTCAAAATCCATTAAAATGACATCTCAGTGAAATGACTTTACACAGTTAATGCCAGAGGATGAATAAAGACTAGCTGTGATAGTGGAATTCCTCATGAATCAATGATATAGCATTTAAACCCAGCTGGCCGTTGTCCAGGACCATTGTCTGGGTGTTAACCACACACTCCCATACACACCAATTGACTCCTGTGCAAAGTTAAAGTTTTGTACAGAGGGTTGAAAATAGAGCAAAATCTGTACCCTGACTTCAAAATTAATCTTGAATTTAATGAAACTGATTTATGCTTTCATTTTTAAATTACCTCCAACAAAATTGTACACTATTCAGCTATTGCTCATATCAATGTCAGTGTTATCTGATATAGTTCTTGAACTATTAAGGATCAAAAGTGGGAAATGTTTTTTGTAACACCTAGTATGTAGGGGGAAAGAGTACTAACAAACAAAACAAAAAATATGCAAGTTGGTTAAGAAATGTTGTCAAGGGCTACACTATGTGCAGTGGCGACTGCAACACCCGGGTATGATTTTCGTGTTATCTATTCGGTATGCATTGATCTTTTTTCTTCTTCTTCCTCTTCTTCTGTTTCACTCTTGCCAACTTTCTATGAAGGGTTAACTACCTGTAAATATCATCAACATGTATAAGCATTCAGTTTCAAAAGATATTGAGATACATGTATATCGAATTCGATAAAACTAAAAGTCTCAAATAATCTCATCTAAGCGATAAAATTGCTATATACAGCTTTAGTCTTTAGGATCACCACTATTACAACACTCCTGTAATGCATGTGGAATGAATCTAATTATTCATCAAATAAAAAGCTACAAAATAACAAAAACAACAACAATGATCGATGTACAGCTGCTTGATTCAGACAAATAGCTTTATGTACCGTATGATGAATACTAATGAACTAACACTTGTATTCATTCATGTATAGGCCATCCATTAAATTTAGACAAAAATGATTAATGACAAATTAATAGTCATGTTCATCAAGAGAGGGCAAACATCTTATATTACAATGGAATTTCAATACCCTATTTTCATAGTTGAGGAATTCCATAATTTTTCATGTGGAGGAAATCTTTGGCTTTTGCACAGGTTTCTGCATGAACTCTATTGTTATCAGCTTTTCAGGCTCTAGGTGAAGACAAAATGTGTCATTTCATAAAGCATATTTGTGTAGAAAATACCATGACATTCTAGTTATGTTCATTTTTCTTTTCAATAAAAAAATCTTTTTAGTAAGATTATGTCTGCAAGTAAGTTGCTTTTCCAAGTAAAATGATTTTAATTCTGACTCATCATGAATATACATGTATATATACATGCTTCCATGAAAGAAAAGCAGACCTATGAGTATAATGTGTACATGTATACATTGTTTGAAATGGAATTGAGTATTGTTCACGTCCATTTACTGCTTGAACAATCAAAGTCACTGAATATAAAAAAGTGATATATTATCTGCAAATTACAAGTGATATATTATTATCTGCAAAATTGCAAGTACATGTACTATATTATGCAGTCTGAAATTACATCTCTGAAAGTAAAATCTTTTAAATGGTACATGTATTTACAATGATAATGTCACGAATTATTTAACCTGCACTAAATTGTACCATGATTTTTTGAATGAAGTTCATCGAACTAAATGAATTTTTTTTCTAATCTCTTATAGATATTACATGTATTTAAATTATTAAATTATTTATTTATTGATACGGGGTAGCCTATTCAACAACAGTTGGTCTCCCATGGGGCCCCAACAAACATGATACAGAATGCATGTATATGTAGAGATAAAAACATTCAAAATACAAATACAATAATAACGAGTAAAATATGATTATAACAGAAAATATGAAAAACAATAAAATATTGAAGAAGGTGAAGGTCGCCAACGTAGAATAATTGAAAATCGTATATTGGTAAAGTACAATATCAAATAAAAGAAATATGAAAATGATATTGGAAAAAAAATGATAATAATTTTTAAATATATATATGTATATATATAATACAAACTATTAATGAGTGATAAATGCCGAAGAAACCCTTATACTTCCATTGACTTTAGATGCCGTTTAAGGTTTGATTTGAACGAGGCCAAAGTGGATAACTCTCGTATAGCGACCGGCAAATTATTCCACAAATGAGGGCATAAGTAATACAAAGAGTGTTTACAGTACTCAGCGCGGCATGTAGGGATTGCAAGATCATGTCTGGCGGATTGCCGCGTGTTTTTATCATGCATTTTACTTAGCTTTTGGAAATAATTTTCGTAGTAATTGGCAGAAAGGCCGTGAAAGCGCTTAACTCCTTCACGAATGATGCTCATGGCGCTTTACAAAATACACATATACAAAATAGAGTACAACAATATATACAACAGTTACTTAACTCATTAAACGAAGAGCATAATATAACATACTAAATCCGAATTATTGTAACTATACGACAGCTTTATGAAATACACGTACATCACAGATTAACTTAAGGAACAAAAGAAAATTAACATAAGATAAAGAACAAATACAATTAAATTGATTATAATCCTAGTGCAATTAAAGAGGTTGACTTAAGGAAGCAAAATCATGGTACAAGGAAAATAGGGAGCAAATTGCAATTTAATGATTTGAATTACTTGCGATTAACTTAAGGCTTAATTCAGATTAACTGTAAAGATACAAGGGTAATTTAACGTAAAGTACAGAACAAATTTCATTTCTACCTCTGCTCCTTCCTATGTCATTCCAAAATCCCGAAAACAGGCTGGCTTCAAGTCCTTTCAGTCACTTGCTCCACAACTTTGGAACAGACTCCCCGCATCTCTCCGTAATAGCACATCACTTGACATCTTCAAGAAACATTTAAAAACTTACTTATACAATTCTTAATTTACTTGAATAGACTTTAAGTGACAGCGCCTTGTATCCTCTGGAAAAGGCGCTATATAAATCCAATTATTATTATTATTATTATTATTATTTCAATGAATCAGAATAAATAAGAGATCAGATATGTTTTGAGTAGTTGTTTAAATTAAGTAGTTGAGGAAGCCTGGCGAAGAAGAAGGGGAAGATTGTTCCAGAGAGAGGGGCCTGCGTGGGAGAAGCTGTGGTCACCCCAAGCGTGTCGGGATCGGGGAACTCGAAGTAGAGAAGAGTCTGATGCTTTGAAGCCTTTAATTATCGTTGAATGCAACTACTTGGTACCCTTTTCCCAACCCAACTTATATTTGCCCTGGTTTCTTTATGCCTCCCGGCCCATCGAAGGTGGTGCCGAATTATGTTTTCGGATTGTCCGTCCGGCCGTCCGGCCCGCTTTCTCGTTAACATTAGCGCGAGATATCTCAAGAACCATTTTGGGGTATGAACTTCAAACTTGGTGCTAGTATGCATCACCGATCTGATTAGATTTTAGGGTATGTAGGTCAAAGGTCATATAGGTAAATTTTAGTTTTTAGCTTCGTTAACGCGATATCTCAAGATTATTTTGAGGTGTGAACTTCAAACTTAGTATGCATTACCATAATAAAACAGACTGATTAGATTGGGGGTAAGTAGGTCAAATGTCAAAGGTCAAAGAGGTCATTTGCCAGGAAATCTAAGGTTTTTAGCCATGTTATCGCAACATCTCTTGAATGATTTGAGCCATTAACTTAAACTTGGTAGGTATGAATCACCGTAGTGAGACGAGAACTGATTAGATTTTGGTTAAAGTGGGTCAAAGTTCACAGGTCATAGAGTCCAACATATACTGTGCAGCTTTCCTTTTGTTATCACCATATCTCTGTTTTAGCTGTCGGAACTTGAAAATATGCGTCACCATAGTGAGACGAAGTGATTAGATTTTGGATGTAGTAGGTTAAAGGTCACAGGTCTTAGAGGTCATTATGCATGAACTTAAAGATTTGTTAGTTTTGTTATCACAATATCTCAACTATTTTGTATGCAGGACTATGAGGAGCAGACAAAGTGATCAGATTTTTAGGTTGTTTGGTCAAAGGTCAAATAGCTAGGTCAATTAACAATAGGTGTTTTTTTATTCTGGTTAATAAATTTCAAGGACAGTTTGAGCCATGAAATTTACTGAATTTAGGATCTATATTATAATAATAATAATAATAATAATAATAATAATAATAATAATAATAATAATAATAATAATAATAATAATAATAATAATAATAATAATAATAATAATAATAATAATAATAATAATAATAATAATAATAATAATAATAATAATAATAATAATAATAGATATCTATATAACGCTCATATCCACCATGAATGGTGCTCAAGGCGCTCCAATATTACCCCGGCTCTAGCTAGGCTACCGATTTCGGCGCTCACAGCATTAGAGGAATTCATTCCTGCCGGTACCCATTCAACACCTGGGTGGAGAGTGGCAAATGTAGATTATGTCTTGCCAAAGGGCAGTAGTGCTGCGCTGGGGTTCGAACCCACGACCTTCCCATCTCCAGTCAAGTGTTTAAACCACTCGACTATACGACACGTCTTTTTTTTTAGGGGCATATAGGAGACGCAGTCACCTTCATCATTTGTTTTTCTCTCTTTATTTTTTTATTTATTTTTTATTACTTTTTTTTTGTTTTTTCTTTTTTTTTTTTGAGGGAGGTTAATTACTGCATCATGTAGGATGTTCAAAGCTTGCTACGAGTTTTATCAATCTATTTCTGGAAAGAGGAATGATACACAAGATTTCTAAAACAAATTTTCCTTTTAGTACATTTTTGTAAGAGGTTACATTGGAATTTTAAACTTTTTTATAAGGGATATACTCACTTTTGTTGGATACTGTATACACACAGTTGTATTGCAGAGTTCAACTTCATTCTATGAATGGAATGAAAACATCTATCTTCTGACGATTTTCCAGGATTCATTAGAACTCATCTCCTCATTGTTGAATTAGTGTGGTAATTCTGCAAGTTATGTTTATCAGTTAAGGTTCTTCAACATCATTCATGTTGTGGACTTGGGATTGTGTTGGTTCCTTTTTTTTCTTCTTCTTCTTTTTCTTCTTTTTTCTTCCACGGTTTAAAGAACATGAGTACAATAAATATGAACATTATTAAGATTAATGTGCCCATTATTATGAGCATTATGAGAGCAGCAGGTTCAAAATTTGAATTAATCAGTGCTCTAAAATAACTTTCTGTTTTCATGTGTATAAATGGATGAGATTGAGGAGCCTGAGTTTTGGTTACAGAATCTGTTATATTGTAAATAGGAGTTACTGGTGTAATTGTTGATATGGGAGGACATGGGTCTTTGCTCCTACCGTCAGCTAGATACAATGCAGTATCATTACATTCACAGCTATCTTTTTGTACTCTCAATGCGGAAGAACAACAAAATACTGGCTGGGTTGCCGAGATCAGAATGGTCTGTTTCAAAGTGGTGTCGGATTCCATGGGGTCTGTCAGGGGGAACATCAATAAACTATTTTGATAGCATTCAATCTTTCCTAATACACTACCGATGTTTGCTGTACATTCTATTGTCATCCATCTTCCCCCTTTATATTCACTTTCTACGCATGTTGCCTTACCAGGAGGATAGTCTATGCTTAGCCCAATCCTATGTGTATCATCAGGTAGTAGGGTCCCATTCTTGTATACAAAAGAAATGTATGCCCCTTCATCATTTCTCACAAGATATCTTATAGTAAGGTATAGAAAGCAACCATCAGTGCTGTGTATGTTCTGGACATTAAATCTTTGAGCTTGATCTTGAGATGATGACACATCTGTCAATCTATAAAATGGAGCTTTGTTCCTATGCTGTATTGTGACTTGTGTACTGTCACATGGATATGGAAAATCTAATTGTGCTATCTGACCTTCCATTAAAGTTAATGCCATAGGGTGGTATCCATTTAACATTAAAAATGTGACTAAAAGGATGATTTTTGACATTTCACAGTTAAATGCAACTTTCTCTCCTTGAAGCTTCAACATGGTTAATTTGTATAAATGCAGATAACTTTAAAATAATAGCATTTCCCCTCTGCACCGATTCTCCAAATTAAATTATGAGGAGAAATATGAATAGTAAAAAAATGAACGAAAATATATCACAGGGAGAAATCATTAGTCCAGTGATGGTTAGAATTGAATTTACAGCAAAATATTGTTTGAAATCAGTTTGAAGTCTTCATGGATATCCAGCATTAAGTCGAATTAGATGATTTCCGCTCTTGCCTTCTGTGAATGTCACCAAGTGAAGAAGTATCTTGCCTGTGTCGGATCCCTCGTCAGTGCAAAATTACTTGTCCTTGCAGAAACTCGTGACAAGATGGCCAGGCATGATATGAGAGTGTACACAGAGATTGAATTACAAATGATAAGCTGATCTCATCACAAAATGAAAACGATCAATATACTGTACAGGAAAAAGTTGACCACAGCTCAAAATTGGACGTGCTTAGTGGAGTAGCTTATCTACTTCCGATTTTCTGTGTTATTTTTTATTGGAACCTCACATTTTACAAGAAACAAGTAGATTTTGTACATCAGTCGACCTGGAACCGACTTCCTATTTCTCCTCTTCAGTTTCAAATACAGTATGGAAGTCACACTATAAGAAGAATCCAGCCCAAGACACCGACACCTTGTCAGATGGAATTGAAGAAATAAAAGAGAGGGAAAAATCAATAATGACAATGAGATTAAACGAAGGCCATGTAGCAAAAGTTTTAAGGGAAAGGTGCATATAAGTTCAGAGAGCTCATAGCAGAGTACATTTCTTTTCATCATTGTTGTAGACAACTTGTCAACCTGCAAGGGAGTGTCTTCAATGAGTCTTCAATTCCACTTCTCCTACTCAAAGATTACCAGATTACAAGGGGGTATGAATAATTTTATTGTTTATATTTGTGGTGCTATACAGTGCGTATCAAAAAAGTACACACTTTGAAAATATCCTCCAATATCATAGTTTCGCAATATCTGTATAACTTTTTATTATACACTTATGTGTGAGGGTATGTTCCATGGGATAACACTGTGAGTACTGATAACATTTTACGCTTAAGTGAGTACTGGCTACTTTTTTAAAGTTCGCAAATATTGGTTTGCCCAAAATGGCTCAGTCTTGAATTTGACAAAAGGTACCTGCTAGGCAGTAACTGCTTGTTCTCTAGCTGTTAAGTATCAGTAATTGATTTGAACAACAATTTTATCCTTAATCCTTAATCCTATACCTGGCCGCACCCTCCCACCTTCACCCCCCCCCCCCCCCCCACACACACACACACTCAAATGTCACACAAAACATTGCAGAATGTGTCTTTCTGTACACAATTCCATTTTTGACTGGAGCAAGTCGAAAGGATGTAAATTACAATGCATTTAATACAGGAAGAATGGCGTAAATTCTTCCATTTTCAAGAAAGGAGAGGGGAAAAAAATCAGGTTTGAGCATTTAATTTGGTGCCTTTCTTTGTCCCAGCCAGTTGAAGATGCCTTACTGTCTGGAGCATGTCGAAAGGATGCCCTGTACTGCATTTTGATATTCTGCATGTACATGTTTTATTGAAGAAATGTTAAAACATTATTTTAATCAATAATTTCCATTCCCTTTGAAATTCTTTTTCGTCATACATGACGTTGTTTATGGGGTCTGGTAACTTTTAAGAGGAATAAGAAATTTGAAGAAGAAAATATGTAAATGTTAGTGTTCTTCTCCCGTTATTGCATTAAATTTGTCGGACACTCTTCAGGCAAAAATGGATAGTGATGCAGAAGATTTTTTGCTAGACAGACACCACCTGTAGTGTAATATGGTGATGGCTGTTGAGTGTGTGTGTTGGGGGGGGGGGCAGTGGCGCACCCAGTAAGTGGGTGAAGCTGGTGTAACTTCTTCTTGAAGGCCTATAGGGGGGAAAGTCAGTACAACTTGCTACGCTTGAACAAGATACATTTAACCTCTGTTTTGGGAGCATCCCGCCCTTTCCTCTTTGTCAATTTATGAATACATCACTGTGGGTGTGCATTACCAGGTATAGGATTAAGGATTGAATGATTGTTGAAATAAACTATTGATACTTAACAGAGAACATGCATTTACTGCTTGATACTCACTTTTATAAAATTCACGACCTAGGAATTTTTGCTCAAACCAATTTTTGCGAGTTTCTCAAAAATAGCCACTACTCATGCAACTGTAAAATATTGACAGTACTGATAGTGTGATCCGATTGTAGAAAAATGTATCATATCGATGTGGTGAAATTGTGATTTTGGAGGATATTTTCAAAGTGTGTACTTTTTCTAATACGCACTGTATAATAGGCCTATATTCATTTGCGGTTAAATGCTTCCTATTTTCACCAATATTTTTAAAATACGGGACAAAACAGCTTCCCTTACGGCGCAGTTTGATACGGAACGCGGGACATATGTTTAAAATACGTGACGATCCCGTAAAATACGGGACGTCTGGTCACCCTCTCTTTAGGGGGATATGCCCATAGAAATCATGTCAGAATTAACAGGGGCTGCGGAGCGTTTTTGAAATTGGGGAGGGGGGACTGATATGATTTCATTCATTAATGACAAATTTCGAACCTTTTTTTTTCAGAGGTTTCATGAAGCATGACCCATTAGAAATATATAGCAGAAGATAGCAAATTTCCTTACTGTGTCTCTCTCGTTGGTCTTTTGAAAGTGTAATGGAACAAAGCTTAGACCTAGTGGCAGATAAGCACTAGCTTGACACAGCTAGTTATCCAAGTCTGCTGCCACTACGTTTCGAGCAGAAACCATAGGACTTCTGTGTTCGATATACACGAGTGCTATATACACTTCATTCCTAGATTGAAAGTACAAAATAATAATGATAGCAAAAGAAATAACTCACCTAATCACAATTATGAAAGGTGCATCCTTATAGCTAGCGCAAAATGTAGATACTTTGACAAAATGAATCCAAAATATATGTCTATTATGGCAGGCTCGATGGATGATCAATATGAAGTAACATTGAATCTTCCCTAAATGCATACTTGGGATTATCAAATGTTCAGCTGCTTTCCCCTCATTCGGTAACCCAGTAATTACTGAATGCTCTCATTCCCATTTCCTATAGTAGCGGACTATGGAATCAACATGATCAATGGGTTAATAAAGCCATGCAATACCAGACGGTTCAGGTATTGCAGCAATATTTTTACCAAGCCCAAAGTCCTGTTTGTTGTACGTACGTGCAATCAACATGATCAACATGGTGGCGAGCAAAAAAAATAAATTTCGCCAGCCCTCCAAAAGTCGCACAGTGGGGGGGGGGGGGGGGGGTGGGGGGGTTATGGGGTCCAGTTCCCCTCAATAATTCTCTGACAAGCAAAATAAATTTAAAAAAAAAAAAAAAAAAAAAAGGTTTTCTGGTTGAAAAGGGGGGGGCACGGGCCGGGATTGCCCCCCCCCCCCTGGATCCGCCACTGCCCTCACCCATAATTGTAGAAAAATGAATCATATCGATAAAAAAATATTTTTCATGTTTAAATGATTTGTCCAATGATATTGCATTTTCTTCTGAAACCGGATCGCAGACCAATCGTAAGGTGTGCGATGGCCTTTAGGGTCTGACGAATGGCCTTCCATAAATCAGTGGCTTAAGTTAAGCCAGGCTTAACTTAGGCCACTTTCGAGAATACGGGCCCATGTCTGTAACACAGAACTTACGCGGGGAACTTCCTCGGGGAAGTGCTTGGTTTGAAAGGGGTATAAATTACAATTCAAAGAATAAGTAGTTGAAATAAGTGATGAAATAGTAAAATAGTAATTTACTGCGTAATACTCACTTTGATAAAATTCACGACCTATGTATTTTTGTGCAAATCAATTTTTGCGAGTTTCTTTAAAGTAACCAGTGTACTCATGCAACCGTGAAATGTTGTCAATACTAATATTTGTAGTGTCATCCGCTGAAACATACCCTCACCCATAATTGTAGAAAAATGAATCATATCGATCATGGGCAAAAAAAATGCGATAACCATTTTTTTTTTTTTTCTTGTTGCTTGTCAGAGAATTTTGGAGGAAAACTAGACCCCCAAAATTTTTTTTGGGGGGAGGGGTTGCCAGAAAACATTTTTAGACATTTTTAACATTAAAGCTCAAAGTCCTGCTTGTACGTACGTCCAATCAACATATCAATCGATCGCGATGTAGATGCTTTATGCTTTACAAATATTTACTTAATAACTATTTTAACCAAAGTACGCAGCTCTTCTTACTGCACACCACTAGCGTAGCTGAGGGGGAGGGCAGGGGGGCAGAGTGCCACCTGACAACTTTTGCCCCCCAATTTTGTTTTTGTTTTGATTTTGAGAATTATGGAGGAAAACTGATCCCCTTAAAAATGTATAGACTCCTACCCCCCTCCCCACACTGAGTGACTTTTGGATGCCTGGCAAAAAAAAAGAAAAGAAAATTGCCTACCCCCCCCCCCCCCCCCCCGAGTGAGTTTTGGAGGGCTGGCGAGAAGAAGAAAATACGGATCTCCCTTTTAGTGGCTTATAACCTTTTTTTCTTTTTATTTATTTTTAAAAAATATTTTTTTGCTTGTCACAGACTTATGGAGGAAAACATCTAATACCCCCCCCCCCCTAGCGAGTTTTGGAGGGCTGGCGAGAAGAAAAAAATACGGGTTTACCTCCAGGCAGAATTTGACAATTGACAAAATTTGCCCCCCCCCCTTGTAAAAAATCCTAGCTACGCCACTGCTGCACACTCCCCTTTCCAAGCCAGACTGCAGCAAGTATGCAGATAATTATAATTTTGTCAAACTTCAGCACCCTAAATCCTACCTATGTGTATGTATATGGGATGTTCATTAGTGAGAGTGACATACTTTCTTATAATGGCTATAACTTGATAATGTATGTTAATGGGCAATTCCACAATTATTAGTCAGAAATGACGAAAGAAATTAAAATCACTATTTCTTCCATCTTTTATGCCCATGATAGCTGAAATTGGGATTATATGTCTAGCATGTCTAGATTGAATAGTAGAATCATTTTCTATCATTAAATTGATCCATGCGTGCCTTGTTCATGGAAAATCTGATACTGCATGTGAATTGACATCATGTGGGAGTACATACACTCAAAAATGAACGTTGTGAATAAAATCTTGAACAAATTTAACATTGTATTTTTAATGGAAATGCACTAAATCAATGGAGTACATTATAAACTGTATTTCCAGATGTCCAAACAACATAAGATTTCAATAAAAAGGTGTCAAAACCCCATTTTTTTCACTTTGATCTTCCAATGTAACGTTACTATAACCCATCATTTTTAGTGCAGCAATAACTTCAGAATGAGTATAAGCATTTTAAAAGGTCTTGTATAGTTTTTGGAAGCAATATACTAGCAATAATAAACTGCTATGATATTTTTTCCACCTCAAGTGAAATATTAAACGAATATGAGAGGTCTGCAATCCGATTTGTGAAATAAATCGCTATGGCATTAAATATTGGCATTTTAAGGAATGAAATCTACCCTGATCAGGTTCTGAAAAGTAATATGAATACTAAACATAGGGTTTGGATGAGCTGTCAGCTTTCTACAAGGAAAAAGGGCAAAATCAATTTCAAATTGTAGGCAGTCGTACGATTTTTGTGACCTTACTGCGATTCTGAACCGATTTGGCAATTCCACCGACTAGAAAACTCCGCAAAGGCCGTATTATCGATTTTACTGTCCGTATGACTACTCAGACCCTCAATAAAAAAATATTTTTTCATGTTTAAATGATTTGTCAAATGATATTGCATTTTCTTCTGAAATCGGATCGCAGACCAATCGTAAGGTGTGCGATGGCCTTTAGGGTCTGACGAATGGCCTTCCATAAATCAGTGGCTTAAGTTAAGCCAGGCTTAACTTAGGCCACTTTCGAGAATACGGGCCCATGTCTGTAACACAGAACTTACGCGGGGAACTTCCTCGGGGAAGTGCTTGGTTTGAAAGGGGTATAAATTACAATTCAAAGAATAAGTAGTTGAAATAAGTGATGAAATAGTAAAATAGTAATTTACTGCGTAATACTCACTTTGATAAAATTCACGACCTATGTATTTTTGTGCAAATCAATTTTTGCGAGTTTCTTAAAGTAACCAGTGTACTCATGCAACCGTGAAATGCTGTCAATACTAATATTTGTAGTGTCATCCGCTGAAACATACCCTCACCCATAATTGTAGAAAAATGAATCATATCGATCATGGGCAAAAAAAATGCGATAACCATTTTTTTTTTTTCTTGTTGCTTGTCAGAGAATTTTGGAGGAAAACTAGACCCCAAAAATTTTTTTGGGGGGAGGGGTTGCCAGAAAACATTTTTTAGACATTTTTAACATTAAAGCTCAAAGTCCTGCTTGTACGTACGTCCAATCAACATATCAATCGATCGCGATGTAGATGCTCTATGCTTTACAAAATATTTACTTAATAACTATTTTAACCAAAGTACGCAGCTCTTCTTACTGCACACCACTAGCGTAGCTGAGGGGGAGGCAGGGGGCAGAGTGCCACCTGACAACTTTTGCCCCCCAATTTTGTTTTTGTTTTGATTTTGAGAATTATGGAGGAAAACTGATCCCCTTAAAAATGTATAGACTCCTACCCCCCTCCCCACACTGAGTGACTTTTGGATGCCTGGCAAAAAAAAAAATAAAGAAAATTGCCTACCCCCCCCCCCCCCCCCCCGAGTGAGTTTTGGAGGGCTGGCGAGAAGAAGAAAATACGGATCTCCCTTTTAGTGGCTTATAACCTTTTTTTTCTTTTTATTTATTTTTTAAAAAAATATTTTTTGCTTGTCACAGACTTATGGAGGAAAACATCTAATACCCCCCCCCCCCCCCCCTAGCGAGTTTTGGAGGGCTGGCGAGAAGAAAAAAATACGGGTTTACCTCCAGGCAGAATTTGACAATTGACAAAATTTGCCCCCCCCCCTTGTAAAAAATCCTAGCTACGCCACTGCTGCACACTCCCCTTTCCAAGCCAGACTGCAGCAAGTATGCAGATAATTATAATTTTGTCAAACTTCAGCACCCTAAATCCTACCTATGTGTATGTATATGGGATGTTCATTAGTGAGAGTGACATACTTTCTTATAATGGCTATAACTTGATAATGTATGTTAATGGGCAATTCCACAATTATTAGTCAGAAATGACGAAAGAAATTAAAATCACTATTTCTTCCATCTTTTATGCCCATGATAGCTGAAATTGGGATTATATGTCTAGCATGTCTAGATTGAATAGTAGAATCATTTTCTATCATTAAATTGATCCATGCGTGCCTTGTTCATGGAAAATCTGATACTGCATGTGAATTGACATCATGTGGGAGTACATACACTCAAAAATGAACGTTGTGAATAAAATCTTGAAACAAATTTAACATTGTATTTTAATGGAAATGCACTAAATCAATGGAGTACATTATAAAACTGTATTTCCAGATGTCCAAACAACATAAGATTTCAATAAAAAGGTGAAAAATGAATCATATCGATCATGGGCAAAAAAAATGCGATAACCATTTTTTTTTTTTTTCTTGTTGCTTGTCAGAGAATTTTGGAGGAAAACTAGACCCCAAAAATTTTTTTTGGGGGGAGGGTTTGCCAGAAAACATTTTTTAGACATTTTTAACATTAAAGCTCAAAGTCCTGCTTGTACGTACGTCCAATCAACATATCAATCGATCGCGATGTAGATGCTCTATGCTTTACAAATATTTACTTAATAACTATTTTAACCAAAGTACGCAGCTCTTCTTACTGCACACCACTAGCGTAGCTGAGGGGGGAGGGCAGGGGGCAGAGTGCCACCTGACAACTTTTGCCCCCCAATTTGTTTTTGTTTTTGATTTTGAGAATTATGGAGGAAAACTGATCCCCTTAAAAATGTATAGACTCCTACCCCCCTCCCCACACTGAGTGACTTTTGGATGCCTGGCAAAAAAAAAAATAAACAAAATTGCCTACCCCCCCCCCTCCCCCCGAGTGAGTTTTGGAGGGCTGGCGAGAAGAAGAAAATACGGATCTCCCTTTTAGTGGCTTATAACCTTTTTTTTCTTTTTATTTATTTTTTAAAAATATTTTTTTGCTTGTCACAGACTTATGGAGGAAAACATCTAATACCCCCCCCCCCCTAGCGAGTTTTGGAGGGCTGGCGAGAAGAAAAAAATACGGGTTTACCTCCAGGCAGAATTTGACAATTGACAAAATTTGCCCCCCCCCCCCTTGTAAAAAATCCTAGCTACGCCACTGCTGCACACTCCCCTTTCCAAGCCAGACTGCAGCAAGTATGCAGATAATTATAATTTTGTCAAACTTCAGCACCCTAAATCCTACCTATGTGTATGTATATGGGATGTTCATTAGTGAGAGTGACATACTTTCTTATAATGGCTATAACTTGATAATGTATGTTAATGGGCAATTCCACAATTATTAGTCAGAAATGACGAAAGAAATTAAAATCACTATTTCTTCCATCTTTTATGCCCATGATAGCTGAAATTGGGATTATATGTCTAGCATGTCTAGATTGAATAGTAGAATCATTTTCTATCATTAAATTGATCCATGCGTGCCTTGTTCATGGAAAATCTGATACTGCATGTGAATTGACATCATGTGGGAGTACATACACTCAAAAATGAACGTTGTGAATAAAATCTTGAACAAATTTAACATTGTATTTTTAATGGAAATGCACTAAATCAATGGAGTACATTATAAACTGTATTTCCAGATGTCCAAACAACATAAGATTTCAATAAAAAGGTGTCAAACCCCCATTTTTTTCACTTTGATCTTCCAATGTAACGTTACTATAACCCATCATTTTTAGTGCAGCAATAACTTCAGAATGAGTATAAGCATTTAAAAGTCTTGTATAGTTTTTGGAAGCAATATACTAGCAATAATAAACTGCTATGATATTTTTTCCACCTCAAGTGAAATATTAAACGAATATGAGGGGTCTGCAATCCGATTTGTGAAATAAATCGCTATGGCATTAAATATTGGCATTTTAAGGAATGAAATCTACCCTGATCAGGTTCTGAAAAGTAATATGAATACTAAACATAGGGTTTGGATGAGCTGTCAGCTTTCTACAAGGAAAAAGGGCAAAATCAATTTCAAATTGTAGGCAGTCGTACGATTTTTGTGACCTTACTGCGATTCTGAACCGATTTGGCAATTCCACCGACTAGAAAACTCCGCAAAGGCCGTATTATCGATTTTACTGTCCGTATGACTACTCAGACCCTCAATAAAAAAATATTTTTCATGTTTAAATGATTTGTCAAATGATATTGCATTTTCTTCTGAAATCGGATCGCAGACCAATCGTAAGGTGTGCGATGGCCTTTAGGGTCTGACGAATGGCCTTCCATAAATCAGTGGCTTAAGTTAAGCCAGGCTTAACTTAGGCACTTTCGAGAATACGGGCCCATGTCTGTAACACAGAACTTACGAGGGGAACTTCCTCGGGAAGTGCTTGGTTTGAAAGGGGTATAAATTACAATTCAAAGAATAAGTAGTTGAAATAAGTGATGAAATATTAAAATAGTAATTTACTGCGTAATACTCACTTTGATAAAATTCACGACCTATGTATTTTTGTGCAAATCAATTTTTGCGAGTTTCTTTAAAGTAACCAGTGGACTCATGCAACCGTGAAATGTTGTCAATACTAATATTTGTAGTGTCATCCGCTGAAACATACCCTCACCCCATAATTGTAGAAAAATGAATCATATCGATCATGGGCAAAAAAAATGCGATAACCATTTTTTTTTTTTTCTTGTTGCTTGTCAGAGAATTTTGGAGGAAAACTAGACCCCAAAATTTTTTTTGGGGGGGAGGGGTGCCAGAAAACATTTTTAGACATTTTTAACATTAAAGCTCAAAGTCCTGCTTGTACGTACGTCCAATCAACATATCAATCGATCGCGATGTAGATGCTCTATGCTTTACAAATATTTACTTAATAACTATTTTAACCAAAGTACGCAGCTCTTCTTACTGCACACCACTAGCGTAGCTGAGGGGGAGGGCAGGGGGCAGAGTGCCACCTGACAACTTTTGCCCCCCAATTTTGTTTTTGTTTTGATTTTGAGAATTATGGAGGAAAACTGATCCCCTTAAAAATGTATAGACTCCTACCCCCTCCCCACACTGAGTGGCTTTTGGATGCCCGGCAAAAAAAAAAAAAAAAAAAAATTGCCTACCCCCCCCCCCCCCCCCCCCCCCCCCGAGTGAGTTTTTGGAGGGCTGGCGAGAAGAAGAAAATACGGATCTCCCTTTTAGTGGCTTATAACCTTTTTTTTTCTTTTTATTTATTTTTAAAAAAAATTTTTTGCTTGTCACACACAGACTTATGGAGGAAAACATCTAATACCCCCCCCCCCCCCCTAGCGAGTTTTGGAGGGCTGGCGAGAAGAAAAAATACGGGTTTACCTCCAGGCAGAATTTGACAATTGACAAAATTTGCCCCCCCCCCCCCTTGTAAAAAATCCTAGCTTCGCCACTGCTGCACACTCCCCTTTCCAAGCCAGACTGCAGCAAGTATGCAGATAATTATAATTTTGTCAAACTTCAGCACCCTAAATCCTACCTATGTGTATGTATATGGGATGTTCATTAGTGAGAGTGACATACTTTCTTATAATGGCTATAACTTGATAATGTATGTTAATGGGCAATTCCACAATTATTAGTCAGAAATGACGAAAGAAATTAAAATCACTATTTCTTCCATCTTTTATGCCCATGATAGCTGAAATTGGGATTATATGTCTAGCATGTCTAGATGGAATAGTAGAATCATTTTCTATCATTAAATTGATCCATGCGTGCCTTGTTCATGGAAAATCTGATACTGCATGTGAATTGACATCATGTGGGAGTACATACACTCAAAAATGAACGTTGTGAATAAAATCTTGAACAAATTTAACATTGTATTTTTAATGGAAATGCACTAAATCAATGGAGTACATTATAAACTGTATTTCCAGATGTCCAAACAACATAAGATTTCAATAAAAAGGTGTCAAAACCCCATTTTTTTCACTTTGATCTTCCAATGTAACGTTACTATAACCCATCATTTTTAGTGCAGCAATAACTTCAGAATGAGTATAAGCATTTTAAAAGGTCTTGTATAGTTTTTGGAAGCAATATACTAGCAATAATAAACTGCTATGATATTTTTTCCACCTCAAGTGAAATATTAAACGAATATGAGGGGTCTGCAATCCGATTTGTGAAATAAATCGCTATGGCATTAAATATTGGCATTTTAAGGAATGAAATCTACCCTGATCAGGTTCTGAAAAGTAATATGAATACTAAACATAGGGTTTGGATGAGCTGTCAGCTTTCTACAAGGAAAAGGGCAAAATCAATTTCAAATTGTAGGCAGTCGTACGATTTTTGTGACCTTACTGCGATTCTGAACCGATTTGGCAATTCCACCGACTAGAAAACTCCGCAAAGGCCGTATTATCGATTTTACTGTCCGTATGACTACTCAGACCCTCAATAAAAAAATATTTTTCATGTTTAAATGATTTGTCAAATGATATTGCATTTTCTTCTGAAATCGGATCGCAGACCAATCGTAAGGTGTGCGATGGCCTTTAGGGTCTGACGAATGGCCTTCCATAAATCAGTGGCTTAAGTTAAGCCAGGCTTAACTTAGGCCACTTTCGAGAATACGGGCCCATGTCTGTAACACAGAACTTACGCGGGGAACTTCCTCGGGGAAGTGCTTGTTTGAAAGGGGTATAAATTACAATTCAAAGAATAAGTAGTTGAAATAAGTGATGAAATAGTAAAATAGTAATTTACTGCGTAATACTCACTTTGATAAAATTCACGACCTATGTATTTTTGTGCAAATCAATTTTTGCGAGTTTCTTTAAAGTAACCAGTGTACTCATGCAACCGTGAAATGTTTTCAATACTAATATTTGTAGTGTCATCCGCTGAAACATACCCTCACCCATAATTGTAGAAAAATGAATCATATCGATCATGGGCAAAAAAAATGCGATAACCATTTTTTTTTTTTTTCTTGTTGCTTGTCAGAGAATTTTGGAGGAAAACTAGACCCCAAAATTTTTTTTTGGGGGGAGGGGTTGCCAGAAAACATTTTTAGACATTTTTAACATTAAAGCTCAAAGTCCTGCTTGTACGTACGTCCAATCAACATATCAATCGATCGCGATGTAGATGCTTTATGCTTTACAAATATTTACTTAATAACTATTTTAACCAAAGTACGCAGCTCTTCTTACTGCACACCACTAGCGTAGCTGAGGGGGAGGGCAGGGGGGCAGAGTGCCACCTGACAACTTTTGCCCCCCAATTTTGTTTTTGTTTTGATTTTGAGAATTATGGAGGAAAACTGATCCCCTTAAAAATGTATAGACTCCTACCCCCCTCCCCACACTGATGACTTTTGGATGCCCGCAAAAAAAAAAAAAAAAAAAAAATTGCTACCCCCCCCCCCCCCCCCCCCCCCCCGAGTGAGTTTTGGAGGGCTGGCGAGAAGAAAAATACGGATCTCCCTTTTAGTGGCTTATAACCTTTTTTTTCTTTTTATTTATTTTTAAAAAATATTTTTTTGCTTGTCACAGACTTATGGAGGAAAACATCTAATACCCCCCCCCCCTAGCGAGTTTTGGAGGCTGGCGAGAAGAAAAAAATACGGTTTACCTCCAGGCAGAATTTGACAATTGACAAAATTTGCCCCCCCCCCCTTGTAAAAAATCCTAGCTTCGCCACTGCTGCACACTCCCCTTTCCAAGCCAGACTGCAGCAAGTATGCAGATAATTATAATTTTGTCAAACTTCAGCACCCTAAATCCTACCTATGTGTATGTATATAGGATGTTCATTAGTGAGAGTGACATACTTTCTTATAATGGCTATAACTTGATAATGTATGTTAATGGGCAATTCCACAATTATTAGTCAGAAATGACGAAAGAAATTAAAATCACTATTTCTTCCATCTTTTATGCCCATGATAGCTGAAATTGGGATTATATGTCTAGCATGTCTAGATGGAATAGTAGAATCATTTTCTATCATTAAATTGATCCATGCGTGCCTTGTTCATGGAAAATCTGATACTGCATGTGAATTGACATCATGTGGGAGTACATACACTCAAAAATGAACGTTGTGAATAAAATCTTGAACAAATTTAACATTGTATTTTTAATGGAAATGCACTAAATCAATGGAGTACATTATAAACTGTATTTCCAGATGTCCAAACAACATAAGATTTCAATAAAAAGGTGTCAAAACCCCATTTTTTTCACTTTGATCTCCAATGTAACGTTACTATAACCCATCATTTTTAGTGCAGCAATAACTTCAGAATGAGTATAAGCATTTTAAAAGGTCTTGTATAGTTTTTGGAAGCATATACTAGCAATAATAAACTGCTATGATATTTTTTCCACCTCAAGTGAAATATTAAACGAATATGAGGGGTCTGCAATCCGATTTGTGAAATAAATCGCTATGGCATTAAATATTGGCATTTAAGGAATGAAATCTACCCTGATCAGGTTCTGAAAAGTAATATGAATACTAAACATAGGGTTTGGATGAGCTGTCAGCTTCTACAAGGAAAAAGGGCAAAATCAATTTCAAATTGTAGGCAGTCGTACGATTTTGTGACCTTACTGCGATTCTGAACCGATTTGGCAATTCCACCGACTAGAAAACTCCGCAAAGGCCGTATTATCGATTTTACTGTCCGTATGACTACTCAGACCTCAATAAAAAAATATTTTTCATGTTTAAATGATTTGTCAAATGATATTGCATTTTCTTCTGAAATCGGATCGCAGACCAATCGTAAGGTGTGCGATGGCCTTTAGGTCTGACGAATGGCCTTCCATAAATCAGTGGCTTAAGTTAAGCAGCTTAACTTAGGCCACTTTCGAGAATACGGCCCATGTCTGTAACACAGAACTTACGCGGGAACTTCCTCGGGGAAGTGCTTGGTTTGAAAGGTATAAAATACAATTCAAAGAATAAGTAGTTGAAATAAGTGATGAAATAGTAAAATAGTAATTTACTGCGTAATACTCACTTTGATAAAATTCACGACCTATGTATTTTTGTGCAAATCAATTTTTGCGAGTTTCTTTAAAGTAACCAGTGTACTCATGCAACCGTGAAATGTTTTCAATACTAATATTTGTAGTGTCATCCGCTGAAACATACCCTCACCCATAATTGTAGAAAAATGAATCATATCGATCATGGGCAAAAAAAATGCGATAACCATTTTTTTTTTTTCTTGTTGCTTGTCAGAGAATTTTGGAGGAAAACTAGACCCCAAAATTTTTTTTTGGGGGGAGGGTTGCCAGAAAACATTTTTAGACATTTTTAACATTAAAGCTCAAAGTCTGCTTGTACGTACGTCCAATCAACATATCAATCGATCGCGATGTAGATGCTCTATGCTTTACAAATATTTACTTAATAACTATTTTAACCAAAGTACGCAGCTCTTCTTACTGCACACCACTAGCGTAGCTGAGGGGGAGGGCAGGGGGCAGAGTGCCACCTGACAACTTTTGCCCCCCAATTTTGTTTTTGTTTTGATTTTGAAATTATGGAGGAAAACTGATCCCCTTAAAAATGTATAGACTCCTAACCCCTCCCCACACTGAGTGACTTTTGGATGCCCGGCAAAAAAAAAAAAAAAAAAATTGCCTACCCCCCCCCCCCCCCCCCCCCCGAGTGAGTTTTGGAGGGCTGCGAGAAGAAGAAAATACGGATCTCCCTTTAGTGGCTTATAACCTTTTTTTTTCTTTTTATTTATTTTTAAAAAATATTTTTTTGCTTGTCACAGACTTATGGAGGAAAACATCTAATACCCCCCCCCCCCTAGCGAGTTTTGGAGGGCTGGCGAGAAGAAAAAAATAACGGTTTACCTCCAGGCAGAATTTGACAATTGACAAAATTTGCCCCCCCCCCCCTTTGAAAAAATCCTAGCTTCGCCACTGCTGCACACTCCCCTTTCCAAGCCAGACTGCAGCAAGTATGCAGATAATTATAATTTTGTCAAACTTCAGCACCCTAAATCCTACCTATGTGTATGTATATGGGATGTTCATTAGTGAGAGTGACATACTTTCTTATAATGGCTATAACTTGATAATGTATGTTAATGGGCAATTCCACAATTATTAGTCAGAAATGACGAAAGAAATTAAAATCACTATTTCTTCCATCTTTTATGCCCATGATAGCTGAAATTGGGATTATATGTCTAGCATGTCTAGATGGAATAGTAGAATCATTTCTATCATTAAAATTTTCCATGATCGTGCTGTTCATGGAAAATCTGATACTGCATGTGAATTGACATCATGTGGGAGTACATACACTCAAAAAATGAACGTTGTGAATAAAATCTTGAACAAATTTAACATTGTATTTTTAATGAAATGCACTAAATCAATGGAGTACATTATAAACTGTATTTCCAGATGTCCAAACAACATAAGATTTCAATAAAAAGGTGTCAAAACCCCATTTTTTTCATTTGGTGATCCATAATGTAACGGTCTATAACCCATCATTTTTAGTGCAGCAATAACTTCAGAATGAGTATAAGCATTTAAAAGGTCTTGTATAGTTTTTGGAAGCAATATACTAGCAATAATAAACTGCTATGATATTTTTTCCACCTCAAGTGAAATATAAACGAATATGAGGGGTCTGCAATCCGATTTGTGAAATAAATCGCTATGGCATTAATATTGGCATTTTAAGGAATGAAATCTACCCTGATCAGGTTCTGAAAAGTAATATGAATACTAAACATAGGGTTTGGATGAGCTGTCAGCTTTCTACAAGGAAAAAGGGCAAAATCAATTTCAAATTGTAGGCAGTCGTACGATTTTTGTGACCTTACTGCGATTCTGAACCGATTTGGCAATTCCACCGACTAGAAAACTCCGCAAAGGCCGTATTATCGATTTTACTGTCCGTATGACTACTCAGACCCTCAAAAAAAAAATATTTTTCATGTTTAAATGATTTGTCAAATGATATTGCATTTTCTTCTGAAATCGGATCGCAGACCAATCGTAAGGTGTGCGATGGCCTTTAGGGTCTGACGAATGGCCTTCCATAAATCAGTGGCTTAAGTTAAGCCAGGCTTAACTTAGCCACTTTCGAGAATACGGGCCCATGTCTGTAACACAGAACTTACGCGGGGGAACTTCCTCGGGGAAGTGCTTGGTTTGAAAGGGGTATAAATTACAATTCAAAGAATAAGTAGTTGAAATAAATGTGATGAAATAGTAAAATAGTAATTTACTGCGTAATACTCACTTTGATAAAATTCACGACCTATGTATTTTTGTGCAAATCAATTTTGCGAGTTTCTTTAAAGTAACCAGTGTACTCATGCAACCGTGAAATGTTTTCATACTAATATTTGTAGTGTCATCCGCTGAAACATACCCTCACCCATAATTGTAGAAAAATGAATCATATCGATCATGGGCAAAAAAAATGCGATAACCATTTTTTTTTTTTTCTTGTTGCTTGTCAGAGAATTTTGGAGGAAAACTAGACCCCAAATTTTTTTTTGGGGGGAGGGGTTGCCAGAAAACATTTTTAGACATTTTTAACATTAAAGCTCAAAGTCCTGCTTGTACGTACGTCCAATCAACATATCAATCGATCGCGATGTAGATGCTTTATGCTTTACAAATATTTACTTAATAACTATTTTAACCAAAGTACGCAGCTCTTCTTACTGACTGCACACCACTAGCGTAGCTGAGGGGGAGGGCAGGGGGGCAGAGTGCCACCTGACAACTTTTGCCCCCCAATTTTGTTTTTGTTTTGATTTTGAGAATTATGGAGGAAAACTGATCCCCTTAAAAATGTATAGACTCCTACCCCCCTCCCCACACTGAGTGACTTTTGGATGCCTGGCAAAAAAAAAAAAAAAAAAAATTGCCTACCCCCCTACCCCCCCCCCCCCCCCCCCCCCCCGAGTGAGTTTTGGAGGGCTGGCGAGAAGAAGAAAATACGGATCTCCCTTTTAGTGGCTTATAACCTTTTTTTTCTTTTTATTTATTTTTAAAAATATTTTTTTGCTTGTCACAGACTTATGGAGGAAAACATCTAATACCCCCCCCCCCCCCCCTAGCGAGTTTTGGAGGGCTGGCGAGAAGAAAAAAATACGGTTTACCTCCAGGCAGAATTTGACAATTGACAAAATTTGCCCCCCCCCCTTGTAAAAAATCCTAGCTACGCCACTGCTGCACACTCCCCTTTCCAAGCCAGACTGCAGCAAGTATGCAGATAATTATAATTTTGTCAAACTTCAGCACCCTAAATCCTACCTATGTGTATGTATATGGGATGTTCATTAGTGAGAGTGACATACTTTCTTATAATGGCTATAACTTGATAATGTATGTTAATGGGCAATTCCACAATTATTAGTCAGAAATGACGAAAGAAATTAAAATCACTATTTCTTCCATCTTTTATGCCCATGATAGCTGAAATTGGGATTATATGTCTAGCATGTCTAGATGGAATAGTAGAATCATTTTCTATCATTAAATTGATCCATGCGTGCCTTGTTCATGGAAAATCTGATACTGCATGTGAATTGACATCATGTGGGAGTACATACACTCAAAAATGAACGTTGTGAATAAAATCTTGAACAAATTTAACATTGTATTTTTAATGGAAATGCACTAAATCAATGGAGTACATTATAAACTGTATTTCCAGATGTCCAAACAACATAAGATTTCAATAAAAAGGTGTCAAAACCCCATTTTTTTCACTTTGATCTTCCAATGTAACGTTACTATAACCCATCATTTTTAGTGCAGCAATAACTTCAGAATGAGTATAAGCATTTTAAAAGGTCTTGTATAGTTTTTGGAAGCAATATACTAGCAATAATAAACTGCTATGATATTTTTTCCACCTCAAGTGAAATATTAAACGAATATGAGGGGTCTGCAATCCGATTTGTGAAATAAATCGCTATGGCATTAAATATTGGCATTTTAAGGAATGAAATCTACCCTGATCAGGTTCTGAAAAGTAATATGAATACTAAACATAGGGTTTGGATGAGCTGTCAGCTTTCTACAAGGAAAAAAGGCAAAATCAATTTCAAATTGTAGGCAGTCGTACGATTTTTGTGACCTTACTGCGATTCTGAACCGATTTGGCAATTCCACCGACTAGAAAACTCCGCAAAGGCCGTATTATCGATTTTACTGTCCGTATGACTACTCAGACCCTCAATAAAAAAATATTTTTCATGTTTAAATGATTTGTCAAATGATATTGCATTTTCTTCTGAAATCGGATCGCAGACCAATCGTAAGGTGTGCGATGGCCTTTAGGGTCTGACGAATGGCCTTCCATAAATCAGTGGCTTAAGTTAAGCCAGGCTTAACTTAGGCCACTTTCGAGAATACGGGCCCATGTCTGTAACACAGAACTTACGCGGGGAACTTCCTCGGGGAAGTGCTTGGTTTGAAAGGGGTATAAATTACAATTCAAAGAATAAGTAGTTGAAATAAGTGATGAAATAGTAAAATAGTAATTTACTGCGTAATACTCACTTTGATAAAATTCACGACCTATGTATTTTTGTGCAAATCAATTTTTGCGAGTTTCTTTAAAGTAACCAGTGTACTCATGCAACCGTGAAATGTTGTCAATACTAATATTTGTAGTGTCATCCGCTGAAACATACCCTCACCCATAATTGTAGAAAAATGAATCATATCGATCATGGGCAAAAAAAATGCGATAACCATTTTTTTTTTTTTCTTGTTGCTTGTCAGAGAATTTTGGAGGAAAACTAGACCCCAAAATTTTTTTTGGGGGGAGGGTTGCCAGAAAACATTTTTAGACATTTTTAACATTAAAGCTCAAAGTCCTGCTTGTACGTACGTCCAATCAACATATCAATCGATCGCGATGTAGATGCTCTATGCTTTACAAATATTTACTTAATAACTATTTTAACCAAAGTACGCAGCTCTTCTTACTGCACACCACTAGCGTAGCTGAGGGGGAGGGCAGGGGGGCAGAGTGCCACCTGACAACTTTTGCCCCCCAATTTTGTTTTTGTTTTGATTTTGAGAATTATGGAGGAAAACTGATCCCCTTAAAAATGTATAGACTCCTACCCCCCTCCCCACACTGAGTGACTTTTGGATGCCTGGCAAAAAAAAAAAAAAAAAAATTGCCTACCCCCCCCCCCCCCCCCCCCCCAGTGAGTTTTGGAGGGCTGGCGAGAAGAAGAAAATACGGATCTCCCTTTTAGTGGCTTATAACCTTTTTTTTCTTTTTATTTATTTTTAAAAAATATTTTTTTGCTTGTCACAGACTTATGGAGGAAAACATCTAATACCCCCCCCCCCCCCTAGCGAGTTTTGGAGGGCTGGCGAGAAGAAAAAAATACGGGTTTACCTCCAGGCAGAATTTGACAATTGACAAAATTTGCCCCCCCCCCCCTTGTAAAAAATCCTAGCTTCGCCACTGCTGCACACTCCCCTTTCCAAGCCAGACTGCAGCAAGTATGCAGATAATTATAATTTTGTCAAACTTCAGCACCCTAAATCCTACCTATGTGTATGTATATGGGATGTTCATTAGTGAGAGTGACATACTTTCTTATAATGGCTATAACTTGATAATGTATGTTAATGGGCAATTCCACAATTATTAGTCAGAAATGACGAAAGAAATTAAAATCACTATTTCTTCCATCTTTTATGCCCATGATAGCTGAAATTGGGATTATATGTCTAGCATGTCTAGATGGAATAGTAGAATCATTTTCTATCATTAAATTGATCCATGCGTGCCTTGTTCATGGAAAATCTGATACTGCATGTGAATTGACATCATGTGGGAGTACATACACTCAAAAATGAACGTTGTGAATAAAATCTTGAACAAATTTAACATTGTATTTTTAATGGAAATGCACTAAATCAATGGAGTACATTATAAACTGTATTTCCAGATGTCCAAACAACATAAGATTTCAATAAAAAGGTGTCAAAACCCCATTTTTTTCACTTTGATCTTCCAATGTAACGTTACTATAACCCATCATTTTTAGTGCAGCAATAACTTCAGAATGAGTATAAGCATTTTAAAAGGTCTTGTATAGTTTTTGGAAGCAATATACTAGCAATAATAAACTGCTATGATATTTTTTCCACCTCAAGTGAAATATTAAACGAATATGAGGGGTCTGCAATCCGATTTGTGAAATAAATCGCTATGGCATTAAATATTGGCATTTTAAGGAATGAAATCTACCCTGATCAGGTTCTGAAAAGTAATATGAATACTAAACATAGGGTTTGGATGAGCTGTCAGCTTTCTACAAGGAAAAAAGGCAAAATCAATTTCAAATTGTAGGCAGTCGTACGATTTTTGTGACCTTACTGCGATTCTGAACCGATTTGGCAATTCCACCGACTAGAAAACTCCGCAAAGGCCGTATTATCGATTTTACTGTCCGTATGACTACTCAGACCCTCAATAAAAAAATATTTTTCATGTTTAAATGATTTGTCAAATGATATTGCATTTTCTTCTGAAATCGGATCGCAGACCAATCGTAAGGTGTGCGATGGCCTTTAGGGTCTGACGAATGGCCTTCCATAAATCAGTGGCTTAAGTTAAGCCAGGCTTAACTTAGGCCACTTTCGAGAATACGGGCCCATGTCTGTAACACAGAACTTACGCGGGGAACTTCCTCGGGGAAGTGCTTGGTTTGAAAGGGGTATAAATTACAATTCAAAGAATAAGTAGTTGAAATAAGTGATGAAATAGTAAAATAGTAATTTACTGCGTAATACTCACTTTGATAAAATTCACGACCTATGTATTTTTGTGCAAATCAATTTTTGCGAGTTTCTTTAAAGTAACCAGTGTACTCATGCAACCGTGAAATGTTGTCAATACTAATATTTGTAGTGTCATCCGCTGAAACATACCCTCACCCATAATTGTAGAAAAATGAATCATATCGATCATGGGCAAAAAAAATGCGATAACCATTTTTTTTTTTTTCTTGTTGCTTGTCAGAGAATTTTGGAGGAAAACTAGACCCCAAAATTTTTTTTGGGGGGGAGGGGTTGCCAGAAAACATTTTTAGACATTTTTAACATTAAAGCTCAAAGTCCTGCTTGTACGTACGTCCAATCAACATATCAATCGATCGCGATGTAGATGCTTTATGCTTTACAAATATTTACTTAATAACTATTTTAACCAAAGTACGCAGCTCTTCTTACTGCACACCACTAGCGTAGCTGAGGGGGAGGGCAGGGGGGCAGAGTGCCACCTGACAACTTTTGCCCCCCAATTTTGTTTTTGTTTTGATTTTGAGAATTATGGAGGAAAACTGATCCCCTTAAAAATGTATAGACTCCTACCCCCCTCCCCACACTGAGTGACTTTTGGATGCCTGGCAAAAAAAAAAAAAAAAAAATTGCCTACCCCCCCCCCCCCCCCCCCCCCCCCCGAGTGAGTTTTGGAGGGCTGGCGAGAAGAAGAAAATACGGATCTCCCTTTTAGTGGCTTATAACCTTTTTTTTCTTTTTATTTATTTTTAAAAAATATTTTTTTGCTTGTCACAGACTTATGGAGGAAAACATCTAATACCCCCCCCCCCCCCCTAGCGAGTTTTGGAGGGCTGGCGAGAAGAAAAAAATACGGGTTTACCTCCAGGCAGAATTTGACAATTGACAAAATTTGCCCCCCCCCCCTTGTAAAAAATCCTAGCTTCGCCACTGCTGCACACTCCCCTTTCCAAGCCAGACTGCAGCAAGTATGCAGATAATTATAATTTTGTCAAACTTCAGCACCCTAAATCCTACCTATGTGTATGTATATGGGATGTTCATTAGTGAGAGTGACATACTTTCTTATAATGGCTATAACTTGATAATGTATGTTAATGGGCAATTCCACAATTATTAGTCAGAAATGACGAAAGAAATTAAAATCACTATTTCTTCCATCTTTTATGCCCATGATAGCTGAAATTGGGATTATATGTCTAGCATGTCTAGATGGAATAGTAGAATCATTTTCTATCATTAAATTGATCCATGCGTGCCTTGTTCATGGAAAATCTGATACTGCATGTGAATTGACATCATGTGGGAGTACATACACTCAAAAATGAACGTTGTGAATAAAATCTTGAACAAATTTAACATTGTATTTTTAATGGAAATGCACTAAATCAATGGAGTACATTATAAACTGTATTTCCAGATGTCCAAACAACATAAGATTTCAATAAAAAGGTGTCAAAACCCCATTTTTTTCACTTTGATCTTCCAATGTAACGTTACTATAACCCATCATTTTTAGTGCAGCAATAACTTCAGAATGAGTATAAGCATTTTAAAAGGTCTTGTATAGTTTTTGGAAGCAATTTACTAGCAATAATAAACTGCTATGATATTTTTTCCACCTCAAGTGAAATATTAAACGAATATGAGGGGTCTGCAATCCGATTTGTGAAATAAATCGCTATGGCATTAAATATTGGCATTTTAAGGAATGAAATCTACCCTGATCAGGTTCTGAAAAGTAATATGAATACTAAACATAGGGTTTGGATGAGCTGTCAGCTTTCTACAAGGAAAAAGGGCAAAATCAATTTCAAATTGTAGGCAGTCGTACGATTTTTGTGACCTTACTGCGATTCTGAACCGATTTGGCAATTCCACCGACTAGAAAACTCCGCAAAGGCCGTATTATCGATTTTACTGTCCGTATGACTACTCAGACCCTCAATAAAAAAATATTTTTCATGTTTAAATGATTTGTCAAATGATATTGCATTTTCTTCTGAAATCGGATCGCAGACCAATCGTAAGGTGTGCGATGGCCTTTAGGGTCTGACGAATGGCCTTCCATAAATCAGTGGCTTAAGTTAAGCCAGGCTTAACTTAGGCCACTTTCGAGAATACGGGCCCATGTCTGTAACACAGAACTTACGCGGGGAACTTCCTCGGGGAAGTGCTTGGTTTGAAAGGGGTATAAATTACAATTCAAAGAATAAGTAGTTGAAATAAGTGATGAAATAGTAAAATAGTAATTTACTGCGTAATACTCACTTTGATAAAATTCACGACCTATGTATTTTTGTGCAAATCAATTTTTGCGAGTTTCTTTAAAGTAACCAGTGTACTCATGCAACCGTGAAATGTTGTCAATACTAATATTTGTAGTGTCATCCGCTGAAACATACCCTCACCCATAATTGTAGAAAAATGAATCATATCGATCATGGGCAAAAAAAATGCGATAACCATTTTTTTTTTTTTCTTGTTGCTTGTCAGAGAATTTTGGAGGAAAACTAGACCCCAAAATTTTTTTTTGGGGGGAGGGGTTGCCAGAAAACATTTTTAGACATTTTTAACATTAAAGCTCAAAGTCCTGCTTGTACGTACGTCCAATCAACATATCAATCGATCGCGATGTAGATGCTTTATGCTTTACAAATATTTACTTAATAACTATTTTAACCAAAGTACGCAGCTCTTCTTACTGCACACCACTAGCGTAGCTGAGGGGGAGGGCAGGGGGCAGAGTGCCACCTGACAACTTTTGCCCCCCAATTTTGTTTTTGTTTTGATTTTGAGAATTATGGAGGAAAACTGATCCCCTTAAAAATGTATAGACTCCTACCCCCCTCCCCACACTGAGTGACTTTTGGATGCCTGGCAAAAAAAAAAAAAAAATTGCCTACCCCCCCCCCCCCCCCCCCCCCCCCCCGAGTGAGTTTTGGAGGGCTGGCGAGAAGAAGAAAATACGGATCTCCCTTTTAGTGGCTTATAACCTTTTTTTTCTTTTTATTTATTTTTAAAAAATATTTTTTTGCTTGTCACAGACTTATGGAGGAAAACATCTAATACCCCCCCCCCCCCCCTAGCGAGTTTTGGAGGGCTGGCGAGAAGAAAAAAATACGGGTTTACCTCCAGGCAGAATTTGACAATTGACAAAATTTGCCCCCCCCCTTGTAAAAAATCCTAGCTACGCCACTGCTGCACACTCCCCTTTCCAAGCCAGACTGCAGCAAGTATGCAGATCATTATAATTTTGTCAAACTTCAGCACCCTAAATCCTACCTATGTGTATGTATATGGGATGTTCATTAGTGAGAGTGACATACTTTCTTATAATGGCTATAACTTGATAATGTATGTTAATGGGCAATTCCACAATTATTAGTCAGAAATGACGAAAGAAATTAAAATCACTATTTCTTCCATCTTTTATGCCCATGATAGCTGAAATTGGGATTATATGTCTAGCATGTCTAGATGGAATAGTAGAATCATTTTCTATCATTAAATTGATCCATGCGTGCCTTGTTCATGGAAAATCTGATACTGCATGTGAATTGACATCATGTGGGAGTACATACACTCAAAAATGAACGTTGTGAATAAAATCTTGAACAAATTTAACATTGTATTTTTAATGGAAATGCACTAAATCAATGGAGTACATTATAAACTGTATTTCCAGATGTCCAAACAACATAAGATTTCAATAAAAAGGTGTCAAAACCCCATTTTTTTCACTTTGATCTTCCAATGTAACGTTACTATAACCCATCATTTTTAGTGCAGCAATAACTTCAGAATGAGTATAAGCATTTTAAAAGGTCTTGTATAGTTTTTGGAAGCAATATACTAGCAATAATAAACTGCTATGATATTTTTTCCACCTCAAGTGAAATATTAAACGAATATGAGAGGTCTGCAATCCGATTTGTGAAATAAATCGCTATGGCATTAAATATTGGCATTTTAAGGAATGAAATCTACCCTGATCAGGTTCTGAAAAGTAATATGAATACTAAACATAGGGTTTGGATGAGCTGTCAGCTTTCTACAAGGAAAAAAGGCAAAATCAATTTCAAATTGTAGGCAGTCGTACGATTTTTGTGACCTTACTGCGATTCTGAACCGATTTGGCAATTCCACCGACTAGAAAACTCCGCAAAGGCCGTATTATCGATTTTACTGTCCGTATGACTACTCAGACCCTCAATAAAAAAATATTTTTCATGTTTAAATGATTTGTCAAATGATATTGCATTTTCTTCTGAAATCGGATCGCAGACCAATCGTAAGGTGTGCGATGGCCTTTAGGGTCTGACGAATGGCCTTCCATAAATCAGTGGCTTAAGTTAAGCCAGGCTTAACTTAGGCCACTTTCGAGAATACGGGCCCATGTCTGTAACACAGAACTTACGCGGGGAACTTCCTCGGGGAAGTGCTTGGTTTGAAAGGGGTATAAATTACAATTCAAAGAATAAGTAGTTGAAATAAGTGATGAAATAGTAAAATAGTAATTTACTGCGTAATACTCACTTTGATAAAATTCACGACCTATGTATTTTTGTGCAAATCAATTTTTGCGAGTTTCTTTAAAGTAACCAGTGTACTCATGCAACCGTGAAATGTTGTCAATACTAATATTTGTAGTGTCATCCGCTGAAACATACCCTCACCCATAATTGTAGAAAAATGAATCATATCGATCATGGGCAAAAAAAATGCGATAACCATTTTTTTTTTTTTCTTGTTGCTTGTCAGAGAATTTTGGAGGAAAACTAGACCCCAAAATTTTTTTTTGGGGGGAGGGGTTGCCAGAAAACATTTTTAGACATTTTTAACATTAAAGCTCAAAGTCCTGCTTGTACGTACGTCCAATCAACATATCAATCGATCGCGATGTAGATGCTTTATGCTTTACAAATATTTACTTAATAACTATTTTAACCAAAGTACGCAGCTCTTCTTACTGCACACCACTAGCGTAGCTGAGGGGGAGGGCAGGGGGGCAGAGTGCCACCTGACAACTTTTGCCCCCCAATTTTGTTTTTGTTTTGATTTTGAGAATTATGGAGGAAAACTGATCCCCTTAAAAATGTATAGACTCCTACCCCCCTCCCTACACTGAGTGACTTTTGGATGCCTGGCAAAAAAAAAAAAAAAGAAAATTGCCTACCCCCCCCCCCCCCCCCCCCCGAGTGAGTTTTGGAGGGCTGGCGAGAAGAAGAAAATACGGATCTCCCTTTTAGTGGCTGATAACCTTTTTTTTCTTTTTATTTATTTTTTAAAAATATTTTTTTGCTTGTCACAGACTTATGGAGGAAAACATCTAATACCCCCCCCCCCCCTAGCGAGTTTTGGAGGGCTGGCGAGAAGAAAAAAATACGGGTTTACCTCCAGGCAGAATTTGACAATTGACAAAATTTGCCCCCCCCCCCTTGTAAAAAATCCTAGCTACGCCACTGCTGCACACTCCCCTTTCCAAGCCAGACTGCAGCAAGTATGTAGATAATTATAATTTTGTCAAACTTCAGCACCCTGAATCCTACCTATGTGTATGTATATGGGATGCTCATTAATGAGAGTGACATACTTTCTTATAATGGCTATAACTTGATAATGTATGTTAATGGGCAATTCCACAATTATTAGTCAGAAATGACGAAAGAAATTAAAATCACTATTTCTTCCATCTTTTATGCCCATGATAGCTGAAATTGGGATTATATTTCTAGCATGTCTAGATTGAATAGTAGAATCATTTTCTATCATTAAATTGATCCATGCGTGCCTTGTTCATGGAGAATCTGATACTGCATGTGAATTGACATCATGTGGGAGTACATACACTCAAAAATGAACGTTGTGAATAAAATCTTGAACAAGTTTAACATTGTATTTTTAATGGAAGTGCACTAAAGCAATGGAGTACATTATAAACTGTATTTCCAGATGTCCAAACAACATAAGATTTCAATAAAAAGGTGTCAAAACCCCATTTTTCAGTTTGATCTTCCAATGTAACGTTACTATAACCCATCATTTTTAGTGCAGCAATAACTTCAGAATGAGTATAAGCCTTTTTAAAGGTCGTGTATAGTTTTGGTAAGCAATATACTAGCAATACTAAACTGTTGTGATGTTTTTTCCACCTCAAGTGAAATATTAAGCGAATATGAGAGGTCAAAAATAATTTATATACCCGTAAACTCTAGCAACGCTTAAAGAAAAGTCCATCCTGATTACAAGTTGGTTTTAAAAGAAGCAGAAATATTAAAGAAATAAATTAGTGAATGTTTAAGCAAAATACGATAAGAAATAAGAAATCTATGAAGTTTTAATCAATGATACATCTTGTGAGCTCCTCTCCCATTTGCCCTGTATCCCCAAAATCATTAATTTCCATTTTCTCTAAAGAAAATATTAAAGTCTCATACATGCACCCTTTGATATAATCATTGCTTATATGTTTTTACAGAAAACCTGTAGTGAAACAAATTTATTCCTTCATAAAAAAAAATAAGAAAATGAAAATTGTCCACCTCGGTAGGTGGAGAAGTTCTTCGGCTTTTTGCAGGGAACTTTTCCCTTGTTCCTTTCAGACCGGACCTTTATCCTACTGTAAGTCTCGAAAGGCGTCCCGTGTGTGTAGTGTGAAGATTTAGGCCGCCGAATTATGGAGAGCCGAATGTCACCCTCTTTTAATCCTACAGAATCACCACAGTTCTTGGACTAACGAAAATCGACACCACATAATTAATTTCTGATGCTCATTTCATGTCAGAAAATAATTTTGTTTCTTTATTTTGTTACATAAACATAGTAATTTATACGGGACTTAGGGGCTGACGAATGGCCTTCCATAAATCAGTGGCTTAAGTTAAGCCAGGCTTAACTTAGGCCACTTTCGAGAATACGGGCCCTTGACTGTAACTCAGAACTTACGAGGGGAACTTCCTCGGGGAAGTGCTTGGTTTGAAAGGGGTATAAGTTACAATTCAAAGAATAAGTAGTTGAAATAAGTGATGAAATAGTAAAACAAAACACTTTTTTTCTTTATAAGATTTCAAGTCGTTAAAAGACATATAAAATGTATATGAGCCACAATTAAAAAGCTTATATATGGAAGCGTTGAAATTTCATCTTTTTACATTTTCATATTCAAAACATCCATACATTTATGACAGGGTCAGGATCCAGCAGTATTCAACCCATAAAGTACATAATATCTCCTTGAAATTGATTTTTTGTTTTGTTTTGTTTTTTTGTTTTTTTCTTATCAAAGTGTTTATGTTTTAGTTATGAGTTTTATTTATATTTTCATTACTCGGTACTTGCCACATTCTGACTGAAGTTATTTAAATAATCCAGATATTCTGGGTGTGTGCGATTCAACAAGCCTTCCTCTTGGCTTTTCCAGTACATGCCCAATTTTAATTCATTTTCTTCAACTTATCATATTACCATTACGTACGTTGTACCAACACTTCTTTTATCATTACTTTGTTTGTTTTCCAGTCTCTGTGAATGTTTTATTTACATGTTTTTAATTTGTTTTTATTTGTTTGTTCGTTTGTATGTTTTCGTTTGTATCATTTTTAATAAATTGGAAATAAATACTGAATTGAATAGAGAAAAAAAATACCATAGAATCCTAGCACTGTGATTGGCTGGCAAGGCCACCCTGCAAGATAGGGCGCAATATTTGAAACCACAGCCATCTGTTAGGTGAACTCTTGACCTTTTCTGCAAACATGGTCCTGGCTATGAGAAAACATTTTGATCTATTTTAGCGAAAAGGTATGTGAAGTAACCAATCAGAGTGCTGGAATCAACTGTTTGAAGGACACAATGTGTACTTTGGTTACATTTTTCTGGATCCTGACCCTGTCATTAAGTGTACATTCATAATATGTCAATATTTGTAAAGTACAGAAATTGCCCTTTACACTCATGTCAAATCTAACCTGGGGGGGGGGGGTGTTTCATAAAGCTGTTCGTAAAGTTACGCATGACTTTACGAATGACTTAAATATGACAAGCCAAATGGGATGCTCAATCATTTTTAATTGCATCAACTAAAGTTGAAATGTGCAGATGTAGATAAACATTCTTATTATAACAAACATTTCTAATGCAAAGTATATTTTTTTTTGCCCTAATTTAATTGAGGTTATTGGAAATACAGTCACACTTTGTTAAAACATGAGTAAAAACGTTGGGCATCCTATCTCACTGGCACAGTGGCACTTCATATTCAAGTCGTTTGTACAGTCATGCGTAACTATACGAACAGCTTTATGAAACACCCCCTGGCTTATAATAATACCATAGGATTTTTTTTTTTTTTTTTTGTTTGTTGTTGCCGTTTTTACTTTTCGTTTTATTTCTTTCTTTTTTTCTTCATATTTTCACCAATGTTGTCAGATTTTTCATAGAAAAGTAAAGTATGTCATGAATCTCTAATTCCACATCTTGTATTATTTTGATGTATAAATCATGACAATCGCTAAACGTTAACTAGCCCATTCAATCATTTGGAAATTAGATGTTCCTGGGGGGTTCTTGGTCATTATGTATTCCGAGACTGACCCAGTCAAGCAGAACTGGAAATAAAATAGAACACTTTGGGGAGACCTGCGGTTTGACGGTATACCATGGTTTTGCCGTCCTCTTTAAAATATGAACGCCGTTCTCGCTATGACGTCACATGAAGGAGAAAAAAAAGAAATACATAGGAAATGATAGAAATAGAAGGTGATAGCATAAAACATAGAAATATAGAGAAGAAAATATGTGAGAGAGGAGAGAAGGAGAAGAACAAAGAATACATAGACAGAAAAGATAGACAGAAAACAATGACCAACAAAAGAAAAGATAGAAAAACAAAGAATAAAACAGGAAGGTATTGAAAAGGAGATGAAAGAAGGATGAAAACAAAGAATAACAAATAGAAAGAGAGGAAAATATGATAGAAGGGAAAACAAAGAACAACATGAGGAAATATAGAAAGAGAAATGAAAGGAGAAAAACGAAGAATATCATGAATGAGGAAAGACAGAAAGAGAAATGAAAAGAAAAAATAAAGAAGAACATAAGGAAAGAAAGAGAAATGAAAGAAAAAACAAAGAATAACATGCATAAGGAAAGATAGAAAGAGAAATGACTGGAGAAAAACAAAGAATTACAAAAGGAAAGAAAGGGAAGTGAAACGAGAAAAAAGGGAATTATATAATGAAAGATTGATTTTTGATTTTGATTTGAAGTTCATTTATTTCCATATACATCATCATAAATTTACAATCTTTCACAGTATGGTCACATAAAATCATACATAGAAAAAGGGGTCGTCGTAAGCAAAGCTTGAGTTGACGTCCTAATCATAAATAAACATAATCATACAATGAACATACATATGCAAACAATGCATAGTGGAAAGCAGATGGCCAAAGGAAAAAAAATACAAAGGAAAGAGAGCGAGAGAGAGAGAGAGGTAGGGGTGGAAGAGAGAGTTGCATTCAGATAGTATCAGATGAAACGAATAATATTTTATACTGCTAGAAAGGATGTTAACCACCCCCACTAGCAATATGTGAGAGAAGATAATTTTTCAAGCGTTTCTTTAAAATAAACTTCGTTGGACTTGAACGTATATCAATGGGTAATGAATTCCAAATATCGGGTCCAGTGTGCCTTATAGATCTATGAGCAAGGGCTGTTTTAGGATTATTCAAATGAACATTAGTGGAAGTTCGAGTAGGGTATTTATGTAAAGATGAGTTTAATTGAAACATGTTATTAAAGGTCACTGGAAGTTCTGAAGAGTGGAATCTATGCATGAATATGGCAATTTGGTACGAGTGCAATTCAAAAATCGGAAGCGTATGCAATCTATGGAAAAGAGGTTCTGTATTTGCCAAGTATGCTGCATTTGTACATAGACGAACTGCTTTCTTTTGAAGTAGTAAAATATGATTAATTTTAGATTTTTGGGTGGCCCAGATAAGATTACAATAAGAAATATATGGCAAGATTATAGCGTTATACACAGTAAACAATGTTTTTAGGGAAACATATGGTTTTAATCTATACAAAATTCCAATTCCACGTGATGCAGAAGTAACTACATTATCAATATGCGCGTTAAAATTCAAATACTGATCGATCGTAATACCCAGAAACTTTGTACTTTCCTTCTTTTCTATTGTTATTCCATCAATGACTATGTGAAAATGTAAATTATTCATCGTTGTACTGCAGCTTCTAAAATGAATGAAATTGGTTTTACTCAGATTTAATGATAGTTTGTTACATCTAAACCAAGTGGATATTTTTGGCAATTCGGTATTCATGGTTTCATTGAGGATATCAGGATTTGGATGAGAAAGAAATACATTTGTATCATCTGCAAACAGAACAAACTTTAGCACAGAGGAAGCATTACAAATATCATTTATATATATCAAAAACAAAAGGGGGCCTAGAATGCTTCCTTGAGGGACTCCACATTGTATAGGTAATATGTCAGAATTTATATTTTGAAAGTTAGTAAATTGTTGTCGATTAGATAAATAACTTTCAAACCAGTTAAGAGCAATTCCTCTTATGCCATAATTTTTTAGTTTACCTAAAAGAATTTTATGATCAAGGGTATCAAAGGCCTTACTAAGGTCCATAAATACTCCAAGAACATGGTCCTTATTTGACAAAGAGGTTACAATATTATCACATAATTCAATAAGGGCCATGTCCGTGGAGTGATTTTTGCGGAAACCGTATTGAGATGAGGTAAGTATATTATTAAAGGTTAGGTATTTATACAGCCTGTTATATATAATGCGTTCTAGGATTTTAGATATACTTGAAAGTAAAGAAATTGGTCGATAGTTGTTTAATAATGATGCATCATCTTTTTTGTATATTGGGATAACCTTTGCAAGTTTCATATTACAAGGAAAAATTCCTGTTGATAAAGATAGGTTAAAGATATGAGTCAAAGGAATAGTAATATTGCCTATAATTTGTTTCAACAAATTATTACTAATTTCATCATGCCCCTCTGCTTTACTTGTTTTTAAGGAACGAGTTATTTCTAGTATTTCAATAAAGTTTGTAGGGCTAAGAAAAATGGAGGTTTCGTGAGGTTGTGGAAGAAATTTTAAATAAGTTATATTGGTACCTTGTATCTTCGAAGCTTGTTCTGGGCCAATATTCACAAAGTAAGAATTAAATGCATTAGCTATATCATGAGGGCTTCTATAAACATTATCACCGTTCTTGTATATTTTTTGTTCTTTGGCGTCTTTCGATTTACCAATAATATCATTGATTACTTTCCATGTCGAGGAAATGTTACCACTTACACTGTCTATTTTGTTTGAAAAGTACATTTTCTTTGATTCACGTATTACTGACGTCAGCCTATTTCGATAAGTTTTATATTTATTTACATTTGTTAAAGTAGGATTCTTAATACTAGCTTTATATAGGACATTTCTCTTCTTTATAGATTTAAGTATTGCCTGTGTTATCCAAGGTTTCTTAGTATACTTTCTACTTGATCTTTTAATAGTAGTTTTGGGAATGCTTCTATCTAGAAAATAACGTAATTTTGTCATAAAAAGATTGTAAGCCTCTTCAACTGACTGTATCATGAGCACATCTTCCCATACTTCTGTGCTAAGATCTAAGTTAAGTCTTTGTATTTTTTCAGGAGTGTAAATTCTAACAAGAGATTTGAGTTCACGGCTGAGCGTTTTGTGACATTGCGATCGTGAAATAAAAGAGAATATGGGCAGGTGATCAGAAATATCGGAGTAAAGAATCCCAGATGTAACACTGTGTTTGTTCATATTAGTAATTATGTTATCAATCAACGTGGATGATTGCACCGTTATTCTTGTAGGTTTATCGATGAGAGTATCATGAGCATTTGCATATAAAATATTTTGAAAGCGCCGACAATGTATGTCCATAGAAACTAGGTCAATGTTAAAATCTCCTAATATGTGTGTAAATTTGTTTTCATGACCTAATTTAGACATTAAATTTTCTACTTGTTCAAAAAAAATCTCCAGATTACAACCAGGGGGTCTGTAAATGACACCTATGATACGATTTTTACTGTCATCACTTTCTATTTCAATGAATAAAGATTCTGCACTTTCTTCAGCTAGAGAGAGATCGTGTCTTAATTTAAATGGTATAGAGTTATGAACATACAATGCTACGCCTCCCCCTTTACCCGTTTTCCTGTCTGCTCGAATTAATGAATAATTTTTAAGTTTGAAGACAGGTGGTGAGCAATTATGTAACCATGTTTCGGTAATACCAATGACTGAAAAAGAATGGGTTAACATACAAAGTAAGCTATCTAATGAATCAAAATTTTTGGACAGGCTTCGTACATTCACATGAAGAAAGCTATACATACTATCCCGATTCTTAAATGCGTTGTTGAATTCTTGTGGCAAGTAATAATGGCACTCATTTGCATTATTTGGTTCAGTGAAGTTATCATCCATATTCACTATAAGACAGACTGGGTTCCCCGGTGCAGTACCAGGTACTAATACAATAAGCTAGCATAGATAAAGGTTTAGTGGGATAATGAACTTGGAATTTACTCGTTACAGTGACACTATACAGAATGCAAAAAAGAAGACAGATATAGAAAATGATGATGTCAATCATCATAATTGTAAGATACAGCAAAATAAACAATATTTTATGATTGATGAAAAAGACCAATTAAGCACTGCATTAATGGTACTCAGATATAAATCAAGATATGAACTGAAATGGAACTTAATATACCTCCAAATTTTGGGAATGTTATGACAAATTATAATTTGAAAACTGCTGTATTTGTCAAACAGCTTTAAGAAGTATCAAGAAGGAGTAGAGGAAAAAGAACATGGCACATAATTTGTGCATTTCATTCACTACTGTACAATATATAGGTCCTGCAGAGAGGTAACTAATACATGCATCTTCATTCCCTTGGAATTCTCCGCAATTTTACAAAGAAGTTTTGTTAATCAAGCTACTGTCATGGCAATAAAAAAGATCAAAAGAGGAAGAAGGAAAGAAAAAAAAACTTGATACAGATTTTGTATACAAGTACATGCACTGCTGTGAATTGCAGTGTTTTGCAGGGGGAAAAAAGTCACTCTCCTTAGTGCATGATAATTCTTAAACATTTTAGAATTTACTGCAATTTTACAAATTCTCAAATAAAATGTAAAAGTATTTGTAACAAAAGAAATCTCATATTCATTTCACTTTTCAAAATTGTTAGGTGTATGTGAAGATATTTGTCAAACAATTTTGAAATTCTAGATAAGTACCACAAGTATAATATGAATGACTCAATGTAGACTTATCCATCTGCCTACAGTTTACATCTTGCATGTAGGAATTAAAAAAAAAAAAAAAACTCTAGATGAATACCATAAATATAATGTAAATGATCCAATGCAAGTTTGTTCTATTGGCAAAAGTTTACATTCTGTTTATAGGATTTTGAAAATTCTACAAGTACACCAGAAATGTAAGACCATTGACTCACAGCAAGTACAAGTATGCAAAAGTTCACATCTCGCCTGCAGGATTTTCATACAATTCTAGTTAAGAACCACAAATGCATAGCATAAATAACCAATGTCAGTTTGTGGAACTGGCAAAGTTTACATCTTGCCTGTGGAATTCGAGAATAAACACCAAATGTATTATACATAAGCTAATGGAAGTAAAATAAATCAGTGCAAGTTTGTCAAATTGGCAAAAGGCTACATCTTGGATTATGGATTATGAAAGTTCTAAATAAACACCACCACAAATGTAATATGGATGACCCAGTCAAGTTCAATACATGTACACCTGTATCACAAGTGTATTATAAATAAGTCAATGCAAGTTTGTCAAATAGGCAAAAGTGCAGTTATTGCCTGTAGGATTTTGAAATTTCTAGTTAAATACCAGAAATATGATATAAATGACCCAATAAAGGTTTATACTATTGAAAAAAGATTTACGTCTTGCCTGCTGAATACATGTGTGTAATGTACATGACTCAAAGCAAGTTAATCAAATTGGCCAAAGTTAACATCTTGCTTGTAGGATTGTGAATATTCTAGAGAAACCACAAATGTAGTATAAATAACCCAAAGCAAGCTTGTGGAACTGGCAGAAGTTGACATCTTGCTTGCAGAATTCTAAAAATAAATACATGTACTACAAATGTATTATAAATAAGCCAATGCAAGTTCGTCAAACAGGCAAAAATGCAGATCTTGCCTGTAGGATTATGAAAATTCCAAATAAATACCACCACAAATGTAATATAAATGACCCAGTGAAGCTTATGAAACTGGTAGTAGTTTATACAGTGTACATGTATCTTGCTTGTAGAATTTTTGAAAATTCTAGATAAACACCAGAAATGTGATATAAATGACTCAATGCAAGTTTGCCAAGTTGACAATAGTCCACATCTTGCTTGTAGGATTATAAAGATTCCAGAGAAACATCACCACAAATGTATAGTGAATAACCTAGTGCAGGTTTGTGGAACAGGTAAAAGTTAACATCTTGCCTGCGGAATTTGAGAAATAAATACATTTACCACAAATGTATTATTAATAAGCCAATGCAAGTTTGTGAAATAGACAAAAGTGTAGATCTTGCCTGTAGGATTATAAAAATTCCAAATAAATACCACCAACAAATGTAATAAGAATGACCTAGTGCAACAGGTTAACAAGTTAACAAGTTAACATCTTGAATATGGAATTTGAAAAATAAATACAACATGTACTACAAATGTATTATAAATAAGCCAATGTTCATGTACATGTAAGTTTGTCGAACAGGCAAAAGTGCAGATCTTGCCTGTAGAATTTCGAAAATTATAGTTAAAGTTTATACGCCAGGAATATGATATGAATAACCCTATAGAGGTTGTGGAACTGACAGAAGTTGACATCTTGCCTGTAGGATTAAAAACCTAGTGCAAGTTTGTGGAAGAGGTGAAAGTTAACATCTTGCCTGTGGAATTTGAAAAATAAATACATGTATCAAAAATGTATTATAAATAATCCAATGCAAGTTTATCAAACAGGCAAAAGTACAGATCTTGCCTGCAGGATTTCAAAAAATTCTAGTTAAACACTAGAGATATGATATAAATGACCCAAATGAGGGTTTACAAAATTTGAAAAAAGTTACATCTTGTCTGCAGAATTGGAAGAGTCTAGATAAACACATGTACCTCAGAGTTAGATGTATAATATAAATAAATGACACAATACAGGTTTGTCGAATTGTCAAAGTTTATATCTTGCCTGTAGGAATGACCAGAGAAAATAACACCTCACTCTATCGGGCTGTAGCATTATGAGGTATGAAGAAGAAAATAAAACACTCTCTTTAAGTATCACTCTCCAAAATAGTCAATAAATCAACAATTTTTCACTTTTCAATCGCTATCGGTATCACTGTAGGAATGACCAGAGAAAATAACACCTTACTCTATCGGGCTGTTGCATTATGAGGTATGAAGAAGAAAAAAAAAAACACTCTCTTTAAGTATCACTCTCCAAAATAGTCAATAAATCAACAATTTTTCACTTTTCAGTCATAATAATAGAGTGATTTTCAAGGTACCTGGTTCACGCTTCAATCGCTATCGATATCACTGTAGGAATGACCAGAGAAAATAACACCACACTCTATCGGGCTGTAGCATTATGAGGTATGAAGAAGAAAAAAAAACACTCTCTTTAAGTATCACTCTCCAAAATAGTCAATAAATCAACAATTTTTCACTTTTCAATCATAATAATAGAGTGATTTTCAAGGTACCTGGTTCACGCTTCAATCGCTATCGGTATCACTGTAGGAATGACCAGAGAAAATAACACCACACTCTATCGGGCTGTAGCATTATGAGGTATGAAGAAAAAAAAAACACTCTCTTTAAGTATCACTCTCCAAAATAGTCAATAAATCAACAATTTTTCACTTTTCAATCATAATAATAGAGTGATTTTCAAGGTACCTGGTTCACGCTTCAATCGCTATCGGTATCACTGTCAGTGGTCGGACCAATTGCAGAGGCTGAGGAAGGAATGGAGTGTGAAACTGTAGGCGGAGCGTGGTGAGAAGCAGTAATAGTTGTGGAGGCGACTGTAGGGACCGTGGCGACAGAACTGGTCACAGGTGACGCGGTGCGGCTAGGCTGCTGGTAGAAGTCGGCTAGGTTTCCCTGCTTAGTGCGCCACTTACCAGCTGAAAAGTAGAGACGCTTACCCGCTTTGTACGACTCTTGGACTTGTGTTTTCCACATTCTTTTGGCTTCCAAATCTTTTTTCGTAAGATCATCGGTTATATAATACTTTTCAGCTTTAAGCTGATCACGCTGCTTGGACATAACATGTCGTTTATCTTGAAAAGAAAGCATTTTCACAAGCATGTGCGGTGACCTTCCAGGCATTGCTCGCCCATCGCGATGTGCTCTTTCGATGTGCGGTGACTTCATACCAAACTTTTCTTGTAGAACTTGGGTGACTTTCGCAATGGGGTTTTCGTTGTTTTCTTGGGGCAAACCAACAATTCTAAAATTATTTCTCCTGGAAAATCTTTCTAGCTTATTCTCCGCTTCCTCTCCTTTCCTGATCCTGGCTTCTAGATCTTCTATTTTCTTCTCGAGTACAACTACCTTTTCCTCGATCGGTGTAAAGCGATGTTCAAGGTCAGTCGTACGGCTGGCCTGGTATTCAAGAGCTCCTTCGAAACTTGCGAGTTTCGTTTTGATATCCGTTATACCCTGTATAACAAAATTCTCGAAGTCGCTTCTACTAGCGGGCGAGGAAGAGGCGGCATCACCGGAGGGCTGGGCCGGGGCAGATTGTGTATGCTCGTCCGCGTGTTTGCTACGAAGCTTTGGTGGCATTTTGTAGCGAGTAATAAACCACTTAAAATTCCAGTCAACGAGAGGTTTATAGTAAAACAGTGATTACAAAATGAAGAATCTAGTCGTACAGTCAGGATTGAGTCAGTTGGACTAAAAACAAACAGCTATATAAGGTTCCAAATCATACAGCTAGAAAATATCCTTGAGCCCAGTATGTGTGCATGTGTTCGTGCTAGTCGGAAATGAAAGAAGAACGAAGAAAATAAAAGGAAAGAAAAGAAGAGAGAAATGCAAGGAGAAAAACAAAAATAACATAAGGAAATGTAGAAGAAGAAATAAAAGGGAAAAATGCAGAACAACATAAGAAAATAAGGAAAGAGAAATGAAAGGAAAAACAAAGAATAACATGAGGAAAGATAGAAAGAGAAATGAAAGGAGAAAAACAAAGAATTACAAAAGGAAAGAAAGAGCGAAATGAAAGAAAAAACATTAACATAAGGAAAGAAGAAAGAGAAATGAAAAACAAATTATAACATCAGGCTGTTTCCGACTCTGTCCTCCTTGCTCTTGTTATCATTCCTCTTCCATACTTCAGGGGAGCGTTTCATCAAGCGTTTTGTCAGTGATTTTTACTGACAAATTTGCTCACAGCCAATCAGATGCAAGGATTTCAGTAGCTTATAACAGTTATCGGTAAAAATCACTGACAAAACGCTTGACGAAACGCTCCTCAGAATCCTAAATTGATCAACAATTTCTTTGTAATGAATGTCTGTTCATGCTTCACCTCACCTAGCCCTCTTTCCCCCTTCACTTTCACTGATGACTTTCCTTATCCTTCTATATCTTGCTTGATGATTTCATGATGAATATTTATTAAGAATTATTATACTGCTTGAACCTTTCATTTATGAATAATGTTACAGTCAATTGTTGTTGTTTAGAATTTGCTTTGATATCTATAAAAAGACAAACACCATTTCCAAAAAGTAGCAAACAAAAAATAACAGTAACAAAACAAAACAAATGAAGCAAATGAAAGGAAGAGACTCAGAGAGAAAGAGAAAGAATTTGTGATTTGTGTCACTGCCCGTTCGTTGCTTCTCTTCATTCCTCCTTCCCTATTCAAAAATAGGAAAGAAAGAAACCGATCAATAATATCGGATTATCCCCAGGACTCTGTACGTCTACGAAAGTGTAGTGTGGCATGACTAGCTTGAATTCGCTGTATATAGACCTGTCTTCGTGGCTCTTACCATGTTTTTTGAAGTCTGCGTTGTACAGTGAAGGAATATAATGACGAGTTTGCTGAAGTAAGTATTTTACAACTCTCCTGACACCCGAAAATTATTGCCTTCCTCTATGACATTGTTTTCCTGTATGTACCATTATTATGAACATACTAAAGCTAGACCTACATCAAATCCATTATCTGTTTCTTATTGATGCATGCTATCGACCTGTTTGGATCTTTTTTTAAAATGTTGATTGTATTAAGTTTATGAACTTTTTTTCATGATCGCAATGAATTTTGTTTTTACAAAAAATAGAGGCTTGCAATGGTATATTATAGAGTAGATAGTATAGTCATGGAGGTATAACAGCTAGAGTTGTACAGCTAAGCACTTGTCTTTGAAGTGCAGTGGCCAGTTATCCAAACTGGAGTCCGGAACCAAGCGAAGAAGTGGTTGGGTTCGAAGCCGCCACAACAAGCAATGACACACTGACGAATGTGCGTGCGCTTTCTGAAAACATTCTTGAAATTGAAGAGAAGGTTAAATTTCTGGTGAAAGTGATAAAAGATTTGTGAGATATTTCTTATGTCAGTTTAGAAAAGTAGATAGAAGAAGTGCCCTGAAAATGATTGCTCTCCAAATGCCCGCATATTCTTAGACCTATGACGAGAAATAGCTGAACGTTTGGACAAAACGTTTGCGTGTATTCCCATAGACCTACAACACGATCGCAAAGACTTTCGAAAACATCAACTCAGGGGCAGTTTCAATGCCCTATTGTATTCCCCATACAAATCATGTTCGGATTACGTAATATTTCTTTGTATGATCGTATTCGGACACAAGATGACTAATACATGTACACTATATTTACATTAAAAGCTTATTGGCTGAAACAACGGTACCTTCGTTTTTCCCCCTAAGGACACTTATACCACCGGAAAACTACTCCTAAAGGGCCCCTGCCATCAAAATGTAAATTGATACCTGTTGGTGTGCAGTCCTACATACATCTCATATTTTGATATTTAAACTTCTAAATATGTTTCATAGATTTTTGAATATTTTTGAAATAATTTTCTTAAACCTGCTAAGCCCCACCCACTTTTAAAAATCCTCCAGATCACTTTCCCCCTGTGACATCATCTGTAAATCATCAGTGAGCTAATAACAATTTTGCAAGTAAAAGTGGTATTTAACTTTGTCAAAGCTGACACCTGTTACAATACAACATACAATACCAAATAAAGGAGTTGCTATATGTCAGACATGCACATAGCATCAGCAGGAAAACAAAGGCAATGAGCTGCAATTCTATTATGAGCGTGTACTGAGCTGGGGGAAATAACATACCACTATCTACAAGTTCTACAATACAATAGACAGTGGTCCTTCAGCTCAGCACACACTCATAATAGAATTGCATGCTTTCAGTACAATACCTCCTCATTGCCTTTTTTTTTCCTGCTGATGTTACAGCATGTCTGACATAGTCACTCCTATGCTGGTATTGTATATATATTGTAACAGGTGTCAGCTTTGACAAAGTTAAATATCACTTTCACTTGCAAAATCGCTATTAGCCACTGATGACTGACAGATGATGTCACAGGGGGAAAGTGATCTGGGGGATTTTTTTAAAGTGGGCTTAGCAGGTTAATTGTAGAAAATTATTTCAAAAAATATTTTAAAATCTATGAAACATAGTTAGAAGTATGAATATCAAAATATGAGGTGTATGTAGGACTGCACACCAACAGGTATCAACTTACATTTTGATGGCAGGGGCCCTTTAAAATCATCCTCAAACTACTACACAGTTGGTCATTGAATTTGGTGTGCAGTTGTCCGGTTGAAGTTGTCCAAAAATTGTCCTATTGGGAGGGGGTAGTTGCAGAGGCGGCGGAACGTCGGGCTCGGACAATGGAAGTGGAGGGGCACCAAACAAAAGGTGCCCCTCCACTTCCATTGTCCGAGCCCAACGTTCCGCCGCCTCTGGGTAGTTGTATGTGCAAGGGTTAGTTGCTGGGGTGTCAAAAGTGGGTAATTGTCCATGATGATTTTCCAGGAGGTAGTTGTCCTAGGTGGGTATTTGTCCGGTGTTAGTTGTTCTAGGCCCGTTGCTGATCGGGGATGATAGTCCAGAGATAGTCAAAAGAGATCTTAGGTGGGTAGTTGTCCGATGTTAGTTGTCCTATAAGTGGATAGTTGTTTGGGGGTTAGTTGTCATGACATAGGTTAGTATTTTCCTGGGATCATATACGTGATATATTCCTTGGTTTATCATGCAGGTTCTCAGGTTCGGGTACAAAGTCTGCTTCATTCAATTCTGAAGATTAGTGCAGTCTTTTCTATGGTACTCATCCTCATCCATTCTTTAATTCACGTCAGTTGTTTTTGCTGTTGTTTTATATATATATATATATATATATATATATATATATATATATATATATATATATAGCTAGAGAGGTGTGGATGTGTGTACCAATCGGTTGAACCATGTTAAATTTAGATATTCTCTTTTCACACATATATATATATATATATATATATATGACAAAGAAGGTGTAAACACACAGTTAATGCATTTATAGCTGATCGGATCGACGGTTTTACGTATTTTGTATGATACCTTATCATTTGCTAATTGTGGAACGTTGAAAATTCGAGACAATAAAACATCGATCCGATTGGCTATAAAATCATTAACTGTTTGCATACACATTCTTGTCCTTGTCTACCGTACGTGATATATATATATATATATATATATATATATATATATATATATATATATATCACGTATTGGCATTGTGATGAAGGTAGACAAGGACAAGAATGTGTATGCAAACAGTTAATGCTTATATATATATATATATATATATATATATATATGTATATGTACATATGTTTGTATGATTCAAAGGTGTTCCACTTTTGTAACTTTTTAATGATGCAACCACTTCGTAATTTCCTTTGGTGTGTTTCCTATGTTATTGTCTGATATTCTTGTAAGAAGCCTTTTGTTGTATTCTTTCACTTTGAATGTTGTTTGTATTTCATGAAATAAATTCACTTCAGTTCATGAATTTTTCATCATATAATGGTTCTGTTCTGTCTTATCCATGGCAGTGAGTCGAGGAGGATGGGGCACTCTAAGCTCATACAAGATGCTGCTGTCGTAGTAACCATCTTTCTCTTAACCCTGTGGTTTTGGAGTACTATTATGACGTCAGAGAAAGAATCTTTGAAAATGGACAACGTAGAGAACAGGCATGGACTGCATCACGTGACCACCGGTGGGTTATTTTAGATTTGTTGACGATCATGATCTTACGAGCACTTTTTTGCTATAGGAGGCCAGAATATCAACTTTCCCGCATTCTGCACTTTCGACACTTCCGACACTTCCGACTCGTCTTCATTATAGTTAAAACGCACTTTCCCCATCGAAATATACTAGATGAGATAATCATAAAATTTTCCGGGTTGATAGCCTGCAAACTCCACCCCATTCCCGCCTCATGCGCCTATGTTTATGATATCATATCTATATATACCGACTGTACTCGAAAAGTGATTGAACTTTTTATTTATTTCTAATTCGCCCTCTTTCTCTCTCTCTCTCTCTCTCTCCTCCCCCCCCCCCCCTCTCTCTCTTCTCCTCTCTCTCTCTCTCTCTTTCCAGGCAATGGAAGTACGGATGGATGCACTGACTATCAGTTTATGCCACCAGGGACGTTCCCTTACATCGCCCTTGCTAGTGTACAAGGCAGTGGTAACACGTGGGTACGATGGTTACTGCAGAGTTCAACTGGGTTTGCTGCCGCCAGTGTCTATAATGAGCCATTCACAAAAGGTTCGTTGTGCCTATATATAGCGTATTGAGAGAGTGATAGTTGTGACATGTGGTCATTTTTTTTTTTTTTTTTTTTTTTTTTGCGTAAATCATGGAGCTCCGAATGGTTCACGTACAATCCCTATGGGAGAGATCCATTCGGAGCTCCATGAATTGATTGACAAATCAGGAGCAACTTCCGGTGACGTAACAATCTCTCTCAATCAGCTATGGCTTTGCTATAATGATCTCCCTTACTTTCTATACAATTTACCATAAGTTTATAGGCCAGGAGCCTGTCCCGAAATAGTCACCCCGTTTTACCCATAAGATTTGACCCCGTAAAGTTACTTAGACCATCTAAGTCATTGACAAAAAGGTTGTCAGCCTGACCGTAGGTAAGAAAATGTTTTTTCTTTACATACAGAGCATTTTGGGGGCAAAGTGTTGTCAAAGGGCACTTTGGGGTTTTCATTTCAGGGGGTCTGACACCCCCTTCCCGGTGGACAATTTTGTCAGTTTTTATATTTTTGGAATGTACATTCAAAGCTCTTCCTTCTGACAACATTTGGTCCCCGGGCTTCAAGGGGAAAAATTTACCCCAATTTTTAGGGGCCGTCTGACACCCCATCCCGACGGAAATTTTTGTCTGTTGTTTGTGTTTTGTAATGTCCAGTCATACTACTTCCTTCTGACAAAGTTTGGTGCATGGGGGAGATGGGGTGAAATCGACCCGACTTGGGGTCTCTTTGGGGGGCTACGGTCAGGCTAACACCCTTTTTGTCAGTGACTTAGATGGTCTAAGTAACTTTACGGGGTCACATCTTATGGGTAAAATGGGGTGACTATTTCGGGACAGGCTCCCAGACTATTACGAACTATTGACCCAGCCCAATACAGAGGCGAATCCATGGAGGCGCCGCTGAGCTGCTAAATTGAAATCGGCGCCATCTCACATTAAATCGCCCCCCCCCCCCCCACACACACACACACACTTTCAAACCTGGATCCGCTGGAGCCATATATGTTTTCTAAAAGTAGAATTTTGACTGTTTTGTTCTTCTCTACGAGGAGGCCAAAACTGCCCCTCCCCTTCCAATAGGCTAGTGCTTATCAACATCAGTTGTGTTATTGTTGGTAAACTGAAGTCCGGCTCACACGAGCATCATTTCACTTGCGTCAGTTCCTGGGCTAATCGACACGTTAGTGATATTATTAAAAGTATTGTTTTTACTGTTCTACAACCTTTTAAACCATATCACACTTTCATGACTGACGCGGTCCTCTACAATCATCATTAAGGAGTTTTTGAATGTGTCAACGTGAACGCCGTCCTTGATCCTCCCAGCTACAATGGACTGTTTTGTGTTAACTGCATATACAAAGTAGGTGAAGCTTTGTGCAAGAACGGCTCACCCGTCCACTGGCTTGAGGACGGGTGAGCCGTTCTTGCACAAACCGCGGTGCCTCGCTCCACCTACTTTGTATATGCAGTTAACACAAAGCAGTCCATTGTAGCTGGGAGGATCTAGGACGGCGTTCACGTTGACACATTCGAAAACTCCTGGGGAGCATTTCATCAAGTGTCTTGTCAGTGATTTTTACTGACAAATTTGCTCTCAGCCAATCAGATGCAAGGATTTCAGTAGCTTATAACAGTTGTCGGTAAAAATCACTGACAAAACGCTTGATGAAACGCTCCCCTTATTGTGACGCCTCATGTGAGCCGGGCTTTTTTCTCGAATTGCTTTGCCTGATGTGTGTGCGTGTGTGTGTGTGTGTGTGCAAGTTCAGATGATCGATTACATAAGAAACCGATCATTTCTCCGTAGGTTTCCGTCATGAGAAATGTTTCCCTTGCAACGGACAAGCCTTGGTGGTCAAGACTCACATTGGCATAAAAGAACCGATAGATGGGGCTATAATTATCATACGAAATCCGTACAACGCCCTCATTGCTGAGTTCCACCGGCAGAAGTCTGGTAGAGACCACGTAGGCCATGCTCCGATAGAACTTTTCTCCAGCTCAGGTAAGTTTTCTGCACCGGACGCATCAACTGCTTCGGCGCAGGATTGTATGCGTCAGCGACTGACTTTGACTTTGACACGCCATTGGCAGGCCCGATGCGCACGAGGCGTTATTCCAATTTCGCCATTCACAGGTTACGATAGTCCAGCGCAAAGTTTCGGATTAGTCCGGACATCGACTTTCGACGGAAAACGGGAGTGACAATCTACAAAAACAAATGACTGCCCACAGAACAGTATTTGTGACACCTCCGGGTGCAGCCGTCATTATCTGTAGGGGCTTATTGTTTATTGTCATGATTGTGGCAGGTAGAATTCATGAATTCTGGGGAGCGTTTCATCAAGCATTTTGTCAGTGATTTTTACTGACAAATTTGCTTTCAGCCAATCAGATGCAAGGATTTCAGTAGCTTATAAAACTTGTCGGAAAAAATATCCGATAAATTCTTTCATGAAACGCTCCCCTGTTGAACTTAACAGTCAGTTGGCGTAATTGGCCGTAGTGGAATAACCCCTCGTGTGACCCGGGCTTAAGACGAAAGGAATACAAATTGTACAACGAAAACATTCCTTAGAATTACTGGAAAATATACTGATTGCTTTCATTATAATTATGCCAGACGTGGGCATTAATGCTGCCTATATATGCGCAGTTATACTTTTGATGCTTCCTCGTGGTGCCAAAGAAAAGCTGAGCATTATACTGATCAGAGATCAAATTACTGCTCATGTAAAAAAAATTAAAAATACAAGATTAATGCAATTCGTTTTGTTTGGCTACCTTTTATAACTTTTGCAAGCGAAGCGTCCTTTCGACTACGTCATGACCAATGCTATAATCAAGCCTCTGAAGGAAGTTAGTGCATGCGACCGCTATTAAGCGTAATTATATATTTATTATCATCCTCATCCTCGTAATTTTTCTCTTTCACACACTCTCCCCTCTCTTTCTGTCTCTGTCTTTTACTCTTTCACTTTCTCCCCTATCCTCCCTCTCCCCATCTCCACCCATCCCCCCTTCCAATCTCTTCTCTATCTCTCTCTATTTCTCTTATCCCTCTTTACAGTGTGGCCAAAATATGTGACGAGATTTCAAGAAAGATTTCTAAGCCTACCAAGAATATACATCGACGAAGGGAAGCCCGCCCTCATCGTATTTTACGAAAATCTAAAGAAAGACGTCGAGAAAGAGCTCCGTCAAATGCTCCAATTTTTAGAAGTTGACATCGACGAAAAGCGGTTGGCATGTACACTGTCCAGCGCTGGGGGCGCTCATCGCAAGACCTCCAACACAAACAGAACATTTGATCCTTTTACAAAAGAGCAGCGTACAGTGATAGATGAAATCATCAGTAAGTTGGATTGGCTATTGAAGGACAATGGTCTGCGGGGATTACCTGAAGAATATTGGACATATCCCGGACCCTTTCCGCAGTGATGTTTTGAATTGATATTCTCACGACTGCGAGAATAACTTACTGGAATATTGGTCACTTTATGTTTTCTGTTATTATAATTGTTATTATTATCATTATTGTTGTTGTTGTTGTTGCTGTTGTTGTTGCCGTTGTTGCTTTATCACTTGGTATCCCATTGGTCAATTAGTGAACAGACAACTTAGTTTACGATTGCGAGGCTACAATGTGGTAATAAACGAGTGTATGATGGGGGGGGGGGGACCTAAAGTTACGCACTTTGTTTCCAGCTCCTAAAACATGTAAAAAGTCATTTTATTTAGGGGTTTATGCAAATTTCTTTAAATATCTTGGTTCTTCATATTCCGAAGTTAAATTGCTGAGAAAATTACGACGGAAGAATGTCAATAACATTCATTTTCACGTCGATGTCTATTATGCCCGTGCCAAATTTTGTTCGACAAAATGAAAGGGTCATAAAGCTACGCACACGTAATAAATGGCGGCAGGGGCATACGCCCCAAATTTCCAATGTCAATAAATATCCCTTAAAATATAAAATGTGCCCTTCCGGTGATGGAAATGATGCCCCTCCTGAGGTGGGGTTATTGCTATAATCTTGATATTTTTCAGCCTTATGTGCCCTTTCTAACTTGTATTTTCGTTTGATGACGATGGAAAGTGTCATTTACTTTACTTTTATTAAAAAAATATCACCTTTTTGTCCGCTTTGTTCTTAAAAGAAATTTCAGTTCAGATAAATGCCCCCCCCCCACAAAAAAAGAAATACTTTCATTTCGATTGCAGGTACCATTTCAATACAAAACATGCCCTTTACCCCCAACATCGGCAATACTTTGACCATCCCTTATTTTGTGATGAGCGCATTATTATTACCCTCATTATTTAAAGAAACAGATGAAAACAGTCTTCTTATACAGGGTTTTAAAAGTCATGTTGAATTTGGGTCACGGTCGCATGTGATCGTAACGTTTTCACGGTTTTACCCAAATCCGGCACAACCGAGTTTTTAAATGACATTTTCAAAATGCTGCTGCTTGGTAAAGCATCTAAGGATGCATGCCATCCATGTATCATTTAGAAGCATAATACTTCTTGTTTATGGAATATAGATAATCATTGTCAAAGAGCACATAGTGTCGTCACAATAACCCTTTGTTTTAGGGTTTCGTGTTTTGTTTTGTTTTTCTGGGACACACTGTACAATAGGGCATCGAAATAGTCCATGGGTTAATTTTTTCCTTAAATTCTTTGTGATCTTGTTATATATTGGGACTTCCATAGCAGGTAGCTATAGCTTTGTGGTCAAATGATTTCTTCACCAACTTCGGTTTTTGTTTTTTGTTTGTTTTTTTCACTCAAGAAAGAACGTCAACCTTTAACAGGGAAAGTGTGTTCGCCGTTTGAAAAAAAATCAATCTAAATTAGATAAAACATCATAATTTTATCCTTTGTTTATTCCGCAAAACCGAGAGTACATTTCTTAGTATAAGAAGTATATATTGATTTTATTCCAAATAATACAAATATATAAATCACAAACATATCATCTTCTATAATACATGTATATATGAAATAAACACAGCCATTGATATCACAAGTTCGCAGCGAAAATGTACAAATTCGTTCACTGGCGACATTCAGTACATAGTTATTTTGATATTGATTTATTTACAAAAAAGGTATTTTGATAATTTATAAGTGCGTACTTTTGGGGGCAATTATCTATCGTTCGAATAATGAGTTTATGGGTAGTTGGTCACGATCACAAGCGTGTAAGTCACTTTTGATAGAAATAAGTGTTAAGACCAGGGCCCTGTTTCATAAAACTTGTCATCAATGACAAATTGCATTAACTGTTATAAACTACTGAAATACTTGCATCTGATTGGCTGAGAGCAAATTTGCTATAGAAATGGGGCAGTTGTTATTGATAACAAGTTTTATGAAACGGGGCCCAGGTCATACCTCAACGATAACGATAAATCGTAAAACGCACAAAGTTAAACCAGATTTAACTTTGGTTAACTTAGTTTAACTTCATTTAACTTCGTTTAACTTAGTTTTAACTTCGTGAAACTTTAAGTGAAACTTGTTTAACTTATAGTGAAACTTAGTGAAACTCAGTGAAACTTAGTTAAACTTACTTAAACTTAGTGAAACTTAGTTCACCTTGAATCCACCTTTAAGAATACGAGTCTTTGTCTAAATCGTTAATTTGGTAACTTTGTTACACAAACAAAATATACGTATTCTGGGTGTATTCATACAAAAGTGGATGACTTTACTTGTTGATGGAATAGAAGCATACTCCAATTTGTGTTCTTTGCAGAATAATGAAAATTACTCTGCGAATGTGTCTCCAATTTTGTTATTTGCTTAACGTCAGTGGGGAGAATGTCATAATTTTTCTGTGTCTACTCACAAAGAGCTCTAGTTAGTTGTTTCAACAAATTTTGACAATGTTCTTCACTTTAGAGAATGTTGTCATTTTTAAAAGGGTAATCCAACCTTGGTAATAAGATGATTTGTGTGAAAGCAGAAATATAAGAAAAACAGGATGGTGAAAGTTTGAAATTAAAAGGATGTTTGAAAAATAAGATCACTATCTATGCGAATCTCAAATTAGTAATTTGGTGAGTCGATTGTGACATAATTGCGGACAGTTCTCCCGTTTGTCGTAAACAAAAACATCATTAATTTGCGGTTTTATCCAGAGCGCCTTTACCCTCGGTGCAGTACTCAAAATATGTTGTAGATAGCATATTGTTATAGGTCCTTATGAAAGAAAGATCCTACTTAGTATATTTGAAAAAAAAATGATATTTTAGTCATTTTGTATGCTGGAGCAATTGGAGGAGTTGTCCGCAACTCCATCACAGTGACATTACCTATTCAACTAATCTGAAATTCCCATATGTATAGTGATTACAACTTTCAAAAATTCATAACTTTCGTATTGTTTGTCTAATTTCGTTCAAACTTTCACCAATCTGCTTCTCTGATTCTTCCTCTTTCTTTCAGAGCAACTTGTCATTAAGGTTGGATTTCCCTATATCACCCCAAAATTAACATTGATGTATGTAGTTGATGTAATATCTCCTTGAATGTTGTTTAATAGTAACGTTATTTAAATTGAAACATTCTTCTTGTAAGTAAATGATTAATAAAAGGAAATATTAACTTACACTGTTTTTATATACCTGTAGCATATTTTCAGTCACAAGTAACTTATCAAAGCGCTAAACAGTTAATTGTTTCCCCGAGACTTTGGGTTTAAAGAAAAGGTTAAGTTCGGGTCATGCGACTACACTTTGAAAAGAAATCTGTTTGGAAGCAATAATTGGAAAGGTTGAATATATATTGCATATGAATTTGTGAATACTGTGAACTTTTTGTTTCCTTAAAATGATCGGAAAGTTGACTCAATCGTGCTGAAAGTCACATGCAACTACACACAGAAATGTGTATGGGACTACACGTACAATTTCGCAAGCAAGTTTGGTCCAAACTTTCCAGCGATTTCTTGTCATTAATTATTTCGAATATGAGGCCAGGTGAAGAGCTATCCATTTAAGATGACATTTCTTCTGGGATAATCTTCCAAACTGACATAAAAAGAATGAGAATGTTCCCAAATTAGTTTTCACTTTTAAAAGAACGTAACCTTCTCTTCAATGACCATTATGCACTTTTTTCGTACACATTGTCCAGTGGAGAATGGGAATATTCCAGCGTAATAATCCATTTTATTTCAACCCGTTGGCTACTGAATGCTCTTTCTCCCATAGGCTAAATACAGGAACAATGCGGTTCCCGTAGGCAATGGATCGATCCTGAGCTAAACATAAGTACAATGAATTGTATTTTGAAATTCCTATCAGGTGGAATACCTTTCAGGTGGAATACCTTTCCTGAAAAATAACGACAACAAAAAAATTACATAATTATATACGTGAAAGTAAATCCACTTAAACATTAGTATAGGAAGTTAACAAGTCGGAATTCATTCCCTCCATATTAAATGATTGATTATACATGTACGATATACTTATTACGGATATATATATAGATATATTGTGGGGGGTTTTTTTGTGGTTTTTTTTTTGTTTTGTTTTTTTGCTATAATATGCAATACTGGGGTAATAATATAATTTTCATTCTGCACCTGTACAAATAAAAACAAATGATATAACTATAGGTATAAAACAAATCAAGAATACAAATCCATACATAGGATTTATTTTGGCATTTTCTTCATTCTTTTTCATAATTATTGTCAATTTGACATTTTAACCTACAAAGCAACATCAATGTCCCTACTTAGAAAAAAAAAACACAGAGAAAATAGATTTATAAATACTGCATGTTCCAGGAATAAATTTATTTTTTGATTAACAAAACTTGAAATACTGGTACTACAACGTACGGCTCTGTTCACACACTCAGTGAAACTTTCTTATCGTTTGGTAGTCTTAATCGTGGGTCAAATTTGACGACGATAACGATAACGATAACGATAACGAGATTTTTCATGAAAGGTACACCCTAGAGCTGCCCTATTATTAACAGACACGAGCATACTCCATATAGTAGGGTGTACCTTTAATTGAAAATCTCGTTATCGTTATCTTTATTAATGTTGGGCGATTTAAAACACTGGAATGACCTGCGGAGGTAGATTTAACACTCTCTTACACCTCAGCCACACCGAAAACCCGACTCAACACCGATTCCAAACTGACCAATTCGTGGTCATTCGATGTCGTGTAATATTCTGTTTGGTCAGTTTTTTTTTTGTCTGGTGTCGGTCTCATTGGTGTGACCGAGGTCTTAACTAATGGATCAGGGGGCCCCAGAAGTGCAGTTCAAGGATGTTACGCCATTATGTATTCTATGGTAACATTGCCGGTCAACTTTATAATGTTGATTTTGGTCGGCTATGTTCAACCTGCGGTTTTCATTAAATCTTCCTCGTTTCTCATGAATAAATATTACGTGTAGAATCCTATCTTCATACTAAATCGATGTCAGCGGTGGGATAAGCAACGGTCGTAGCCGAGTGGTTAAAAAAACTCGACTGTAAACGCGAGGATCGTGGGTTCGATCCCCGGTACGGCAATTTAGGCCTTGAGCAAGGCATTTTATCTACATTGCTCTTTTATCGTACATTAAATAAATTGTTGGGCGCATTGATACGTGTGTGTGTGTGTTAAAAAAAAAAATACAAGATAAAGGGCTGGTCAGACTTAAACTATAACGAGATTTTCAATTAGAGGTACACCCTTCCATGCTGTGCGAAGGTTTCTAGAGTATGCTGGTGTATGTCCGTTAATAGCTATAGTATGGCAGCTGAAGGTGTACCTTTAATTGAAAATCTTGTAATTATCAATGTGATTATCGGATTGGTCGGTCCAGCCCATAAGAACCCATGCCATCTGGCATTGCTAGTTTGTACGGGTAGCATGGCTCTTTATGTCCCATCTGCTTAAGAGCGTTGCATTAGGTGTCCATGTACTCACTATACCATAACGTATTGAGGCAGAAAGTTGTGACGCACGAATACACGCGTTGAAACGTGAAGCTACGAATACTTCCTTCCAACATACAGTCTCTATGGGAGGGAACTAAACACAACAAAAAAGTAACTCCCCCTTAATCAAATTGGCGTGACTTCTTAACGAAAAGGTTGTGAGCAAAATAACTTGGCAACAGTGTTTTTACAGTTATTGACTAACTTCCATGTAAAAATGAGATTGATCCATCAAGTCATGCATAAGTAGGCAAACATTAAAGGCAAAAATTTCACTTTTCAAAAGTCACAAGGGTCATTTTTTATGCTGTATTAACAGTACATTTTAGCATTTCTTGCGCGATTTTTAAAGTGAGCTCACTCAACCATGGCACGATGATAACCTCTTATGTTCACATAACATGTGATGATACATTTTGTTAAAATATCTGGAGTTATTTTTTTTCAGTAAGCTGAATGGATTTTGCAATTAACACGATAAAAACTACTTTCGAAAAATAAACTCAAGGGCAATTTCAAAGGCCTATTGTACTGCCACAGAAATCAGGTTCGGATTACGTAATACGCCATTGTAATGTTCGCACATTTCTAAAGGTGATAGACAGGGCTATTGAAATTGCCTTCAGTTGATTTTTTGAAAGTAGTTTTTATCGTGTTAATTTCAAAGTCAGGAGGGTTGAATATTTTTTTTTTAATTGTGCTCACCCAACCATAATAATGAGAAAAGTGTCAGGATAGGTGTAAGGGGGTCAAGCGATGGATGATAAACAACAACACATACATATGCACCAGAAACCGAATTCGCTAAAATCTCGTTTCACAGAATCCCCAAAAATTACCCTTGTGACTTTTGAAAAGTGACACTTTTGCCTTTAATGTTTGCTCACTCATTCATGACTCAATGGATCAATCTCATTTTCACAGAAAAATTAGTCAATAAGTGTAGGAACACTCCTGCCAAGTTATTTTGCTCAACACCTTTTCGTTAAAAAGTACACCATTTCGATTAAGGGGGAGTTACTTTTTTTTTGTTCTGTACATGTATGCTCACTACCGCTTGAACACCCAATAACCATTGTCATCACTGGGCGAGGTGTAAAGCCTGTAATAAAACACAAGAAACAGAAGGAAACATCTTTTAGCGTGAAAAATACTGCGCCATAAAACAATCACATAGAATTATCATTTTCATTGCTTCTTGTTTCTGTCTAGAAGATACTTATAGCATTTGTAATGTCACATCTACTACAATGTACTAGCCAATCGGGATCGATAATATATCATCCACTAGTAGCCAATCATGATCGATCGTCGGGGTTGTTAGTTAGAATTCATGAGCTAGCCTGAAAATCATCTACAATTATAATGATCTAGTTTGTAAACAAGAAATATGGCCTAAAATACATTGCTATGGGCTGAATTAAGGCTTTTACCTGACACCTGGCATCTCTGAATCGTATTTTGAGGTCAATTTAGTAAGGCATTTTCAACATACATAATGAAATATCATGGTCGCTTTCTAAAAGCCCTCTAAAACTATACTTACAGCTCGCTTCCCCTCCGCCCTTTCGAGCTTGTTTCGGACCTCAGGAACTGGTAAAGCTTTTCAAAGTTTCCAAAGCAGGAGAGTTCAAGGGTCTTCAGCGTCGATGACTTCTTGGTAGCCTTGATGAAACTCTGAATTGTTGCCTCCGTGACTTCACCACATGTTTCCTCGACCTCTTCTGAATAGTGATGTAGCTGATCACCTGATGGTCCTACCTGAATGTGAGATAGGTTGGGCAATGTCTGAAGAACCTTGATGAGGATCTGGACCATCGTTTCTGAACAGAAGAAGTTGCTTAGCTGAAGATACTCCAGTCTGGTGAGCGTGCATAGGACAGTTTCCAGACCTTTGAGACAGGTCTTATGATCGTCAACATTCCGCGGATCTTGGTACATGACACATGAAAGACTTAGTGTTTTCAGGTTTGGGTAGTTTCGGCACCAAGTTGGTAGGTCGATGTACTTCGGATCAATATCGCAACCTCTGAGTTCTTCGAGGCTTTCGGACGAGTGCAGGTTGGAGATGAAGTCACGGGTGGAGAAAATGGAGGAGACCATTAGGCATTTTAGAGACGGGGAAATGACGTCTTCAGACAGTCTTCTAGAAGCATCTCTCGATGGACTGAATGTTTGGGGCATTTCGAAGATAAACTCCGGTACCGATGTGAAGTAGCCATTCTGCAAACAAGCCGTGGCGTAGTCCATGTCGGATCGAGATTCTATCACGAACTGGACCTTCTGCAGTTGAACAGGATTCTCGGCTTCTCTAACAGAGTTCAAGATGAAATACCTGAAAGAGACATCTGCCATGAACCTGTCGGAGAATGCAGTGATATGGAAGGACCGCATGATGAACTGAAGTTCACGGTTCAATGCGTCATTTCGATGACACTCAAAGTTACATTTCAATGCAAGCTCTTGGGCCATCAATCTTGAGCCCGGATCCTTCCATGCTAAATCACTCAGAAGTCTTAGGATTCTCTTTGCAACATCAGCACTTTCACCGGAAGCGAAGGTTAAGACGTATCTCAGAGACTCACACTCTGCAATGGACCCGATGGCAGATATGATATCTTCAAATCTTTCTGGATCAGACTGAACAAGAGATGCCAGTCTGATGGCGGCGCATTTCTCGTGTACCAAAGGATTGATGAAATACCACTCTCTGTCTTCTTTGCGTGTACTAGAGTCATCGGTAGTGGAACGTGGACTTCTGATTAAGCCAACTCTTTCAGCTAACTCTGCACACTCTCGCTCGTTTTCGTCAGTCAGGTCCATTGTCTTGAACGAAAGGTGAAATCTCGGCTGCATGATACTCTTCAGTGCTACACGGCTAAGCGCTGACATCACGTTTGAGACGCCCTGTACGACATCGTTCACATCTTCGTGACCAAGGAAGCGGAGGACAAGCGAAGAAGTGATGACGTCAGAGAGTGTATGAATGTCTTGTAGATGTGCCTTGTTCTTCCATAGATGGCAAATGGTGGCTAGAAACATTGGGCGAGAGCAGAAAGATGAAAGGACATCATCATTCTGGAGGTACTGAAGAAGTTCCTTACCTTGGACTACATCAGGCTCGAAATGCGAACTGACAAACTTGTTTCTTTGGTCCATTTCAATCTCTTGCATCTCAACAGAAATTAACTTACAAGGGGAATCCTCACTTTCTGGTAGGCACGCCCTACTTGTAATAACCACCTGGCACTGCGTCTGGGCACGGATCTTCTGGATTGCCTCAAGATCTCCCTGTGAGCGGGATGTATCAAATCCATCTAGGATCAGCACAGAGTTCTCTGGATACATCTTCAGGTAGTCATCAACCATTCTAGCTGTTGTAGCGGTGTCTCTGAACAAGAGATACTTGACCACTGCTTGACCGATGCTCCGACATCCTTGCAACTCTTGAAGAGTGAGGAATAGAACTAAAGGAACTTCAGAAAGAGGTGACTGGTCGTTCCCTTCGGCCCAGTCTTGTGCTAATCTCTTCAGCAAGATTGTTTTACCGCATCCCGCATCTCCGTGCACAATGATTAATGGTGGCTGGTTTCTGCCTTTCCTGGGCTTGAGGATACCATGTCTGGATTTCAGGTTTGTTTTAGTTCCATTCTCGTCCCGATACATTACATGGACATCCATGTAGTGACGACTGTCCCATGGGTCAAAATCGGAGTTGGCGTACAGTTCTTTCAAAATGTCTTGCCATCTTTCCACGCTCGCTTCCAAAGATTTTATCCTGTCCATTAATTTATCTACAAGCCATGACAAAACACAGATGGAGACAAGTTAAAACATCAGAACACCGTAAAATGTGTTGTTCTTTTCTCACAAGCGGCTATTTAAGTTTTCAAGGAACATGACAGTTCCTTATTTCGTTCCTTATTTCATGACTCGAACAAGAGAATTGTAGAAACTCATAAATATAATCATTTCATCATTTATATGCTGAGAAAACTTTTACAAAAAAAACATTGTTAATGTTGTAAAAGACTTGAATTGAACATTCTATTCAACTGGCATTGGTAAGCCATGTACGTAATTAAGTCAATGGTGTATTTATTTTTTCAGTACAATAGAGTTAACATAAATGGTATCTATCTTGATAGTTCATTGAACTGTGATCGGGCAAATATTCCATTTCTATTGCCTTCTTTCTGTTCGTTTTAGGGCTGTAGTTCTAAAAGCAAATGATGCTACCTAGTAGTTAGGTTTACAGGCAATTTACGTTTGATTGGTCCAAAACTCACATAGTAGAAAAGAGATAGGGGTGTCAAATGATACAAAATTCATTTAACTTACTGTTGATAATGGCTGAGTAAAGGTCATCACGGCCTAGGTCGGAAGTGACACCAGCAAGGATACGCCTTTCCTTAGACGCGTTACCGAAGCGCCTTTTCCAGATCTTAAGAACCCCAAATGCACATTGCGCCACGCCCTCTCCGTTCGACTTAGACAAACTCTTAATGTCATCCTGGGAGAGACCGAGCCGTTTGCCTGATAAAAAAATCAAAAATTCTTATATTTCAATAGGATTTACTCCGAAAGTAAAGCAGTTAACTTAAAGAGAAGGTAACGTTCTGGGGAGCGTTTCATCAAGCGTTTTGTCAGTGATTTTTACCGACAACTGTTATAAGCCACTGAAATCCTTGCATCTGATTGGCTGAGAGCAAATTTGTCAGTAAAAATCACTGACAAAACGCTTGATGAAACGCTCCCCTGGGAAAGGTAAAACATTATTTGTGAGCTTTCTCATTCTTTTTATGTTAATTTGGAAGGTTATCATAGTAGAAATGTCCCCTGCAAAAGATTGCTCTTCAAAATAATACCCTCACATTCAAAATATAAAAGAAACAGGTGAAATGTGCGGGCCGAACAGTTGTGTGTAGTCCCATATACATATTTTTGTATGAAGTGCATGTGACTCTCAACAGCATTGAGTAAATTTCTTATCATTTTGGTGATTCCAAAACCTCACATCATACACAAATTCCTAAGTGCTATATAATCAGCCTTTCCCATTTGATTTGAGACAGTTTCTTTCACCATGTTTTATCACATGGCTAGAACTCAACTTTATCTTTAAAGGCTCGACAGCATTCAAATAAGCTAAATATACACTTTGATAGGATATCATCAACGCATGTCTTTTATTTGTGATAAATTTACCATGCTTTAAATGTGATCTATTCTTGACGAATATAATAAATCAGATCGTATAACGGAATAAGGCTTACTGTATGTAAAAACAGTGGCGGATATGAGGGAAAACAATGCATTGTGCCCCCCCCCCCCCCATTTTTTTGCTTGTCAGAGAATTATGGAGGGGAACTGGACCCCATAACCCCCCCCCCCCCCCCCCCACTGAGCGACTTTTGGAGGGCTAGCGAAAAATGTTTTTTTGGTCGCCACCCTCCCCCCCCCCCCCCCCCTCCCACTGAGCGACGTTTGGAGGGCTGGTGAGACCAAAAAAATATGGGTCTCCCTCCAAGCAATTTCCCAAAGTTGACAATCCTGCATTTGTGTGCCCCCCCCCCCTTATCCTGGATCCGCCCCTGTGTAAATAGATATTTATCAACCATAAGTTGCCAAGTTGCCAAGGGTCCGATATTTATATTATATTATATTAACCCGTTGACTACTGAACTACCTAATTCCCGTAGGCTCAATACATGGACAACCCGGTTCCCATAGGCAAAGGGTTAAGGACAAAGTGATTTAATATTAGAGAGAACAAATGCCATTTACATGTAAGTAATATAAACTTGAAACTAACCCAACTTGCGCCATTCTGATGATGATCTGAAATCTGCAGACAGTATACGAAGTTCGTCCTCTGTTAACTCTGCATTATCATTAGCCTTGGTGACATCAGGCCTCGGTGTTACGTTTCTCAAAGGCTTTGGAAGATCTGTTCCCTCCGAAACTGCTACACCCGAGCTCTCTTCTTGGAGACCATTGTCAAATGCATTGGTATCTTTAGTTAAGTTGCTCAAAGGCGTTGGAAGATCCGTTCCCTCCGAAACAACCAAACCTGAGCTGTTTTCATGCTGACTATTGTCATTTTGATTAGTCCTTCCCTCGCTATTTTCGGTAGCTTCTGGTTGTAGATCTCCTGATGTCGTTATTGGTTCAGTCGATGGTGTCACTGTGTCGTCTACTGACTTCAAGATGGCAACTGCTACAGTTTCAGCTGCTTCAACTGGTTCTAACCGGGTTGGAACCATCCCTGGATCGTGTTCTAACTGGTTTGTATTTGTTACTGGGTCTGAATCTTCCGAAAGAATGTCATCCGGGATCTGGGATATGTCAACTTCTGCGGTGTCAGTCATTCCCATGGAGTTTTCAGAAGAAGAATCTTCATTGGTCGATATCTGCAATGTTGAAGGCACAGATGATGAAGAAGGAGATGCAGGCTCGAGTACACGTGTTGTCTGTATAGGAACAGTTATAGATTTTGGTTTGGGAAATTTGAGATTGGTTTCGATGTCTTTTGAGATTGTTATGGGTACGCGAATAACTTGATGTCCTTCCAATTCCGTCTCCTGAACCTCACCTTCGATTTCCGAATCTTCCTCAAGACTGCAATAACGAGAAAAATGGGAAGAAAATGAAAACTGTTTAATCACTGGTGATCAGGGATATCGAGGATTTCTTTACAGCGTAAATCATGGTGTCGGAGTTTATTGTCACAGTTCAAGAAAATCCATAAAGAGTAGGCCTTGATGTACCCTGAAAAAAAAATTGACCTTAAGAACTTCACCTTCACGAAAAGTACCTGAAGCTTGACCTATAGAATATTTGACCTCACGCTTCACGAAACGTACCTGAAGCTTGACCTTTAGAATATGTGACATTCAACGTACCTGTCGCTTAAAGACTCGACTGTTTCCACTCCTGATTCGGTTCTCTCCAAACTTCGCTCCCTGTTCATTGTCGTGTCCTTATCATCATCGTTCAATATGAACACCGTGCTTGGTATGGGGTTGCTTCTTTGGTTACCGCTCTGAGATGTTTTTGAGTCTGCTTCAATCAGGTAAATTCGTCCTGTATGGAGCAAAGCATAGGATTGACTGTTCAGGGTCCCGTTTCATAAAACTTAATTGTTATCAATAACAACTGCCACATTTATGACAAATTCGCTCTCAGCCAATCAGATTCAAGGATTTCAGTAGCTCATAAAAATAACTGTAACTTGTTATTGATAAAAGTTTTTATGAAACGGGGCCCAGAATTTTTTTTTTTAAGGGGGGCGGGATGCTGTCCTTATTACCTATAGTTTCTCGCGTTTGAAATTTAAAAGGAATATCACAAAACTTCATCTACTCATGCAGGAACTTGATAACAATAAACGACAACATTTCTTCCAAACTTGAAAGAATATGGACAATCAAAGTTATGATATTGTGTAAACTGGAAATTAATATAACGAAATTTCTTTCGTTGTTTGGAATATATCAGAAATTCTAAAGAGCTATATAAATCGAAGCCAGCAACTTTACATGACCTGAGGGGAGAGAGTGATTAATGATTCATGATAATGATTTGCAATGGCGATCGCCAAACAGTGGTATTGCATCGTTTTGATGACAACATTGATATTAACGAAGAACATTTTCCCCTAAATTTTAAGAAAGAAATTGAGGCTAAAATGGATGATTGAACTTGCGTTTGATCTTGCCGTAAAGGTCTTCCCGTCCTATGGTTGACAGAGCAAGGGCCAAATGGGATCTTGGGTTGATAACCTCTGAACAGTTGTGTTTCCAAAGCAACAGAACCTCCGTCGCGCAAAGAGGTACATTCCCGTGGTAACGTTCCCCGAAGGTGGCAAGTCTGCTTGCAGAGATTCCAAGATGGCTGCCGAGTCGCATCCAATCGGAATCCCTTAGCTCCTCAACAAGCTCCTGGATTTCGACCTCTGTGACCTCTGACCTGTCAAGTCGAGTTGAAGCTGGGGCGAATGAAGAGTCCCTTTCTGAAATCAAAAAGGAAGTGAGAACAGTTCATTTGTCAGGATAGCGAGACCAAATATCATCAATTATTTTTATCTAAACGAGAGCACGGTCACAAAGAATGAGTAATGGCTCATCGGTACAGCTGCCGCGGTCTCCCAATCAGGATGTTCCAGGTTTGAAACGAAGTGCATACGCCAGTATTATACAAGCAGACATTTGCTTTAATTTCTTACAGTCAGGTAGAATAAATCATCAGTGTGTTTGGAGCAGGAAGGGCGTTAACTCATTACACTTTAACAAAGAGTTAACGCCCTTCTGGCTCTCAAAAATTCCAAATCACATCTGAATTTTTTCTTTTAAATGTAAATATTCTTAGTATTATTAAGCCCACCGCACACTATACGATCGGTCTGCGATCGGATTTTGAAAGAAAATGTTATAGCATTAGATATAAACAGTTAAACACATAAAAATATGTTTGATTGGGGTTCTGAATAGTTACATAGATTGAAATATCGAAATTACGACCTACATGTATTACGAGTCTTATTGTAGGAGGAAAAGCCAAATTGGCTACGAATCGTAGTGACGTCAGAGCAGTCCTCCGATTGTCTACGATTCGAAACTGATTTAGCCCAAACTTATTCCGGATATAAGGCTGACATCGCACCAATTTCCTCTGTTTAGGTTTCACCTTAATGTTCAGAACCTGAATCAGGTAGTTTTTATTTGTTAAAGTGCCTATATTTAATGCTATTGCGTTTAATTTCCAAAATCGGATCGTAGTCGATCGTATAGTGTGCGGTGGGCAGTAGACGAAACTACATACGTGAACGTCGTTTTCTGAGAAAAGGAAAAAGACTTGCCTGAATGATAGGTCTCACGCCGATCCATTGAATAGTATCCTATTGACGCAATATTGTCATCTTCGTGATTGGCAAAGTATGACGTCTCTCTGCGGGATGTATGGGCTATGTTTGGTCGGTAGTTTCCCGTCATCCGTGACCTCACATCAGGGACGGCTGAAGCGAGCGGTTGGAACCGCGACTCGTGCCAGGACACGGCCCGCGGTCTACTCTCAGTCGCTTCATTTCTCATCTGCACTTGAGTATAATCCTGACTCGATCTTCGCTTATAGTGCATCTGTTCTTTCTGTTGGGCGGTATATTGACTATTTTGGGCGATTTGATGGCTGTGATGGGCGAGATGTTGGGATACATTTTGTGGTTTCCGAGTGAACCGACGCCGGTTGCTTGTTGCTGTCTGTTCTTCACCGAACTGGTACCGTCTGGATTTGTGCCGCTTTGAGTGACCTTGACCCATTTTGATCTTTGACCTTTTGATGAAGTATTTCAGTAAGGCAATGTAATCCTGATGAAGAAAAAAAATCACAGTGACTGTTACTTTCAATATCTGTAGGTCTATTCTAAATGGAACTGCTTTTATTTTATTTCTGTGTATGCACCAAGAATTAAATTCTCAATAAAAGACAAACGGCATCCTTGCATGCAAGGGCTTCATTTAGGCCTGTACATCTACTGTAGGGATTTTGGAAGACTGCACACTATACAAGCACAAAATTGAATATGACACTTTAACAGAATACATTAGGCATTAAGTCAAATCTACCATGGAGTGGCTATGGAAGCCAGTCTACAGGCTCAATACGCTGATACAAAGGCGGATCCAGGATCGTCTGATCTGACCGGGGGGGGGGGGAGGAGAAGGTAAATTGTTTTTAATATCTCGAAAGTCCACGATATCTGGAACGGCAGTGTAATAAAAAGTGCTTTGGAATTTTATTTGTTCCAACGGGGGGATCGAGGGGTGATTCCATTCTCATCACTTATGGATTTTGTTTACTACACAAAGCTCCGAACTTCAATACTTTATTTGTTTTATGTCAAACACAATGGCATGTTTATTACACTAGTATCGCCAGCATACTTTACATAATCTGTGTTTTCAGGACATATGCAAGAACATTCGGCAGTTGCAACTCTTTTTATATTTGCTTTCACGGATGAAAGACATTGAAAAGATTTGAATAGCGCCTGCTCATTCTCCGCAAAATATGATTAGATCTGGGACACAAACATGACAAAAGCGTCGTTCACATTTGCTGCTGGAATCCATCGGGGCAAAAATAAAAGTGTATAATGCGCTGTTATATCGTACTCTACGTAGATAAGTAAGCTTTGTTATATTTTAAATCCGCACTTGCCATTCATACACACTTAAAAGACCGAAGCAATTTAACACGTAATATGTGAACAAGCCTAAAGATGACTCGCTAGTATCGCACTTTGTACTTGCTTTTCAGGAACATTCAATGTCATCATTTGTAATAGAAGTTGAAGTACCAGTAGAGGTATCAGAAGTATTAGTAGTGGGAATAATAGCAGCAGCAGCAAAATTAGAAAAAGAAGAAGTCGTAGAAGTAGTAGTAGTAGTAGTAGTGGTGGTGGTAGTACTTATAGTAGCCGTAATAGTACCAGAAATAGTTCAAGTGTAGTAGCATTAGTGGCGGTAGTAGTATTAGAAGTAGTAGTTAGAAATTGTAGTAGCTGTAGTAGTAGTAGTATTAAAATAGGAAAAGCAAGTAGCAGTAGTAGTTAGAAGTTGTAGTAGTAGTAGTAGTAGTAGTAGTAGTAGTAGTAATATTAAGTAGTTGCAGTAGTAGTAGTAGTAGTAGTAGTAGTAGTAGAAGAAGAAAAGAAGAAGAAAAAGAAGTAGTAGTAGGAGTAGGAGGAGGAGGAGCCCCCCACTTCTTTGAGTAGACACGTGTCATAAAACATTGGAAAAAATGTTCGAAAATTGTCATTAATGGGTGAAATCAAATCAGCCCCCCCCCCCCCCCCCACTTTCAAAAACTCTCCTTGGCCCCTGGTAGTATATAATAGTAGTAGTAGTAGTATAGTAGTAGTAGTAGTAGTAGTAGTAGTATATAGTAGTAGTATAGTAGTAGTAGTAGTAGTAGTAGTAGTAGTAGTAGTAGTAGTAGTAGTATAGTAGTAGTATAGTAGTAGTAATAGTAGTAGTAGTAGTAGTAGTAGTAGTATTAATAGCATAGTAATAATAGTAGAAGTAATAGTAGGCCTAGTAGTAGTAGTAGTAGTAGTAGTAGTAGTAGTAGTAGTAGTAGTAGTAGCAAAGGAAGAAGAAGAAGAGGTGATAACAGAAGTAGTATCATTCACTATAGTCGTGGTATTAGTACTACTAGTAGTAGTATTCATGGTTGTAGAACTTTAGTTGAAACCTTATTTCCCCCCTTTTTTGTGTGTAGTAGAGTGTATTTGTATAAAAGTTGTGATTCATAATATAAATTACCCTTAAGTAATGCAATTTTATCACTATTACTGTTTTGTTGCTGTTGTTGTTGCTAAGTAGAAAATATTTTTGTACCAATTTATCATGAGAAACTTTCTCGTGAATTGCTCTCATATTTCAGTGTAAATAAGCAAAAGATTTATCCCTTTGGTATTCTAGGACCAAGCCTATTCGGCGACATGCTTGTGACGTCCAGAATTATCGCATCTGTAGTTTTGTTCTTATATTGAAATTTTTCGAAACTACAGAATAAACAATATTTATTATTTCCTACAAAAATAAAGACTAAACAACCATTCTTATTTGCTACATAATCAACTTCTCAGATTAGCTTCTACACCAATAATATCAAAATAAACGTTCGACATCAACTATCGTTGTCCGTTGATGACGGGTTATCTTAAGCCAAATATTATAAATGAATGATATTAATGAGTTGTCGTAGTCTAGTGGATACGTCACCGGACTGCGGATCACATGGTTTGATGTTTGAGTCCCTCCGCTGCACTAACGTCCTTTGGCAAGACATTAATCTACATTGCCACTCTTACCCAGGAGATAATGGGTACCTGTGAGAATTTCCGAGAGTCGATGCGAATTTTTTGTCCATTTGCCCTACATGCAAGCATGTGAACATGGTGAACGATGCCAAATGATAGGAATACTTCCCAAGGAACTGAAATGCTGCAATATTGTTTGCGGGCTTGAAATCCAATAACCAGGGCTAATAATAAATAACATTGTAAAGCACATTGAAGTATTCACGTAATGCGCTATATAAATGTAACATAAATACGATCGCAAAGACTTTCAAGAAATCAACTCAAGAGTAATATCAATACCCCATTAAATATATCATAAAAATCATGTTCAGATGACGTAATACGTCATTGTAATTTTCATATAATTCAGTAGACAAGTCAATTGAAATCACTCTATAGGTTGATTTTTCTAAAACGATTAAACAAACGAAAGAAATTTAGCACGTCATCCTGATCATGCTGATAGCGTGTCGAGAAAATGACAAACGCAGTTTCAGTAAATTAGATATCCATCAAGTTTTCGTTAGTTTTATTTCACTATGCTGATCCAAATCAGTGATCTTCTAATTTGATTTGATTTGATTTACCGAATATAATAGAAACATATAAATATTAACATACATGATAACATGAAAAATAATAAGGAGCGCCCTGCTCTGTTGAAGGGTGCAGTTGATAAAACTAACAAACATGAGAAAATAATCTATCACAAACTAAATCCTTAAGAATCACTACAGCATACCAAAATATTCCTTACTCCAACATGCCCCCATCCACCCAAAACCTCCACCCACCATATTAGTCATCAGCATTTCATACTTTAACTTGTAAAGGGGAAATGCATCTCTGCGTATGTTCATTTATTGCCCTTTTGTATTCGTTATAAGTTAAAGACGACTTTGCAATAGAAGGTCATAGTGAGTTTTCGAATGTGTCGACGTGAACGCCGTCCTAGATCCTCCCAGCCACAATGGACTGCTTTGTGTTAGCTGCATACCGCGCTTTGTGCAAGAACGGCTCACCCGTCCACTGGCTTCTCCCTCGTCGACTAGTCAGATTGAGAACGCGTCAAACATGGTTTTGCCGTCTTCTCTAAAACGTGAACCTCGCTTCACCCATTGTTAGCTTCATGCTTCACCTACTTTGTATGCAGTCAACACAAAGCAGTCCATTGTCGCTGGGAGGATCTAGGACGGCGTTCTAGTCGACACATCGAAAACTCCTTAATACCTAAGACCGACGCCAGATCGATAACAGACCGAACGAAAAATTACATTACATTACAGTGAATGGCCAAGAATCGGTCGGTTTGGAATCGGTACGGTGTGACTGAGGTATAGGACAGGAATTATTTAAGGACTAAATTGATCACATTTTGTTCCTCAAATTGGCAACATTAATATTTTTCTTTTAGTGCTACATGGTTCTAGTAAGGTGTTATGTCTTTGAAAACAATACATGGTTGATAATTTTGTTGAAAAGTTGAAAAATTTCCAATTTCGGTTTAAAAACAAATGATTTTGAACCTCTTAATGTGTTGCCAATTTAAGGATTTTAAAGGTTTTTATATTCTCGTTTTTAAAATTCCTGGCATCAAAGGCAATATGGTTATGCAACAAAAATGGACACAATGTGTGCAGAAATTTTTGCTCTTTCTACTCATGGATCTGGTACATTTTTTAGAGCTCTGAATCAAAAGTTATTGAGCCAAACCACAAAATGTGGTCACTTGTCTCGAAAGGGTTAAAATACGATGCCCCACGATATGAAAACATTCTACGATATGATTCAGTATGCAGGGGGCGTCGATCACGGGGTGGCAGAGGGGGCAGTTGCCCCACCAAAGAAAATATTGGGAGGGCAAACGTATCGTTTTGCCCCACCAATGAATCCGGAGGTGTAAAATAAAATTAGGAAAAATGATGCCAAACGCGGGAAATAAAAACCTTCCAAGCAATGAAATACACGATCAGACTTCAATTTCAATTTCGGTTTTATTGGCAATAAATCACATGACAAAAGTCAAAAGACCAATACTGTCATATTTACAATGAAAGATTAACATTTGCATATATATAACATATAAATATGGAATTTATATTAACTTATGTATGAAAATATTGTACAGTTAAAAAGGGTCAACGGACAAGCTAATAAAAGTTACATATCATGAATAAACCATTCAAACAGGACATTAATTTGATCAATAATGAAATGAAATGAAAAATCAGTTACAGAGAAAAATTATGCTAAAAAGTGATAGCTGTAACAATATGCAATAGCAGTAATGGCATCCAGAGTCTTACATTGCTTGAAAATTATAATCTTTAAAAAAGTGTGTATGCTGGTTCTAATACTTAACCTCCCCCCCCCCCCAAAAAAAAAAAAAAGGAGAGGAAACAACCTCAAATTACATAAAAACCATATTGATATAGTCAAGTATATAGGTGTAATGGGGAAAAATACAAAAAAATATGATTTTAAATGATAAATACTGTTAAAAGAGCTGACCATTTCATATGCAATGTATCATTTACTTAATATTGCTTTAATTATGAATACATATTATTTGAGAGTAAAACATACATGTATGAGTAAAACATGAACAAAATCAATACAAAGGAATCAAGAGTTCGTACATATTGCACATGAAAGATTAGAATTACATAGCATTACATTACATAGCAGAACATTACATAGCAGAATTCAAAAGTTGGACAAAGTGAGGTATTGGAGATTGTTTGTATCTAGAAGTTCTGGCTCGAGGTATTTCAAGGTGACGGGAGTTGCGAAGGGTACGACCAGATGTCACTGATCGCGTGGGGGGCAAGAAGTGGCGATGTCGACTTGAGAGGAGTAATGATTGAGCGAACTTGCTGACGAGCTGGTTGCGTCGGTCCTCAAGTGAACTCACATTCATCGTGTTCAAGAATTCATTGTACGGCTTGATATCAGGCCAAGCAACAATTCGAAGGGCTCTCTTCTGTACTCTTTCGATGGTTAGGGCTTGGGCTTTGCTTATGCCGGATGCCCAGACAGGTGCCGCGAATTCGATTAACGGCCTGATGTAGGTCTTATAGATGTCGACCAGATCTTCTGCCTTGACACCGTTTTTCTTAAGCTTTGTGAGGATGAACAGTCGTCTAGCAGCATTGCTGATGAGTCGCTTTACCTGCTCATCCCATTTCAGGTCATTTTGGATAGTGACACCAAGTAGTTTTAGTGATGACACAGCCTCTAAAGCAATGCCATCAATCTCGAGATGTAACGGGTGAGATGCACTACGTAGGAAAGAGATTTTCATTGATTTGCACTTAGTAGGGTTTGGCCGCATATCATTGTCCCTACACCAATCAACAAGTGAGTCTACATGTGACTGCAGTGCTGGCGGTTCATCTTTGCGAACGATCTCCAAGAGGCTAAGATCATCTACATATTTCCATCGATTTACTGTTGTGCACGCTGCGTCATTTATCATGACCAGAAAGAGGATCGGCCCCAACTTGGTACCCTGTGGCACCCCGCATGTAATGTCTAACGAAGAAGAAGCTACGCCACGATATCTTACCGTTTGTGAACGATGAGTTAGGAAATCACATATTGTCGGGATTATTGCTCGCTCCACCCCAAGTTGGATCAGCTTCTCAACCACAATAGTATGATTGATATGGTCAAAGGCTTTGCTGAAATCTATTGCACACAAGTTAGCGACGTGTCCTGGCCTCTCTACTCCCTTATGGATGGTGTCGAGCAGACTAACGAGGTAGTGTATGAGTGAACTACCTTTGATATTCCCAAATTGCTGCTCGTCAATACGGTGATGTATGTCTCTCATCACCCACTCAGACAGAAATCCTTCAAAAACTCGAGCAATGACAGATGTTATTGATATTGGTCGAAGTTGATCAAAGGATGTAACACGGGGTCCCTTCGGCACTGGGCAAACAGATGCTTTCTTCCATATACGTGGAAAGCATCCCCTCTCAAGACATTTGTTGAATATGATAGTCAACGGTCCAGATAACTCGTACGCAAACTCCTTCCAAAGCCGCGTCGGGCAATCTGCAGGATGATCAGCTTTTGATGTATTTAGTTTCTTCAAGCATGCGTATACCTGGTGCTGCTGAATCATAGGTGGTGGTGATGGTGCTGGTAGGTAGGAGCTCAACTTGGACACTTTCAGAGGCGGTAGGCCCGAACATATCCCAGCAAAGTGTGAATTGAGTTCATTGGCTACATCAAGGGGTGATTTGTCACTGTCAGGAAGATGAAAGACCGGTTTCCGAAGACCACAGAGGTTACGAATTTGTTGGTGCCATTTTCCTGGTTCAGACTGTTTCAGGTTCTCAACTTTGCGTACGAAGAAATTTGCTTTGGCGGCATTGATCTCTCGTCTGACCTCATTTCTCAGCGATCTGTAAGTATCAGAGCTTTGCTTAAATGCTCTAGCACGTTGTTTCATCAGTCGACGTATACGATCGTTCATCCAAGGTTTGTCATTTGGCCGACGCTTAATGGTGATTAGTTCAAAGTGCTGTCTGTACTGGCTATTAAGCAAGTGCTGGAAAGCATCAACCATGTCGTTTGGGTCCTCAAAGTCATGAAGTAAAGACCAGTCCATCTGCGTCGCCCATCGGCCAAAGGAACTGATGATTCACGAAAGGGGCGTATTGAGACCTTCTGCTTTGTCTTTGGAGGAATAAACTTAACCGGCAGGTAAGTGACCACAGAATGATCGCCAGAAGCAACTGGAGCAGAGATGACTGGATCCCGATAGTTATCAGAGAGGTCAGTCAGTATTTTGTCCAGTACAGCTGATCCACGTGTAGCCTGCTTTACAACCTGCGTCAACAAAGCATGCTGCTCAACCTGGGTTGTAGAAAAGTCATTAAAGTCACCCATAATGAGAAATGATGCATTGTCAGAGGTCGAATTAATCACATCAACCATTGCGATCAGGTGATCCGTGAGTTCATCCTTATGTGGGGAACGTGGTGGTGAATACAGTACACAAACGTATATATCATGAGAGAGACGAATTGAGCTAGATGACCTCAAACTAACCCATAGGATTTCGAGGCTTGAAGGAACAAGGTTTGTGAACACTTCTTGGGCATTGAGGTCTTCATGAATATATAGAGCTACACCTCCACCTACTTGATTGCTACGATCACGATGAAACTGTTGGTATGATGTCAGTTGACATGCAGAAGCTGGATTCTCTGGAGAGAACCAAGTCTCGGTCACAGCTACTATGTGAATGTTCTTATGCTGTGTCTCCAGTGTCGCCTCAAGGTCACTGAACTTGTTGTTCAGTGAACGTGCGTTGAATAACATTACAGATGGTAGGTATGTCTCTTGGTGGAGAGTAAGAGTATTTATTAACACTGACCTGTTAATATTTCGAGTACTGATGTTATCTCTGCTAGGTCGCTGATTCATCATGACAGGAATAAGACGTTGCCGTTTTTCAAATGCGCGATGTCCTCTTTTAGTAGGTCTCACTTTGCATATTCCATATTCCTGTAATGTGCGGTACACATCTAAATGCACTTTTTCTGTACTACACCTTGTACCAATGTTAAAAAGGTCTTCCCTGGAGTATGTGAGCCTGGCCATTGTTGCTTGTAAGGTCCAAAGAGCCACAATAGTGAGTAGGCCAAGCTTGGACATTGGCATTGTAATAGTCCCTGGATTCACTCAACTGATGTAAACACAAAGGCTGTATGCATGTACACTGAAGTAATGAAGTGTAATGGCGATCCAGAGTTTTACAGGCAAACTAAAAACTCAACACACTTACATGTATATCAAAGTCACAACACTGCTTAGGAGTCTCAAACTGATCTAGCAAGGTCTCCATATATTATCTATACTTCTGGTCAGAAAACAGAACGGAAACTTGCCTCGTAACATGCAATATTTGAGTCAAAGTTTCAAGCTCATTCTTCAGTGCAACCCTCACAACCGACAGAATCATAATCGCAAATTCTCTAAGTTTCGGTTCTTCATGTAACCGTTAAGAAGCTGGTAATTAAGAGGCGTTAAAACCTTGCTCCCCAATCAGAAAGACGGATCGACGCCCCTGCCGCCAGTGTGTGGTTTTGGTGAAGAGAATTTTCCGGTAGAATGTAAAGAATTTTGATGATAAACGGAGCAAACACGTTTTACCCCAGTAACATGACCTCAACCACACAAAAACAAACCCCAACATCCCGACCAGCTGATCCATTGTCATGATTGTTTGATAATGGTTAAGGATTAATTTGAGCAAGTTTGTTCAAAAAGTAGTCCCATGCATCAAGAGAACTTGAAGTATCAGATCAAAAATGACAACTCTACAATGAGATTGTCTCCGTGACATGGTACAATTACTGTTTCTTTGATAATAAACAAGAATGGTTAAAGGGAAAGTCCACCCTGCTACCCACTTTGTTTTAAAAGAAGCAGAAAAATTAAAGAAACAGATCAGTGAAAGTTTGAGCAAAATCCGATAAGAGGTCAGAAAGTTATGCAATTTTAAAGTTATAATGAATCAAACACAAATTGGCAACTTCGTGACGTATCTTGCGAGCTCCTCTCCCATTCGCTCAGTACAAAAAATCTCATAAATTTTCATGTTCTTAGTTTTTGATGAAGGAATAGACTGGTTTCAAACAGGTTTTGCGTAAAAACATATATCACCGATGAGTATATCTAAGGTGCATGTATGATCGAATATTTTCTTTAGAGAAAATGGAAATTAATTAATCGAAATTTAATTAACACACGCCCACACACACCACATAACGATACATAATTTATAGCACCTTTAAACTTTAACTCGGAAAAGTCATTTAACTATTGCATGTTCTGTACAAGTCATGAGGCGAGTACACAGATAGCACCTCTTTTGCGATTTATAAACCCACACAAAAACTCACACACATCACGCGCACACACCTGTCATTATAGAAAACGGCAATACAAAACACGCAGAACTTTAAAGAAAGTGACATCACACGCAAACTTCAAGTGAAGTGCCTTACTTAAGGATTATAATATAGCTTTTGCCATAGATCACGACTGATTCACTTTATCTGATTGTAAACGATTTGATATGTGTGAGGTCAGTATAGTCAGTGCTTTTGTGTTTTGATATATCACATACGAGCTTTTCATCAATCCTTTACTCTGTTAAATAGTAGACTGGTAAATGATCCCTCCTAAAAAAAGATTACCCTTTTGCTTTTATATCCTACATTAAACATAAAATGCCACACCGTTATGAATATTACAAGCTAGTGATAACGATGACACTCACTTACCTAAAGCTATTACTTAAATGATGAAGGAATGGAACCAGATTCGTCAGGTGTACGTTGGTTGCAGAGAGGTCTATATATATTGGCATACCTGTCACACCCCGTATGGTCCCCTATGAGGTGAATTGTACAGTCGTAACAAACATCCACAATGACAGCTGCCTGTGTGCATTTGGCAATGAATAACCATCTTCCAACCATTCAACCATCTCCCACTCAATCTCTCTCTCTCTCTCTCTTTCTCTCACCGTTTTGTCTCCTTCTCTATTGCTCTCTTTTCCACCCACTAATATTATTCTCTCTCTTTTTATGCATTCTTCGGTTTACCTCTGTATACATTAATCCATTTGAAATATTTATCTTCCTTTTAATACTCTTATTTTATTTCTCCTTTTTTCCCCCCTCTCTCCTGTCGCCCTTTCTCTCCCCATCTGTCGCTTTCCTTTGTTTTTTTTCTTTATTTATTTATCTAATTTTTTTTTTTTTGGGGGGGGGGGTCTTCCTGACCATACCTTGTTCTCTGTCCCTCCATATATTTATCTTTCTCTTTTTCTCCCTTCTTTGGCTCTCTTCTTCTTTCTCCAAACCACTCTTTCTGAAACCCTCCCTCTCTCCCTCTCTCTCTCTCTCTCTCTCTCTCTCCCTCTCTCTCTCACCCCACCCCCGCCCGCCTCTCTTTCCCCTCTCTCTCACTCCCTCTCTCTCTCCCTCCCTTTCTCACTCTCTTACTCTCCCCATCCTCTCTTGTTCTATCTCTTTCTTTCTCTCTCTCTCTCTCTCTCTCTCTCTCTCTCTCTCTCACTCTCTATTCATATTTCTACAAGTTCAAATACATACTGCCACCACACAATAACAAATTCAATGCGGCCTTGGCTTTTTGTGTTTGTACCTGTATCGCTTGAGTATCATACAAAAGAAACGAGTGAATTATATTTCAATTTTCTACACTCCGTTGCAGTTCTATAGATCGCAATGCGTGACGCATGTGCAGGCAGACAGACCAACCCCTTTCACATTCGCGTTCTAACCGGCCCAATATCTCACGGTCAATGGAGTACATCTATAGAGTTATCCCTTTCACACTCATAATTTAATGGGCCAAATATAGATCACAAGAACCCAGCTTTTTGAATGTATATTTTAAGTCCGTGTATTGGAGATATCTTTTGACATCTCTTTATCTATGTTTACTTGAGATACTTATGATTTTTTCTTTCTTCTAAAAATGCAGATAAAATGTGAAATACGAAAATAGAGTGAAGTGATATATACATGTATATGTATTTATGTTTGTATTATATATATATATGTGTATACATAATACAAACTTATATGTATATATGTAAGTGATTAAAGAAATTATAATTCAGGAATACCGAAATATATAGATATGAGTGATGCAATATTTGGCACTGCATAGATATGTACCACGCAATTAATTAGGCGGACGACCAATAAATTTTTCAATACAACGAATATTGCAACCAAATACCGTATCTTGTCTCGTCTATTGTTCAGAGCGTTATTGACTTATAACCAGTCATTATGAATGACAGACAGATCATAACCGATTCACATACCACAATTAGTTCTGAGAAATTAGGAGATGACCTGTTCACATATATCCATCATTAACAGCGTCAGTGTGCCCACAAACGGTCTTTAGTAATCTGTTTTGCCCTGGGAACTTTTTGGTTAGATTAGGGACTTAGTAATTATTCTGCTGTCCAATCAACTAATTAAGCTCTGTATTGACACGAACATCTCCAGACTTGAGGACATGCCTTGGCAACTCGTTTAAGACTCATTAAAATTCTTTTATTGAAAAAATATACTCACTTTGTTTTTTGTTTCTTAATGAAATTCGATGAAATCTCAACTTCAATGATCGAGTCCGGATGTAAACAAATCTTACTCCCAAACATTGATTGAGTTAATATTTCACTTAGGATATACATGTAGCTTTGCTAGATAAAATGTATTTTAATACTTAAAACTCGTATTTAGACTATATCTACCCCCCCCCCCCCGCCTTCTTTACTTTAGCACGCCGACGTAAGCCAAAAGACTCAGCAGTTGTAATGATTTCTCTATTAATATAGTCACCTGTATTATGATCTGTTTACAGGCTGATACGTAAAAAATACCTCATCGTAGATACTGCATTCTTTTTGTCTAAATATGAATGTACTAGGTCATGGTGTCAAAAAAGTAATATTACCCTTTTTATCAATGATAATTATAAACTGTAACCCGTTTCGAACTGAACCTTGCACATTGTAATATTTGAGAGCCTAAAACATTCTGAAGCATCATTTCTTTAAAACACCGTTTTTGATATACCGTTTAGACATTTCAGTAAGTCTTCACATTTTTAAAAAAAAAATCGTCTGTGCAACAAACCATTATATCTTCTTGTATGACTGATAGCATTCTATAATGCATATGTGTTGTTGTTTTTTTTCAAACTTTATTGATATTGATCATCAACAATCCTTTTTTTTAATTATTATTTGATTCAGAACATAACGATTTAAATTCTGAATGAAACCTACCATTCAACATCACCATGATCACTTGCTAAAGATCACGATACTTTCGGGTGCCAGAGGCGTTGTGGAATGGCAGATATGATTCGCAAGTATTAAGCTGTGCTCTAAATTGATTTTTTTTTTGGTGTGTGTGTGTATGATGTCACTTTTACATGGCGCGTCAAAGATCGCACCAGTCAATGACGTAGTCCTACGTCATGATGAAAATGACGGCTCGAGTATAACAGCGCCCTGTTTCATAAAACTTGTCATCAATGACAAGTTGCAATAACTGTTAAAAGCTACTGAAATCCTTGCATCTGATTGGCTGAGAGCAGTTTTGTCGGTAAAAATCACTGACAAGACACTTGATGAAACGCCCCCCCCCCCCCCCCCCCCCAGGCAATAACATCTCATAACCGTAACTCGACACCGCCTGACGGGTGAGCGGTATATACATGATATACATGTATATACACTGCTGTCATTGCACAAAGTAAACTAGTGAGGGCGTCATACAACAAAGTCAAAAACGACATTTATTTGTCCACGAGAATGTTTTTCCGCAGAAAATTAAGGGCTCTAATTACTTTGTTTTTGCACCCCTTCCCCCGGTCCGCCCATGTCTTAACACAGCACCACTCCATTTTGTTACAGCATTTGTTCAAGCTATCCACAACATTCTATAAACACGTTTCAACAGCTTTATTCTAACAAAGATTTTACTATATATAGCTACTGTGCTCATAACTAATTACATTATCAGAAACACACCGTCTGAAATAGTAAGACTATATAGTGGTGTTCCAATCGACTATAGTAGTCCCGGGGTTCCTTTTATTGACACAAGTTTCTGATGCGTTTATTATTCAGATCTGCTGCATCATTGTTATTTTATGTGCGTACAGAGAGAACTATAGTTGCACGCATGTAGTAGTCGCTCGACTCTTGTAACTTCTACACTGAATTGTAAGTACATGTATATACATTTCACATGAGTATATAGACATTTCATATGAGACGGCGTTTTTAATGGCATAGCTTGGAATGGCCTCAGTCAAGCTGTTGATCAAGCATATAGGTGTATAAACTTACTATGAATTTCCATAACTTGTTGACACCACTATACTTTCTGCTAATGAGCAGTTATATTATGTTATTGTTTCGTGTCAGTCGCATTTTAAATGTCCTAGTTTTTCAGATATTTTAAAACGACATTGCATGCATGCTGGGAACTTAATTGCTCACTCAAACATTTGTTTTGAATGCAACGCACACTGTATTGTATATGTTACATTGAAGACTGAGTATGCATTCATAATACAGGTGGCCTGGGTGCAAGGCCGGGAGTGTTGCAGTTATTATCTCCCCTTACGAAGATACGAACATGTTTATAATAATAAATGCATCTGCATGTGTTGGTGGGTGCTGGGTGAGTTGGTGTGCATATACACAGGGGCGGCGCTACAGGGGGGCAGAGGGGGCGACCGCCCCCCTATGATTTTTCAAGTAGTGAAAAAGGAAAAAAAAAAGAAGAAAAAAGAAGAAAAGGAGGAAGAAAAGGGAAGAAAGAAGAAAGAGGAGTATTAAAAAAAGAGGTCTTAAACATATAACTCTATATTACCCCTGTTATTTAATGGAGAAAAAATATGACGTCATCTTTAGGTCGTCTTGCCCCTTCTATCAGAATACCCTGGCGCCGCCCCTGCATATACATATATATATATATATATATATATATATATATATATATATATGCCGCATGTTTTTTACGTCATGCAGTCTACTCCGGCGACGATTAATCCGCCGTGAATTTCTTACACGAACTGAATTCCTTACTTCAAAAACCCGGTCCTATATATAAAATCCCACCCAACCTTAAAACCTATAACCAATTTATCGGGGCACAAGCAGTTCTTGCCCCAATTTAAAAACCGAATCTGACATTCCTTAAATACATGAATTTTTTTTCTTTGCTTGTTGGAGATTTTGAGAAATGGGACATACAAATGGAATGTTTGGATCCCCCCCCCCCCCCCCACCTTCTCCCAACAAAAAAGTAAAGAAAATATAGGCTATTGATTATAATGGGCTCTACTTGTTATAGGTAATGTTTAGTTTTGGTAAGCCCTCAAAAACTTTTTGTCAGATTTATTCGATTTTTGTTGATAAATAGCAAGAAACTATAGCAATACAAAGATCTGTGAAGATTTCACGTCCTAAAGTTGCATATTAAACAAATGAGAGGCAAAAATAATTTAGGTGCAGGGTCAGGGATATAAACTCCTAACAACTTCAGCGTGCACTCTACCATACATGCTATCTCCGTGTTGTGCGGGGAGCCGTCGGGGTGGAAAGGTCCTAGCGTAGGGCAGTATATTGCCGTGATCTAGCATTCCTTTCATACAAATGTTAAAATTCACCAGAAATCATTGATGGAATACCAAACAGTCTCGTACATACCTCTCTTGATACATGAAAAACAACATGAGACTATAATTTGACACGTTTCTTTCAAATTTACTTTTTGCTACCAAAACTGTAATGCAGCTTTAAAGCTTGACGATGTTTTGTCAGATATCATAATATTATAATAATTCAGCTTCAACTCTGCATCAAATCAAAGATCAAAGGTCATTCGTTATTCTGCAGGGTCACATGAACAATGGATATATGTGACCTGGTCGTGTTTACACTTTGTATTTATGTAAAAGCAAACAAATTCTTGACAGAAGATAATTGCTTGAGGGGTAAGACAGACGTCAAGTACCCAGTGTGAGTCACAAAAAACCCAGATTCAACCCTGAATATCATCGTAATAAGTCCATATAGATTAAATCAAAGGTACTCACATTACAGCCTATCAAGTTTTCTTTGATTTATTTTGACACCTTGATCAATAAGATTCGACCGTGGTCTCTGCTCAAGTTTTTAATGAAATGGATGGTCGAAGTGTTTGGTGGAACGGACGGGTGTGCATTCCAACTGAATGCATTCACGCACCATAATGACTGAGTAACTCCTGATCACGTTAATTCATCTCATACTTTGGGGGAAAGGCGATTTTTAAAGGGGATTAACCTCAAAATATAAATGTGCTTATATTAAAAGATGTAATCTAATCCTTCTTGTTGCCCTACGTAGTTTTGCATTAAAATATACGAGATGGGTATAAATCAAGATTTTCTCAGCAAAATTTATCGTCTGCTAGCCATATCTGGGGGCTGCCATTTTCTTGATGTGTACATAAAGATATTTTTAATCCGAATGCAAAATTGTCTTTCTTCCTGATACAAAATCCCATTTGAGATTTTAAATATTTAACAGATATATATATATATATATATATATATATATATATATATATATATTATAAAAACGCTATTTTCTTGATACTATGACGTACGCGACGGAGCAAATTAATTCAAATTTATGGATAATAACTTTCCCGAGCGTCAATAGTGACAAACTATGCATTCACCTGCTTTGAGATAATGGACTTCAATAGTCAGAATGCGCGTTGTATAAATTATGTTCTGCTCTGCCAGGCAAGCCCAAGAAATCGATTTCTATTTAGCAATACCAGAGAATTTAAAAAGAAATCTATAAATTTCAAATTTTAGAATATATGTATACACCTGTTATGTATTTTACATCATATATGGGGATTTTTTGTAATGAAGAGAAGCAATTTGGCTCTATAAGATTAAAAATATCTTCCTGACCGGAACGGTTTCCAATGGCTCATGTACAACTCCATATCATCAAGAAAATGGCATCCCCCATGTAAAGTGTTAGCACATGATACCGTGTGCTAGAATGTCTTGATCTAAACCCTTTTTTGATATTTTATTTCTAACGTGATACAGGCCGATGAATTAGAATATATTACACCTTTGAACATAAGTGATCTCATTTTTTAACAAAAATCATGTATTATATCAAAGTCAGTATGGATTTAGAAATGGGCACTCCACATCCTCTGCAATATTACAACTAGTTCAGAATATCAACGAATCAAGCAATAAAAATAATAAACTAATTTCTATATTTATTGATCTGACTAAAGCTTTTGATATAATTGACCATAATATTTTAATCTACAAACTATCACATTATGGTATTAGAGGTATTTCGTTACAGTGGTTCATTGATTATTTGTGTAATCGACAACAGTATTTTTATTTAAATGAAATATGTCACATCAAGTGACAGTAGGATGTGGAGTGCCCAGGGATCAATACTTGGTCCGCTCTTATTTTAAATTTATATTAATGATATTCATCACAGTTCTGATATACTTAATTATATATTATTTGCGGACGACACATCTGTCTACTTAACAGGAAATGATACTGACAATCTTATAACCATGAATGTACAGTTGGAATACATGGATACATGGATGAAAGTAAACCATATGATCTTGAATGTTGAAAAAACAAAATATATGATATTTGGTACCCGCAAATATGTAAATAAATCTGTTAATCACAGGCCATTGTTATTTAGAAATAGCCCAATCCAATGTGTTAAAGAATTTAACTTTCTAGGTGTCACAATAGATGAAAAACCTACATGGAATTCACATATTTCACAATTGAGTAACAAACTTGCAAAAAGCATAGGAGTACTCAATAAATTTAGCTTTTTATCACAAGATGTCCTCAAGGTCTTATACCATTCTTTTATTACATCATATTTAAGTTACTGCATCGTGGTTTGGGGGTTTGCTTGTAAAAGCAATTTAAGCCGCTTACATGCCTTACAGAAGAAAGCTATTCGTATTGCAACTCACTCTAATTATTTGTCTTCTACTCAACCTTTGTTTAAAAAAAACTAATACTTTACCAATTTATGAAATGTGTCAATACAATGTTGCTATTTTAATAACTTGCTTCCCAAGTCATTTGAATCATTATTTTTACTCAATAAAGACGTACATACATACAATACCCGAAATAAAAATAAGTTTCATCCACCTCTGATGCGGAAACAGGTAGCAAAATCATCAGTATTTTATGAAGGTCCACTATTATGGAATAGCTTACCTAATTGCATAAGACAAAGCAAATCTTTAAACCAGTTTAAGAGAAGATACAAACAATTACTACTAGAAAAAATGTAATGTAATGACCAACTCATAACTTGTTTATTTTATCATTCGACCAATCCCTTTTCTTTCTTTTCTTTCCTCTTTCTCTTTCTTTCTTTGTAGTTAACTTGTAATTAGTATTGATTTGATATTCGCTTATTATATGCATTGTAAAAGAGTTTTTTTTTTCTTACAGTAGGAGTCACTCTTGACAAGCCCTTGGCTTTTAGTGACTCCCCCACATTGTGTACAAATATTTGAATATTACATATCATGTGTTCTTTTTATGTGGAAATAAATAAATAAATAAAATAAATAAGTACATTTATATTATGGGGCTAATTCTCCTTTAATGACTAGCTCAGTCATCTATGATTGCATTTTGGTGAGCAGCCTGTCAAATTAAAGACGGCATGTAATCCACCATCATGCCATAATTATATTTCAGCAATCTAATTTGGTTTTTAAGATGTTGGGGCTTGAATATAGGTTTGCTTTTTATTAAATCACACAGTATATTGGACCATTTAATCAACCGTTTCGATTTATAGCTCATTATGCACAGGGACGGATCCAGAATTTTGTATAAGGGGGGGCACACAAATGCAGGATTGTCAACTTTGGGAAACTGCTTGGAGGGAGATCCGTAAAAAAAAAAATCGCCAGCCCTCCAAAAGTCGCTCAGTGAGGGCGGGGGGGGGGGGGGAGCATGGGGTCCAGTTTCCCTCTATAATTCTCTGACAAGCAAAAAAAAGTAAAATATAAAAAAAAAAATAATAATCCGTTCTAAAGGGGGGGGCACAATGCATTGTTTGTTTTGTTGTTTTTTTCAAAAGGGGGTCACGGGCCGGGATTGCCCCTCCCTAAATCCGCCACTGATTATGCATATGATAATGCTTGAATATGGGAATATATTTTTATTAAATCACACTGTATATTTGAACATTTAATCAACCGTTTGGATTTATAGCTCATATGCATATGATAAGTGGTAGAAATAGGCGTTTGAAGAGAAGGTTGAGTTCAGGTAAAAGAGATAAAAGATCTTTCTTCGTATTCCCATGGGGAAGAATGACAATAGTAGCTAATAATACCACTTGAAAAGATTGGTCTTGAATTGCTCTCATATTCCAAATATGTACGCTGTCTAATGGATTTAGTCGTTATTAACTTGTCAACTAATATCATAATGCAATCAATTCATTTTTTGTCACTCTGTAATTATGCTCTTCTGTATCATCAACGTATATAAACATGCCACCCTTTCTCCTCTTTTAAATCTGTTTCATCCTCCTTTCTATACCAGTTTTCTTTATCTGACTTTTAAAAAATGATGATGCTCTTACAGTAACATTTTTAAAATAACTTTTGGTTTATTAAGGCGTTCCCAACACAAGCTCTGTTTTTAGGGTTTTCGCCTCCTTCTTTGTAACATTTAATGTATTAATCTTTGTTTGTCAAACACTTTGTTGTCATTATTGTCAGAAGGAAATAAATGTGTGAATTCCATTTTTTTTTTATTTAATATGATTAGAGATGGTTCATAACTTTGGACAGAATTCTGATGCCGCTGGTGTATGTAGTCTATACCCATATCTGTTTGCATTGCGTTTCACTTAAGCAAGATTGGGTCAATTCTGTTGATTTCTAATGAGGAAAAATTATTATAAGAAATTATGTTTACATATACTACACAATCAGCCTTTCCCAATAACTCCACGTAGCTTCTTTCTCAATGCAAATGCAACTTTCTAGAACTGAACTTTATTTTTTTAGTGCTACATTTAGTACTTCACTCTTTTATTATGGTTGCCGTCTATTGCAGAAGGAATCCAAGAGTTCAAACTTGTCAATGCGAAAGACAAGTGTGGGCGTGTTTGGGTGGATGGGTGGGCGTGTGTATTGTGTGCGTTTGTGTGTGTGTGTGTTTAATTGGGCTCTGTCAGTAATTGTGTCCATCATGTCGATGATATCAACTATAATTATAATATTCATTATTCGTGATAATAATACTTTATTTTAATTCGTTAGACTTCTAATTCATAGAAATCATGTATTCTTCATATTGCACGTCGCCTGATAGCCGTTGCAAATATGATCAAATAATGTACCTAATCTATTTCAGATCTTAAGAGTCGATTTGGGGTTACTCTGAAATTATTTATATCATTTATTTTTTTCAGGAGATAAGGAAAAAGATGGATGAAAGAGAACATGAACCGCTTGGCAGAGACGGACTCCATTCAAGCATTAATGACGACGCATACACTGATGTTGGCAACTCTGGCCAAATACCTAGCATCAATGGCAATTACATACCCGTAATCGACTCTCCGCGTGCGGGGGAGAACTTCCAGGCTGGCCTGGAGAGGGCGCGCTCTCGGTACCTAACGGTAGAACTGCCAATTCTTCTGGTGTCTTTGAGCATCAGTATCCTCAGCACATTGAGATCGGAGTACCTCAGGGAACGGATCGCAAAAGACGTCTATCATTATAATATGTCATCGAATGGTTCGGGGCCATGTGGTGGGAATGCTTCTAGTGTAGAGAACGATATTCAATCAACGACAGCTACTTGGTTACTCTACCTTGGAGCCGTACAGTCCATTCCAGGTACTTGTTCTTCTTTTTCTTCTCCTCCTTCTTCTTCTTTGTCGTCTTCTCCTCTTTCTTCTTTGTCCTTCATCTTCGTAGTTTTCTTCTTCTTTGCTCTTCATCTTCGTCGTTTTCTTCTTCAAGTTTCTACTTTGTCTTCTTCTTCTTCTTCTTCTTCTTCTTCTCCTCCACCGATCTTCTTCCCCATCTTCTCGGATGTTCTGCCCATTATTTTCGGTTAGTCCTATCTCAATCCTTCTCTGTCCCAATCTCTCTTCCTTATTACGTCACTTCCTTCCTAATTACGTCACCTCATGTTCATTATTATGTTTCGTAACATTCAAGTCAGAGACCGTCTTAGCTCTTGTATTTCTTCCCACTTAGTCATACATGTTCCTTCCCATCCTGGGTGTCTCTTTGTGTGTGATTCCCCCTTAAAATATGTCCCATTCAGGGCTTCCCTCAAGTTTGTTTCTTGTTTACTTGCATTGGTATTTCTTCATTTGTGGCTCTATCTCTCCAACATCTCCCTTCCATTCTTCTCCAACTGACCCACATTTCCAGACTCTCAAGCATCGTTTTTATTCAATAAATGCTTGTTGGATAAAAACATATATTTGCCAAAGCATACTGATCAAAGGAGTTACTTAGAAACACCCCCCCCCCCCCCCAAGACAATGATCTTAGACAGATTTAGAGAGGGAAGAGAGTGGGGAATTGCTATGACGGCTCTTGTGAATGGGGTCTAAAAATTCCAACGTTTCTTTTGACAAAACTCTAGGCATTTAGGATAGAGTCACAAGCCTAAAATGATATAATGAGAAATGTCAATCATCAACTAAGATTACATATTTGTGCCTTGTATAACACTCTGCAGTGACGCTCACGTTAAAGTGACAGTAAATTGAAGCTCCTAATGGCGCCATCTTTCGACAGGATTTGATAAGTGTCTGTGCCTCTAATTTTCCCATCATGCCCCATTCTAGTTTGTAGAAGCTTAGAATGTATCTGTAGGCCATTTTCCACATGTGCAACGTCAAAAATAATAGTTTGAAATATAAAATGTGCCTATTTTCCAAACAGCTGTTTGTCGAAATTCAAAATATAATGCAATTAATTTTCAAATTATAATCTCAATTTGGCAGTTACTGTAAGGTGGCGCTGTTCAAGTTTTGCCAGTTTAATGCCATTTTAATAGGGTCTGAAAACGGTTTCTTCTATCAGACTTTAGACAGCTAGGAAGAAGGAGGAGCCGGCCTATGATTGTACTGACGAATTTCAAACAGCTACACTAACTTACATGATTTTCAAACTTTTGTACCATCAGGTCTATTCATGGCCATATTTCTCGGATCAGTGAGTGACCGCATCGGTCGCAAGCCCGCTCTCGGTCTTTGCATCACTGGCTACCTGGTCAACACCTTGTTCAACATCTTAGTCATCTACTTCCACCTCCCTATCTTGGCTTTCATCCCTGGGGACCTCATCGGGGGACTCTGCGGGGGGCTTGCGCTGCTCCTCTCCACAGGTGCTTCTTATGTTACTGACGTGACCTCAGCGAATATGCGCACATTTCGTATCGTAATCGTGGAGTCGGTTTTGTTTCTAGGATTTGGGATTGGACAAATAGCACTAGGATTCTCGTTGCAGTACAGCACAGATCAGACCTTGAACAAGTACGTCATGCCTCTATGGATCGCATTTGGATGCACTGCGGTCTCCTTGCTTTATGTTTTATTACCATGGTTACTGATAGAGACCATCGATAGAAAAAAGGCTAATCGGAAAAAGTCCCAGATATCAGCGGTCCTTGTTGGAATCTATCACCTGTTAAAGGTAAGTGGTCTGATGTAGTAATACCCTTTCCATTTTAATGTCACTTGTTTCTTAGATATGATGTAGATGTAAGAATCATATTCATATAATGATGTTCTTTCAGTAACTTGTGTTTGATTGTTCTGGGCGTTCCCAACACAAGCTTTGCTTTCCTGGTTTTCCCTTCCTTCTGTTTTATGTATTGTTCTCTATGTTCACCACATTTTTTTTTTACTGTAGCCTATTCTTTGTTTACCACACTGTACCGATAAGAAGGAAAATAAATGTTAATTAAAAAAAAAAAGCAATACGACTTACAAGACTGTTTAATAGCTTGTGAGAGCTAGGATGGCTCTCATGCAAAAGAGGATGACGATCCGTCACTCAGTAGACCTATCATATTTGGGCATTGGTAGAGACAGCGGAATGTTTTGAAGATGTTTCCGATGTCATAATTTTGAAGATGTTTCCCAGCGTGAGGTCCATCTAAGATTTATGCACTTGCGAGCAAACACATCCCAGAAATAATGGTGAGCAATTTACACTATAACATGATGTCCATGATACCGGAGAGTTGCGACTTTCTGCAGAATGCCAAACATACCAAAGTCATATAGACAACACCAATACCAGACAACATATTGAACAAATTACCTCGAATGGCCAAGGTTCTGTCCGTTACCGGTCGGTCTAGAGTCGGCTGGCGGCGTGACTAAGATTACGACCCCAGAGCAATATCTTTGTGCTGGGCTTACAGTTTTCTTCTTTTTCCCCCCTTCGTAGGAAAACACAAATAAAAGGAGAATGAAGGTGTGTGGCTATGCTGTTGTCATGATGTTTGCTGTGTTTATAGTCCAGTCTTCTGCTCAAGTCTTCGTGGTGTATAGCTTGGGGGAACCCTTCTGTCTAGGACCACTAGATGTGTCTTTTATTAGTGTCACCTCGGTGATCTCTGGTTCCGTAGGTAAGTCCATTGAGAACCGTTCTTTCCAGAAGGACAGTTACCGTTTACACCGAATCCAAACCTATCTCATGCAGGGCACCTCGAAACTCTCCTCGGACCAAATCAAAACGTGGTCTGAGACTCTGAGGTATAGGTTTCCTCAGAGGCGATCTCTGGCAGGTTTGGTGCGTTTACACCAAAATACAAAGGTACACGAGACCTATCTCGGGGCGTACCACGACAGGTTTTTAAAATTGATATGACGGGGTCCAAGAAAGATTTTCGAGTTTGTCAATTAACATTATTATCTATCACAGCTATGCAGCCCCGGGTCAGAAGTATCAGTAGATATAAGGGGCACGTCTTCACGTTCCATATGCTACATAATTATAGGGTGATCCTGGACCGAAGGGGACAAACGACCAGTGGAATATTGTCAAACTTGCAGTTTCAGCCCAACTGGTCTTGCATCTCACTGGGTTTATATCACTAATGGGCCATACTGGTCTTAGGTCAAGTGAACAGCAGTATAAGGGTCGCGGGACCAGTTAGCTGTAAAGGACCAAAGTGCTGTAGGAACCAAAGGTTTTTTGGACCAAAGGGCTGAAAGACTAAAGGGCCACATGACTGATGCTGATATTTACCAAGGCATTAAATGTCAATGATCTCCCATTCTTCTATGCTGTCTTGGGGAAAAGAAGTGCTTTTAGACCACAACCCTTGCATTTGAAGATAAATCCCAGAACACTTTCTTCTTTGCTAAGAAGCCATACATTGTGCTCAAGTTCGTTTCTTTGAAATCGCAAAACATCAGCGATGGAACTCTTCTACTGTTGAACCTTGAGCAAATATTGTTCATTAGGGAAGTGTTACAGTAGCCCGGCATCGCATGCAGAAACACTTGATTGTATTACTAACAGCAGAATTTCTATGCAATTTATGTGATTTCCCCCACGCTGAATATCTCAAATGTTCGTTGCTGATGTTTTTGTTTTTGTTTTGTTTTTTTTCTTTAATTTATTTTTTCTTTAATTCATTTTTTCTACAATGTTGAGAACATTTTTGTTTTCTCCTTCAGGAATGATCGTAGGCGGAGCTGTTTTACCACGCTTCCTTTCCGACAACTGGATTCTTCAGCTAAGTTTGTTGAACTCTATGATCACGTGTATCATCACTGGGCTGGCAACCACAAAACTGGTGCTTTATATAAGTAAGGATATTACTTTTAATTTTGATGGTCAGTACAAACTATGATGTTATGCCCCTTTCTTAATTACAAATGTACCTCTATGTTATGGAAGATTTACCTATAGGGAAACCCTATTCGTACTTTAACTACCAAGGTGGTCTTGACTCAGGGGCGGCTCTACAGGGGGGGGCAGAGGGGGCGATCGCCCCCCCCCCCCCATGATTTTTCAAGTAATGAAAAAAGAAAAAAAAGAAAAAAAAAGAAAAGGAGGAAGAAAAGGGAAGAAAAGGGAAGAAAGAAGAAAGCGGAGTATTAAAAAGAGAGGTCTTAAACATATAACTCTATATTACCCCTGTTATTTAATGGAGAAAAAATATGACGTCACCTTTAGGTCGTCTTGCCTCTCCTATCAAAATACCCTGGCGCCGCCCCTGTCTTGACTTGTGGCAATGGCGTAAAACAAATTCTAACAGAATCAAACAAAACTTACACTGAATGTTCAAGACTACAAATTAGTGATATGTACCGAACAATTTGGAAGAAAATGTCTGGTAGCAGAATAATGAACAACTAGATAAGGAAATCAAGTCAGTACTCTCGGCTCATGCACGGTCTCATTCGTGTTCTGCATTTCAGTGATTTCCAGGAAGTTTTCGTTTAGTGATTTCATATTTTGCTCGTCCAAGCAAATCATCTAAAACATCGTAAAGAATTCAAAATCTATTCTAGCCCAATTCTCTTGAAGTGCAGTTCCACTGAAAGAACACAAGTTAGTTTTAATAAGACAACAAAGTCCATCTATTTCCTATTTGTCAAGTTCTTCAATTGGCAGTCAGACCCAACTTCGGAAAACCGAGCACAGGTATATACTCCGAAAATGACGTATGAATATAGAGCCCTCATCGTTCAGTGCGAGGCAGTGTGTACAAAAGGCATGGGGAAAATCTTGCAAAGTCAACCAGCCAACGAGATATTCCTTTTTTTTTTTTTTATAAATAATGCTGCGTGCCAATTATCTTCAAAATCCTTCAATGATTTCGTCATATGAAATGAATTTCAAATGACAAACATTTGAAATAACTATATCCGCAGCATTTTTTTTTTTTTTTTTGGAAAATATATATTATCAACAGCAGGTCGACATTGCACGATTTTCCCCCATGTCTTTTGTAAACACTGTCTCTCACTGAACGATGAGGGCTCTATATTCATCTTGCTCCATACGCCTTTTTCGGAGTATATATATATGTGCTCGGTTTTCCGGAGTTGGGTCTGACTTGGCATCTCCTCTGGTTACATCTAGCTCATTAAATTGGACCCTTCAAACAGAAAAAAAGCAGAAACGAAGAATGCTGCGTTTGGAGTAACATTTGCTCTTTGATTAAAGAACATTCCGTTATAACAGAATGAAGTAAAATGAGTCATTCTAAATTTTGTTTGGATGGAAATGCATTTCGTTGGCTGCGAAAAGCTCCCTATTACAGTTAACATTTTCCCCCACACTCTTTTGTAAAATTGGATAACACTTTATTTTGTCAATTTCTAGTCAGATCAACCTTGCATATTGTGTACCATATAGGTCTATCAATGTGTTGCATAAAACATCATCTTGTATTCTCTTTGAAGGTTCTGCCGTGAGTCTTATAAAGAGTCTGTCCTTCCCTGTAATACGATCCCAGCTTTCAAAGGTTTCTGCTGAGCATGAGAGAGGTACGTTTCATGGTCCGTTCATCTTTAGCTTAAAGTTCTTGTTGTTTTGTGGATTTTGTTTGTTTGTTTATTTTTTGTTTCCTGCTGTTCTCTCTTTTTTTTTTACTTGCTGAGCCTTACCCCTAGCTTCGCTCATTGGGAGAAGTTACTTTTAATGATTTTGAATGTCTTAGAAAGTTCTAAATATCATCGCTACTAGTTAAAAGGGGGAAATTGTATTTGAGGGAAATTAATGATGATCCTCAAAGGGAATTCTATTCGTCACCGTGAAACAAATTACTCCAAAATCACAGATATAACTAGAGTAGTATTTCCAAGAAAATTCCACAAGTTGACGTCTCTGACCATGCGCCACAAAATTGGTTTTCTTTGATGTTTTGGACTAAGTTAATGCATTTCCGTATGTTAATTTTTCTTTTTCATAGTCCTTATCATACACGTTATAGGAAAAGTTATAAGAAAATGTGTTGTGAATAGAGTTTATTATACTTTTATGACTTAATATTGGGTCAAGTTTTACCCAACCCTATTTAGAGTGTAAGATTCTACAAACGTTATCAGCTTAACTCTTTGCAGGCGTTGGTGGACTGAGTGGAATAGTCAGTGAACTGCCACATTCGATTATTTGTCACACATAATATAACATGTGTGTTTCATACCCCCTGTTCAGACACAAAACGTTTATACCGAAACTCAAAAAGAAACGTCGTATAAAATTTTCATCGTACAGCCTACGGACCGTTCAGACACATATATCGACCGATTAGAAAAACATCGTATAGATGCGAAGTTTTCCACTGCGCATGTTGTTATGGCCGCCGCCAGTCCCCGCCCGCTGGTAAGGACACCTTTCGCGCGCTCACGTTAAGCCCCGCCCAGTTATACCGTTCTATGGTCGCCATACGTTCAGACACACACGGAAAGATGATTCGTTATCGAGTTCTAGTTCGAAACGATGCTCTGACCCCAGTTTCGTTATACTACGTTTCGTTATACGACGTTTCGTTAGTCAGCGTTCAGACACATAAATCCACAAAAATTCATCGCATAGCTATACCGTTTTGGTATACATTTTTTGTGTCTGAACACCCTGATAGTCCTAACGATGTGACAGATGATACATACAATATGTGTGTATCGATAATCATGCAAACAATGTGGCAGTGTAAGATTTCGATCTATATTGGAAGAGTTAACCCTTTCAGGACAGGAATTATTTAAAGCCTAAATTGACCACATTTTGTTCTTCAAATTGGCAACAATTATAATATTTTTCTTTTAGTGCTACATGGTTTAATAAGATGTACCGGTAATGTCTTTGAAAATAATATACATGGTTACTGATTTTGTCGAAAAGTTGAAAACAAATGCAAATTTGATAGAAAACAATGATTTTGAACCTCTCCATGTTTTGCCAATTTAAGAATTTTAAATATTATTCTTGTTTTTTAAATTCCTGGCATCAAACGCAATATGGTCGTGCAACAAAGAAGAACATGTGATGTTCAGAATTTTGTGCTCTTTCTACTCATGCATCTGGTTTATTTTTAGAGCTCTGAATCAAAAGTTATTGAGCCAAACCACAGAATGTGGTCAGTTGTCTCGAAAAGGTTAAGAGGATGATAAACTGAATATTTCTGTCTTTGTATGCAGGTTTGATGCTGGCCTTCATTGGCTGTATGGATGGATTGGCCGCCTTCTTGTCTCCGCTCATCTCCAATTCCATCTACTCCAAAACGCTTTATTTCTATCCTCCCTTCATATTTTTCTTCCTGTGTGGTCTCCAAATTATCCCATGCGTCATCACTGCGTAAGTTAAATGATGAGAGTTAATGGTAATAAAAATAAAGATAGGCTTAAGAAATAAAATATTGATAGTACTTTTACTACTACTACTACTACTACTACTAATGATGATGATGCATGTAATAATAATAGTGATAATAGTTATTATAACATTACGTATAATACTGATAATATTAATTATGATATTAATTACTTTCATTGATAATAAAAGAAGAAAATTGATGGTGATAATGATAATATTAATTATAACATTCATTATTTTCATTGATAATAAAAGAAGAAAATAATGGTGATAATAGTAATGATGATAGTGATCATACTATTTATAATAATAATAATACTACTAATGATGATAATAATAATTATATAATGATGATAATGATAATAGCAATAATAGTTATAATGATAATAACAATAATTAACTGATTTTGTATAGCACATAATACACGCCTGTTTACGTCACCATTGCATATCCTTCTATGATATCCTCAGCACCGAAATATTATTCTCTTTCGACTTTTTATTTGTTACATCCCTCTAATAATACGGTTTGCTTCATGCTTTGCTGTTGGTTATTTGAACTGAATATCTTGTTACCATATAGAGCATTATTTATGAATGTTATGATGTGCTTTTCTAGGCTATGGCAGCGTTTTATAATATTCACTAATTTTCTTTCTTGCTTTTCGATGTTCCCAGAATTTTGCAGTACAACCAGAGGACTCCATACAGACGACTTGTCAACGATATCAGTGAAAGGGAGAGCTAAGTGGTATGAACTTAAGGAAAGGAGTTGGTCATTCCTCAGAAGTTCCTAGAACACAGCAAAAATCCAAATGGTTTTGTGCTTCATTATCTTCCGCAAGGCTGAGTTTTGACAATTTTTTAGATTGTTATTTAATATTTAGATTTGTACATTCTCTACAGAGTCAGTGTTATATTATCCCTACGTCCGGCTCACACGAAGCGCCATTTCGACTGCGTCATTGCCTGCGCTAATCGAGTCTGTGAAAGTAATCAACCCATTTATTATCACCCAGTTATTAAAAGTGTTGTTTGCACTTTTCAATTTGCAATCACTTTCTAATGACTCTTAATGACGCGCAAATGACCGTACTAGTCAATGAAGCCCGCCGCACACTATACGATTGGTCTGCGATCCGATTTCGGAAGAAAATGTAATAGCATTTGATATGAACATTTAAACACATAGAATATTTTTGACTGAGATTCTAAAAAGTCATATAGATGGTAGAATCGATAATACGGCCTATTTTAAGCTTTCTAGTCGGAGAAAAGGCCAAATCGGCTCGTCTTAGTGACGTCAGAGCAGTCCTACGATTGTCTACGATTTGAAACTGATTTCACCCTTATTCCGGGTATGAGGATGACATCGCACCAGAATCATATATTTAGTATTCATATTATTGTTCAAAACCTGAATCAAGTATATTTTATTTGTTAAAATGCCCATATTTAATGCTATTGCGATTTATTTCTAAAATCGGATCGCGGTTGATCGTATAGTGTGCGGTGGACTTGACGCGATCCTCACGTCCAGGAAATGACGCTTGGTGTGAATCGGGGGAGCGTTTCATCAAGCGTTTTGTCAGTGATTTTTTTACCGACAACTGTTATAAGCTACTGAAATCCTTGCATCTGATTGGCTGAGAGCAAATTTGTCAGTAAAAATCACTGACAAAACGCTTGATGAAACGCTCCCCGGGCCTACACGTAACAGGCCACTGTTGCTTATTGCTTCACACATACCACTGTCCGTACCTATGGTCTGTTCACATGAAATCGATAACTGTGATTTGTTTGGGTTTTCTAGAGAGAAAAAAAGGTATAGCTGATAATACAATAAAGCTAAAATTTTTATCTTACTTGCAGTTATTTTATATTAAAAAATGAGCAAAGTCTTTTATACAGCTGTGACAAACATATAGTATTTTATTACATTTTCTATTTGCCAAAGATGCAAATACGCTTACTTATAAAAGTGTCTTTCGAGTATTTTAGAGTAGATTTACTGTACCATAAAGCAATAAAAATATACATATAAGAAGTCTATATAAACATTGATATTAAAAGAGCATTAATGTGTTCAACAGACTATCGCGTTTTAATGCTGTGAATAAACGCCATCACATTAAAGTATAAAGTGTTAAACAGATATTACTGTGAAGGGGGCACAGAAGATAGAGGGAGGGTGATAGTGATAGGCAGAGTGCGTTGATAGAGAGAGTTGTGACACGCGCATAATAAGCATGCGCGTACGCGCTCTTTGTTTAAAACATGGCGGATCATGGAGCTCCCAATAGTTCCCTTTCACGTACATTCTCTATGAGAGGGAACTTTTTGAAGCTCCATGAAATGACTGACCAATCAGAAGCGACCTCCAGTGTCAGGACTCTCTGTATGGATAGCTCTGGGGATAGGCTTAAAATACCACCAAAGCCCGGCTCACACGAGGCGTTATTTCGATGACGTCATTTCGATGACGTCATTTCGATTGCGTCAGCACCTGCGCTAATTGAACCTTTGAAGGCAATGGACCCATATGCCAGTGATTAAAAGTATTGTTTGCAGCGTTCATTTTGTAATCACTTTTTGATCGATATCGCTCTTCCATGACGCACAAAAGACCGTACAAGTCACTGACGCAGTCCTGTGAGCTGGGCTTTGTATTTAACGATTAACTTTATGATAGCACAAGCATGGCAAGTATCAAATAGTCTACCTCTGTTATGCGCAGTATGTCTCACAATCTCAGGCATTCTAAAAGATCACTGAAGTCGCTAGCTGAATAACAGTAGACCTACATCATTCTCTTTTGATAAACGAGCTGTTCAGAAAATGTTAGTATCTATTTGCAACTTTTCCATTCATTTGTACATTCAGGGGCGTATCCAGGGGAACGAATCGGCCGCCCCCCCCTCCCCCTTTTTGAACCCAGAGGGGGCATGGACCCGAAAAATTCTGATAACCTTTTTTTTTTTTTTTTTTTTTTTTTTTTGCTTGTCAGAAAATTTTCGCCCCCCCCCCCCTTTATAAAATCCTGGATCCGTCCCTGACATTACATATTTTTCTTAACTCTGGCTTATTCCAATCGGTTCGCTATACCCTTACTGACTCAAGTTTATGAAATGACAAGAGTTTCATTAAAACATAGCAATTTAAAATGTATTATCGAAGAAACCGGGTTACTGTTGAAATGACATGGATTCGTTCTTTTTTTTTTAATCTGTAATATAATAGCAATTCACAAGGCAATGATTTGTTTCTAAATGCTGGTTTGTTGTGCAATAATTGTTTGTTTTTTAATTAGATGTGCAATTAATGCAGTTAATGATTGGAAGAGAATATCTTGAGGCTAATTATGACAATCAGTCAAACTTGATTTAAATGCAATTTCTTTCGATTTTTTGACAAAACTGAAATGTAGCTTCCTTAATTATATCAATTTTCTCAAAGATATATCAAAAGCATGTTATATCAATCTTATTCAAGATATATTAAAAGCATATTATATCAATTTTATTCAAGATATATTAAAAGCATATTATAACAATTTTATTCAAGATCTCAGGGAGTGGGAAAGGTTGTGTATAATTTTATTACACGTCCCCGCGACCAGGATGAACGTGTTGTGATAACAAAATTGAAAGGAATATACCCTGATGTACATGTAGTATGATGTACCATGACGCTCTTTGATGCACCTTGATGTCTCCTGATGCACCATATTATACCTTAAACACGATAAAAACTATTTTCGAAAAATCAACTCAAGGCAATTTCAATAGCCCTGTCTATCACCTTTAGAAATGTGCGAACATTACAATGGCGTATTACGTAATCTGAACCTGATTTCTATGGGCAGTACAATAGGCCTTTGAAATTGACCTTGAGTTTATTTTTCGAAAGTAGTTTTTATCGTGTTCTTAATTAATATCCATGATGCCCTTTGATCCACCACCATGTTGTACCTCAATACATCATTATGCACCATAATGCAATACGATAATGCACCACGATGCACCCTGACGGACCGTAATGTACCACGATGCACCTTAATGCATCATGATTAACCACGATAATGTACCAGCATGCACCATATTGTATCTTCATGCACCATTATGCACTAAGATGCACCTTGATGCACCATATGATGCACCACGATACTCTTTGATGCACCATAATGCACCTTTCATATTGTGACGTTTCCCCCAATATCTGTCATTTCTTGAGGGAAAGTAAGGGAATGTAGAGCAATTATTATCTCAACGAGACATCAAATTGCATGGTTTGTACACATGGTATTATGAAAGGCACGATTGCAAGGACAGGGTGTCGTGGTCTAGTGGATAGCTGGTCTCCAAACTACGGATCACATGGTACGGGGTTCGAATCCCAGCCTGGCACTAATGTCCTTTGAACATTTGACAAATGTGACCAGCTCTTAAGCCTGGGTCACATTTGACCGCGACGATAACGAGATTTTCAATTAAAGGTACACCCTACTAGTATATTAGTACGTGTGGGTATGCTCGTGTCTGTTAATGGTAGGGCAGCTCTAGGGTACGTGTACCTTTAATGAAAAATCTATCGTTATCGATATCAGTCAGATGTGATCCAGGGCAGTGTTTCATCAAACCGTCATAAGTACAAATTCACAGATATCCCACTGAAACGCGTGTATTAAGATTAACACGCGTTTCAATGGGATGTCGGCGAACTTGTACTTATGACGGTTTGATGAAACGATGCCCAGGCTTCAGGGTGATTTTTTTTTAAGTATTTGCGATCACGTATATTCTACTATTGTTTGACTGAAATAGAATGTATATAGAAACGACATTATTTAAAAAATTAATGTGAATATTTTAATGTGATTATGAAATTATATTTCATAATGAGTTCAGTTTTGCCAAATTATCAAATAACTCTTTTGTGATTTATGTCTATGATTAATGAGGACATTTATATTGACCATGAATGTATTATTATTTTTTTAAACAATATTCTAGCGTGTATGTTTGTTTGTGTTTACTTGTAATGGTCATGATAATTTGCCACAGTAGACATCATTCAGTATCTAAAGTCCTCTATACATTATAAAATCAATGAAAAGTTTTAAACGTCACAAATTATCATTATAGAGGGCATTTACCTTGATACATATTTGAAATGTATTTTTTTACGAAATACCAAAGCGTCTTATTTTTTGCATTTATTACTTTTTTAATATATGATAAAAGCATTTTACATCTCGCGTATATTTTTGTTTTCAACAGATATGCATTTCTTTTATAATAAAGAATATACTCAAGTCTATTACTGTTGTTGACATTATAATCAATTTAATTGGCCGATAATTGAATTGATTAAATTTGATTAAATGATTGATTAAATGTTCATCGACAATAGGTAGGTGAATAATAGAGGAGGCAAATCTCAAGAAGGAGAAGTATAAAAGAAGAGAGAAAGGGGAGATAAAGAAAGAGAGAAAATGAAACCCACAGAGACACACAACGTACCACTGGCACATCCAGAAAGCACATGGTATCCCCCCCCCCCCCCCGCCCCCCGGGACCCAATATGCTGGCATTCCTCAACTCAGGAAATCCGAAATAACACAGAACATGCAGAAAGGGGGTAAGGGGCAAAAAGACAGGAAACTTAAAGAGGAGTAAACGGCAAAGTTTAGGTTTAGGCAACAGACGTCACCCCCCCCCCCCCCCGACGAAATTGTACCTGTATGCCTGTGGGAAGTGGGTCATCGGTAGGATTGACCTTGAGATCAGCAGTCACATGATAATTTGTACAACGGAAGCGGAGGGGTCGTGTATTTGTATTTGTTAATCAATCTCGGGTGAAAGAACTTTTAAACCTAACCAATGACAGTAATCATGCATATCGTGTACGCGATCTCAAACACTGACAGTTACAGGGGGAAAGATTCCTAATCAATATTACTATAAGAATTACTATATTTTGACCATTTTACTTGACTCTTTTGATGCCTTCGATCAGATTGAACGTATACTTATTCTGTAAGTTTAAAACAGTCTCCTACAATTTTGAACTATTCTACTTTTACAAGTCTGAACTATTCTAATAGGAAATTGAATTATTCTGCTGCAGGCTTGCACTATTCTCTTATACGCTTGCTCTGTTCTACTACAAGTTCAAGCTAGTTGAGCCATATTCAATAAGTGTGAACTCATTGGCGTAACCAGACTTGTACAACAGGGTGAATGACACACAAAATCACTTTAACTTGACTATTTTGATAAACTCGATCTGGTTGAACTTCTACGGGGTTCGTACGTTTATATATTATATATTTTGAACAGGGGGGGGGGGGGTGGGCACAGCCGGGGGGTGACACACAAAATAACTGAGTCACATCTGAGTTACACACGCGCACCTCCCTCCCCCCCCCCCCCCTCTCCCCCGTGACCGCTGATCCTTTTGGAAAGAGGGGCTGACGCCTCTTGACCGTATATCAACTACCCTGCTTCACTTGTGATTTTTTTATCATTTAAAAAATATTATTTCGTTATCAAAATTCACTAGATGATTAAAACATTTTAAAACATATATATTTTGGCATCTTGCTGCGAAAATAGGCTATTTAGGCACTTACCTCCTCAAATATAATAGAGTTTGCTTCGCGAACCAACCTCTTTCTGCATTTTGCGACCGAGCGAGCAAAAAAAAAGATGAAATGTTATAATCTTCATCATTTTCTTAATATTTGTTATCAAAATGCACTAAATTTTTGAGAAATACATAATATGAAACGTCCTTTTTTCACCCCCCCCCCCCCCGGCTACGTCTAGTGTGCACTATTCTACTGCAAGTCTACTGGAGTTTTGAATCATTTTGAGAAATTATTATTCCGCTACAAGCTTAAACTATTCTTCTACGACTTGGACTATGAATTACAGCCTTATTTGGCTTCCTCTACAGAAACAAATGCATACATTATTATACTACTTTACTTGGTATGTGATATTCACTGGAGGAATCAAAATTGCAGATTGCCCTATAAAATCCTTTGATGATAATTTCTGATTTTAAACCAAGTGCAGACAAGATAGAAATTACATGTATTTGACTAATCTGAAATACGTTTGACCTGGATGTTATGAGTGAATGACGCCCAGCTTTTTACCATATCTATTGTTTGTACATTAAAATAATAATGGCACCGAACTCTCGGCGTACAGTAGAGCGAGCTTACAGGCACAATTGTATACAATCTAAACTGTCAAGTGCAAGACGATTGTCCATACGGTAGGCTCTCTACCATTATAGGTTCTCATAACAAAACGTCTGGTAATAATTGCTCCTACCGCTTTTGGTGTCGGTTTCGCCTGGATCTAAGACAAAATACATACATTACATTTGTAGTTTGTTTGGGTTTGAAATAGGGCTCTGTTTTTGCAGCCTAATCTCGGCTGACATATAGTCGCTTCAGAATACAGGACCGCATATTGAAACGGATGGTTCAGCTGATTGACAGATAAAGGTATGTTAATGTTAATTATTATCATAATAGGCCTACCTGCAAATTATCAGAATGTCAAAATCGTTTGATTCTATGTTGGCCTACATGTATATTCTATCCTGTGAATTGTGATATAATTATAGCATAATTTTGAAGTGCCGCGTAGAATCTCTTCGATTTGTACTTTTCAAAACACTATTATTATACTGCAATGCAATATTCCTTTGCTTCAAATTCTGATTCTCTGTCTCTCTGTCTGTCTGTCTGTCTCTCTCTCTCTCTCTCTGTCTCTCTCTCTCTCTTTCCCCCTCCGCCTCCACCCCCTTCCCCCCCCCCCCCATCTCTCTCTCTCTCTCTCTCTCTCTCTGTGTTTATAGCCATCTCCCGCAGGTAGATAGCATAGTATATTAAATCAGAAAGCAGTTGCAATAACTTATTCGTGTTATTGTATATTTACATTCATGCATGCGTGAATATATGGCCGTGTGAAGGTATCGTTTTCATGGTTCTAAGCCTTATTCATGAAACCTTTTGTATGAGGCTGTCATGAATGACTCATATAAAGTGTATGTGTTTTCAGACCAGTTAAAAATGTACCCATTGTTTCAATCATGCGCGTACCGAGGGGTGTTTTAGGTGTTCATACACCCCTTTTTGGTGTTATTTGGTGTTAAAACACCCCCCCCCCCCCCTTTACCATTGCTGATAACTTTTTTTCTTTTTTTTTTTTCCTTTTTTTTTTTGCTTGTCAGAGAATTTTGGAGTAAAAAAACACCCCTTTTAAAAATCCTGGGTACGCCACTAGTTTCAATGATCTCTTCCTTTAGCCGGAATGATCCGAAATAGACGTCATGTAGTTCTTTTTAATCATCTTATTTGGTTTAAAATGATTTGATAATACTGAGAATTTGTTCGGACTGTAGAGCAACATACATGTACCAGGGGCGGATCCAGGATTTCCCAATAGGGGGGGGGGGGGGGCCGGAAATTTGAAAATTGCAAAGTTCAATCACCAATTACATCAACTCATTACACAAGAGTACCGTACCTGTATCTGCGCGCGGGCTCAATTTCGAACTCGACGTGACAGGTGTCTCTTCAGTGGCGGCACCAGGATTTTCCGCTAAAGTGGGGGGGGGGGCAAATGGGGGGCAAAAGAAAATGTTGGGGGGGGGCAAGGGCGGACAAAAAAAAAATTGACACTTTTTGTAGTGAAAATGTACAGAATATTCGGCTATAAACCTACCCAGATATGAGGACATTTTGAGCATCTAGCTGAACTGCCCGATTATAAAGAGGTGTTAGTTATATACTGCGAGCGAGCGAAGCAAGCGAGCAAAAATTTTGACATTTTTCGGAGTAAAAATGTACAGAAATTACATATTCGGCTATAAAACTACCCCAATATGCATGGGGATATTTGAGCATCTTGCTGCCCGATTATGAGGTGGTAGTTATTTATTGCGAACACTTTTTGTCGTGAAAATGTACAGAAATTAAATTCGGCTATGAAGCTACCCAGATATGAGGACATTTGAGCATCTTGCTGCCCGATAATAAGGTGGTAGTTATACATTGCGAACGGGCAAAAATTTTGAAACTTTTTGTGGTGAAAATGTACAGAAATGATTATTTGGCTATAAAACTACCCCAATATGAGGACAGATCTTCTAGCGGCCTGATTATGTGGTGGGAGTTATAGGCCTGTATTGCGAGCGAGCGAAGCGAGCGAGCAAAAATTTGACACTATTATAGTGGAAATGTACAGAAATTATTTGGCTATAAAACTACCCAAATATGAGGATATTTACACGAGCTGAGCGAACAAATTTGCCCCATGCCCCCCCCCCCCACCTTGATGCCGCCACTGCTTTCCAAGTTTCCGTTTTCTTTCTTTTTCCTTCTTTTCTCTATTCCTTTTTCACTTTTTTCTTTCCTTTCCTTTTCTTTTTCATTTTCCACCCTTTTATTTTTTTTCACTCCAAAAATTATTGGGGGGGGGCAAATCTTTTGACTGGGGGGGGGGGCAAATGCCCCCCCCCCCCCTTGGTGCCGCCACTGTGTCTCTTGTACAAGTTACGTATATCTGCGAGGACTGACTCACTTGCCCGATCAATTTGTGGATTCTAACTACATCTGGCGAGCGAGCGAAGCAAGCGAGCAAATTTTTGGCAATTTAATTTTACAGCCTTTAGAGGAAATATTATTACCAAAATATTTGAGATAAGGTATTTACATCTGATATTCGGGCAGTTCGCTCTGCTGCCCGAACATCGGGTGACTTTGTTTGTTTGTTTATTCATTGGAACATACAAGTCATTTATATACATTTGAATTCTGAATGTGAGTATATTGAAAATTGATATTTAACCCAAAAAAAATTTAGAACACAGGAGACCGTCGTCATGAGCCAATTGCTTGATATCGATATTTTCAATGTTGACTTCGGCATCGTTAAGGCTTCAGGTTAAGCATCCCTCTCTCCACTTGTCCCAGATCGTCGTCGAAAAGTGATCTCCAGAAGATAGACGTAATATGCGAGAGCTGAGAGCTATACTAGAGCGCTAGCTAGATAGAGAAGGCGCTAGAGTTAGAGCTGCTATAGAGATCATCGATAACCTGTCGATAACCAACGAATGCGCGCAATTTCACAATTTCAATGTGCGCGCGCAATGTGACCCGTACCCATAGACCCGTACCATATAGAGTTAAATACTGCTTAACTCTAAGACCCGTACGTACTCCCAGCAATTCCCGATGTAGAGCTTTCCCCCCTCAAACAAATAAAGGGCTTCCAAATTTCTGGGACTGGCCCAACCGCCCAAAATGTCCTTATTCTGCCGCTCTTTGAAGGGGCCAGGCAGCCTTATCATGAGTGATTTAGCACTAACCTTTTAGAAAATAAAGCTTGACATCTATGTGTGGCCGGCCCCTTTATTCAATAACGGCTTCCGAAGGCCCCATGAATGACAACCTCCTCCCCCCCCCCCCCCGGATCTGCCGATTGCCGAGTGCTTTTCATATCCCCCGGCGCATACCTTTGCTAGACTCAAATGTGCACCCCAATGAGGAGCGCAACTGAACATGTGCACACCCTACCCCCCCCCCCCCCCATTCCCTTATCCAACGCTGCCGTCACGGCCGGCCCCCTCTTTTCAAATAAATTCTTCAGGAATGGCTCGAAATTTCTTTGGAGGGGCATTATCGTCAGCGCATTTGCACTAAGCATTTCAGACACTGCGTTTAGGCTGAGATTTTTAGGGGAAATAGGTTGCATTCCGACTTAATTTTCCAAAAGCCAGGACCGGCCCGGGTTTCGCACGTGCTTGACCCCTCAAATGTCAATGCCCCCCCCCCTGCATTGTTACCGTCACCGTCAGGTCGTATGTCTCTCCCCCCCCCCCCCCCTCTCTCTCTCTCTATCTTTCTCTTTCTTTCTTTCTTTTCCTCCTTATCTTTTTATTTTCTTTCCCCTTTTTCTCCTTCTTTCCTTCTTCCTTTCTTCTTCTTCTTTTTCTTTTCCCTTCTTTTTTCTTTTTTTTTTTCGCCGCCAATAGGGGGGGCCGCGGCCGATTCGGCCCCCCCCCCTGGATCCGCTAGTGTGTACATGTATATGACTAAATTTTGTTGAAAAATAAGCACGAAACTAAAGCATAAATATATATGTAGGCCTATCGTCCAGAGGTGCCTTTACTCATTTCAATAGACTAGTTTGTTTACTTCACAAAATATTAACTCGACGTTTTGTCATATGATTACCGCTAGTCATATTACGTATTTATTTCATAGTATGAAAATGAATTACCATTTTTTAAATGAAAAATTTTGTTTCATTTTAAAGTGATAATTTGACATAATGTTTCATACTTTTTCGATAATGTCATTACTCATATGAGAAGAAAAATGATCAGAACTATGTATTTTGCTGCATGGTCACGACTGCGATATTTGTATTTATTGTTTCTGTAATTCTGCGAAAGAATCATTTAATTGATAAAGGTCTTCTGCTTCTGTCCTTGCACATTGAATACATTCGGGGGACACAGTATGGTCAAATTACATAGTTCCTTGCATGACTTAGAGTCACTGTAAAGGGGCTTGTCACATGGCCGATAACGATAACAAGATTTCCAATTAAATGTACACCCTACAATGTTTTGTCTACGTGTGAGTATGCTCTAGTCTGTTAATGGTATAGGTCAGGTGTAGAGTGGGCCTTTAATGAAAAATATCGTTATTAAAATCGTTATCGGACAAATGTGACCAGCCCTTTATTTTGACCTACCCCCATTTTTTTTCATTAAGTATTTATTGATCAATATAATAGCATTACAGAATCATCAGAACTTGATTAAAACAGTAAAAAACAACAGCAAAAAGAAAGAAAGAAAAAAGAATCAACACATTTAAACCTAGAATTAACGTGGAGTAGCATGTAATAAATCAGCAGAACAAGTGTACTATAGTATTTCTAATACATATTTAGGGAAACAGCCCCTTAAAAAAAGACCTATACATCATAAAACAAACCTCCATTTACGAAAATGAAATGCAAGTTTTCTTTTCCTTTTAGCTATACGATGCTTAGTTTCTTTACAACCCTTCAAGTAAACTTTAAATCCTTGAAAAGAGGGTAAATTATTCTTGAATTTACATAAATAAATATAATATTTGAAGATAAGGAAAATATATGTAATAAATTTTTCATCTTGAAGCCCAATTTTTTTTTGAAAATTGGAGGGGTTTAAAATCTTCTTGGTATTTCGAGAAATTACATTAACGATCTCATCCCAAATAGTTTTCACATGGTGACATTCAATGAATACATGAATAAGAGTTTCTGGATGAGTCTGACAAAATGTGCAATTTGGGGAGTCCTTCCTTTTAATTTTGTGCAAGAAATCATTTAGTGCTATAGCTTTATGAAAAAGTTAAGAATAAAAAGATTCGCTTTTGGAAAGACCTTTCATTGAATCCAGACTCTGAAACATGGGATAAAATTCATTTGAGAAATTTCAAAAGTTCAGTTGACTCTCGCGTGCGACCTACCCCCATTTTGTACGGAGTACCCCTTCTTTTGTTGAGAGTCACCCAGCCCCTAAGAGGTCCTCATTGGGCTACAAAGAATGATGAGCCTGGTGTTCTAAGCTGCGGCTCTCGCATTATGTATATGTATGTGTTAACCCTTTCAGGACAGGAATTATTTAAGAGCTCAATTGATCACATTTTGTTCTGCAAATTGGCAACAATAATATTTTTCTTTTAGTGCTACGTGGTTCTAATAAGATGTAATGTCTTGAAAATAATATACATGGTTAGGAACTTTGTCGAAAAGTTGAAAAAGTTGCCAATTTGGACAACAAACAATGATTTTGAATCTCTCAATGTGTTGCCAATTTAAGGATGTTCAATCTTATTCTCCTTTTTAAAGTTCCTGGCATCAAACGCAATATGATCATGCAACAAAAATGGACACAGTATGTGCAGAATTTTTTGCTCTTTCTGCTCATGCATCTGGTATATTTTTTAAGGCTCTAAATCAAAAGTTATTGGGCCAAACCACAAAATGTGGTCAATTGTCTCGAAAGGGTTAAATGAAGTGCTTCAAATAACAGCACACTATTCTACCTTATTTTGGTCGTCTCCATAGTGAAAATGAATGAGGGAAGGAAGGAAGGAATGTATGCATGCATGCATGGAATGAACTTTATCACCAAAACTTGATGCAGAACAGAAATCTTTTGTAAGCACTGCTAGGGTGCGGAGCCCTTGTTAAACAAGTTGCAAATGACAAAATGGATGGCATTAATTTTTACGAAATTACTGTCATGACTGCGATATGATATATAGAGAAGTCGTTAATGCTTAGGTTATATTTACAATAAATGTTGAATATAATATTCTAATAAATTATATTTAGTGTATCTAGCTGATACATAATGTGTTGTATATAAACATAACATTGTTCTACCTTCAGTTATTTTGCAGTCTGTCACATAGATTCTACGTAGTCAATAACGTTATGCTATCCTACCTTATTTTAACTTGTTCAATAAATATATCTACTATGTATGTGTTGTAGAATATATCTTCTTTTTTTTAATGTTCTAACCTATTATGGCAGCCTCGATCTCTATATCTGCAATGTGTGCTGGTTTATATTATGCTAACTTATTTTTGTAGTCTTCAGGACTGCAGCCCTACGCAACATCATCCAAAAAGTTTTTTTGTTTTGTTTTGTTTTTCAAAATATTTTATTAGAGATTTCATTCAAAATAGATCATTACATAAAACAAATGTAAATAATTTCAAACAAATACAAATCTTCATTTCGTTTTCATATACCATAGTGTTCACAAGACAAGCATGGAAGAATGTTGGAATGAAATCACTAAGTAAATAATATATTGACAAACACTAACGTACGCCCTATACACCCTCCCTATGTCCCACAATGTATAATATTCAATGTAAATGATCTTTCATTCAAAATATGTTAATGTTCTTTTCTTTTTTTTGTTTGTTATTTTCCTAGTTCATATAAAGATCTCCTTTAAATGAATAAAGGGGTAAACAAAAATGTATAATTACGGTATAATTAAATGAAATACCATTCTTCATGTTATATTCATATCATATATAATAAGATGTGCATTTAACAATTTACCCAAGAGAAGGGGAAAATGATCATTCATGAAAAGTAACATAATGCATATTTTTGTATAAACCCTTCATCGGTATACCTTGTTACCCCTTTCGCTACTTAACCCCCACCCCCTTCTCAACATTCACATTCACACTCACTAACATCAAACAAACGTACCAAGATTTACACACGCACAACACTAGACACCTGCTCACATTCACATCCTTATTCACTTTCAGTTCTTCCCATTTCTGTAAGTGTAAATGTAACTTCCCTGCTTTTTTTTTTTCTTCCTCTATACAATCAGCTATATATTTTTGTATTTTCGTAGATGAAGGAACCTGGCCTTGAGCCCTAGAATGGAAAATTGCATATTTCATAAACATGACCAAAGAATTTACACATTTATTTCTATTTGAATTAACAGGTAATCCCATGAATATATCCCCCCAATTCATATCTTTTAATTCAGCCAAGCCAAAATATTCAATACAAAATTGCCATAACGTTTTCACTTTCGCACAGTTCAGAAATATATGAAAGTAAGACTCAATCTCCTTATAACAAAATGAGCAATAATTGTCCCTCACAAACCCAAACCTCATCAAATGTTCTTTTGTATATATAGCTCCATGTAAAAGTATAAATTGATATTCCCTTTGTTTTCTAATGAGAGTTATGTTCCTTGTTCGGATAAAAAAGTACATATTTCTTTATTTGTAAAGTTGAAATTGCTGTGACCATCCTTTACTGTTAAGTTATACGATTCATGTAAATTGTTGATAAAACAGTTTTTTAGTTCTAGATTTAACTACCTGAAAAGTTGTTTCCTGCCCAGCAATATTCATGTTTATATTAAAGTCAACAAAATCAATTTTCATAAATTTGACCGAAGGAGTAGCATTTTTCCAACTAGTTCGTATGGTATGAGCAATATCAATTATCTTGAGCAATTGATTTGCATTAATCCCAAGATTTTGAAAATAAACCACAGGCTTTATATGCCCATTGTCAAAAATGTGATTTACAGTGCGTATGCCTTTATTAAATAGATCAATATCACAGATCATTTTACCTCTTATACAAATATTATGATTATTAAATATAACCGGATTAACCTCCCCTTCAGAGTATCTATATTTCCTCATATCTTGCCAAGCCTTCAGCATTTCTGAATAAAATTGTGGTATTTTTAATGTTAATTTAAAAGTGTCAGAGTCGCATAAGAACAGAAATCTCCCACCAACTGTTCTGAAACAAAAGTCAAAATACAATTTCCATCCAGCATCCCTTTCTCCATATAATAAATGTTTCAGCCACATCAAACGCTGTGCCTTTACAAACAATTTAAAATTCATCATTCTTAACCCTCCATGCGAGTAGTCCTGATACATTGTACTTCTTTTTATGCGGTCTTTACCTGACCACAAAAATTCAAAAGTAATTTTTTCCACCTCAGCATGAATGTAGGTGCTGTAAACTTCTTTTTACGTTGCCTCCTCATCTCCCTTTCTCTCTCTCTCTCTCTCTCTCTCTCTCTCTCTCTCTCTGTCTTTTTCTGTTCTTTTTTATTCAACGTTCGACTGGAGGGGCACGTGCCCCCATGCTCCTGCATATAACTACAACACTGATAACAGAACAATTATAAATTCATTGTTGGGGTTGAAGTAAAAGACGCTTAGCCCTTTCTGGGCCTCTGACCCCTTGATTCGAGCCATTAGAGCCCAAAACAGTTGTTTCAATGTAGTAGGCCTACGTCAAACCTTTTGGATACCAAAGTTTCCGTTAGAGTTTCACACACACACACACACACACACGCATACGCACACCCACCCACACACACGTCAGTACGGGAGTCGCGCTATTATGACGGAATTATATATATTTATATAATGCATATATACAAGAGTAAGAAAATTAATTATACAACAGCTTTGGCAACTCTCGTGGAAATAAATACAATTGTGAGAAATCAAAACGAGAGAAATCAAAACGAGAGAATAATGGTTGCGTAGCTTAAATCAAAGTTCCCCATGCAGAGCTTTCCTCCCCTTTTGAAACTTTTTTGCAAAGGTTGAAAAATATTGTCTCCGCCGGGAAACGAACCCGTGTCATTGGCTTAGAACGTCAATGCCTTATACACTAGACCACGGAGACGGGCCAGTGGTTTCGGCGACACGAGATTCAGTTGACCGACATATTGAAAAATCTTCAACTTCATTAATCAATTCCTTTATGGGGGGAGGGGGCAGGTGAGTTTCGAACAATGACAAGCCGCATGCCTCAGCTGGATCCAAGCGAATTCCTTGAGATACATGTATATGTTAGAATACTATACAGAGGCCACCGCACACCTTACGATCCGACTGGTCTACGACCGGTCTGCGACTGACTGAGTGAGCGGAGATGAATCGCAGGCCAGGGCAGTCACACGCCTCGACACCGCACATCTTGCGATCCGACTACTCTGATCTGCGACTTGAGCATGCGCTCTTTGCTTTTTGTCATATCAATACTGCTGTCTGATTGGCTAGAAGTTGGATTTGGTCTCCGATCCAGTTGTAGAGATTCGACATGTCAAATCCTTACGATTGACCTTGCGATTTGTCTCTGACTGGTCTGCGACTCACAAGCTGACAAGAACTGTGACGTCACATCTCCTTTCACTCAGTCGCAGACCAGTCGGATCGTAATGTGTGCGGTGGCCTTAAGAAAATAACACAACAGCTTTGGCAACTCTCGTAGAAATAAATACAAAAAGAAAGGAAATGAGAGAATTATTGTTGCGTAGCTTATAATATGAGAAATCAATTGAATTGAATGAGAGAAATAATTTGCGTAGCTAAATTCATTGTTCCTCCTTACTGACTTCCTTTTTGTGGAAATAACTGCAGGGTTTGCAAAAACTGTCTCCGCCGGGAGTCGAACCCGTGTCTTTGGCACTGTACGCCAAACGCCTTAGCCACTAGACCGCTGAGGCGGGTTGAGTGGTATTCGGCTACACCAGGTACAAACATCTTCCAACTATCGCACAAGATCAAGAATTAGTAAATTTCTGAATTGCAGAAATTAAGAAAACAAACGAATTTATATAAAACTAACATCTGAAACAAATTTCATTGTTTGTTTTAATATTTATATTCACATTATTCCTTTAATTGTATTTGGCAGGGACATGGATTCTAATTATTCTGAGATAAATAACAGCGATGCCTCAGACAAGCCCTGTGACAGAGCAGACGACAAATCCACTTCGGAGCCGCAGAGTCAAGATGATAAATTTGAACGTCAGCTCAAGAGGGCTGTATCTCGTTACGTCACAATTGAAGTACCTGTCGCCCTTACATGTCTCACTTGTCTGATGTTACAGACAATGAAGGTATGTACTATACGATGTTCACTTTAATTCCATTCAGTTTGATTTAACTCTTTCATGACAGGAATTATTCAAGGGCTAAATTGATCACATTTTGTTCCTCAAATTGGCCACAAAATATTTTTTCTTTCCATGCTACATGGTTCTAATAAGATGTAATGTCTCTGAAAACAACACACATGGTTAGGAGCTTTGTCGAAAAATTGATTTTAAAAATGCCACTTTTGACAAAAAACAATGAATTTGAACCTCTAAATGTGCTGCCAATTTTAAGATTTTCAAGCTTATTCTCCCTTTTAAAATTCCTGGCATCAAACGCCATGCAACAAAAATGGTCACATTGTGTGCAGAAATTTAGCTTTTTCTACTCATGCATCTGGTATATTTTTAAGTCTCTGAATCAAAAGTTAGTGGGCTAAACCACAAAATGTGGTCAGTTGTCTTGAAAGGGTTCATTCGATTCAGTTTATTTTAAACAAACAATTAAATAGACAGGTCAAGGTATCAATATCATATTGAAAAATCCAAAGAGCGAATATTAAAGGTTGATCCCTTTTGCAGTCCTAAATTCTGAAGTTGTGTGAGTATGTGATAAATCACAAAAGAATTATAATTGAAAAACTAGTGCGGATGTGAAAAGAATGATAAATTGCTTTTGATAACAATTTGGTAACACTTTATTTCTTTTTTTTTATTCGAAAAAATAGCGTGATTTTCAAAATTATTTTTTACCGTTACTAGTACATGAACTTGCGTAAACTTCTGAATAGCTTCCTCTGCGACAAAAGCAAGATTTTCATTTCTTACAGAGGAGTTATAGAACTCGTGACCTTGAAATTTCATAGGCAGTATCTATAGGATGTCTACTAACCCTGTGCAAAGTTTTGCGGAATTTTGTGTAAGTCTGCAAAAGGGATGAAGTACCTTAATTTAAAGAGACGGTTGCGTTCTGGTCAAGGTGAATATTGATTTTGCGATCTTTCTCATTTTTTAAATGTCAGTTTGGAAGAATATCATGGAAGAATTGTCGCTGAAAAGGATTGATTTTTAGATATAATGTGAAGTACATACAATGTTATAAATGATTGCATGCGTGCATGTGGAGGAGGGTGTGTGTCAGTATGTGTTCGTGTGCTTGGAGGTGTGGGGGTGTCAAACTGTACTGACATTCAATTGTAAACTATTTACAAAAAAATTTTTTTGCTGCTTTACCAGGATCATATTGGTTTTATTTTTTTCTTTCTTTCTTTCTTTCTTCCTTCCTTCCCGTCTTTATTTCTTTCTTTCATTCTTTCTTTCTTTCTGGGTTTTTTTGTTTTTGTTTTTGTTTGTTTGTTTCAGTTTGTTTGTTTGTTGTTGTTTTTTTCTTTGTTCTATATAGGCTGAGTATCTCCACGATCGATTGGCAGCAAAATACAATCATACGCTGATCCGCAATAGTTCTGCATCAATGTGTGGATCAAACATAACATCAAACGAAAGTAACTCCATCGAAGACGATATTCAAGCTGAAACCTCAACATGGCTACTCTACTTAGGACTTGCATATTCCATACCGGGTAAGAACTGTCCTGTGAAGAAATTTTTCTAAATCTCGGCTCACACGAAGCTTTTAAATTAATAGACAAATAACGCCTCATGTGCAATGGGTATTATGGCAATTACTCCCAAGGCGTTATTTTGCAGACGTAGGACTACGTCACTGACTATATAGCATGGTATTTGATGCACCATGAGGGAGTGACATCGTACACAAATGGTCCGTGTAAAATGAAGTGTGCAAACATTACCTTGAATTATTGGTTTGTGGGCTAGTTTGCTACACACGCTTGATTAGCGCAGGTAATTGCGCAATTAAAGTGACGTCTTGTGTGCGATGGGTATTACTGAACTAGACTCACTTCTCCATGGCATCGTCGTTACTGATCTTTAAAATGCCCGTATTAATACACGTATGTTTATAATCATAATCATACATCAGATCAAATGCTGCAAACTTGTTATACTAATTTTTTCATTTTTTTCATTTTTTATTTCTCTACTGTACATGCCCGTTAACTAAAGGTGTAGCAATAATCCTTCCATCCTTTTTTTTTTTTTTTCTTTCTTTCTTTTTCATTCTACAATGTACTAAAATTTGACATACATGTAGGTGCGATTTATAAGAAAATTTAAAAAAATAATAGATTGTCTAATAACAATTGCATTCTTAATATTCTATTGCATCTAGACCAAACGCAGCGTATCCGCACGACCTATTACCTGTTGCACACGAGGCATTATTTCAATTGCGCTATTACCTGCGCAGCTGCGCTATTCAAACCTATGAAGGCAATTTGTGCATGTCCAAGTAATTTAATGCCATGACTTGCACTGTTCATTTTAGTGTATTCACTTTTATATACGATGTCACTCTGACGTATATAGCGAGTCAAAGACCGCACTTGTCCCTGACGCAGTCCGATACGTCAGCAAATGACGGCTTGTGTACAACAAGCTTACGCTGCATGGGAGGCGTCATTAAGACGGCGTCAGTGACTGAACGGTGCATGATGCGCCATGTGACAGTGACATCGTACAAAGAGTGATTGCAAAATGAACAGTACCAATATGACATTGCATCTACTGGAAGTATTGGCTCATTGTCTTCACTAGCTTGAGTGATTAGCGGAGGTTATAACGCAATCGAAATAATGCCTCATCTGCAACGGTCATAATAACGTTGTTCATATCGATCTCCTGTAACTACCAAGCATTTTCGTTACATTATACACGTAGGTGTAGTCATGGCTATCCTTCTGGGTTCTTTGAGCGACAGATTCGGCCGCAAACCCGCTCTTTGCCTGACCATCATGGGAAACTGTTTGCAATCGATGGTCTACCTGGCCATCGTTTATTTTCAAGCACCAGTCGAATATTTACTCATTGGAGACATTATCTTGGGCATGAGCGGTGGGCAAGCCTTGCTTCTGTCAACGGGAGCGGCTTACATCTCCGATGTGACGTCAGAGAAATCACGTACACCAAGAATCATCATCCTCGAAACAATCTTCTTTATAGGTAGGCAAAGTGGTAAAGGGAGGCAAAACTTTCTTAAGGGGCGGCACAACTCTTTAAAAAATATAATAATCTTCTTAGAAATAATAACACAATTATTAAAGCTTACATATCCATCTCTTAGTCAAGAGATTCTCAAGGCCCCTACAAAATAATTTCAGTTAAATGCTCCAAAAGAAATAAAAATGTGTGCATTATCGAGCAGGAAAGTGAGGTAAGATTTTGAAAACTTCTATTTCTTCCCATTTTCTTCCACGCCGAATTTCCCAGGTATGGGCGCTGGGCAGATTTCTCTAGGAATGGCACTGCAGTACAGCGGGGACCAATCCTTCCAGAAGTACATAGCACCACTATGGCTGGCTCTTGGCGTAGCAGTGGCTGCATTGGTGTATACCATTCTACCTAATGTCCTGATTGAAACGGTGGATAGACGAACTGGAAGAAAGGGTGTCAGGGTGAAAGTCTTGGTCTCGGGAATTCTTGATCTACTCAGGGTATTATTTTGTCTCCTTCTTTCACGATCGTTACTCGCAAAGAAATAAAGGTGCAAATTTACTTCTCAAACGCTTCCATGTGTACTAGCATCAAGAAATACGATGTAACCTGAACCTCAAAAAGTGTTAACCCTTTCAAGACAATTGACCACATTTTGTGGTTTGGCTCAATAACTTTTGATTCAGAGCTCTAAAAAAAATATACCAGATACATGAGTAAAAAGAGCAAACATTTCTGCACACTCTGTGTCCATTTTTGTTGCATGACCTTATTGTGTTTGATAGCAGGGAATTTAAAAAACAAGAATAAGCTTTAAAATCCTTAAATTGGCAACACATTGAGAGATTCAAAATCATTGTTTTTTATCGAAATTGGCAATTTTTTCATCTTCTGGACAAAGTTTCTAACCATGTACGTTGTTTCCAAAGACATCACACCTTATTAGAACCATGTAGCTCTAAAAGAAAAATATCATTGTTGCCAATTTGAAGAATGAAAGGTGATCAATTTAGCTCTTAAATGATTCCTGTCCTGAAAGGGTTAAATCTGCACTCTGCATAAAGCCTAGTCACACCGCCAAAGCGACTCCACACAGATTCCAAACCGACTGGTTCTTGCCCATTCGGGGCAATTATTGTTTGTTCTGTCTGGTGTCCGTCTGGGCCCTGTTTCATAAAACTTGTCATCAGTGACAAGTTGCAATAACTGTTTATAAGCTACTGAAATCCTTGCACATGTATTTGATTGGCTGAGAGCAAATTTGTCGGTAAAAATCACCGACAAGACACTTGATGAGGGGTCCGCTCGCTGTTCATAAGGACCGCTATTCCTTTAGCACGCGTTATGAATAGCGGTCCTTATGAATGGAGGTCCTTATGAATAGCGAGGTAATTTGTCTATGGTTTGCTCGCTATTTAGAAGGACCGCGATTCATACAAAACCGCTATTCATTTAACACGCGTTATGGATAGCGGTCCTTATGAATAAGTGGTCCTTATGAATAGCGGCCCTTATGACTAGCGAGGTTACCCCCTTGATGAAACGCCCCCCTGATGTCGGTCTCGTTGGTTGCCTCGCTGAATTTCAAGACGTACAAAATGTGACCTATTAAAGGGGCGACCATTCAAAAGGAATCAGTTACTTTGCGAGAATCACCACAATGTACTAATAGACCATGGGATGACATGGAAAAAGAGGCTCCGTTTTTCTTTTTCGTGGTCCACATTTTCGCCCCACCTGAAAAGTTGGGGACAAAGGTACTTTTTTGTGCTGAATTCAAATATGAATGTTGCCAAGCCTGAAACTTGCACGTTATCATTCTAACGAGGTCTAATTATGCAAATTTATGCATAATTCATTGTTTAAACTATAATACACAGAAAACTGGTATCTTATTAATAATTAAAAAATAGTTTTCAGGCTAATCTGGACTGCATCATCTAAAAGTGAATATTTCTAATCCATATATGTATATTTTTTTGTAGCATTGATGCCTAATTATGCAAATCAGGCGTCAATATGCAAATTCATTTTGGGGGCTATTTAACTAATAATGCTAATATCAAATCACATGAAAGGTGATATTTAAGGGTAACTTTGGGTGCTTACTCTAAATATCAATGTTGTAAATCTTAGAAGTGGCAATTAATCGCTGTAATGTGGCCTAATTATGCAAATTTAAGCAAACTATATTGTTTATAACCATAATTCACAAAGATCAGTGTGCTCTCAATCAAAAGATGGTATTTAAGGATAATTTGGAATGCAGAATCTGAATGCGAATATTCCAAGCCATAAATATGTAATTATTTTATGACAATGATTCTTAATTATGTGAAATATTGACGCTTAATTATGCAAATTTGCATCATATGCAAATCTGTTATTGTGGCTACTCAACTGAAATTTCCTATATCAGATCATATGAACGGCTATATAGTTTAAGATAACTGGGAGCTGACTGTAAACGTGACTGTTGTCAAGCTTTGAAACTAGCCGTTTGTCACCATATAATGAGGCTTAATTATGCATATTAATGCAAACCCCATTGTTTAATACTGTATTGCATCGAACAGTTCAGTATCATATGAATGAAAAGTTAGTATTCAGTTCTATTTCGGACTGCATCATCTGAATTTCAATATTTCTAAGCAATAAATGTGTATACCTTTTATGATATTGGTGCCTAATTATGCTGTAAATTAGGCATCAATATGGTAATCAGAGTATTTGACTGAACTGCAAACACTATATTAAATCACCTGAAAGGCAATATGCTAAGAGTAACTTTTGATGAAAAATGCAATGTATACAGGCCTATGATTGTTGCCAAGTAGGAAATTTCCAAACCATGACATAATAGTTAAATTCCAGTTACGCAAATTCATGCACAATCCACTCTGTAATGGATAAAACTCAGTCTGTAGCAGTTGAAAATTAGTAGGTCTTTAAAGAAGTATGTTGTATTTGCAATTGCATAACCCATGTATGAATATTTCCAAGACATAAAATGTATAAATTGTAATATCAGTGCCTAACTGCCTATGTAGGTAAATTCATGCAAACCTACCAAAATCTGTCTCAGGTAATTTAGAGTGCTGAATCTCAAAGTATCTGCTGCGAGCAGTGTACATGTGATGTCCTCAACATGAGGCACAATCTTGCATTCTGTGCCATCACAGAAAAGTAATATCTCACATCTCATGATTAGGAAAATGAATTTTAGAGGATTTTCGTGTAAATTTCCAAATTAAACTTGTTAACAGTTTTCAGTAATAGTTATTATCACTTCTCCTCTTCTTCTTTTTCTCCTTCTCCTTCTCCTCCTCCTCCTCCTCCTTCTCCTTCTTCTTATTCTTTTTTGTTCTTTTTCTTTTTCTTTTTATTTTTCTTCTTCTTTTTCTTCTTTTTTTCTTTTTCTCCTTCTTCTTCTTCTTCTTCTTCTCTTTCTTCTTCTTCTTCTTCTTCTTCTTCTTCTTCTTCTTCTTCTTCTTCTTCTTCTTCTTCTTCTTCTTCTTCTTCTTCTTCTTCTTCTTCTTCTTCTTCTTTTGCCTTCTTCTTCTTCTTCTTCTTCTTCTTCTTCTTCTTCTTCTTCTTCTTCTTCTTCTTCTTCTCCTCCTTCTTCTTCTTCTGCTTCTTCTTCTTCTTCTTCTTCTTCTTCTTTCCTGCCCACAGGTAAACACCAATGGTCGAAGACTGAAGGTGATACTGTACACGGTTGTGATGATTTGTATACTCATTTCAGCCAGGTGTCAGTCACAATTAACTGTAGTCTATAGTCTCGGTGAACCATTCTGCCTGAACCCTCTTATGGTTTCTGTATTAAACATCGTCGGTTTGACAAGCCAAGCATTAGGTATGATCAGGGGCGGATCAAGGATTTTGTAGAAAGGGGGGGGGGCACACAAATGCAGGATTTTCAACTTTTGGAAACTGCTTGGAGAGAGATCCGTATTTTGGGGGGTCTCGCCAGCCTTCCAAAAGTCGCTCAGTGGGGGGGGGGGGAGGTATGGGGTCCAGTTTCCCTCCATAATCAGATGATTCTCTGACAAGCAAAAAAAAAAGAAAAAAGAAAAAAAGGGTTTTCGTTTTAAAAGGGGGGGGGGCACAATGTATAGTTTTCTTTCAAAAGGGGGGGGGGGGGACACGGGCCGGGATAGCCCCCCTAGACCCGCCACTGGGTATGACTTCATTATCACAGCTTTATCCAGTGACGTAGTGGGGAGGGGGCATTGGGATGATTTCGGTTCATGTCTTTATTGTTGATCGTTATATACATAAACGGAAGGTTCAATGACTTCTGCTCCCTGTTCAGCGTGTGAACAGAATCCCATGTACTTAACTAAATCGATCTTGATGAGCTTTAATGTTGGCGTCCTTTTTAGAATAAAAAGAAAAATCATATTTTTTAGAATAACGTGTCTGTTCTTTCCGCCTATACTGTTATTGACTCAACCATTTTTTTTTTATTTTTTTTTTTTTAATTCTCAGGTATGATTCTTAGTGGGGTTATTTTAACCATTTTCATTATTTTTATCCTTAGTGATGATTTTTAGCGGCGTATTTTTAACTTCGATCTAAACTGACTTTCATCAGTTAAAGTTATAAGCGGGGTTGTTTGAACCCTTATTTCTTTTTCTTTACCTCAATGGTGATTTTCAGCGGGATTATTTTAACCCGGTGACTACTGAATTATCTTATTCCCATAGGCTTAATATAGGAACCACGCAGTTCCCGTATAGGCAATGGATCAACCATCTTCTCCTCAGGCGTGATGGATGGCGGGTTGGTTTAACTCTTATTTCATTTTTCTCCCCTTCTAAAGGCATGATTTTTAGCGGTGCTATTTTAGGCCTTGTTCTGAGTGAAAATTGGATCCTCCAGCTTAGTTTATGGAACATGGGAATCATGTTTCTCATCATCGCTCTAGCACAGAGTTCTATTCAACTATTTATTGGTAAGTGATTCTCGTAGATCAGGGCCCCGTTTCATAAAACTTGTTATCGATGACAAGATACGATAGTTGTTATAAGCTACTGAAATCCTTGTATCTGATTGGCTGAGAGGAAATTTGTCATAGAAATGTGGTATTTGTTACTGATGAAGGCCTATATAGCATTTTGAAACAAAAAGATATTAATCACGTGATCTCCTATAATTATATCAATTTCTTTTTTGTAAAATAATACTAGGAACAGAGTTTGGAATTTTGAGGATAATCAGATGGGTAATTGAAGAAATTTACCAGTTTTGGAATAACATAGAATTTTTAAAAATAGGCAGTATAGTTATCAGAAAATCACCCTTAAGCTGCCCAACATTTTATGAATTTGGTAAAATATGTTTGTTTGTTGTTGTTGTTTTTTTCATGTTAGCAATAGGGCATAATCTACCGATTATGATAATTATGTTTTCATGTGGTCTTTGTCTATTTTGTTATGATAAATGACATGAAGTGACATACTGGATATAATACTGTATTATTATACTTAGATATTTGTTAATTACGTGTAAATATATGCAGTCTCCTCCCCCCCCCCCCCCTCTCTCTCTCTCTCTCTCTCTCTCTCTGATAATGTAAATTATTCCTATTGATATCCGTCTGCGCCTCAGAAAAGTGTATTAGATCTATGGCGCATTATAAATGCAGTATTTATCATTTATTATTCTCTCTCTCTCTCTCTCTCTCTCTCTCTCTCTCTTTCTCTTTCTCTCTCTCTAGCGGCCGGTATTGGTTTACTTAATGCAATATGTTTTCCTGTTATACGATCACAACTTTCCAAGCTAGCAAGCGACCATGAACGAGGTAAGTAATCGACTACTGTCCTGCTTATAATTGTTTCCGTGGGTAATAATTTTTCTTTTCATTGTCTCGTGGGTAATCTATTTTGGTTAAGATGAGTGTTCTTATACTCTCAATTTGACATAAACAATTAAGATAAACAAGTTTAGTTTCTATATATAGTACGAATGCAATTTGATCAACGGGACTAGGCTGTTTGTTTTTGTTTTTTGTTTTTGTTCTTTTTTTTGGGGGGGGGGGAAGCGTTACCCCACAATATACCCCAAAAAAGAAGAAAGTAGCTCCTTAGACTTTACAGAGAATATGCAAAATCTATAGACTGGTGTCTATTTTTATGTTATTTTTCAGGTCTGATGTTAGCATTTGTTGGATGCATGGACAGCATAGGGACCTTATTAACGCCGGTCATTGCTAATAATATCTACTCAGCAACCGTTGTATTTTATCCACCTTTGGTCTTCTTTTTCCTTGTCGCATTCCAGTTCATCCCTATCGTCTGCGTTGGGTAATTACAGTTTTTTTTTCTCTCTCTCTTTCTTTCTCCCCTTCTCTCTGTCGCTTGATATCTCTGTCTCTTTCTCTCTCTTTCTCTCTCTCTCTCTCTAACTCTCTTTCTCTCTCTGGTGCTCCCCTTGAAACAAATTGCACATTGTACTCCGCCCCTTTTTGTAAATTGTGTCCCCCTTTTAGACCTGACGATCCTTTTCTTCTTCTTCTTCTTCTTCTTCTCCTCCTCCTCCTCCTCCTTCTTCTTCTTCTTCTTCGTCTTCTTCTTCTCCTCCTCCTTCTTCTTCTTCTTCTTCTTCTCCTCCTCCTCCTCCTCCTCCTTCTTCTTCTTCTTCTTCTTCTTCTTCTTCCTCTTCTTCTTCTGCTTCTTCTTCTTCTTCTTCTTCTTCTTCTTCTTCTTCTTTTCAGTCCTTGTCAGAGAATGTGGAAGGACAAAGTGACCCCAAAATGTGTGATGACCTTTTTTTTTAATTTTTATTAATTTATTATTTTTTTTTTTTTTACTTGTCAGAAAATGTTCTGAGATTTGTGCTCCCCCCTTAAAATTTTTTTTTTTTAAATCCTGGATCCGCCCCTGCAGGAATGGCAAAAGGGGGATTGCAAAAAAGCAGTGCACTCATTTGCGTACACGTACTGGCGTGTATGGGTTAAATGACTTCACAGGCTTGGTTTCTAATTATGTTGATGGTAAAAACGCCGCCAGAATGACGCCTTGTTGTGGAACAAGCATAATGGCCTTTTCACACGAGGCCTCATTTTAATAGTGTTATTTTGATTAAGCCTAAGAAGGCAATACGTCTCATAAGAATGCCTTAAAAAAACAAAAAAACTTACACTTCTTGTTCTGTTATATTTGACAGCATCCTACAATGCACCGAGAGAAGAGAACTGAAATACCACGTGATCAATAGAGAGGACCAATGACAACAGAGTAAGCGGCAAGACGTCACACCGCGCCATCAAGGAGGGCCGCACGTGACAATGTCTCATACTTGCTCTGCTCTGCCGTATCGTGGAAGAGTCCCCGAACGAAGAAAATTTATTTATTTATTTTGTCGGTCTTATGGGCTGTTAGTCTCGTGGGCAGTTAGTCTCTTTGGTCGTCGGTCTCATGGAACTTTCAGAACTTTATTCTTTTCTATATTTTCTTTAATATGTTCATTTTAGCGGTATAGTGGGCTGTCGGTCTAGTGAACCTTTTTTTAAATGTCCGTATTATGCATGGGCTGTCAGTACAGTTGAAACTCGTTGTAAAGAGCACTTTTGTAAAAAATTCTCGCTGTAACAAGGTAATTTCGCCCGTCCCACTTCTTTGTATTCTATTGTTTTTTAATAATAATAATAATAATAATAATAATACTCGGTTCTTTTTATGTAGCGCTTAACACATTGCAGGATAGCATGTCCCTATGCGCTTAAAATGAAAAACAGAAGAAACCGCAAATACGAAAAATACAAAAAGTACATAATAGTGGTGTTGGGCACTGAGTTCATGCATATACACACCTTAAGCATTACATAAATGCTTTTTAAGAGAAACCTTAAATCTGATATAACAAGGTTTCGATATAAAGAGGTAATTTCCTTGGTGCAGTGCAAGGGGTTTGTTATAACGATGTTCCACTGTATACTGGGCTGACCAGTGACCACATTGGCCCAAAACCTGAATTTCTAGAAATATACAGTGTATTTGAAGGGTAAAACAAATTAACCCTAGACAAAGGCTCATAGTACAAAGCTAGCTAAAGAAAACTGATTATCGATTTTGTCATACACAATTAATTAGATGCATAAAAAACACTTCAACGAATCCAGGGCCTATACCAGCATTTTAATATTATGCATAATTATGTAGGAAAAAACAGCTTCTCTTTTCGTTCTCTCTCTCTCTCTCTCTCTCATCAAGTCACTCTCTTCATTCCTTTTTTTTTTCTTTCCTCCCTTTCTTTTTTTGCTTCTTCCCCCCCCCCCCCTTTTTTTTTTTTAATACTTTTATAACAATATGTAAAAGGCTGCAAGCACATCAATCTTATTTTCTTACGTTTTATACTTATTTTTGTAGTAGATCTACGGCACGTACGTGCTCCGGCCCGAAATGCTCCACGGTAACCGCTTACCGACTACTATTAAACTAAATTCTAAACCCTGGACCAAATTAACACTATGCCTAGCCCTTATCCATGTTATCCTCTATATATAATAAAGCTCAAAGCATATATTGGAGAAAATATGTTTTTATTAATATTTTTATATGAAGCTTTTTTTTTATGCCATCATTTTGTGTATGTTGTCAAATTATGTATGAATATTGTCATTAACAATTTGACCACGTGCGTAGCGATATTATGAATAGTGGTTTTTAACACTACGCACACTGTTTCTATATGAAACTTTTCTGTTATTCTTATATTTATGATACTAATGATATTTGGTCAATAAGCAATAAACCAAATCAATTCGTAATAAAACGTTTCCATTCAGTTGATGAATTTTTTTTCTTCCAGTTTTACAATGGTGATAGCATGAAACTATCAGTCAGAAATGCCACCGCACATTTTACAAGCTGACTGTGACTGGACCTTGAAGAAATGTAGTTATACATACAATTTCAGAAATGTAGGCCTATACATTTTACGTGACTGATCGGGTACCGATATTGTGGTATGAATGGAACCTCGGCATGTTCAGAGCCTCGGCAGAACTTTGCAGAAAAGGGTCCGTTGTGACGTCATACCAGTCACACGGCTGCATGGTCACCGACAATATAGTTGGCCAACACAAACCCTTGTCGGTAATAATGTATAGTTTGAACCTATGTGACTGGCCACGAGAATTTCCATGTACTGCCGCTCGAAACACGTACGTATACAGAGCTACCCATGCCCAGGAGGAATCACTCATGATTGAAGTGTCAAATTAGGGTCTGTGCTTGCAGACTAGACTGTGGTAGCTGATTCGGCCCCTTTTTCTTTCTTCTTCTTTCTTTTTATGGCCAGGTTGGGGGGGGGGGGGGTCTATCTCTCTCTCCCCCTCCCCCCCCCCCCCCTCTCTCTCTCTCTCCTCCCCCTCTCTCTCTCTCTCTCTCTCTCTCTCTTCCCTCTCTCTCCCCCTCTCTCTCCCTCTCTCTCCCTCCCCCCTCTCTCTCTCTCTCTCAAACTCGAATCATTATATATTGCATAATACCATGCTGCCATACACTGAAATTTCGACATCGATATTCATGACCATGCATCAGTGCATTGGGGACGTCACGCAGACAGGCCACAGATAATTTATATTTTTGAAAATCCCTATGCTATCCTGTTTTATTTTCCCTTCAACATCCAGTAAGAGTCTGGGCATAATTTCTGCGATGACCTTAAATTGATTTGAATTGATTTGATTTGAAAATTCGCGAAGGGCCCCGAAACACATAATATTCATGACATATCAGTTTTACGAAAGCAATAGCTGGGTTGGCAAAAAAAAAACCGAGTGTAAATTTTAAAGTGGCTTGATTGTATCCTCGATCCTCAAATCGAAAAAGAAAGGAAAAACAGAAAGAGAGAACGAGAGATGAATATGATGATGATAATGGTGATAATAATGATAGCCTAATAATGATGATGATAATGATTGATTGATGGTGATGGTGATGGTGATGATGATGATGATGATGATGATGATGATGATAATGCTGATCAGGGGCGGATACAGGATTGGGGAAAAGAGGGGGCCTGAACCGGAAAACATGATTAAGGAGGCAATTTTTTTTATTGTGTACTTAAGGTATGCCAGTTGGGTTTCAAAAGGGGGCGGGGCCGCGCCGATTCGCCCCCCCCCCCCTGGATTCGTCCCTTCTTATGATGATAATAATGATAATAATGATGACGATGATAATGACGATGATGATGATGATGATGATGATGATGGAGGGGAAAAATCTAGGAAACGTAAAAGGATGATAGGAGTTAGGACCCCTTCCGTACACTCCCCCTATCTGGTATGCTTGATAATTCAGTGGCCGTACATTGCATCGTAATGAATGAAAGCTGTCGATACTCTAATATAGTAAAAATGTTATTTTGTCATTGGTAATGCAAATAAAATTACGAATAGAATTAAACCACTTCACTGCCCGAATACATACCTGATTGCCCGAATATTGGTTAGGCCCATTTCAGAATTTTCGGGGCTGATGCAGCTAGCAAGCCCCCTTTATTACGACCCTGCATGTACTGCTGTATATTTATACATGTGTAAATGTTTGTTTTCGGTTGTTTTCAGACCCCACCCCCACCCCCACTAACAAAAAACGACAACAACAACTCAAACAAATAAACAAACAAAAGCAAAAAGAAATTGATATCGGGAAGGGGTGGTTTATACTATAATAATTATTATCCTCAATTTTGAATTCTATTTTTAAAAAAATTAAATGTAAGAATTCAGACAAAGGATCAAGATTTTATTAGTGTTATTATTTTCACTTGTACTTATTGTACTTAGTAGTGGTATAGTAGTAGTTTATTCTTGTCGGAAAAATTCTGCCCCCATAAAATCTGCTACCCCCCCCCCCCCCCCCCACTGAGCGGCTTTTGGAGGGCTGTCGAGACGAAAAAAAAATACGGATCTACCTTTTCGAACATTTGTTTGTTTTTTTGCTTGTCAGAGAATTATGGAGGAAAACATCTGATAACACCCCCCCCCCCCTACTGAGCGCAAATATATGAGAGATGGCCCAAAAAAATTGTCGCCACCCTCCCCCCCCCCCCCCCCCCCCACCACACACACACACTGAGCGAGTTGTGGAGGGCTGGCGAGAGTATAAAAAAATACGGGTCTCCCTCCAAGCAGAATTTGACAGTTGACAAAATTTGCCCCCTTGTAAAAAATCCTGGTACGCAACTGGTAGTAGTAGTTAAGTAGTTATTGTTGTGAGTAGTAGTAGTAGTAGTAGTAGTAGTAGTAGTAGTAGTAGTAGTAGTAGTAGTAGTAGTAGTAGTAGTAGTAGTAGTAGTAGTAGTAGTAGTAGTACTAGTAGCAGTAGCAGTAGTAGCAGTAGTAGTAGTAGTAGTAGTAGTAGTAGTAGTAGCAGTGGCGTATCTATAGGATGGCCCCACGGCGAGTGCCCAAATTTATCTACGTTCATTGTACAAGCGAGGAAGCAAAGCGACCGGGCGGCAAATTCTTTGCATTTCTAACCCAAAAAACGAAATTTCTTGCACATTTTACCCAGAAAATTTGGCATTTGTAGAAGTTCGAATTTCGTACATTGATAAACAATAAAAAAAAAAATGGGAGCTAACGGAAACCCTTGGGAAATAGTAGAGGAAATATTAGCAAGGCGACTGAAAGCTGAGATTTCTTTTAAATGTTGAACCTTTGCAAATGCTATGTTATGAACTTCACTCTATATTGGGGGCGCAATATTTATCAAGAGGCTGGTGGAACTTACATGATAGCGAGTGAAGCAACGAGAATTACATTTTTATTTTTCAAATTTTGAACCCTTATAAAAAAAAGCTGTTTATGAAATATATAGTATAATGGGAGCGACCGAGCTTTAGAAATTTCAGCATTTAAAACCCTCACAAACTGTATTTCTAATGCACTAACCCTGCGGATTGGGGCGGGGGGGGGGGGGCAATAATGATTTTCTTCATTTTCTCCCTTGTTTCCTTTCTCTCTTTTTTTTTTTGCACCCCCTCCAAGTGCCGCCCGGGGGCAGGTGCCCTACCTCCCGTACTATACGTACGCCACTGTGTAGTAATAGAAGTGGTAGTATAGTAGCAGTAATAGTAGTAACAGTAGTAGAAGAAGTAACAGTACGTAGTAGTTATACTTAGTACTACTACTACTACTACTACTACTACGACGACGACCACGACCACGACCACGACGACCACAACGACTACTACTACTACTAGTAGTAGTAGTAGTAGTAGTAGTAGTAGGAGGAGGAGGAGGAGGAGGAGGAGGAGGAGTAGCTGTTGTTGGCTGTGTTCATTTTTTTCTTTTTTCACCCCCCTTTTTTTTTCAAGTTGGGGGGGGGGGGGGTTGTTCATTTTAATTTTAACCCCAACCCCAACCTCAACCTCGTAGGCATAGGCCTAGATGTCATGTGTATGATATTTCAGGAAAAAAGAATGTTTTCAGGGCTCAGGGGACTTTTTATGAATAATAATAATAGGCCCTTATTGGCCAAATGTATGTGGCTCATAAAGTACGTCCGGTCTGAACTGTAAGACTAAGAGTAAATGTAAGAGCTGACACAGATTTGTGGCGAAAAGGTGATCATTCTTCTAGCTTCAAATTCTTTCTTTACAATTCCCTTTTCTTTGGAACAAATGGTCCTGTAAATGAAGTGGAACTGTAAGTATCCAAGGCACAGTTGGATCTTCCTTAATTTAATTGAAACGAGTGGGAAGAATAAGAAGAAGATTATCATCATGTTGACTCTCTCTCAGCGTTCGGGTTAAAGGGCAATCAATGGTTGGTCCCAAGCAACCGTTTTCGTGTCCTGTTGTTGAGTGTTGTAGACGTTCTACTTTGTCTTTGGCAGTTTGGGCGTATCAGATTACAATGGCGTTCCAGAGTCCGAAATTTGTTATTAGCTTTAAAGGGGCAGTCTAATGAGAACTCATGGGGAAATGAAATCGTGCGGAATTTGCAAAAGGCTCGTTTACTTGTACACATAGCACGCCCGTTGTGCGAGGCCGTCGGACTAAGGTCATAAATGATCGGACGACACGAAGTTGACCGAACTGGAGCTCGGCGAATACTTCTGGTTTAACCAGTCCCGGGCTCTTAGTCTTGTAACTGGTTGTAACCTCGTTCCCCCAAACAAGTTTAGTGTAATGCTGAAATATTTCCAAATACAAAACACGGTTAACTTCTGGTTGATTAGTCTAGCCATCGCTTCTGCACTGCCCTGCCGCGACTCGTTGTCGTCACGATTACGTAACTAATCCCAGGCTCTACCAGAGAGCTGGCTCTGTAATTACTTTTCCATATGTTTGATTACTTTCCCACCGCGCGAAATTTAAAACACAAGCCAGTCTTATCTCAGAGGTGGTCCAATATGAATCACATGTTTTAGCACGTGCGATGGAAGTCCTTGTATCGAAGTGACACGAAGCTCCGAGTATATTTTCCTCTCTCATCGGAAATCGCCCATGCAGGCCTACCAAAGTATCCCTTTAAAGTTTATTATTAAAGGGAAGGTTGAGTTCTGGGAAAGGTAAAAAAAAATAATTTGTGAGCTTTCTCATTCTTATTATGTTAGTCTGGAAGATTACAATAGTGGAAATGTCCCCTGTCCTGAAAAAGATTGCTAGGCTTGAGACAGTTTTTTTCAGTTTCACAATTAGATCTCATGACCAGTACTCAAATTTTTCTTTTTAAAAAGAAGTGGTTCTTTTTTATTTCTTTTTTTTTCTAAATGATTGTTCTTGTCTTCAAGCCTCTTGATTTTCTGCAAAACGATACTCAAGTCAAGATCCATCTTATTTTCATTAAAATTGAAATGGTAGATCTCATTCTCAGTCATAGGACATAGACATACATGTAGCGGCATTACTATACTTCGTGTGTATACTTTCGGACGGCCATACACCTCAACACTTTCAAACAACACTGCACAAAAGTCACCAACATCCAAAAGTCTTGAGGTGTATGACCGTCCAAAACTATAAAAACGAAGTTGTAATGCCGCTATGAGTGGATCTAACTGTTACTGTTTCACTCACACATATGCAAGGTTATTATGCATGTAGATAACCTCACACTCCATACCTTCATACCATGAGAATTGCCTGCCATAAAGAGTGTGTAATCTCTAGCACATACATGTATGTGTGCTGTGAAAGAGCTAGATCGATGGCCAAAAACAGCTGTAAAATTGATTTAGTCTTAAACTCCTATCAAAGAATTTGGCATGAAATCAGCTTTTCTGTCATCCTAAAATGAAGAAGGAAGTATTTTCTCAGAATTTTGCGTATTATTGTTGTTTTCACCTCCTCAACTTAGAGGTTGTGACCGCTGCCAAAATTGACACAGCCACACATAGTGATAGTTCCATGTGTGATTGTACGAGCCGTGCACGGCCAATATTGGGAGACTGTTTCCCATTTTGGAGACTGTCGCGCATTGTCAGAGAGAGATGTGTCAAGAATATTGTAGCTGGCTTGGGAGACAGTTTCCATTTCGGATCCCAATTTTCTTTGTTTTCATTTGCTGCAGAGGGATCACCTTGGCCCAACTTGAAAATGTGATAAGCATATTGCTGATGAAAAATTACTCCTTTTGACAATCTTCTGTAAAAATTTATCGTCTACTTTTGTTTTTACATTTTTTGTTGTGATCCCCGCACACAGCAAATGGGCTTCTGACCTCACAAAGAGAAAGTCTCAAAAATATCAGAGACTGTCGCTGAAGTGGTAGTGTCTCCCTATTTGGCCATACACCTCCAACTTGCTACTGTTGAATATGAAAGAAAAAAAAACTAAGAAAAGTTGGCGCTAATTCATTTAGACGGTCATCATGGTCATGTGTAAATGAGAGAGAGAGAGAGAGATCGAGAACACCGATGCTGACCCTACCCCCCCCCCCCCCCCACCTAATACCCTCTGCATGAATATGAACCCTAGCCTAGGACACTGATGTTGCATGATGTCTCATGTTTCTGTGAAAATCTACACTATAACAAGTGATATCAGAAAAGTAATTTAGATTCTATTTTTACATAATTTGTCAGAATAAATTGCCCTCTAGCCACATTCCATTTTATTGATTAGTTAACACATGTATTATAAAATTCATCATTGTTCTTTTCTTTTTCAGGTGAAAAAGAAAACCAGTTTCAACTGGTCAGAGTTAATTCTACCCGCCACGGAATCTACTTGGCAATATTCTGTAGATGAGCTTGAATAGATTCTGCAGAGGAAGTGAGATGGAAGCTCAAGTGAACCTCTCGGGTATGAAGCCCTGTGTCAAAAAAATAGGAAACAGTGAAATTGTTAAAGCAGAACCATTAAACCTTACTTCGCTCAGATTCAATGGCCTGGAGAGTAGTGAAGTACCAAATGAAGAATCACAGAGTTTAGGTTCAAATTTTTCAACAAACCTTTCTGGTATGGAGCCCTGTATCGAAGAAACGGTAAGCAATACAATTGTGAAAGCAGAACCTTCAGCATTAAACCTGACCGCCCTTAAATCCAATGGCAAGGAGAGTAGTAAAGTAACAAAGGAAGAATCACAGAGTTTAGGTTCAAATTTTTCAACAAACCTTTCAGGAATGGAGCCCTGTGTCCAAGAAACAGTAAGCAATACAATTGTGAAAGCAGAACCTTCAGCATTAAACCTGACCGCCATTAAATCCAATGGCGAGGAGAGTAGTGAAGTACCAAAGAAAGAATCACAGAGTTTAGGTTCCAATTCTTCTGGAAACCTTTCAGGAATGGAGCCCTGTGTCCAAGAAACAGTAAGCAATACAATTGTGAAAGCAGAACCTTCAGCATTAAACCTGACCGCCATTAAATCCAATGGCCAGGAAAGTAGTGTAGCACCAGAGGAAGAATCACAGAGTTTAGGTTCAAATTTTTCAACAAACCTTTCAGGTATGGAGCCTCGTGTTTCAGATATAGGAAGTAATGTAATTGTCATAGCAGAACCTTCAGAGTTTAACCTCACTTCCCTCAGATTCACTTGCCAGAATAGTAGAGAAGTAATGCGGGAAGAATCACAGAATCGGGGTTTAAATTTGTCAAAAAATACCAAACATTCTCCAAGCTCATTACAAAGTAACACATTTTCTTCTGAATATTCTTTGCAAAGTGGTGACACCTTAGGAAAAGACTGTAAAAAATTAAGTGCACATACCTATAGCAGCAAGGTTGACAGAGAATGTATTATTAATACCAAACATGATGAGAGAAAAGAAGATGGAATAACTAAGGAGTTTACCATTGAACAACAGGATGTCCCTCAGGGAGCACTACTAGGTACTGCAACAACTTCTGTGAGCTCAGGTGATATGAAAACAAGCCATTGTGGAAAGTCATTGGAAAAAGCATTAGAGATTGTAAAGAAGAGAAAAAATGGGATGACCAAGGTTGAGGGTGAAAGCTGCCAGAAATCAAAGAGGAAAAGAAAACCATCAAAACCTTCAAAGTCCCTGGAATACTGCAATGAAACCGAGAGACCGGTTGTTGGAAACCGTCCACCAACCGAAGCAACAACTTCTTGTGAAACAGATCAGGTAATGTCGCCAGAAGCTGATACCTCTTCTCTCGACAATGGGCAGTTCTCCATGTTCTCAACCCAGCATATGCACTTCATGTTGAACTTCAAGCGATATGAATGTCTCAAGTGTGGCCTTTGCTTCGCCTCGAAGAGAGCGATGAACGCGCATATCCGAACCCATTCTGAAGAAAAGCCGTACTGGTGTACCGATTGTGACAAAGGCTTCACACAAAGTCATTCGTATAAGGCTCACATGAGAATTCATACGGGAGAACGGCCATATGTGTGTAAAGAATGTGGTGCTGATTTTGCGGACAATACAACCTTGCAGAACCACAAGCTGCTTCACTCCGAGTCAAAGAACTTCCAGTGCTCGCTATGCCCTAAGATGTTCAAGCAGAGGGCTGGGTTGGCCTGCCATATGATGAATGCCCATCCTCAAACCCACTACACTGACCAAAAGCCATTCTGGTGTTCAGAATGCAACAAAGGGTTCACTCAAAATCATTCATACAAGGCTCATTTAAGGATTCACTCAGGAGAACGACCATACTTGTGTAAAGAATGCGGTGCGGCTTTTGCAGACAACAAAACCTTGCAGAACCACAAGGCACTTCACTCCGACCAGAAGACCTTCAAGTGTACCATATGCCCCAAGATGTTCAGGCAGAGGGCTGGCTTGGCTTGCCACATGAAGACCCATACCGATGAAAAGCCGTTTGGGTGTGAGCAGTGCGGACAGAGCTTCAAGACAAAGTCCACCTTGAAGAATCATCAAAGGATACATTCTGAGGAGAAACCCTACCAGTGTCCAATGTGCCCTCAGGCTTTCAAGCAGAGAGCAGGTCTTGCTTGCCACAGTAAGGTACATGACAAGGGAAATGCTTATTAACTAAATGTTTGATCTTTCAATATCTGTTGATCAAATGGATACCAAGTTCCTCAAAGCCACTCGTTACCTCTATACAGATTTCTAGACCTGCCCTCAAGCTTTCAAGCAGAGGGCAGGCCATACATGCCAAAGTACATTTACATTTACATTTACATTTACATGAAAATTATTAACTATATGTATGACCTTTCAGCATACATGTATTTCGACATTTGGTGAAATGAAGTAGTACAAACGTCATGTTTTCTTAGGCAGTTTAAGGTGATTCCATATCAGAAAAAAGGTACAATTGACATTGCTTGCCGGAAGCCAATTGATCATGGACATAAATTTGTTATGGAGTTATCGTGAATTACCATAAAAGTGACATAGCCACTACAACGATTCATTTTTTGGTGGGGGTGGGGGGATGAATGGGAGAAAAACTCACTTGAGTCGATATGACCATTGCTGCCTTTTGTTTCATTTTGACATTACTACATCATAACCACCAAAAAATAGTTTTTTTGTTTGTAGCCAGAAGGGCACTAACTCAGATACTTTAACACAGAGTTAACTCTCTTCTATCTCTCAACCTACAAATTCATTAATTGCTTGTTGAGCCAGTATGCTAGAAAATGTCAAAGTGTCCCTTTTTTTTTTCCAACACTGGATTGCCCTACCACCTCAAATCCAAACAGGTTTTGAGTTGTGAGTAAAATGCAACTGTCAGTGAATCCAAGGTCAGGGTAGCTATTGATCAATACTGTATGTAGAAAAATGCTAAATGAAAAATAGTTATTATTAAATACCATCATTCTCATAGTCACATTTACAGCATATTATCTGTTCTTGCCATAACTGTTTACACATATCAGCAAATTTACTGAACTCGCATTGCAGCACCTTGGGGAATCTTTTAAGCATAATTTGTGAAGCATGGAAAGAGTGATGTGTAAAGGCTCACTCACATATGATGCACGGTAAATGCCACAGCATTTTTTTTTTTTCACACGAAAATGAATGGCAACTGGGGATGGAAACATGTAGCTGGACACAAATTATGCATACTCGCTTATATTTGTGTGTTATAAGCAGTGTTGGGTCCAAGACCAGAGGGTCCGAGATCAAGATCAAGATGAAGATCAGACAGACCGAGATCCAGATCAAGATCCACAGCTCAAGATCGAGATTAGAACATCTGAGATCAAGATCAGATATGTCCGAGATCAAGAACAAGATCGAGGTTACTGATGCCGATCTCAAGACTGGTCTCGAGATCAAGATCGATCTCGAGGTACCCAACACTGAGTCGTGTGTTTCGCCGAGTGGTGAACGATTTTAAAAGCTTTTTCGTTTGATAATTTACGTAATAACAATGCTGATCTCGAGCGATCTCGAGCGAAAATTCCAAGAACAGAAGCTCCAAGATTAAGATCAAGAACAAGATCGAGGTTACTGATGCCGATCTTGAGACTGGTCTCAAGATCAAGATCGATCTCGAGGTACCCAACACTGGTTATAAGTTTAAGAAATGTGAAGCTTATCCCACTTAGGTTGTTATATTTTTCCCCAGCAGTTCACACTGCAGCATATATGTGAACGAGGATTTAGTAGGGGAGAGTGGAGGTACATACATGTACAGTGGAAACGCACTATAACAAGGACCTTGGGACCATGAAAATTACCTTATTATATCAGGAATCTCCTTATATCAGGGTAAAAAAAGACAACAGAACATAAATAATTGGGACCAGCAAGATTATGTTGTATCAGGAATCTTGTTATATCAGAGCTCTTTATACTGAGTTTGCACTGTAGTAGGAAGATGGGGTTACATGTTACAGTGGGAACTTGGTATAACGAGGTCCTTGGGACCATCAAAATTATCTTGTTATAGCAGGAATCTAGCACTAGTTTTGAGTTACAAAATATAGCAAAACATATTTGTTTCAGGGGTCTGCATTTTGTATGATAAGCTCTCATAGATGCTGAATCCACAATCCTGACAGTATACATAATCCCTTGTAGAACAACAACAATCATTATAGTAGCAGGGTTGTTTGTGATATATTTCCCATATATACATGTATTTCCAATGGACATATTTTATGTGTGTACACATTTCCAAGCTACCCCATCGACAGTATTGAATGTAGTGATTCGTTTGTTATTGTTTTTTGTTAATGTAAAAAATTTTGAAAATTTCAGTTTGTATTGAGCTTGAGTCAGAATGCAGATTTTAAGTACATGTATCAGACTTTGCAAGAAGTGAGGTATATTTTTCAAGTGAGTGGATATTTGAAGGGTGTGGAGAGCTTTTTATTTCTTGGAAAATGGAAAGTAAACTCCCTCCTCTGAAGTTGTTGCTCCAACATTTGCTCAGACAACAATTGCTTCAGGCTGCATGCATGTACATGTATTCTGTTAAAGATATAGGCCCAAATTCGTGAAAGATGTTTATTTTAAACCGTGGTTTAAACATATCAAATTAAGCGTAAATAAGCTTTGTATATAAGTGCATTACTGTCCGCCCATTGGACAATAGGACACGAGAAGGGGTAACCTCGCTAGTCATAAGAACCGCTATTCATAAGTTCCACTTACTCACAAGGACCGCTATCCATTACGCATGACTGAATGAATAGCGGTTTTGTATGAATAGCGGTCCTTCTAAATAGCGAGCAAACCATGGACAAATTACCTCGCTATTCACAAGGACTTCCATTCATAAGGACCACTATTCATAACTATTCATAAGGACCGCTATTCATAACGCGTGTTAAATGAATAGCGGTTTTCTATGAAAAGCGGTCCTTATGAATAGCGAGCGGACCCGCACGAGAATACTACACTGTACGCTTATGAATGTTTAAACCTCTTTTGTTTATTCGGGCCATGGGGTTAGGGTTGTAATTTAATTTTATGTTAGGTTTAGGTTTTATAGGGATAGGTACATGTATAGTATTTGGTCCAAGGTTGAAGTTTGGACTCTGGTTAGTGTCGGATATTGACCGCAGAGCGATTGTCGCTTGAGAATGTGTCATATAACTCTGAAATCATCACCATCAGTGAAATAATAAGCCAGTTTGTAATTACGATTTGCGCATGTGCACATAAAGGTCATTTAATACCAAGTACAATTGACCTCTATTCGCTTTCATAGCGTGCGCACCATGATGATGCACGCACCAGTATGATTTTACGTGTTAACCCATTCGAGACAATTGACCACATTTTGTGGTTTGGCTCAATAACTTTTTATTCAGAGCTCTAAAAAATATACCAGATACATGAGTAGAAAGAGCAAAAATTTCTGCACACACTATGTCCATTTTGGTTGCATTACCATATTGCGTTTGATGCCAGGAATTTTGAATAGGAGAATAAGTTTTGAAATCCTTAAATTGGCAACACATTGAGAGATTCTAAATCCTTATTTTTTATCAAAATTGGCAATTTTTTCAACTTTTCGACAAATTCCTAACCATGTGTATTATTTTCAAAGACATTACACCTTATTAGAATCATGTAGCACTAAAAGAAAAATATTATTATTGCCAATTTGAAGATTAAAATGTGATCAATTTAGCCCTTAAATAATTCCTATCCTGAAAGGGTTAAACAAGTAGTGCGTCCAACAAAACAGATGCGTGTGCACGGTCAGTGCTGGGTCATTTGTACCAATTACTAATTACAAACTGTCTTATTCATACAGAGTTTGAAGACTTGTACCTACATGTACATGTACGTTTGTAAATGTATTCTTAAACAGGGGCGGCGCTACAGGGGGGGCAGGGGGGCGGCTGCCTTCCCCCCCCCCCCCATCATTTTTCAAGCGAGCAAAAAAAAAAAAAGAAGGGGGAAAAAAGGAGAAAGAGAAGGGGAAATGGAGAAGAGAAGGCTAGGCCATGCAATTATGACATAACTGTTATAGTCCTATTTGTTATTTCAAGACCCTCGACGTGCGACGTTGCTATACGCGTCATTTTGCCCCCCCCCCCCCCTATTTAAATACCCTGGCGCCGCCCCTGTTCTTAAATGCTACGCAATCATTAAACGAACACTGTCGCTGCTTTGTAAATTATGTATGTACATGTAATTGAACTCCAATACTGACCCAGGGATGACGTCTCAAAGCGCTTTGTTTCTAGTGGAAAAGGCGCTTTATAAATGTGCTACAAATATTCCTATCAGTATTGTCATTATTATTTTCTCAATTAGTTTATGCAAATTTGATGCATATGAATTGTGTTCACATATTTATATACATTTCATTTTTGAGAAAGATGTTATGAAGATCATTCTGGAAAATTTATGAAAAAAATCTAATATTCAAATTTGTTATGTATGTCATTTCTTGAATCACGTTCAGGTTCTTCCATATATCTGCATTTTAATTTTTGAAAAAAATTGTTTTTTCATTCATTTTTAATTTTGATTGTAATTTACATGTGATTATTGCTATAGTTATTGCAAAATATCTTGAAGACACAATTATAAATATTTTATAGCCACTTTTTGAATAAATCCCAATATTCTGTGTCTTGCAGACACAAGCAATTATTTAAATTTTCATTTTTGTCCATATCTGGGCCAGGTTGGTGACCGACAACAAAATGTCATGAGTCACAGTCACATGACCTCATAACTCAGTCCTGTGACTTGTGCTGGTCAAGTGGCAGTGATGGACTTTGAACGTAGGGGAGGGTGGGGGTAGTGGGTGCTAGTACACCCCACCCTTCTCCTTCATGTGAGTGTGATTTTAGAGAAGGGAGTTTTGATCATGAATAGACTACATGTACATGTACATGTGTAATTGTTTTTGTATGTCATAGTTTATCATGTCGAATTAGATATTTGCATTTTATCTTACCTTAGACCAATATTTTTTCTTTGATAAGGAGATACATTAATATAATTAATTTTTAAAAAGGTATTGTAAATTACAGCGTGTAATTGATTAATTTTGATTTTTCTTTCAACATGATGTTGAGTACTGACTGTAAATGATGAACATGCTTCTTAAGAAGCTATTCTGAAGGTCTGTGGCATTGGAATTGAGAATGATTTGTAACAAATAGTCTTGAGTACTCCAACCTGTCCCAGGCAGACATCGTCTCTAGCTCAATCTGGGCCCCGTTTCATAAAACTTATTATCTATAACAACTGCCGCATATCTGTGCCAAATTTGCTCTCAGCCAATGAAATTCAAGTATTTCAGTAGCTTATATCTCAAGAGCAATTCTTGCCATTTTACTTTGCTCTTATATTTTTCTTCCACATTGTAGTGGGGAAAAAAACAAAAAAATAAAAAAAATAAACAGCTCACAAATTACCCCCCCCCCCCCTTACCTCACAACATTAAAAAAAACTCGTATTTAAATCAGAAGCAGTGAAAAATACAGAGGGAAAGGAGTAGAATGTATCTAAAATACAGCGGAACCTCTAACACCTTGGGACCAAGGAAATTACCTCTTTGTATATCGAAACCTTGTTATAGCAGCTCCTAAAACAATAGAATACAAAGAAGTGGGACCGGCAAAAATTACCCTGTTTAATATAATGAAGGTTTGTTATATCAGCGTTCTTTATAACCAGGATCTACAGTAATTCCATTTCTAGTTGTAAACGATTACTCGATAGGATTTGTATGTTTGTATATTCCTACTCTGCCAGAAACCCATATATTTGCATTAGTATATGAAAATCATGTTTTATACCTATGTAGGTATATGATTCGTACCGCTATATATTAATCTCTCGCTACATGTATCATTGCTTTATTGTATTCAGGCAGAATAAATTGAAACTTTTTCTGTGTAATGCATATCAATTTGTGGGTGCATGTGTGCCTATGTATATTCGAGTTGGTTTATGAGAAAGTTATGTTTTGATGCTCTGATTTGTTAATTAAAATGAAGTCGATATAGAGAGTCAGAGAGAAAGAGAGAGACGGACAGGGAGAGAGAGAGAGAGAGAGAGACAGTTGAGAGTGTGCGAGAGACAGAAACAGAATTGAGTGAGACAGAGAGAGAGAGGCAAATACACAAAAAAAAAACAGAAGAGAGACAGAGATAGACGGGGCAATTGAGATTGTTGAAGAGAGAGAAACAGAATTGAGTGAGACAGAGAGAGGGGGAGATAAACAAAAAACAGAAGAGAAACATAGAGATAGAGGCAATTGAGATTGTTGAAGAGAGACAAACAGAATTGAGTGAGACAGATAGAGGGGGAGATAAACAAAAAACAGAAGAGAAACATAGAGATAGAGGCAATTGAGATTGTTGAAGAGAGAGAAACAGAATTGAGTGAGACAGAGAGAGGGGGAGATAAACAAAAAACAGAAGAGAAACATAGAGATAGAGGCAATTGAGATTGTTGAAGAGAGAGAAACAGAATTGAGTGAGACAGAGAGAGGGGGAGATAAACAAAAAACAGAAGAGAAACATAGAGATAGAGGCAATTGAGATTGTTGAAGAGAGAGAAACAGAACTGAGTGAGACAGAGAGAGAGAGAGAAAGATAAACAACAGAAAAGAGACAGAGATTAGAGGTAACTGAGATTGTTGAGAGAAATCAGAATTCAGTGAGACACAGAGAGAGAGAGAGAAAGGAAGATAAAAACAGAAGAGAGACATAGAGAGAGAGGGGGAGATAAACAAAAAACAGAAGAGAAACAGAGATAGAGGCAATTGAGATTGTTGAAGAGAGAGAAACAGAACTGAGTGAGACAGAGAGAGAGAGAGAAAGATAAACAACAGAAAAGAGACAGAGATTAGAGGTAACTGAGATTGTTGAGAGAAATCAGAATTCAGTGAGACACAGAGAGAGAGAGAGAAAGGAAGATAAAAACAGAAGAGAGACATAGAGAGAGGGGGAGATAAACAAAAAACAGAAGAGAAACATAGAGATAGAGGCAATTGAGATTGTTGAAGAGAGAGAAACAGAACTGAGTGAGACAGAGAGAGAGAGAGAAAGATAAACAACAGAAAAGAGACAGAGATTAGAGGTAACTGAGATTGTTGAGAGAAATCAGAATTCAGTGAGACACACAGAGAGAAAGGAAGATAAAAACAGAAGAGAGACATAGAGAGAGGGGGAGATAAACAAAAAACAGAAGAGAAACAGAGATAGAGGCAATTGAGATTGTTGAAGAGAGAGAAACAGAACTGAGTGAGACAGAGAGAGAGAGAGAGAGAGAGAGAGAGAGAGAGGAAGATAGACATAAACAGAAGAGACTGAGAGGGACAAATACAGAGACAATTGAGACCATGATAAAGATATAAACAAAAGAGAGTGAGATAGAGAGGGGCAGATAAAGACAGAAGATAGACGGAGAGAGAGATAGAAAAGACAGGCAGATAGACAAAAGCAGATGAAAAGCGGGAGAGAAATATAAACAAAGGCAGAAAAGAGGGAGGGGTGAAATGAGAGAGCGAGTTTGTGTCCATAATACAATAAACATGTACTGTATGAGATGCTGGTAGTGAAGAAAATGAAATGGTGCCCGAGTATAGAGAGAGGCAAAATCGACTGCGATCCGATTTTGGAAATAAATCGCAATAGCATTAAATCTGGACTTTTAAACAAATAAAATCTTCTTGATTTCAGGTTCTGAACCATAATATGAATACTAAACAAAGGAATTTTGTGGATTATTTGTCAGCCTTCTGATCGGAATAAAGGACAATTCATGCAGCTTTATAATCGTAGACAATCGCATGACTGTTCTGCGTCACTACGATGCGGAGCCTTTCCTCCAACTAGAAGGCTAGCAGTATTCCGATTGTACTTTCTAAGTAACTGACTGTTCAGAGCCTCGATCAAACAGATTTCACGTGTATAAATGTTATTGCAATTTTTTCCGAAGTCCTGACAAATTGAGTTTACAATTACATGAAAATCTTATGCACTTTTTAATATTACTTTTAGACAGGGCAACTCATTTCATTTTCATTTGGAGGATACAAACAAAACTTGAGGTGATTCAGTCACTTCAGTATAATATACGATTTTAGTTCATGTTCGTATAGCTATAGGCTATACTACTAGTAATGATGATGATCATTTAAAGAGTAAAATCAAAATATGAACAAACTATATAGGCCCAGAGACATGAATTCAAGTTTTTTTCATGAAAATATTACCCTCTTTCTTCTTTCTTTTTGATTTTATATTTTCAAATTTTCTTCAAGACGTATCAAGAAAATTGTATATGCTCAGTCTGGGTTCCTTTCAAAAAAAAGTATTATCCTCAAGTCAGGGGCGGCGCCAGGGTATTTTGATAGGAGGGGCAAGACGACCTAAAGATGACGTCATATTTTTTCTCCATTAAATAACAGGGGTAATATATAGAGTTATATGTTTAAGACCTCTCTTTTTAATACTCCTCTTTCTTCTTTCTTCCCTTTTCTTCCCTTTTCTTCCTCCTTTTCTTCTTTTTTCTTCTTTTTTTTTCTTTTTTCACTACTTGAAAAATCATAGGGGGGGGGCGGTCGCCCCCTCTGCCCCCCTGTAGCGCCGCCCCTGCCTCAAGTATATAAGAAACAAAGAGCTATTAAAGATTAAAAACAAGATCGTGCCATACTGCTTCCTCATCAGCAGACCTAGGTATAGACAATTCGGTTATAAAGTAAGTCCTAACTAATGAAACACTAGTCACCAAATGTAGATTAGAAGTTTATTAGGTGAACCTATAGTCATCTCACAGCATATGCGTGACAACAGCACATCTTTATTCTCAACGGTTGATATTAGTGTGACACACATGGTCTTGTTACCGAGTACTGATTTGGTTGCCAAGGAAATGAGGAAATTACCAATCAGTCGAATTATTTATAAATTTTGGGTCTATATAGCCCTATATATATATATATATATATATATATAGCCCTATATATATATATACCCTATTTGCTCGTCGCAATTGCTTGAAACTTTTAGAAATGCACTCGCATATGGTTGCCAGTGTCCATCAATTCTCTTTGCTTTGAGCTTTCAGACGTGGATTTCAAACGTGTATTCATGATGAAGGTAATTCCTGTGATTTATAAAATTGGGTTGGTAACTGTAAATTAATGAAGACAATATCTTAAATACTCTATTCAGTGCTTGGGGTCTGTGACAACATATTCAGCATCCAACCTTTTCTAGAAATCAAGATTGGCCATAACAATGCAGATTTAGGGAGGGGGCACTTGCGGCCAGTACCCTCCCCCCATTTTTTTAAATTGTGTCCCCCTTTTAGAACTGACACCCTTTTTTCCTTTTTTGTTTTTCTTTTTGCACTTGTCAGAAATTTTTGGACAGACAAAGAGACTCCAAATTGAGTGATGCCCTTTCTTTTTTCTTTACTTAACCAGTAAAAAAAAACATGCATTTTTTGTGAGTCGATGAGTCGATTTATAATTTACATCAATGACTTTGCTTCTGTTCAACACTTAAAATGAAGGTTGGAGCAACCTAGCTTGTTTATTCATTTGGTAGATAATTAGTCTTATGTTGTGTTTTTTTCCCAAACGGCCAAAGACAACGTATGCTCTTTATTGCGCAGTGCGTAGCTACGTAAGCGGCTGTGGGCACCCCCCCTCCCCCCCCCCCCCAAACGAATGGCCGGAAAGGGAAGAAGGAAAAGAAAACAGAAAAAGAGAGGGGGGAAGAAGGAGAAAGGGAAAGGAAGATATAAGAAGGTACGATTGGACCCTTTCCCGCACCCTCCCCTTATTGAACTTTCTGATTTAGACCTGTTCCCGCCATACCCCATTGATGCCAGCGCCATGCCAGCTACGCCACTGGTATTGTGTTCCAAAATTGTCTCGGGATTGGGCTCGAATATCCATAATTGTTACTCAACTGAAAGCGTTTGAATCGACGTCCATCGAAAATTTTCTCAAAATGAGGAGAAGTAATTATGACTCTTCAGATTCCCTGTATTTAGCCCCCCTCAGTCTCTTCATCAAGATTTCTTTGAATTTATTATATTTTTTTTCAGCTGCTCTGAAGTATATTAGGAAGAATATGAAACAAAAGGGAGGTAAAAGAAATCTAGATTCAGGCACAAGGCTCAGCAGGGGAAAGCACTACCTGTAATACAAGCACACCTTTCATGAAACGTTTGATGTATATATTTTTCAATTTGCTTCCAACAGTTTGCACGTGGAAGGATCTATATTTTCGTTGTTTTCATTGCTCTGAAGTCAACAAGCATGACAGGTAAGGCCCTAATCATATCGTTGCGTTAATGTAACAAGGGTGACACAAGTTCGTTCCCATATGGATAAAATGGATACAGTTTGTTTACATTCCTAGAAACAATACATTTAGAAACAATTAGACTGATAACGATGATCTTAAAGGCCAAGTCCACACTAATATCAAGTTGATTTGAATAAATAGAGTAAAATTAAACAAGCATAACAGTGAAAATTTTATTGAAATCGGATGTAAAATAAGAAAGTTACGGCATTTTGAAGTTTAGCATTATTTCTTGAAACAGTGATATGCATAACTTGGGCCGTATGCAAATGAGTGAACCGATGATGTCACACACTCATTTTTCCCTATGTATTTTATTATATGAAATATCATATATTTCAATTTTTTGCTTCAATAATGTAAAACATGGTTTGACTCCTTACGGAACGTGTTAAATCATCATTTTTGTAACTTATTTTGATACAAGGGAGAGATTCTTTATTATTACATCCATAAAAATTGAAATATTTGAAATTTCATATAATAAAATACAAAAGGAAAAGTGAGTGTGTGACATCATCGGTTCACTCATGTGCATACCGCCCATGTTATGCATATCACTGTTTCATGAAATAATACAAAACTTCAAAGTGCCATAACTTTCTTATTTTACATCAGATTTCAGTGAAATTTTCACCGTTATGCTTGTTTAATTTTACTCTATTTATTCAAATCAACTTGATATTATAGTGTGGACTTGGCCTTTAATCATACTATCTTCTGCACACAAGGTGCATATTAAAGGGGCTACAATAATACCCCGTTTTAAATAGTTGAATTCTAACTTGTCCAGTTAGACAAGTTAGAATTCAGCTGGTCTGACTCAACTGACCAGTTATCCCAGTTCAACTGGACCAGTTGCTACTGGTTTTTCCATCTGTGATTAGCATCGTGTAGTTATGGCTTGCGTTTATTTATGTTTTTGGTTGCGTGCAAAAGGCCCCTGATTGGAGGGTGTTAATGTTAATTAATGTCTTGTCAAATAACATTAATGCAATGCGGGGACTCGAACCCACGACCTTTGCAGTGCATCTATAGCCACGTAACTCTAATATTTCTAAAGTAATAGCTCTCCCCGTTTCCCATTTCCAATCTTCACATCCTAGCTACCCTGGCATCGTTTGATATGGGTGATGCCTGCCCGCACGTGACCATGACGTCATGTCCTCACGTCACTTTGGAGAATGGTGAGGTTCTTCAGTACGTCCCAAAGCTCGGCTTACCATCAGATCTGGCGCAGTTGTTGGATTCCCTTGAGGGTAATTTCTTTTGTGTCGAGCCAGGTGAGATTTTAATGGAAATTGGGTCATATGACGGGCGATAAGAGAGACCGACGCTATGGAAGGACAATGTCCTCCGTGAAGGGGGAAAAGCTCTGCGTCAGTGAAAACACGTGACGTTCGAGCCATGCTGCTCGCTGAGGTGCTGCATAGAAACCATTTGGCGGTGACTTGTCTGATTTGACTCATGTTTCTTTTAAAGGGTACCAATCACCAAAAATAAATTTGATCTGTATGTTAGAGGTTTCATGTCGTTATACTAAATTCAAAATATGGGCTTCAAATATTAAATCTATAAAGAGATATTGCAATTGCAATTTCAATTACACTCTGTATATAAGCATAAAAGCGACTCGTGAGTAGACTACTCAACGCACCCGTACGCGCTCGCCAAGATAAAGACTCGCGCGGAACCAAACTCTGAGTTCGGTTCCGCGCGAGCATTTTCACGTTATCATTCATTTCCTTCATACTCATTAACTGTTGACCTATAGAATACCAGACAAAGGTCTCTGAGGTTGCCTTTTATACTTTCTAGCTGTACACAAATTATTTTTTCAGGTGATTGGTACACTTTAAAAATCATTACAAAAAATGCCCAAGGCACTTGAATTTAAAATTTTCATTTCTGTACTTCAACAAAGGATTTCACAGATTACCGTCCCAGACTTACAAGGTTAACCTAGAATAGGCATATAGTGCTTTTAAAGGGAAATTCAAGTCAAATCTGTCAGTCTCTGCATTGAGCTTCATATGCAGCGGCGGAGAGAGCATTGTGGCTCAATGTTCAATTGATGCAGAATTTGTACCTTTAATGGAGGACATCCAATGTCCTCTAAAAAACGTCTGTCTCCATGACTGTATTTTTAAAAACCCAGACGGTGTTCGTAATATTGATTATTGTATTGATTAAGAAATCGTGTCTAATCAAAGAACCAACAAATAATGAATACTGAACATGATAAAACTCATCGCACACTCTACGATCGGTCTGCAATCCAATTTTGAAAGAAAATGTAATAGCATCTGATATAAACATTTAAACGCATAAAATATTTTTGAATGAGGTTCCGAATAGTCTTAGAGATAGTAAAATCGGAAATACAGCCTATTGCGAGCTTTCTAGTCGGAGGAAAGGCCAAATCGGCTCCGCGTCGTAGTGACGTCAGAGCAGTCCTACGATTGTCTACAATTTGAAACCTGTTTGGCCGTTATTCCGGGTAAAGGCTGACAATGCACCAAAGCACTATTTTTAGTATTCATATCATTGTTGAGAATCTGAATAAGGTAGATATTATTTGTTCAAATGCCCATATTCAAATGCTATTGCGATTTATTTCCAAAATCGGATCGCAGTCTATCTGACAGTGTGCGGTGTGCTTTAGTTAACGTAATCAAGTATGATTATGACTCAAGATTTAAAAAGATACACGTTCAAAGGTGGAATTTGATTAAACCGTTATTAATTTCAGGTCACAAAGTATATGCTACATTTGTCCGATAACGATAACGAGATGTTCAATTAAAGATACACCCTACTATATGGTGTGTACGTATGAGTATGCTCGTGTCTGCTAATAGTAGGGCAGCTCTATAAGGTGTGACTTTAAAGGGATTGATTAACTTTGTGAAAAATTGTGAAATCATCCCAAAATGCCAGTGAATTGAGTGCAATCCTCTAACTACATATATAATTAAGGATATGTGAAAATATGAGAGAAAATGGAACCCGTTTACTATCCTAAAAAAGGAGAAAAAAGCTAGCGATCGCTAGCACAAGTCGCTCGGCTTCTTCGCTGCGCTGCAGTCACAAAAACCAAGCACCGGCGCTTGGCGATTTCAGAGCGGGTTTCCAGCCCGTACGGTATTCTGTGATAGAGCGAGTATGCCAACTGTAAGAGTTCTTTAGGGTTCGGTGGTACTCTATCCCGACATCAAAGTTCAATCGTAAATATTGTGATATATAAACGACCGATCAGCTTATAAAACTCAAGCGATTCCTGTCTGACCTAAAGGTTTGCAATTATGATTGCAGCATTAGCTGGAACAGTGATTTTTTTTTTTCAATCATGGGCAAAGTTAATCAATCCCTTTAATGAAAAATCTTGTTCTCGTTCTCGTTCTCGTTCTCGTTCTCGTTCTCGTTCTCGTTATCGTTCTCGTTATCGTTATCGGACAAATGTGACCAGCCCTTCATCCTTTCAATCAAAAGTAGCGTTATTCTGTTTCTGCGTATTAAGAGAGTAGGGGAGTCGCTAGCCCATTTGAAATGTGTGTGTGTGGGGGGGGGGGGGACCAAAGCTGCTGACAAGTTAGCATACACTTTACCAGCAAGCAAAGAAAGAAAGTAGGAAAAGAAAATGGTCAGCAATTTTTGAGATTTGCCGAAAGCCATTAAAAATTCTGAATTTGCCGACATAATTTTGTTAATGTTAATGAGGGTGTCACCTCCACACCTGGCCCCCTTTAGCGACGCCCCTCTATAGGAGATGGATAAATGATATTATATATATCGCATTGTTGCATTCAATTTACCTCCAACAATCATGAACAAGTGAATTGATTTGGAGGCCTACACTTTAATGATTTCAGCGTGTATCTCACATCCCTGTCTTAATGGAGGTTCCTGCCTGGAAACCATATTAGGCTTTGAATGCGCATGCTCAGATGACTATCGTGGTGAAAGGTGTGAGAACAATAGAAAACGAGGTAAGTGCTTGACAATTTATTACGCGGGAAAAACGTTACAGCGTGTTCTTTGGGGGGGGGGGGGAGGCGCATCTACACTCTGAAATAAAAGTCACAAACGTGCACCCTAGATCGCTATGTACAGCAGGATCATCCCTATTTTTACCTATTATTTTATTTGCCATGCATATTATATCGTTATGTTCTCAATGCGCATAGCCTACCGCTCATCACTTCGAACGATGCACCCCCGCGGGAAGGAAGTTTCTCAAAACAAATTCTTCTCTCGAACCAAACTCATTTTCAATTTTTAGTAGGCCATGCTTCAAAGCAAATCTTTCGAATGCTTTTCTTTTTCTTTTCTTTTCTTTTTCTGACACTCAGATACGCTAATCCATTATGTGACTCTCGTCGGGCATGTTGGTGGAGGAAATGAAGGCATAATCGCTTTCACTACTCGCGCTAATTCTAAAAAGTACAGGCTCTTCCATCAAGAACAGTGGAATGTGTTTTACTCCGAACTGGTTTGTCAACATCTCGGGTTTGAAGGTACTTTAGGTGAAATTTTATTTCGGTTTAATTGAGAATACACTACCATGCATCAATATAATGTATAAGGGTTACTAGTTGTGTTAGGGTTAGGGTCAGGCAGGTTCAGGCAGGGTCAGGGTCAAGGTTATAGTTAGGGTTAGGGTAAGGGTTGGGATTGGAGTTACTTGTGGGGGTATTCTGCAGTTGTTCCTTTCGTTCTTCAACCAAACCTGGGCCCCGACTTATAAAAGAGTTGCGATTGATTACCAAAAAAAAATTGCAAGTTATATCAATCGCATCTCCTACCTCTTTTTACAGAGTTGCGACTGATATCAATTGAAAATCATTTGTAATCAATCGCAATTCTTTTATAAGACTGGACCAGTTCTTTCACTTTCGCCCAAAGGCAACTGTCTTGGGCTCCCGTTTCGGAATTTTTTAAAATCAATATCAACTGTCACATTTCCATGGCAAATTTGCTCTCAGCCAATCAGATGAGAGGATTTCATTAGCTCATAACAATTCTCGTATCCATGGTAATTTGTTATTCATAACAAGTTTTATGAAACAGGGCCCAGATCACTTGGAGTAATCTGAATGTCTGCAACAGCACTATATGTCTATTGGCAAGACATTAATCTACAGTTGCCACTCTCCACGTAGATAAAGTAAATGGAAGGAATTCCCTGAATGATTGAGCACTCTAACTTGTAGCTCGCCTAAAGCCGGTATGATTGCATGAATTCTCAAAAAAAAAATACTATGTGATTCGTTAACGCCTGTCTACTGCAGCTTGTCTTTTATTCCCCCCCCCCCCCCCCCTTTGGTCACAATAGACGTATATCCAACAGTTAGTGGAGGGCAGTACAAGGCATCGTTGTTAGATGAAGGTACAGAAGTTGTGACAGTGATATGTCCTCCCACTGCAAGAAACATCATAGATTGCTTGTACGACAGTCCACCACATAAACATGATCAATGCGGTTGTCTGCTGCCCCCGTGAGTACACTGTAAAAAAAAATTGCCGTTTTTTCACGGGAATTCCCTGGCAGTCAGGATGCCGGAAATGCACTTTTTTCCACAGTTTTTTTTTTTTTTTTTACCGGAAATCAGCATATATATGTACAATAAAATTATGTAAAAATATGTTGATTTTTGGTAAACCAACAAATTTGCTGCCGTTTTACAGGAAAAGACTGTAAAATTGAAATAACGGCAATAACTTGTAATTTCAAGGGCTAAAAAACCTCTAGTTTTAAAGTTATTTTTTTACAGTGTACGCCCTGATACTATGTCTTCTGATACGATTTTTTTTTTTTTTTTGTTTAAAGACATAAACCAAAGTTTCCAGAAGAAGTCTCAGACTCTCAGTTAAACATTAAGATATGGGTTTTGTACCATCACTTTATCAATCACTGAGAGTAAACTTCGCTTTAAAAGTGAAGGTCTTACATATAGTGCGCGCATCCTATAAAAATTTTAATTCATAAGCACCGCCCCTTAACCGAATGACTACTGAATTCTCAAAGTCCCATAGGTTTGATACGGGGACCATCCGGTTTCAGTACGCAACCGGTTAACCCTTTCAGGACAAGAATTATTCAAGGGCTAAATTGATCACATTTTGTTCTTCAAATTGGCAACAATATTTTTCTTTTAGTGCGACATGGTCCTAATAAAATGTAATGTCTTCGAAAAAACTATACGTGGTTACAAACTTTGTCGAAATTGGAAAAAAAATTGCCAAGTTTGATAAAAAAATAAACAGTGATTTTGAACCTCTTAATATGTTGCCAATTTAAGAATTTTGGAGCTTATTCACCTTTTTTAAAATTCCTGGCATCAGACGCAATATGGTCATGCAACAAACATGGACACAATGTATGCAGAAATTTTTGCTTGTTCCACTCGTGCATCTGGTTTATTTTTTAGAGCTCTGAATCAAAATATATTGCAGCAAACCACAAAATGTGGTCAACTGTCTCGAAAGGGTTAAGAAGAGTAAAAGTAATCATCATCCGCATCCAAATTGATGACTGGACGCTTTCCGAGTCTCTCGCAGCAAGTTCCAGGTGCGACCGGACACGATCGAGTTTATCTGCATGCGAGATTTGTACATTTTACTTGGGATTCCACCCATTCCGGTGTATATCCGAACTATAACACAATGCTTATGGAAACTGCCTAGAGTATGTCTTCAATTCATTCATCTTTATGCGAAATCATTGTAAAAGAAATTGCCGATAGGTTAAGCCCACCTCACAAGATACATGTACGATCGACTCCGTTCCGATTTTGGAAATAAATCGCAAAAGCATTAAATATGGGCATTTTACCAAATAAAATCTATCTGATCCAGGTTCTGAAAAATAATATGAATTCTAATCAAAAGCTTTTGGTGCGCTGTCAGCCTCATACCCTGAATAAGCGCCATATCAGTTTCAAATCGTAGACAATCATAGGACTGCTCTGATGTCACTACGATTCGAAGCCGATTTGGCCGTTATATGACGACGATACCTAATGGGAACATAAATTTGATTGTTTTCACCCTTGTCAGAATTAGAACTCGGTCTTCCTTTAAGCAATATGTATTTGCTTCCTTGATGGCTGTTAGCCAATGCAATCAAATCGGATACCCGCTCGGCCTTGAAAGTTTTGGTTTTTTTTTTGGTTTTTTGGCTTTTTTTTTGGAGGGGGGTTCATTTGTTGTTTACTCGTTTCCTCCATAGCAGTTAGTCCGTGCAACTCAACCGGATATCCCCTCGGTCTTGATAGTTGTAATTTATTTTTATTTAGTTGTTATTTACTCGTTTTCTCTATTGCAGTTAGCCCGTGCAACACAACCGGATACCCGCTAGGCCTTCAAAGCGGTCTAAGTAGTATACAATCTTCCGAATGCTCTTCAAGACAAGTGTGTTCGAAGTACAGGCTCATCTCAATGGCAAGTCTGCTTGGATGCCAGAACTGTCTAACCGTGATCAGTGGCTGAAGTTTATCTTCAGCGTCACCTACGTCTTTACAGCTATAACCACTCAGGGCTACAGTGATGATTCGAAATGGGTGACGTCATATTCTGTTTCATGGAGTGTGGATGGGAATCAATGGAAGTATTATCCATACTCGGGTCTAGAAGAGGTAGTTACAAAAATGAAACGCTATTTTGATATATGCAAGCAGCGTTTCCTTATGCGCCTCAAAAAATAAAAATAAAGCAAAACAATAAAACAAAACCGCCAAGTACGGCAAAATGAAACACACACACATTTCCCATTCATTTACAAGTAAAATATTCTTTTATTTTAGACTTGTCCTTCGAGGTCTACATCATCCCATACTATAGGCTAATATTAGTCTCGCGATCATTTTAACAGGTTTTAAGGTTCACGAGACTAAAGGTCCAAGAGACGAAAGGTCCAAGAGATTAAAGGTCCATCAGACAAAAGGTTCATCAGACCAAAGGTCCACCAGACTACAGGACCACCAGACTAAAGGTCCACCAGACTAAAGGTCCACCAGACTAAAGGTCCACCAGACTAAAAGTCCACCAGACTAAAGGTCCAGCAGACTAAAGGTCCAGCAGACTAAAGGTCCAGCAGACTAAAGGTCCACCAGACTAAAAGTCCACCAGACTAAAGGTCCACCAGACTAAAAGTCTACCAGACTAAAGGTCCACCAGACTTAAGGCCACCGCACACTACACGACCTGAGGTCGTACGACCTTCTGAACTACGGTATGACGTCACCAAACACCCAAGTTTCAGGTCGTAGGACCAGGTCGCACGATCAGGTCCCAGGTTTTGGCATGTTGAATTTTTGCGAGGTCGTGGACTAGGTCGTATGACCTCTAGGTCGTACGACCTCAGGTCGTGTAGTGTGCGGTGGCCTTAAAGGTCCACTAGACTTAAAGTCTACCAGACTAAAAGTCCACCAGACTAAAGGTCCACCAGACTAAAAGTCTACCAGACTGAAAGTCCACCAGACTAAAGGTCCACTAGACTTAAAGTCTACCAGACTAAAAGTCCACCAGACTAAAGGTCCACCAGACTAAAAGTCTACCAGACTGAAAGTCCACCAGACTAAAGGTCCACTAGACTTAAAGTCTACCAGACTAAAAGTCCACCAGACTAAAGGTCCACCAGACTACAGACTGAAAGGTCTGACAGACTAAAGGTCCTCCAGGCTAAAAGTCCACCAGGCTAAAGTCCACCAGACTTAAGGCCACCGCACACTACACGACCTGAGGTCGTACGACCTCCGAACTACGGTATGACGTCACCAAACACCCAAGTTTCAGGTCGTAGGACCAGGTCGCACGATCAGGTCCCAGGTTTTGGCATGTTGAATTTTTGCGAGGTCGTGGACTAGGTCGTATGACCTCTAGGTCGTACGACCTCAGGTCGTGTAGTGTGCGGTGGCCTTAAAGGTCCACTAGACTTAAAGTCTACCAGACTAAAAGTCCACCAGACTAAAGGTCCACCAGACTAAAAGTCTACCAGACTGAAAGTCCACCAGACTAAAGGTCCACTAGACTTAAGGCCACCGCACACTACACGACCTGAGGTCGTACGACCTTCCGAACTACGGTATGACGTCACCAAACACCCAAGTTTCAGGTCGTAGGACCAGGTCGCACGATCAGGTCCCAGGTTTTGGCATGTTGAATTTTTGCGAGGTCGTGGACTAGGTCGTATGACCTCTAGGTCGTACGACCTCAGGTCGTGTAGTGTGCGGTGGCCATTAAAGTCTACCAGACTAAAAGTCCACCAGACTGAAAGTCCACCAGACTAAAGGTCCACTAGACTAAAGGTCCACCAGACTACAGACTGAAAGGTCTGACAGACTAAAGGTCCTCCAGGCTAAAAGTCCACCAGGCTAAAGTCCACCAGACTTAAGGCCACCGCACACTACACGACCTGAGGTCGTACGACCTCCGAACTACGGTATGACGTCACCAAACACCCAAGTTTCAGGTCGTAGGACCAGGTCGCACGATCAGGTCCCAGGTTTTGGCATGTTGAATTTTTGCGAGGTCGTGGACTAGGTCGTATGACCTCTAGGTCGTACGACCTCAGGTCGTGTAGTGTGCGGTGGCCTTTAGTGTGAGCCGGGTTTTAGACTCTGGTAGTAATACCTCACGTCATTATTTTGAAAGAAAAAAGTAGTAATATAGCTACACTCAAGGCCACCGCACACTACACGACCTGAGGTCGTACGACCTAGAGGTCATACGACCTAGTCCACGACCTCGCAAAAATTCAACATGCCAAAACCTGGGACCTGATCGTGCGACCTGGTCCTACGACCTGAAACTTGGGTGTTTGGTGACGTCATACCGTAGTTCGGAAGGTCGTACGACCTCAGGTCGTGTAGTGTGCGATGGCCTTTAAGGTCCACCAGACTAAAGGTCCACCAGACTAAAAGTCCACCAGGCTATAAAGGTCCACACGACTAAAGGCCACCGCACACTACACGACCTGAGGTCGTACGACCTTCCGAACTACGGTATGACGTCACCAAACACCCAAGTTTTAGGTCGTAGGACCAGGTCGCACGATCAGGTCCCAGGTTTTGGCATGTTGAATTTTTGCGAGGTCGTGGACTAGGTCGTATGACCTCTAGGTCGTACGACCTCAGGTCGTGTAGTGTGCGGTGGCCTTAAAGGTCCACCAGACTACAGGACCACCAGACTAAAGGTCCACCAGACTAAAGGCCCACCAGACTAAAGGTCCACCAGGCTAAAAGTCCACCAGGCTAAAGTTCCACCACACTGAAAGTCAACAAGACTAAAGGTCCACCAGGCTAAAGGTCTGCAAGACTAAAGGTCCACCAGACGAAAAGTCCACCAGACTAAAGGTCCACCAGGTCCAAGAGAATAAAAGTCCGAAGTAGTTACAATGAAAATTGGTAAATACAGAAGGATTTAGAGTGATTGTTCTCTTGTTGCTATTTGTTTGCCTGTCTGCTCTCTCTCTCTCTCTAGGTCTCTCTAATCTCTCTTTCTCTCTCTCTCTCTCTCTCTCTTTCATCTCTCTTTTTAGTCTCTCTCTCTTTCTCTCTGTCTCTCCTCAGAATATTTTCCATAATCCCCCCCCCCAGACTAAAGGTCCACCAGACTAAAAGTCTTATGGGGGGGGTCCAAGTCTCCACCCCATCTCCCCCTCTTTCTCTTCCTTACAGTTTTTCTTCTTCTTCTTCTTCTTCTTCTTCTTCTTCTTCTTCTTCTTCTTCTTCTTCTTCATCGTGTTCATTTTTGTCCCCTCTCGTTCATCTTCCTCTTCCAGATCACTATTCTCTCCTTCTCTCTAAAATAGGCCTACTATTTTGCGGTAACGAAAAATGTGCACTTTTCTTTTCTGAGGTATCCCCCTTAGGGTCTACTCATCTTTTTTTTCCCCCCAGGAAATTATGACCGGAATAGCTACGTCACCCATATCTTCGTGAAACCGATGGTGGGACGTTCATTTAAGATCCATCCCAAGACGTTTGAAGGAGGCATCGCCCTCAGGTTTGAGCTATACGGGTATGGGCCAATCACTGATGCCATTGGTATGTAGCCTTACCACTCTACCTCAAGATAACGCGAGTTCTCAAGGAGGGACAGATCTAGGATTTAATGGTGGAGGGGGGTCCAATTCGCTAAAATGTCTGACAAGCACGTAAAAAAAATTATCGGGCAAAGAATGTGGGGTTCAGTTAGCAAAAAAGCGGGGTCCAATTCACAAACCTTTGACAAGCAAAAAAAAGGGGGGGGGGGGTCCGGGCGGCGTGTAGTTCAGTATTTACTGTGCCATTGATGAATTGAACAATTAGCTCAATTGGCGGCAATGGAATTACACCTCGGGCGCATCGGGCTTAATTCATAAAGCCCATTCTACATGCAGAGTTATATTTCGACTGCGATTTACCAGCGCCTTTAAAGCCTGTGAAGGAAACTTAGCCCATGCGCCAGTAATTTAAAGCTGCTTTGGTTGCACGACAATTTTGCATTCACTTTTTGTACGATATCACTTTCACATGGCTTGTGGAATGTCCTGCCAGTTGATGAAAAGGACATTCAGGCATTAATGCACAGAACAGGTCCAGGGGCAATATCCGTAGCCACAGACGTAACCTCTTATCATATATAAAGCAGAGTGCGATGGCCTAGCTCAAGCTTTCGGATTTTTCAGAACATCGACTTTCGACAGAAAACTGGTGTATCAATCAACACAAAAATGAGAGCATATAGAACATTAACTTTGTGTGGTAACTCTGGGCACAGCTGACATAATCTGTAGGGGCCTATTATTCATTGCTTATTGTGGCATTGGAATGACGCCTCACGGGCATCGGACTTTATGGTATGTAGTAGGGCCATGGTATGAATGAATACAGGCAGTATTATGAATGATATAACAGGAAATGTTAGAGGGTGACCATGTAATCTCGTATTATTTCAGCGTCAATCAACCTCAGTGGCACTGGCGTAGCCAGGGGGGGCACAAGGGGGCCATGGCCCCCCCTGTTGATCGGAGAGCAAAAAAAAAAAAAAAAAAAAAAAAACAACTAATTTCCTTTTCACATGCTGGTCTTACTAGGACTTACCCTACCCCTACCTTACAATCGAAATAAGGAAAAATAAAATGGAAATATTACCAAAAAAGTAAACAAAATAAACACTGCTTTCATTTCCAGCAAAAACTGTTCCTTTCCAAATCATAACCCCGAAACTTTGTTAACAACATTGACTAAGTAGATTGGTAACAGAACATTTATATTTCTTTTAGTTTGTCGAGAGTTGAAAGAAATTGTACTCAGAATGATGAAGAGGCGTATCAGTTATTCTTGCCGAATATAAACCTCTCTTTGTGAATGGGTATATGTCCGATGGAGGCAATAACCATTTTCTTCGTTTTGTAAATCTTGAGTTTGTTTAAGAGTTATCATTGTGGTAGCCAACATTGCTTTTATACGAAAACAATGTCACCGTTATATCATTTTTATGGTCTTCATCCGAGGAGAAGCAAAACACTGTTTTTCAAGGTAGAGTTCGATTTTATAGAGGAATATTCAAAAAAGATACAATTTCATTCTTTGTTCAAGTCGTATTTTATATACTAGTAAGTCATCGGACGAGATGCTTTCTGCTTTGATGTTTACAGTTTTGAGTCAAATCTATTATCACTAAATTGAATGACAAAAACGGCCTTCACATGTGGCAAATCATGTGCGCTTGACTTGGTTGTATGAAGACTTTGTTTAGCCCGTTCTCTATGTGTAATTACATTATTTCCATATGTTTTTATTACAAATTGTGATCTCTATACTCTTTACACGATGTAATTCTAATATTTTTCCGTGCTAAATACTCACATTGATGTTCATTTTGGTTACAAAAATTAATCAAACTATATAATTCCTCAGTACTTAAATGAAGGAGTACGTAGCTGGATTCGTGTAGTATATACGAATTAGCATGATTAGGCAACTAATGAACAACCTCTAACCGAGAAAATGAGATAAAGAGCTAAACAAGGCAGCTAAATAAATTGCTAAAGTCTTTTACATACACCTAATAAAGATGTTGCATGTGTTTTCAAATGAGACTACCGCTTGAGATGAGATATAAATTCCACTCCATGAGAAAGGGCGTCCTCTTAGTCATATGTTAGTCAATAGTCAGTGTGTCTGTGTGTGGGTTTTTGGTTGTTAGTCTGTATATTTTCCTATCCGAAAACACGGGTTTCAACGTTTCGTATGTACACTGGTACAGCTATTTATACACACCAACTACATGTAATTTTGCGTATTGCTTGGAATTCTGGAGCCCCAAGGAGTGGTAATCCTTCCACTACAATTCATTCCAGCGGAGTAGAGAAAAAAAAAATCCTATTTCATCTGTCACTTCTCAAGTAGGTTACACCAGAATAGAATTTTAGGGTGCAGAAAATGCCATTTTCATGACCTGGTTTTAAAAAATTTTCCTACCGTGGGAGGGGGATACCCCCTCCCACACCCTCCCCCGCTCGGTCGCTTCGCTCCCTCGCCTTGGCCCCCCCCCCCCCCTCTTGAAAAATCCTGGCTACGCCAGTGCTCAGTGGTGAACTTGGTTGCACACCCCAGCCCGAGGCCTAGGCGTAGAAAATGGTCGGATTCCAGACGCAAGCATCACTGCTTCATCAGTCACCCAAGAGGGGTATGAAGCACACAATGGCAGACTGAACGGGGACATAAATCTGTCTCAACTGCCGCAAAATGCCGGTGCGTGGTCGCCGCGATCTATCGACAAGGATAAGTGGCTGAAGGTAAAACTATCTCATTTTCGATCTCTCGAAAATCCGGCTCCGGGCATGCATGCGTCAAACCCTTTGACGTGGGCATGACGCCCTTGCGTTGCGCTGCAATGAGCTACGACGTAGCATTCATTTAAAGCCCTGCTCACACTAGGCCTCATGTCATTTGCGTCATTACATGCGCTAATCGAGCCTGTACAATTCGAGCGATCGCCAATAGGGTAAAAATGCCCGGATGTACCGTTTTTGGCGAATTCTCATTCAACTTCCGGGACCTGTGTACTTCCGGTGTATACGGATGCTAAGTTACAGTAACCGCGGTACACACTTCAGGAATTTTTCTTCAAACTTATCTAATAAAAGTTAAGGTAATCGTAGAATTGTCATGGCGAGCGTTTCTCAAGACTTCAAGAATATGACCGTTCTGCAGCTGAAAGCTTTTCTGACAGAAAGAGGCATTCCATGCAACGGAAAACGCAAACTCGAATTGGAATTGCTAATACGGAGAGCCGCTGAATGTTACAGCGTTATTGAGCCTTGCGACCGGGAGGCGTCCGGCAGAAAGCGACGACGGGTGCCCGCTGCGGACGGCTCTGTTCGAGACTTAAATGACAAAGCCGTATCTTGGAAAGCTGATTTGAGATGTTATGCACGGCCGCCGGGTCATTCACCGACCGGTCAGATTCCGGAAGTAACTAGGTCACAAAAGCTGTCCCACATTGCATAGCAAACGCACCCCGATACCTGCATCCGGGCATTTTTACCCTTTTGGCGATCGCTCGAATTTACCCATACGTCAGATTAGCACAAATGACGTAATCAAAATGACGTAATTAAAATGACGCCTCGTGTGAGCTGGGTTTCATATGAGTCGTCATTTCGATTGCAGGGCCGGATCCAGGGGGGCCGAATTGACCGCCCCCCCCCCCCTTTTGAAGTCAGAGGGGGCCGAATTGCCCCCCCCCCTTTTTGAAGGCTGTCCAGGGGGGGGGGGGGGGTGGGGACGAATCCCGAATTCTGGACAACTGGACAGGTTTTATTCAAAAACATATGTGCAGTCATTATCTAGTTTGCATGTATGATTAAATATTTTTCTGTAGAGAAAGTGGAAAATTATGATTTTTTTTTCAGTATAGGGCAAATGGAAGAGGAGCTCGGAAGATGCGTCACGGAGTTGGCAATTTGTGTTTGACAGGATTTGAAAATTCATAAATTTCTTGAGCTGGTTCCTGAATTTTCTATCATTCTTTTTCAAACCAACTTGATATCAAGGTGTAGAATCACTGTACTTCTGTAACAAAAATTAATTAGCAATATGAAAAAGCCAAAAACTGAAGATAAAAATAATGATTTTTTGATGACATTACATTCGTTATACGTTGTCGGATTATAGTAACTTTTCATGGGAAGTAAGCAGTTGATCCATAATCAGTCAGTAAACAAACACTATACCCATTGCGTCGGGGTTAACCCTTTCAAGACAACTGACCACATTTTGTGGTTTGGCTCAATAACTTTTGATTCAGAGCTCTAAAAAATATACCAGATGCATGAATAGAAAGAGCAAAAATTCCTGCACACACTATGTAAACTTTTGTTGCATGACCATATTGCGTTTGATGCCAGGAATTTAAAAAGCGGGAATAAGACTTAAATTCCTTAAATTGGCAACAACTTGAGATGTCAAAATCATTGTTTTTTTCATCAAAATTTGCAATTTTTCAACTTTTTGACAAAATCTGTAACCATGTATATTTTTTCAAAGACATTATACCTTATTAGAACCATGTAGCACTGAAATAAAAATATTATTGTTGCCAATTTGAAGAACATAATGTGATCCATTTATCCCTTAAATAATTCCTGTCCTGAAAGGGTTAAAGGGATTTGGTAACTTTGTGGAGGCTTGATTTAATAAATTGTTGAATTTTGATATCTGTCTTGTATAATGATAATAGCCAGGCATAGAAAGGTTTTCAAATATATAATGCTATTATTAAGATATGTATGACTGAATACTAACATTGACGAAAGCGTATTGCCATACGCTTTAGTCTAACACTGAGTCTATGGGGGAAAATGAGTCTGGCATTTCCGGTCACTTGCATATGTTTACTTTTGTGAAGCACATGATGATTTTGAAGTGCTTTTTTTTTTTTTAACCTGGGCTTCATTTTTACACCATATTACATACACTGATAGCATGTAAGGCCAGGCAGCTCAGATTTTATCAAGCCTCTAGAAAGTTACCAAATCACTTTAATTCTTAGCACGCTTTTACAAATACATACTAGTAGTCTGGGAGCCTGTCCCGAAATAGTCAACCCATTTTACATATGAGATTTGACCCCTTAAAGGGTGACTAAATTAAAAAATTGATTGCCCATTTTTCGTAGGAAGGAGTCATCAGGAGCCAAAAAATATCTATCACACACTTTTTTATGCATTCAGTCGTATTTTATAATCATTTGAAAAGTACATTTTTGCTGATTTACACAGTCATAAGCCCCGCCCCTAAAAAAAACCCATCGAGCGACATCATGATCACGTGATCTGTGACGTACGAGAAGTAAGGGAAAATATTCCACCAACCTATATACCGTGCGCGCCCGCAGGCCCCGGCAGGCCCAGCCCGGTGCCGAGCATGACATTCACCGCATCGACCATTTGCGTCGCATATTTTCGTGTGTTTAATTCCTCACAATAACTTTGATTTTGGGACACAATTTCATCAGTAATGCCAAATCGGTGTATAGTTGCGGGCTGTATAGCAAGACCCCTAAAGATGATGTAAGCCTACGTACATCATTTTCCTAAAGATGAAAATCTACGGAAATTGTGGGTCGCAACGGTATTCTCACGCGGGCAGAGTGGCAAGGGCCAAGCGAGTGAAGTACAATTTGCAGTGATCACTTTTCTTCTCCAGCAGCTGCAGCAGCTTCACCCGCGGCCCCTTCCCCCGCGACCTCTTCACCATGCCCTGGCGCGTCTTCTGCGAGAGGTTCAAACATAATGGTCGAATTCCCCTTGCCACTGCACTTGAGCTTCTTCTCTTTCGGTATCGATAAATCATCTGATAAATCAGAGTTCGTATCTGGCTCAAAAAAGTCCTCCAAATCGGACTCGCGATCACTATCCATCTCTCTAAGTTACTCGAAGAACTTCAGCCAAAAATCTAAGTCAACACTACCGTAGTACACGTAAAGCGAAGTAAAAAAAGGCGAGAGTGAAAACAAACCAAACAAAAGCGTTCACCAGTCGCTTAGTACGAGGGGGAACATAGTTGCCGTACTAAAGATGTGTATAGTACATTGCACAGACGCATAAAACGGCTGTGTACGCGTTTAAGACCAATGCAAAACTATCGTTCGGCAAGCTCAGATGGATGAGAACATTGTTCAAAGAAAAGTTAAAAAATCAAAACAAGAGCTGTATATTTGGGCAAAAGGGTTCACTGATCTTAAAGAAAATATATTGATAATGATTATTCACTCCTTAGACTGTACTGATTAATTTCCCTTTTTCATAAATTGTCTGTTGAACAGAGGGGTCAAATACCGCATTGTGTGTACAATGATACATTGCCGCAGCCTGTAGATCTTGTGCCTCTTACTCTTCATACGTCACTTGGGGGTGTGACGTCAATTAGCCAATCAGCTCACGAGTTTTAAGGAACGGTCCCCAAACCTCTACTTTTCCCCCTTTTTCGCCAAAACGAGACATAATTTTGACAATCAATTGCCAGATTCGTGATTTGAATGCAAAAATACATGGAAATAGCACCTTTTTTCTCTCTAATTTAGTCACCCTTTAAAGTTCCTTAGACTATCCATGTCATTCACAAAAAGCTTATCAGCTCGAACGAAGCCGCCGGGTTAGCCCCCAGAGCCACCAAAGGGGCCCCAAAGTCGGGTGAATTTCAACCTATCTAACATATGCGTCAAACTTTGTCAGAATAAAGGTGTATATACATTACCAAAACACCAAAACTGACAAAATTATCCGTCGGGATGGGTTGTCAGACCGCCCCTAAAAATTGGGGCAAATTTTTCCCCTTAAGGCCCATGGACCAAATTTTGTCAGAAGGAAGAGTTATGGGTGTACATTACAAAAAGATAAAAAATTACAAATATTTCCATCGGGAAGGGGGTGTAACACGCCCCTGAAAAAAAAAAACCAAAGTGCCCCTAAACCCAGCTTCGCTGCCCAAAACGCTCTGGATGTAGAGAAAAACTATTATTAGGCTTTACAACCTTAATAACTCCAAAGTGTCTCATTCAATTCATGTCAAATTTACCTAGTGTAATCATGGCAGTCTTGAGTATTGTATCTTTCTTGGGGTGAAATTTGGTGTCAAATAATCATTTCAAAAATTAAAAAAATTGTATTGCTTTTTTCAAAAGTAGTCAAATGATACTGTCAGGATTGCACCCCAAGAAAGTTATAATAATCAAAATTGTACTATGTAAATTTTAGCTGAATTGAATGAGACAGTTTGGAGTTATCAAGGTTGTAATGCCAAGAAATGTTTTTTCTCTATATCCAGAGCATTTTGGGCAGCGAAGCTGGGTTTAGGGGCACTTTGGTGGGTTTTTTTCAGGGGCGTGTTACACCCCCTTCCCGATGGAAATTTTTGTAAGTTTTTATATTTTGTAATGTACACCCATAACTCTTCCTTCTGACAAAATTTGGTCCATGGGCCTTAAGGGGGAAAATTTGCCCCAATTTTTAGGGGCGGTCTGACAACCCATCCCGACGAAAAATTTTGTCAGTTTTGATGTTTTGGTAATATATAGCCATACACCTTCCTTCTGACAAAGTTTGGCGCATAGGCCTATGTTAGATGGGTTGAAATCGACCCGACTTTGGGGCCCCTTTCGGGGGCTCTGGGGGCCAAACCCGGCGGCTTCGTTCGAGCTCATAATATGTAAAATGGGTTGACTATTTCGGGACAGGGTCCTGGCCTAACAGGCCCGGCAACGTTTCCTTTCGGTGTCTCTCACTTTTGTCATGTGACTGAGCAGGTGGATCTTGGGTCGGTGCGTTTAGTCACTGGCGTCATCACTCAGGGAAGACCAGGGAATCGCACAGTCTTGGGCAAACTATATCCTGGGGCATTTGTCACCTCTTTCCGTATTTCCTTGTCATCGGACAACTTAAACTGGACTTTCGCTCTGGAGCAAGAATGTGACTCACGAAAGGTACTAGTATTCGTTTCTACCTAGTCCACTGTCTGGGCTGCTCTCTATCATAGCTCTCTATCCCTAGCCGTGTATCGTACGTACGTGCGGGCCGCTCACACATATCAGCTACAGTTGTCCTCAGAATTATTCATACCCCTTGGAAAATTGGAGATTTTTGCATTTTTCACAAAAATGAAAGGAGAACTGGATTTACTTGCACATCGCTTGAATACATTTAGTTAGCATCTACAAATGAATGATGTTTCTGGTTTCACCTCATTTGCATAACAATATAAAAAGTGAGTTACCCAAATTTGGTGATGTTCAGAATTATTCATACCCTTGGTCTGTTAGTGATTCATTGACCTTGCCGATCATTATGAATCAAATCCTTTGTGATTAAGGCTTGTAACACTTCAGTACACTGTCCCAATGATTCTGGAGGTCTCTACTGAAATACCTGGTACCCAATGGCTTAATTTCCTTGAGGATGTTGTCCAGAGATGCCTTCACCCGGTCTTCAGGGCATTCCTTGGATTTAAAGGAGATTTAATACAAGGGGTGTAGTTATTGACTTAGTGGTTACGGGATTATGATACTGCTACTTTCATTCATTTTTCTGCTTATTTTGATGAAAATTTTACTCTGAAGATGAAGAAAAAAACTCTTCCTGGAGAGACTTTCCCTGGAGCCCTTCCCTGTTGCACTGTCTGAGAGGGAGTTTGCCCTCATACTTTTGCTCCATTCTCATTACGAATGTTTAGGAAGGCCATGGTAGAGGTCTGAATGTTAGTTGGTGCCGTTTTAATCAGTTTGTTCAGTTACACAAACTGACACACTTGGATCTGACACCTGCCATATAAGGATCTTCAGAAGTGGGTACTCTGGTGAAGCTTAAATACTGTCTTTATTTTCCTGTGTGCCGTTTAAGTGGTAGCATTTTGTGATCTGCAGTTGGTACCATTGAGGGAATATGGTATAAATTTAGTTCCCAGTTATATCAAGGCTTGTACGCTCCATACCAAGGATAGTATCAAAAATATGAAAATTGGCACAGTAAAAGTCAATTTGGGATGTGTATGGTACTCAAAGGATACATATTGTAATCAATGATGACCTGTCATCAGTCTCATGAAGTGATTTAAACATCACTAACATGGCCTTCCTGAGCACTCTGATTGAGAATGGAACCAAAGAATGAGTGCGAACCCACTCTCAGAAAGTGCAACAGGGAAGGACTCTATAGGAAAGGTCCCTCCAGGAAGAGTGTTTTACCTAGTCGTAACCGCAAAATTTTCATTAAAGTAAATGAAAAACTGAATGAAAATATTAATATCAAAGTTCCATAACAAAGTCAATAACTACACCCCTTGTATACATGAAATCTCCTTTAAATCCAAGGAATGCCCTGAAGACCAGGTGAAGGCATCTCTGGACAACATCCTCAAGGAAATTAAGCCATTGGATACCAGGTATTGACCTGTTATCTCGGTAGAGACCTCCAGCAGCATTGTGACAGTGTACTGAAGGGTTACAAGCTTAAATCACATAGGATTTGATTCACGTTGATCGACAAAGTCAATGAATCACCAAGGGTATGAATGATTTTGAACATTACCAAATTTGGTAACTCACTTTGTTATTGTTATGCAAATGAGGTGAAACCAGAAACAGCATTCACTTGTAGATGATAACTGAATGTATTCAAGTAATGTGTTAGTAAATCCAGTTCTCCTTTCATTTTTGTGAAAAATGCAAAAATCTCCAACTTTCCAAGGGGTATGAATAATTTTGAGGACAACTGTATATACAAAGGCACACATAAATTACGCACACGTACTGTGGCCGGAATTCACAAAGGAGGATTAAACCATGGATAAGGTTTAAACCTCCGTAAGCGTACTGAAATGAGCCCATGCGCGCACAGAAATGAAATATATGATTGGATCAGATTCCTTGCGCACGTACGCTTAAAAAACCCCAGGAGGGGGTCTAAACCTTGGTTTAAACCTCCTTTGTGAATTCGGGCCAGAGCCTTTTTCGGGGAGGGTGAATTTGTGGGGAAGATGAATTCGTGGGGATGATGAATTCGTGGGGATGTACGAATCAGCGCGCGCACGCATGCATTCGAAAAAGGTGACAGACTGAAACGACCATAAACTGGTCTAGTTTCTACCCAGAACAAATGATTCGTAAAATGGAATCTGCTACCTACCGAAATCAGAGAATCTATATCTCAACTCGTTTGTAAAAAATTTCCAATCTAAAATTCAAATCTCAACAGTCCAATACGCGAGGCCCATCATTAATTCCATGCTAGCCACAGTTGCGCCTGCAACAATGATATCCACTATTCATGGTGTAGTTGTTTGCAGTTGAAACAGAAGCAGAAGCAGAAGGTGTCTTTGATTTGATTTGATATTCAATTATTACCATCATAAATTTACAGTCTTTCAGCATGTATGGTCACATAAACAAATATTATAAATAGAAAAAAGATGACGTCATAAGCAAAGCCTGACTTGACGTCCTCATCACAAATGAAATGATCATAAAATGAATATACATATGCAATTCAAAGTATACGTAGCTTTAGTAATATATATAGTGCACTTTTGTGAGGTTCTTGTTGGTTTTTCATAAATTTGATTTGATTTGATATGATTTGATTAGATTTAATTTGATTTTATTAGTTTCCATTTCCATGTTCAGTTTACATAATGTATGTACAATGAGAAGTAGAGTATAAGCATATGATTCAAATGACATAATACAAAGAGTAATAACAGCTCAGTACAGTAAATATTTTCCAGTAGTTATAGTAAACGCATGCAATATATACAAATGTGGTGGAATTTGAAAATGAAATATTCCTCGTGACAAAAATCTTTAAACCTGTTCACAAAAATAAATCTTTAAAAGGAGCAATTAGCCTCTTTAATTTGTCTATGGTTTTCTTTAATTATGATAGCCTATTTCATTAACAATAATATGTTTTCTAAACGTTTGTTTTACTCTTTCGAAGACCTATCCAGCAAACTATGACGTCAGCACTCACGTGACCACACTTTTTCCAAAACCTATCCCAGCGCGTTTTGTCAGATTTCACCCGGATCGATATCGATTACATTTGGAGATGAGAATCGAGGTACTTGGGTTTGAAGGTTAAAGGTCATCTTTGTGGTAATGAAGCTACATCTGAGGAGAAACTCTTTGACAGTTGCTTAGAATTGTTTATCGTGCATGATTAAAATATTTTGCTAAAAATCTAATAAAATGAAAAGAAATTAGAGGTGTGAAAACTTGTTGTAATGCTCGTCTCTACCAGCTTTATTTCCCCATCTTCGTTCATCACTCAACTGTTAAACATGCAAGTGTTGTCAACAATATTTTCGCAGATACCATTACAATGTATGTATTTAATTTTCATGAAGATGCATGTATGTATATACATTATGAATACCGAGGTGTGAATGCATGATTTGCCAAATGAATTAGCTAAACACGTCGAAAAGAGGGGTATAATATCGACAGATTCAGCTAACGTAACAGTATCTTCAGTTCTGTGCCAAATTACCATCTCGTTATTCATCTATCTCTACACCAATAAGTGTACTTTTCAACGTTACACACACACACACACACACACACACACACACACATTAATATTAAGTTAATTTTATTTTTCGTCTTTTCCAATAGTAGGACTCAACATAACTTCAACCTACTTAAGGAATTATGATTACTATTATACCGTAAGGATAGTACAGAGTGTAATATGATATTGAGATAACGAATTGAGATAATGAAAACATGATAATAGTATAATGACACGACATTTGGGCAGAAATAAGCCCAACTCTCATTTCATGAGGTATTATGTATTAAGTATCTTTCAATCTCGTCTTTTACGTTTAAGTCTCTGTAGCAGAACTTTTATATATATATATATATATATATATATATATTTATTACATAAATTTGATGGTATAATCAATATTTAAATACTGTTGCTTCATTAGCTAAATACGTCGGAGGAAGTGTAAAATAATGACGGATTCAGCTGACGTATATACAATAAACCACTGCCAAACACTTTGCCCACAGGTACCTTTGTGTTATTGTGAAAGGCGTTATAATTAAACTGAGCTATGATTACACAATTACCGCATAACATACAGTATATGATACTTGTTACATGAACATTGGTACAGTATGTCCACATAATGACATAGGCCCGTATTCTCGAAAGCCGCCTGACTTTAAGCCAGGCTTAAACCCCCGCCTAAGTGCGCAGATTTAGGCCACTGAGATACAAACCACCATAGTTCTGAAACTAAATGCAAATACAAATACTTGTCTTGATGAAATTGATTTCTGGTGTTCATTTCACACCAAAAAAGAACTTTCAACATTAATTTTATTACATAAAAAGTAACAATTTATAGGGAACTTAGGCACTTGGCCTTCCATGAATCCGCGGCGCCTAAGATATGCCAGGCTTAACTTAGGCCGCTTTCGAGAATACGGGCCACTGTGCTGATATGAGACTTATATTTTGTCTTATATACTTCTAAGAGTAGGAAATAATGAGCGTCGTATGTACCTAATGCCCGTTGCACAAAAGGCGTCATTTGCCTGACGTAATAATGCGTCAGCAAGTGCTGTTAATAAATAAATAGATAAATAAATAAATAATAAAAATTTCATAATGAACAGTGCATTGCCTGCACACGCTTGCTTTATCAGTGTTTATAGGGAAGACAACAGACTAACTCAGTCGAAATGGCGCCTCAAGTGCAACAAGCAAAATGGCGATGTTTCACTGCTGGCGCAGGATTGCGTCTGTGACTGACGCAGTCTTTGACGCAGGCATACGAGAGTAATATCATACAAAAAGTGAATTAAATGAACAACGCAAACGAGTTACCTTTATAGACTTGATTAGCGCGGGAAATTACGCAACCGAAATAAAGCCTAGACTTAACTTAGGCCACTTTCGGGAATACAGGCCATTGAGTTCAATAACTGATTTATGGAAGGCCATTCGTCAACTCCTAAGTTCTGTATAAATTACTATATTTATGTAACAAAATAAAGAAAAAACTTATTTTCTGGCATGAAATGAGCGTCAAAAATCAATTCTATCGTGTCGGATTTTGTATTTGTATTTAGTCCCAAAACTATGGTGATTTTGTATAGGATTAAAAGAGACATTTGGCTCTCCGTAATTTGGTTGCCTAAATCTACACACTCAGGCGGGGGCTTACGTTAGGCACCTTTCGAGAATACGGGCCATTGCATTGTTGATTTTGCATTCGAGTATGAACATACCTCTCATGTGGCGCCTCCATGGCCGCCCCGCCAGTCGCTGTCCTGCGTTAGCAAATGACTCCTCGCGTTGACTGGCATTATAATTCACTTCTCAGTTAGACTTAAGCCAGGCCAGGCTCACAATAGGCGTTATTTCCATTGCGTCAGTACCTGCGCTAATCAAGTCTGTATATGCAATTATCCAGTCCGCTAGTTATTAAAGTACTTTTTGCACTGATCATTTTACAATATACTGTTTTAACGATATACACTCTTTCATGACGCACAAAGTACAGTACAACTCACTGACGCTGTCCTTACGGCAGCAAATAACGTCTCGAGAGCCGGGCTTAGATAGAATGATCAAACATCAACTGAAGAGTTTCTGCTCTGCGAAGTTTCCGTGGTACCTTATACTGATTGGCGCTAGTGTTGGGATTGGTCAGTACGAGTGCCTTCAACTTTTCAAATGTGCCGGGTTTCACGATGTGCACTCGTGGGTGTGAAACGGAGCCCTCTTGGCGTAGTCGTTCGTAGTCAATGTTACGATCACAGAACTCGTGGTCAATCTGGTAAAATCATAGAGATATTTCACCCAAACATTAATTTTGACGCTTGGATTTTTAAACTTTAAAATGAATGAAAGGCTACTATTATGTGGATATGGCGTTGGGCGGAGTGGGAGTGGTTATCAATATTTTCATTCCATCCAGAATAGGCTAACCAGTAGATTGATTAATAAAATAATAATTACACCGAGAGCTTTTCATAAATATTACTTAAGAAAAATGTTAACAAAGTATTATAAGCATGTGTAAGGGCTATCTAAATTCGGTAAAATAAAATATGTGTGTCCTTACGTCATATAGACTCCAACTTAAATTGCTTACAAAGTTATTCTTTCATTACTAGGCTCTGAATATAATCACAGTGGTGTAACTAGGAATAATGTCGATAAGCATATTGGGCCTAATGTACCTCCTTCTGCCAGAGGTAGGATGCAAGGCGGCTTGGCTGGCATGGGGGGTATATGCTCCCTAGAAAATGTTGAAATATTCAAGCCATTCTCATGTACTGATATAATTTGTCAAGTATATATTCTCAAGTCACTGTTTTGTTCTTTTGGGGGGCCTCTGAAAGAAGGGGGCTACCCCCCCCCCCCTGATACACCACCATTTCAATTGTTGTAAATATAAGTGCTCTTGCTTACGATTTCAAGTTTCTGTTTTGCAACTTCAATGCTCTGTGCGTCTGTAGATTGCAGCTCCAAAAATACCACGTAGTAAGGCAATAGCTCATCTCTCTCAAATGCTGAGTAATAGAATAAAGTAAGAAATATATATCAAATGATATTCTCTAGTCCCCTAGTCTTGTATCTGTTGTAGTTGATACGGGTAGTTGTATATAATTTTACCACGCATATTTGAAATATTTCTTTTTCAGTCTGTACGACCCATATTTATCAAATATACAGTTGAACCATCAAGCTCTCACCGAGGTTTAAAGTTTTCCCGTCATTAAACTCCATTTTATGCAGTGTGCGTAGACCGAAGGCGTAGCATGCATGGTCAAGCCTTGAGGGGAAGATTTGAGGTATTACTAGGCAGATGACCTGTGAGGAGTCAGGGGAATCATATTTTTCCCGTTGCCTCCCCCATCTTTTTATCACTTATCCTCTTTTTTTTTTCTTCTTCTTCTTCTTTTGGGGCACTCCACCCCTCCCCACGTACCACTGCCACTGCTTAGAACAAGCATATATCCTGCTGAAAGCATCATGGTTTTACTTGATTGTGAGTAGAAGAAGGGTCTATACACCTTCGTGATATTCCGCATGTTCAGTATAAGAACGTATGGGGCCTCCCCCCCCCCCCCCCCACACACACACACACACACCTACACCTCACTGATACATTGCTGGAAGAGTGGTTTACCTGAACTTGATTGGGGAATCGACCTGTTCTCTGCCACGGCATACTCGATAAGTTTGACCCCAGACCACTGGGCCACAGCTGAATGAAGTCCCTCCCTGATGGCCTCCTGGTTCATCTTCTCTGCCCGAAGGTTCAGCATCAACCCGAGTCTAAACAAAATGTATTTAGCAGAAAAAACGAATGCATCTTTAGAAAAATATGGTCATTGGGACAATTCATTTATGACGATAGTGAATTTGTGACCACTGAATTTTTCATCGATTTTAATCTATTAGACGTTCGTCTGAACATAAATGATATTGAATTTATGATAATTTGTTTAAACTTAAATGATAATGACTTTAATTTCTGCTCATCTGAACTTATATCACATATGCAATTGAAATGTAATACCTATAACAGAACACGAATGTAGGAGAATTATGATGACAGTGAGTATATGAACTTGAGGTCATATTATGATACATGAAATATGGAATTGAGCATACAGATAGAAGCATTGAACTATATGACATTGAACTTATATCGCATATGAAGTTGAGATACATTACCTGAAACAGGACACAAATGTAGGAAGTATATCACATATGAATTTGGAAGGAGCATTATGATTACAGTCATCTAGTACTTGAACTTGAATTCCTATATGGAATAGGACACTGAGTCTATAGACGATAGGATTAAAATTATATGACATGGAACTGAAATATTATGGGCCTATACCGATAGCAGAACACGAAGGTGGGAGAACTGTGATGATAGCCGGTAAATCGGATGACATCTCCTACTCGATATCGGTACAGACCACTTGCTTGAGTGAAGACGACCTCGTACTCCTCGCCAATCTCGACTTCGTCGATGAAGTAGGTTCTGGGCTGACTCAGGTGACTAAAGGGGTTTAAATAAGAGGTCAAGGGGGTATATAAGAGGTATAGCCTAGGTTAAAGGATATGGCTTTCCGCATGAATGACTTATCCAATGGCATAATGAGGTCACGGTTTCGAGTCACTATATTCAGGGATCCTTCTCTCTCTTTCTCTCTCTCTATTAAAAAAGGGTGAATTTTCACTTTATTTTCACTCTCCCGAAGAGTCACGTCAGTGATCTGTAGATCTTTTTTTTTTTTTTAGATCCCCCATATTCAGTTGTATGTCACAAACTATCACAGACCCCCCACCCCACACACACACACACACACATTTATAATTATGATTTGCGTGACCTCGAGTTTGATAAATCCTATAGAAACACGGCATCATTCATGCCATATAGCAAATATATCCTGTCTCTTACTATGATAAATTCCAGACAAAGAGCATCGATCACTGATGATATAAAGGTTTTCCTCGAGTGTGATAAAATCTAGAAAAACAGCATCGTTGGTTTTATCATATTTACCTGTCCTGGAGTTTGATAAATTCTAGAAAGACGGCATCGTTCATGAATACCATATCTTTCCGTTGTTCCCACGACCATGGGCAGATAGCGACGAGCATGGTCTCAGAACAGCCATATCCCATACTATTCAGTGTTATTCCTGCATGTAAAGAGAGTGTTACTTTCAGGGGTGTCGCCAGAGGGGGTGGGGTGTGACATCCCTTGCACCACCCCCTTCTCAATATTTTACGTCGGCAAATTTTGTAATTTTACGGCCTGTCGCCAAATTACAAAAAAAAATATATTGATTTCCCCCTTTTTTTTTCTTTCTTGTTCTTGTTGGAAAGACTGAAAGGTGTCAGGTGACTTGTGAAAAAATTTGGTCCGACAATCTCCCTTCCTCCGAAATAGTCTAGCGATGTCCCCACCCCCCCCCCCCTTTTTTTTTTTTACCTGTCTCGTCTTACTATCCACAAATTTTATGGAGCATCAGCAAATTATGCTATCTCTTTAAGTAAAAAAAAATAGGAACATTTACTATTATGCAGTTTTTATTTAAACCTGAAAACATGATACAGGGAATCACGTCATAAAGCTTTCACTGACATTTGGAAACACTCCAACATTTCAAAATCAGTTATTGAGGTTGCTCAAATGGAGCGAAGATATTGATCCTCCATCCTCCTGACAAAAAAAAATTAGATCTTCATTTCTTTTAAAGCTAAAGCCAGCCTTGGGAATTATGATGACTGGACGACTCATTCCCCAGCGACAAAGATCCTCAGAGGTCAATTTGGGACACTATCAAAATTCCTAAATTCGACCCTGGACCCGACACATGAAGATTTGGGGGCTTTTTACTCAAAATTCTCTGACAAGGAAAAAAAAAAGGTAATCAACTCAAGAAGGGGGCATAAACTTGGAGTTATGTACTAAAGGTATGCCACTTGGGATTCAAAAGGGGGCACGGGCCGGATCCCCCCCCCCCCCCCGGGGGGGGGGGGCGCGGAGCGTTTTTGATAGTGGGGGCTGATTTGATTTCACTCATTAATGACAATTTTCGACCCTTTTTTTCCGAGATTGTATGAAACGTGTTTACTCAAAAAAATGGGAGCTGTATAGCCCCCCCCCCCCCCCACCCCAGTTCCAGATTCCCCCAGATTCTTTGGCTTCATAAAAAAATTCATGATCCAATGTTCTCCCAAGGGTCTTTACCCGGCCACAGTTTCTATACGTAAGACCTACCTTTCGCATATTTTCCCTCGAGACTTGACCATATTCCCGTGTTATCCGTCGATATAATGACAGCAAGCTTGGGCCATAATCGCTTCATTATTCCATCAAATCCTCTTTGGAATTCCATCCGGAGATCTCTTGCCCTGTCTCTGTCACCGTCACCGAGTTCCTTGACCAAAGAATCCCTGACATCATAGGGCACCTTGATGCGATCATTCAAGGTTCCTTCTTCAACGTCCTTGACAATGTCCTCCCACCGGTGTTCCAAAAACTTCATCATAGTTTCGATGTTAGACATGAAGGCGCAATAGAAGATTCCAATGTTAAGGTCTCGTAAAGCGAATAGGAGATGAACGTATGTTGCACAATCGAATGATTTGATGGTGTATCCTGGTTTCGGCGTCGCGCAGTCGTAGAGCCCCCAATCTGGCACAAGCGTCATTGCGCTTTCGATTCGACCACCATTTCTGGCATAGTTAACTTCCGGACAAACGTAGTGGTAGAACTGTTTTTGCACGAGGCTCAAGTTTGGGCACATATTAAATGCGAGAGCGTAGAGGATATCGAGGAAGTTATAACGTAGGAGTCCAGGTCGGTCAGTGTGGCCGATGACCTTCGAGGAGCCGGTTGTTCCTGATGTCTTCACGAAACTCGTTATGGGCTTCGGACTGAGGAGGTTAGATTCACCGTCCATGGTCCGCTCGACAAAAGGTTTGTATTCCTCGTAGGAGATCAAGGGATGCCGCTCCCGAAATGCTTCTCTTGATTTGATGTCTTTGAGCCGGTATCTTTTTCCATACTCCGTGTGGCAGTTCTCCTTGAGGACATTGAGGAGGAAACGTTCTTGACATGCCCGAGGGTTCTTCCAATTTATCTCCGCCTTGTAAAGTTTGTACGATCCTCTAAGGTAGGACGTAGTGGAGTGGTACAGGTGCATCAAGTGTGCAACGATGCCATCATTTGGAGATACGGGGAGGGTCCAGAGAAGAAGGAGAACACAGGATAGACATAATGAAACAATGCCTCCAATACCTACACAGGTGGGAAAATGGATGACAAATGGACAAATGCTTGTTATTTCAAAGGAGATTGTTAGTTACCTGAAAAGAATTTTATACTACTAAAATGATAATGATGATTTAATAATAAGGTAATAAGGTACTGGTGAAATGGTACAGGTCTAACCAGCGGCGTAGCGTGAGTCCAGCCATTAAGGGGGCACTGGTCTTACTCGGAAAATTCAATGCGACTTTACGAGGTCGCTGATTAGGGGGAGGGTGCGAGAAAGGGTCGTATCGTCTTCTTTTCTTGTCTTTTCCCCTTTTCCCTATACACCCAGGTGTAGAAAGTGGGTACTTGGTAGGATAAATTCCTTGAATGCACTAAGCGCCACGGTTTCCGGAGCTAAAGCCAGGGTAATAATATCCAAAGTCATTCGGAAGCACACAGAGACGTTATATCATAATGTGATATGCGCTTTACCAGAACGGAATATTATTATTATTATTATTGTTGTTATTATTATTATTATTATTATTATTATTATTATTATTATTATTATTATTATTATTATTATTATTATTATTATCATTATTATTATTATTATTATTATTATTCTCTTTTTCTTTTTTCTTTTCTTATTTATCCATTTGATTGGGGGGGGGGGCACGTACCCCTCCGTGACCCCTGTAGCCACTGGGTCTAACAGGTGCATCAAGTGTAAACGATGCCATCATTAATATTGGAGACACGCGGGCAGAGTCCAGAGACGAAGGAAAATACAGGACATACAATATAAAACGATGCCTCCGAATCCTACACAGGAAAGTGAAAAGATTTAATGCTCGTTATTCCAAATTAAAGGTTACTGTTTACCCGAAGATTCGTTTCAAAAGAGACAAAGAAGAAGATGAAAAAGAAGACAAAACGTAGAAAAAAGAAGAAGAAGGTTAGAAGGAGAAGAAAAAGTAGAAGTAGAAGAAAAAGTAGAAAGGAGAAAAGTGGGGTTTTTTTAGTTCTTTTTTTTTTTTGTGGGTGTGTAAACCCGGCTTTGTATACGTGCTTCAAGGATCTTCATCCCGTCATAACCAGATAACTTTGCGCGAAAGGTGGTGGTAGAAACAATCTTTTAGTTAGAGGCAACTATCAGAGTATAAAAAGGGGCACTCATCACTAAAATTTAAAAAAGGGGGATGCACTCATTAAAGAGGATTTTGAAAACGGCGAAATTCGGTTAACCACTACATGTACCTCATATTCGAGCAGGAAGGTGCCCAAATAATATAAGGGAGATTTTCATTAGAAAAAGTGTCCAAACTTTTGCTCGCTCGCTTGCGAAAATTTAAAAACTCGAAATTTGATATTCAGGCAAAACGGATGTCAGCCTCCCTCGTGAAAATGTGCCCCTCCGCCTATGATTGGGCCGATCCAACTCTACTATTCGGAGGGGCGTACTTTTTAACAAAATTCACTTAATAATGGCAATAATGGCAAGGTCATTAAAGTGGACCAGCTTCCAAAAACCTCCAAACATATTAACCGGAAGAGGAAAATTGTGGAATTAAACTGTTTAAAAAAAGTCTAAGAAATTGAACCCAGTACAGGAAGTTCCAGGACATTGGCGTGTGTTAGGTAAATTTAACCCTCGCAAGCCTATTGATATTTTGTCGGTAAATTCAAAATAATTCCGTTCCCCAATTGGTTTGTGTAATGGTGTAAAGAGTCTCTGCTTTACTTCAAATTACTGTAACCTCACAAATCATCTTCCTTGGCTGTAACTACTTCGCAAGAGTGATCTTGAGACGGTTTCCCTTAAAGGGTAAGTCCACCCTGATATAAAGTTGGTTTTAAAGAAGGAGAAAAATGAAAAAAAAACAGATCAATGCAGTGGCGGATCTACGGGGGGTTAGGGTGTTTAAACCCCCCCCCCCCCTTGGGCTGCCAAGTAAACATTTAATGTGCATAGGGAAAAAAAAGAAAAAAAAGAAAAAAATCGCAAGCTGGCAACCCTAAAAATGAAAAATCTCCCTACTGTGGGAGGGGGGTATCCCCCCTCCCCCCTCGCTCGCTTCGCTCGCTCGGGCTCGGTCGCTACGCTCCCTCGCAATACCCAGCTCAGCCCCTCAAACCCCCCCTTGGAAAAAAGCTAGATCCGCCCCTGCAATGAAAGTTTGAGCAAAGTCCGATAAGAAATAAGAGTTGTGAAATTTTGAAGTTGCCATCAATCAAACACAAATTGGCAACTCCTTAACGTATCTTGCGAGGTTCTCTCCCATGTGCCCTGTACCAAAAAAATATAAATTTCCACTTTTTCGAAAGAAAATATTCAGTCATACATGTAACCTAGATATAATCATTGTACATTATTTGCACAAAACCTGTATAAGACAAAAGTATTCCTTCATCAATTAACTAAGAAAATGAAAATTTATGAATTTTTCTGTACAGACTAAATGGGAGAGGAGCTCACGAGATACGTCACCGAGTTGCCAAGATTGATTCATAACTTTCGTACTTCTTTTAGGATTTTGCTCAACTTTCACTAATCTGTTTCTCTCATTTTTCTATTTTTATTCAAAACAACTAAATACCAGGGCCCTCTTTCAAAAAACTTGTTATCGATAACAAGTTACACTAATTTAAGTCATTCTTGAACTTCAGGCAATTACTGACATAGAAGCAAGTTATTTTTCATATATTTTTCAATGACAGTTAAGATCATAATTATCCAAACTGTTCTAGATTGGAGATAAACAACTATGAAAAAAGTATTTTCAAAGGATTTCTCTTACGTTAGATAACTCCCACTCTTTTCGTGGAAAAACTGCGCAATTTGTGAACTCACCTATGGGAATTGCGTGGTTAAGACACAACACGATCGCAAAGATCAACCTAAGGCAATTTCAATAGCCTTGTCCATCACCTTTTGAATTGTGCGAGTATTAAAATGATGTAAATTGCGTAAAGCGAACATGACTTCCATTAAATATACGATATAGGGTATTTTTTTTAAATGTCTTCAAACTTTTTAGCCCTCCATAGGCTATTTTATTGAGTCAAATAAACAACATTTTACAAATCAATGAAACTGCTATAGCCTATGTATCTTAAACTTATATAAAACAACAGTTTTACATTTTCTCATTTTCGTTTAAACAAACAAAGATCGAAGTGACTGCCATTTATTTTTTTTTTAACTGTTATACATGCAGACCCGATATAGAATAAATATATCTCTCATCCTCATAATATTGAATAATTTTTATCTTCATACAAGCTAAAATCGGAATTTCGTTATTAAGCTTTTGGACAAACAGTTGTTGCTTAATCAAACTTACCATGCAATTTAAAGCATCATTTATCTTCTCTTCAAACCCCAAAATTATATTTTCTAAATTAAACTTTATCTTTGTCATGTTTATAGGGTATTAAAATGGCCCTTAAAGGTATACTTCATCCCTTTTGCAGCCTTAAATTTTGAAGTGTGTGAGTATGCGATGAATTACAAAAGAATTATAATTGGAAAACGTGTGCGGATGTGAAAAGGATTAAAATTTGCTTTTAAGTAAGTAATAGCAACAATTTGGTAAACACTTTATTTTTTCGACTCGAAAAAATCGCGTAATTTTTAAAATCATTTTCTGACCGTTACTAGTACATGAACTTGCGTTGATTTCAGAATAGCTCCCTCGACGACAAAAGCAAGATTTTAATTTCTTACAAAAGAGTTATAGAACTTGTGACCTTGAAATTTCATAGGCAAGTATCTACAGTTTCGCGGAATTTTGTGTATGTCTGCAAGAGGGAAGAAGTACCTTTAGGTTGATTTTTCGAACGTCTTTGCATGCGATCGTGTTTGACGGTCGATCCCCTTTAGACCCCAAGCGTCCAGCTATTAACCCATTTACAAAACGCACATGATCTTCATCAATAAAAAGTCTCTATAGGGAACAGATTTAATGGAGTAGCCTATTCGATCCAGGCCTGTAAAAAGCTTTTTGAAAAGTTTACAGCGGCTGCGCGGCATATGCATTGTGAATCTCAACTTTCAAATGTTCGCAACTTTTTGAGATTCACATACAGTGGCGAAGCTACAGGGGGTACGAGGGGGTACGAGGGGCACTTGCCCCTTATTCGAATGGCGAAGAAAGAAAAAAGAAAAACAATGAAGAGAAAGAAAGGGAGAGGGAGAAAAATGAGGAAAGTGAAAAGAAGGCGATAACCCCCCCCCCTCCCCCTCCTATACCCCTATATACGTAATTGATGGCTTTTTTAATTCACACTTTATTCATTCACTAAAACAAGTGCCCTCTTTATGCGGTAGTACATGTCGCTTTCCGAAGGTTCATAATTCCGAAGATGAAAAAGGGTTCATAATTCCGAAAATGAAATAGCGAAATTACGAACCTTCGGCATTATGAGCATTTTCGGAATTACAAACCCCTGCTATTATATTTTTGTGTTTAAATATTACGAACCTTCGGAATTATGAACATTCCGTTAAACATTCCGTTCCGTTAAACGAACGTTCAGAAAAACGAGTACCCCCCCCCCATATTTATGCCAGTGCCCCTCAATATCTGTACATACGCTACGCCACTGTTCACATAATTCATATACATGATATACATTATCTCACTGACTTTCAAACATTCATAACTTTCTTATTATTTCGATTTTCTTTAAACTTCCATCAACCTATTTCTCCATTATTACACCTCCCCCCCCCCCCTCAAACTTGTTACAAAAGTCGGAATGTCTTTAAAGGATACAATAATATTATGAGTGATTAAAGCCATTTCATTTTCTTCTTAATTTTTTTTTTTTTTAATGTTTGAAAGGATGCGTTTAGAAAAATAGTCTATTACTGCTTTAAAAAATACACTAAATATATGAAGCCATCAACACTTACCAAGGGACATACCATAGTAACTGCTCATTCCAGAACGAACTGACCCATTGAGTGTCCACGCAGAGAGTCCTGCACAAAAGGCGGCTAGAGTAGCCAGTTTGGTAGCTAATTTCATCCTAGCCATGATTATACGGTCCTACAAATATGAACATAATAATCCGAGAAATGAGCAGAATTCTTTTTTTTTTTGAATGTTTTTATTGATTTTCTAAAAATAAATACAACTGCAGTAGAACAGCATTATGAAATGAGCAGATTTTGCAATGTATAACCCGTAAACAATACTATAGGAAAGTGAGTCGGTTTTCTTAAAAGGTTGATTGGGCCTAGCCGGAACGATCAGGGGCGGAACCAGGATTTTCTAAAAAGGGGTCCAATACCAAACATTTCTGGCAAGCAAGAATTGGGAAATTGTTTAGTTTTATTCAATACCCAAAAATCTCTTACAAGCAGGCGTCATCAATGTCGTGGGATCTAGAGGTGACACATAATCAGTAGGCAGGAGCGTATCTATAGCGCCCGGGGAAAACAAAAAAGTTACCCCCCCCCCCCCCCGAGTACCCAAACTTAATTACGTTACTGTACAAGCGAGGAACCAAAGCGACCGAGCGGCAAAATTTTTCCATGTTTAACCCTAAAAAACGCAATTTCTTGGGCATTTTATCCAAGAAATTTTGCAATTGAGCACCGCAATTGCGCGATATAGAGAGAAGCTCGAATTTTCTATTTACTCGCTCATACAATCGGGAGCAAAACTAACGAAAACCCTTGAGAAATAGTTCGGAAATTCAGCAAGGTGACCTGAAGTTGAGATTTGTTTCAAATGTTGAACCTTTGCAAATGCTGTTCTGTACACGTTATGCTATACTCATATTTGGCAGGAGTCAGATGAAACTTACATGATAGCGAGCAAAGCAACGACAATTACGTCTTTCTTTTTCAAATTTTGAACCCTTTAAGCTGTTTAAGAACTATATACTGGGGGCGCTAAATTGCGAGATCCTGAAAGAAAATAAATATGCGAGGGAGCAAAGCGACCGAGCTTTAGAAGATTTTCGCTTTTCAGATCCTCAAAAACTAGTTTCTAGTGCATTTACCCTGCTGATTTGGGGGCGCATAATTCGTAAGAATTATGATTTTTCTTCAATTCCCTCTTTTTCTTTCTCTCCTTTGCGTTTTTGCACCCCCTCCAAGTGCCTCCCGGGGCACGTCCACCCTGCCCCCCCCCCCCCCCCCCAGATACGCCACAATCAGTAGGCCTACTTTTTTCGACCGGCCTCGCACTAGATTCTGGTAATACCCCGGAGATAGTAATATCCGGGACATCCTGTAGTGGTCAAGAAAACTGATCCCTATATAGACGTCCGAATATAAGGGCCTATGGGTTATGTCATGGTACGAAAGGCGAAGAAAAAGAAAAACGTTCATTGATCATGAAACATAATTATTAAAATTCAGTTTTAAAGCCCTTTAATCCTTTGAATAATGCATCTTTATGTAGGCCCTGCAGTAAAGCATAAAACGTGTAGGCCCGCTCTTTTTGGGTGATCAAGGAGAAGTCCACCCTGATACATGTATCAAGTTGGTTTTAAAAGGAAAAAAAAATAAAGACAGATCAATACAAGTTTGAGCAAAATCCGATAAGAAATAAGAGAGTTATGAATTTTCGAAGTTGTAATCAATTAAACACAAACTGACAACTCCGTGACGTATCCTACGAGGTCCTCTCCCATTTGCCCTGTAATAAAAAAAAAAGTTTCCTTTTTCTCTAAAGATTTATGTTTAATCATACATGCACCCTAGGTATAATCATTGCAAATATGTTTACACACCACCTATATGAAGAAATCTATTTGTTTAGCAATAACTGAGAAAATGATAATCCATGGAATTTTCTGTAGCAAATGGGAGAGGAGCTCGCAAAACTTCACTTCACTTCACCAATTTGTGTTCGACTGATTGCAATTTCAAAAAGTCATAACTTTCTTATTTTTTAACGGATTTTGCTCAAAATTTTACTTAACTGTTTCTCTCACTTTTCTGATTTTCAGTATTCAAATCAACCAAATAACCAGGCCCCTGTGAGCTGGGGTTACTGGGGTTGCTGCAGCACCCCCTAGAAGGCTGAGAAAGCCGGGGTGCTGCAGTGCCCCTAGATTTTTATGAGGGGTGGCAGGGGGCACGTGCCCCAGGCGGCACTTTAAGCAGGGGCACAAAAACGCAAAAGAGAAAAAGAAAAGGGGAGAAAAGGAAGAAACTTATGCTTGAGAATATTTCGCCCCCAACCTGCAGGGTAATAAAGTGCATTATAAAGCGATTTTTTTTTTCAAAATGCGAAAAAGTTTTTAAAGCTAGGTCGCTTTGCTCCCTCACTTGTATTGCTTCAGGATCTTTTAGTTTCGGGCCCCAATATTGGCTATATAAATAGGGTTTTAAAAGGTTTCAAATTTGCTCCCTATTATATAATATTTATCAGTCTTTTTAAATATACTGCGCCCCCAATATAGGATTATTTTTTTTTTAATAGTATAATTTTCAAATGTTCAACATTTGGGGGAAAAAAAATCGTATCTTAGGTTGCATGGCTAAATTTCTTTACTATATTTCTCCTGGATTTTCTTTTATTGCACACATTGAAGAAAAAGTGAATAGAAAGCCGTTTATCAAAGTTCAAAATTTGAAACTGTACAGCTCGATGCCGTGCTGCCTTGCAAATATATTTTTATGTGCAATAATTGCAGAATAAACTACAATTATCTTTCGGCAGGCAAATTTCAGGGTGTGCACCCCCCTTGCCGAAACTCAAGCTTTGCTAAGGACTTAGTGAAACAATAATGTAATATAATCGGTGGCATATCTACGAGGGGGGCAACTTATCCCAGGCGGCACTTGAAGAGGGTACAAAAACACACAAAAGAAAAAAAAAAAAAATTAGAAAATTAAGAAAATTGCGCCCCCAATCCGCAGGGTAAATGCATTACTGAGAAATACAGTTTTTGAGCGTTTGAAATGCAAAAAAAAATCTGAAACTCGGTCCCTTTCTAGCTTCTTCGCAATTATGTTGCTCCAGGGCCCTCTTGCATAAAAAAATGCGATTAAACGCAACTCCGTGAATGATTTGTCAAGGATTATAGCAAATACCCCCTTCCTCATTTTTTTTTCTCTCTCTCTGTCTTATTAACCTAATATCTCCTCCCCTCTTCTTTCTTCCTCCTGTCGTCTGCCTGTTTTCTTTTGTTCCTGGTCTCTTTTTTCTATCTCTTTTTTTTTTTGTGTGTATTTTGTGTGTGGTGTGTGTCATGTTAGAGGCCTTGGTATTGCTGGGTACGCAGTATAATGATGACAGTTGGCAGGCAGATTTGTTAGTTGGTAGACATGTTTAATCGAAGTAGTTCCGATACCGATACACAGTATCGCATATCGTAACATCCCCCTTCCTCTGTAAAGATGGGGAATCGGCGATCATTAATGATTAACGAATGCATGCAGGTACATGTATAAACATATTGTTGTGGAAACAATATTTGGTTCCCTTTATTTTAGTAGGATGCAAATTTGTGGTTATTTGCTTTCTAGTAAACTTTTCCAATGAGGTTAACAAGCAAAAGAAATTCTGTTTTGCCCGATACTGTTATTTTGGGTTAAAACAAATTTGTACAACTGCATAAGTGCATGAATCACTGTACTTTCAATTTCACATAACTTTTCCTCTTATGCGAAAATTTGAACATAATTTTGGTATGACCAGAATCACTTATGAAATCAACTTCCAAACAAGATATGTTTCGATTGACATCTGATTCTTAATTTTCAGTAGATATACAACAAATGGTTATGATAGGGCTAAATCTACTGTTCTATGATTATACATGCATTAAACATGAACAATAAACTTCTTAGACTACAATAAACTACATGTCTTCAGCATTCTTCTTTCTTCTGTCTTCTCTCTTCTTGGCTTTGAGAGTTCATTTTTCAATCTTCAAACATATATCTGGCTGGTTTCCGGACGTTACGATTGACATCATCATTTTCTATATCTGTCTTCTTTTTTGCATTCTGTATAGTGTCACTGTAACGAGTAAATTCCAAGTTCATTATCCCACTAAACCTTTATCTATGCTAGCTTATTGTATTAGTACCTGGTACTGCACCGGGGAACCCAGTCTGTCTTATAGTGAATATGGATGATAACTTCACTGAACCAAATAATGCAAATGAGTGCCATTATTACTTGCCACAAGAATTCAACAACGCATTTAAGAATCGGGATAGTATGTATAGCTTTCTTCATGTGAATGTACGAAGCCTGTCCAAAAATTTTGATTCATTAGATAGCTTACTTTGTATGTTAACCCATTCTTTTTCAGTCATTGGTATTACCGAAACATGGTTACATAATTGCTCACCACCTGTCTTCAAACTTAAAAATTATTCATTAATTCGAGCAGACAGGAAAACGGGTAAAGGGGGAGGTGTAGCATTGTATGTTCATAACTCTATACCATTTAAATTAAGACACGATCTCTCTCTAGCTGAAGAAAGTGCAGAATCTTTATTCATTGAAATAGAAAGTGATGACAGTAAAAATCGTATCATAGGTGTCATTTACAGACCCCCTGGTTGTAATCTGGAGATTTTTTTTGAACAAGTAGAAAATTTAATGTCTAAATTAGGTCATGAAAACAAATTTACACACATATTAGGAGATTTTAACATTGACCTAGTTTCTATGGACATACATTGTCGACGCTTTCAAAATATTTTATATGCAAATGCTCATGATACTCTCATCGATAAACCTACAAGAATAACGGTGCAATCATCCACGTTGATTGATAACATAATTACTAATATGAACAAACACAGTGTTACATCTGGGATTCTTTACTCCGATATTTCTGATCACCTGCCCATATTCTCTTTTATTTCACGATCGCAATGTCACAAAACGCTCAGCCGTGAACTCAAATCTCTTGTTAGAATTTACACTCCTGAAAAAATACAAAGACTTAACTTAGATCTTAGCACAGAAGTATGGGAAGATGTGCTCATGATACAGTCAGTTGAAGAGGCTTACAATCTTTTTATGACAAAATTACGTTATTTTCTAGATAGAAGCATTCCCAAAACTACTATTAAAAGATCAAGTAGAAAGTATACTAAGAAACCTTGGATAACACAGGCAATACTTAAATCTATAAAGAAGAGAAATGTCCTATATAAAGCTAGTATTAAGAATCCTACTTTAACAAATGTAAATAAATATAAAACTTATCGAAATAGGCTGACGTCAGTAATACGTGAATCAAAGAAAATGTACTTTTCAAACAAAATAGACAGTGTAAGTGGTTAACATTTCCTCGACATGGAAAGTAATCAATGATATTATTGGTAAATCGAAAGACGCCAAAGAACAAAAAATATACAAGAACGGTGATAATGTTTATAGAAGCCCTCATGATATAGCTAATGCATTTAATTCTTACTTTGTGAATATTGGCCCAGAACAAGCTTCAAAGATACAAGGTACCAATATAACTTATTTAAAATTTCTTCCACAACCTCACGAAACCTCCATTTTTCTTAGCCCTACAAATTTTATTGAAATACTAGAAATAACTCGTTCCTTAAAAACAAGTAAAGCAGAGGGGCATGATGAAATTAGTAATAATTTGTTGAAACAAATTATAGGCAATATTACTATTCCTTTGACTCATATCTTTAACCTATCTTTATCAACAGGAATTTTTCCTTGTAATATGAAACTTGCAAAGGTTATCCCAATATACAAAAAAGATGATGCATCATTATTAAACAACTATCGACCAATTTCTTTACTTTCAAGTATATCTAAAATCCTAGAACGCATTGTATATAACAGGCTGTATAAATACCTAACCTTTAATAATATACTTACCTCATCTCAATACGGTTTCCGCAAAAATCACTCCACGGACATGGCCCTTATTGAATTATGTGATAATATTGTAACCTCTTTGTCAAATAAGGACCATGTTCTTGGAGTATTTATGGACCTTAGTAAGGCCTTTGATACCCTTGATCATAAAATTCTTTTAGGTAAACTAAAAAATTATGGCATAAGAGGAATTGCTCTTAACTGGTTTGAAAGTTATTTATCTAATCGACAACAATTTACTAACTTTCAAAATATAAATTCTGACATATTACCTATACAATGTGGAGTCCCTCAAGGAAGCATTCTAGGCCCCCTTTTGTTTTTGATATATATAAATGATATTTGTAATGCTTCCTCTGTGCTAAAGTTTGTTCTGTTTGCAGATGATACAAATGTATTTCTTTCTCATCCAAATCCTGATATCCTCAATGAAACCATGAATACCGAATTGCCAAAAATATCCACTTGGTTTAGATGTAACAAACTATCATTAAATCTGAGTAAAACCAATTTCATTCATTTTAGAAGCTGCAGTACAACGATGAATAATTTACATTTTCACATAGTCATTGATGGAATAACAATAGAAAAGAAGGAAAGTACAAAGTTTCTGGGTATTACGATCGATCAGTATTTGAATTTTAACGCGCATATTGATAATGTAGTTACTTCTGCATCACGTGGAATTGGAATTTTGTATAGATTAAAACCATATGTTTCCCTAAAAACATTGTTTACTGTGTATAACGCTATAATCTTGCCATATATTTCTTATTGTAATCTTATCTGGGCCACCCAAAAATCTAAAATTAATCATATTTTACTACTTCAAAAGAAAGCAGTTCGTCTATGTACAAATGCAGCATACTTGGCAAATACAGAACCTCTTTTCCATAGATTGCATACGCTTCCGATTTTTGAATTGCACTCGTACCAAATTGCCATATTCATGCATAGATTCCACTCTTCAGAACTTCCAGTGACCTTTAATAACATGTTTCAATTAAACTCATCTTTACATAAATACCCTACTCGAACTTCCACTAATGTTCATTTGAATAATCCTAAAACAGCCCTTGCTCATAGATCTATAAGGCACACTGGACCCGATATTTGGAATTCATTACCCATTGATATACGTTCAAGTCCAACGAAGTTTATTTTAAAGAAACGCTTGAAAAATTATCTTCTCTCACATATTGCTAGTGGGGGTGGTTAACACCCTTTCTAGCAGTATAAAATATTATTCGTTTCATCTGATGCTATCTGAATGCAACTCTCTCTTCCACCCCTACTTCTCTCTCTCTCTCTCTCTCTCTCTCTCTTTCCTTTGTATTTTTTTTTCCTTTGGCCATCTGCTTTCCACTATGCATTGTTTGCATATGTATGTTCATTGTATGATTATGTTTATTTATGATTAGGACGTCAACTCAAGCTTTGCTTACGACGACCCCTTTTTCTATGTATGATTTTATGTGACCATACTGTGAAAGATTGTAAATTTATGATGATGTATATGGAAATAAATGAACTTCAAAATCAAATCAAATCAAATCTGGTTGTGGTTTGAGAGTTTGTTGCTGGCTTTTGAGTTTGATTGTTATGAGTCTCTGATGCTGAAGTTGCTTGGGAGTTGTTGCCATTCTGTTGTGGTGTGACTGCTGGTTGGGTGGATGCAGTGTGGTCTTCGTCGAACCTTACACGCTTTGGAGTTGGGTTTGCTGATGGAATCTCTCTCAGGTGAGATCGATTTCGTCTCAGGATTCCTCCGTTGGGTGTCGATACTTCATACGATCGAGGTTCACTGCAGATTTTGGATACTTTGGCTGGTATCCAAGTATGGTCTTTGGGATGTAGGACTCTGACTGGCTGTCCTACATGGAGTGGTGTCAGATCTGAACCTGCATGTCGATCATGCGTTTCTTTCATCTTGTTTTGACGATTCAAGAGATGGTCAGCGATGGCGGATTCTCTTGAAAGATGATGACTTGGAAGTGTTGTTCTGATAGGTCTTCCAAACAACATTTCTGCAGGTGATCTCATGTGGCTGTCCACAGGTGTTGCTCTGAGGTGCAACATAGCCAGTTGACTGTCTTGGCCAGTTTGTGAACACTTTGTCAATAGGTTCTTGACGGTACGAACCATTCTCTCGGCTAGTCCATTGGATCTTGGATAGTGCGGAGAGGAAGTGGTGTGTTTGATGGACCACTTCTTGCACATGTCCTGGAATGGTTTTCCAACAAATTGTGGACCGTTGTCTGATACGATCTCCTCTGGTGGACCAAATAGACTGAAGATTCCACTCATCACGTTTGCTACCGCTGCACTAGATGTGTCAGTCAGCTTGTAGACTACCGGATACTTGGAGTAGTAGTCGGTGACGAGTAAATACTCTTGTCTGTTGAGCCTGAACAAGTCTGTTCCTAGCCTGGTCCATGGTGCTGGAGGTACATCGTGGGGAAGCAAGGGCTCTTTCTGTTGCCTTGCTTGGTGTTCCTGGCATGCATCACATTGCTTTGTGATCCGTTCAATGTCTTTGTTGATGTTTGGCCAGAACACTGTCTCACGAGCTAGTCGTCGTGTGCTCTCGATTCCCATGTGTCCAAGGTGAAGTTGTGTAAGGATATCTTCCCTAAGTGTCTTTGGTATGATCACTTGACTTCCTTTGAAGAGTACTCCTTGTGACACGCCAATCTCTTCTCTGTAAGACCAGAATTGTCTTAGTGGTGTCGGCAGCTCCTTGATTGTCTCAGGCCAACCCTGAGTGACTAAGTGCCACAATGACCTAAGAACAGGGTCACTTGACGTTTCCTTCTGGAGTTCTGCCCTCTTGTGTTGTCCCAAGAAGATTAGGTCAATTTCATGGGAGTCTTCTACTTCAGAGCAAATGGATTCCACTCTGATGTCTAGTGGAACATCGCGTGCTTCCTTGGGGTTGGGAAGGCGACTCAAGGTATCTGAAAGAATCATTTCTTTCCCTGGTCTGTACTTGACTTGGCACCTGTATCCTTGTACCTTGATCAGTAGTCTTTGTAGAAGGGGTGGTGCGTTTCTCAGAGGCTTCTTCCAAATCATCTCCAACGGTCTGTGATCGGATATCACAGTGAATTCTTTTCCGAACAGGTAAGTATGGAACCGGGTGATACCAAACACTAGGGCTAAGGTTTCCCTCTCTATGTTTGAGTAGTTGGATTGTGCGTTGGAGAGACTCTTGGAAGCAAAAGCTATGGGTTTGCCGTCCTGGAGCAGGCATGCTCCCAGCCCTTTCATTGACGCATCTACCTCGAGGGTTGTCTCTTTCTTCGGGTCATAGAATTGCAGACATGCACCTGATGAGATTGCACTTTTCAGGCTGTTCAAGGCATGTTCGTGATCTTCGTCCCAGACGAAGGGAATTTCCTTGTGAAGGAGTTCACGAAGTGGGGCTGACTTCTCTGAGAAGTTGGGAATGTATGCTGCTAGGTACGTGAATAGTCCTAGGCATCTCTGGACATCTTCCTTGTCCTTGGGTGAAGGCATTGTCGTGATGGCTTCTACCTTGCTTGGATCTGGGTAGATTCCAGATCTTGTGTACATAGATCCAAAGAAGTTGATAGCTTCTTTCTTGATGGTACACTTGGAGCTGTTGAACACGAGCCCTTCTTGCTTTGCTGTTTCCATGAGCAACTGGAGATTCTTCTCGTGTTCCTCCTCTGTTCTTCCAACTATCGCAATGTCATCTGCAATACATACACAGCCAGGCACATTCTGGACGATTCTATCCATGTGCTGCTGGAAGATATCTTGGCTTGTGCATAAGCCGAAGGGTAATCGTTGGAAACAATATCTTCCGAATGGTGTTCTGAAGGTAGTCAGGTCTTGGCATTCCTCTGCTAGGTGCACTGACCAGTATCCAGCCTTCGCGTCTAGCTTGGAGAAGTATTGTGCTCCTGCGAAGATGGGTTGGATTTCTTCCAAGGTTGGTACTTTGTGGGGACATCTCTTTAAAGCATCATTCAACCTTCTGGGGTCAAGACATATCCGGATGGACCCATCTTTCTTCACAGCAGTGGTCATCGAGCTACACCAGTCTGTGTGGTACTTTACTTTTCTGATGACCCCCTGCTTCTCCATGTTATCAAGTTCGGCTTTGATCTTGTCTTTCAAGTGGACGCTGCACTTTCTAGGTGCATCTATGGTGGGCCTTGCATCATCTTTCAGATGCAGCACTGCTTTCCCATGAAAGCTTCCTATGGTATCAAACTGTCCTGGGTAGTGTTGTTTGAGATCACTAACACTGTTGATAGGTGTATGTGTAGGTGTTTGATGTGTTGGTGTGTCTCCGGCATCTCGTGAATTGTGATAATCCCGAGATCAGTACATGCTAACAACCCTAGGATTGCTGGCCCTTTGACGTCTGCTACGTAGAATGTATGTGTAGACCACTCTGGGTTCTTGTATCTACACCTTATGTCTAGTGTACCCCTGCACGGTATTGGTACTTCACCATAAGCTACAAGCTTTACTGGTGTAGGTTTTACTACTGATTGCCACTTGTCACCGTACATGTTTTTGACTGTACGTACTGTTATGGTATTAGCGCTTGCTCCTGAGTCTATTTTCAGGTATAGTTTGTGCTGTCCAGTCTTCTGTGGGCATATGATGTCAATGTTTGCATAAGCTACTGTACCCTGTGGGTTGACGACTGTGTGTGGTCCGTTTGTGTGTATGGTGTCGAATTGTGCGAAGTTTGATGGACTGGCTGTGGATTGATCATGATCTGTGCTAGTATCATGTTTAGTGTCCATTTCGTTTACTGGTTTACTCTTTCGACTTTTAGATTTCGATCGTGACTTGTTTCTTTGTTTCGGTTTACGGTCTTCAGATCTTCGATCATCTGATTTACGACTACGATCGTTTTTAGTTTTCCGACAGACCTTGGCCCAATGGCCCTTTGTGCCACAAGCACGGCACACATCTTCGTACGCAGGGCACTGACGAGGTTTGTGGGTACGTCCGCAGTTCCCACATGCCCTTCGTCCTTGGTTACGCTTGAATGCATCTACGTTTTCTTTAGGATCAAGCGTTTCTAGACAATGTCTGCTTGCCGCAACTGCCTCGTACTTGCGACCCTCTACTAAGATTGCCTCTATTTTGTATCCCTTTGGCTGATCCAACAAGGATTTCTGAAAATTCTTCGATCGGTGTTGAAGCGATCACTAGTTCCATGATCCGCTCATTGAGTTCGGTTTCCTCGAAATCTCAATTCCTTGCCTTATCTCTACATCTAGTAACGAATGCATCGATACTCTCATCTTTTTTCTGGCGATACCGCATCAGCTCTAAGCGGTGTATCCGAAAATTGATGTTAACCTTCAACTGTGCTTCTAGCAGTTTCCACAGTTCTTGCGGTTTGTCTTTGTCGGTCTCTGATAGCCCCGACGCATTGATTCTGCGCAAGCCTTCATTGCCTACAGCAATCTTGATTTTGATAGCCTTTTTTTTTTCATCGGTTACATCTTGGTCTGCCAACACAAGGTCCATTCTTTGTCTGAACAATTTGAACTCTTCGGGCAGGTCTGTAGCCTCCCAGTTCATCTCTGGATATTTCACCATACTCATTGTGTATGTTCGCGTGTACGTATTGGTTACGACAGATTATACGAATGAGTGTAGATCTTGTGCGTGTCTATGTTGAAGTGTGAATGGTCCCTACTGGCTGGCGTTGACAATTCGTACACGGATAATGTGTACACTCTCACACATATGTGAATGTCATTAGGTGTATCATGCAGTGAAAATGTTGATCACTCTCACTCAGTCCTCAGACACCAGATAGTATTTATTATTACTATTAGGCAACAGTAATTAAATGTTCACACTTCTGATTTTAATTAAGTTTATGTTTTAACTTTTATGCAGACCCCTGTGCCAGTGATTGAGCACAGTTATAACTTGATTTATACTTGATTTCACTCCTTTTTTTTTAAGTACAGAACAGGCATACACTCATGATAATACACACACCACAAGTAAATGCAAATAATCGAGAAGACTGATTCAATTCTCAAACCTTGGTGCATCTATCATAGTGCAAACTCGAAACCTTTTCGCGATTTGTCCCTTGGCGAGACGCATTCCATACATGCAGCTAGCTATGGTACGCCGGTTGTGACAACGCTAGCGCAGTGGCACTACCTCGCTGCGGTATGCCTATGGAGCCTGTGTAGTAT
>CM046842.1:29778080-29850580 GCA_025618425.1 Heliocidaris tuberculata
CCATAGTTGGAGAGAGTCTCCCAATTTAGCTGTGCACCTCTACTGACTAAAATCATATATTTTTCAGAATACCACCCCAGCCTTTTGTGCCAAATATGAATTGAAGAAAGACCCCATAATTATAATTCTACATTTTCATTTCTTCAACCCTCGTTCTGTAGACGGTGAAGGATAAGCGACCAGAACCATCATGGCTCCATCAGTGAGGCCTCTTGTCAAACCAACCATCGTCAAGAAGAAGCTCAAGCACTTCAAGCGCCATCAATGTGATCGCTACTTGAGAGTCAAGGTTAGTACCATTATGCCAAAAAAAAATCAAATTGGCTACAATATGACATGGGAGCAGTGAAAAATGATTTTAAAAATGAAATTGAATAAAACTAGATCACCTAATACTTAAAGCCCATCACTGAGGCCTCTTGTCAAACTAACCGTTGTCAAAAACAAGCTTGAGCATTTCAAACTCCCCACTATGACCCCTACTTGAGAGTCAAGGTAAGGACCATCTTCCCCAAAAGTCTCAAATTGGCATAAATGACAAATTTAGCTCTCAGAACATTCTGAAGACCTTATGGGAAAAGAGAGGTAAATGATTTGGTATTTTTAAAGTCATTAAAAGACTTTTTTTGTCAAATGAAAAGGGAATGTTGTGTTGTTGCACAGACAAATTTCTTAACCAACAAGTGAGAACAAAAAAAAAAATCAACTAGTTTTGTTTGTACCTTCCTCAAGTTCATTAGAGCTGTGGAAATCCTTGTATCTTCTTACAGGTCATTTCCTCTTTTTCCATTCCTCATTGTTTTAACCCTTTCATGACATGAATGATTTAAGGGCTACATTAATCACATTTTGTTCTTCAAATTGGCAATAAAAATATTTTTCTTTTAATGATACATGGTTCTTATAAAATGTAATATCTTTGAAAACAACATACATGGTTACAACTTTGTCGAGAGTTAGAAAAATTGCCAGTTTTGACAAAAAATGATTTTGAACCTCTCAATGTGTTGCCAATTTAAGGATTTTAAAGCTTATTCTCCTTTTTAAAATTCCTGGCATCAAGCACAATATGGTCATGCAACAAAAATGGACATATTGTGTGCAGAAATTTTTGCTCTCTCTCTCTCTCTCTCTACTCATGCATCTGGTATATTTTTTAGGGCTTTGAATCAAAAGTTATTGAGCCAAACCACAAAAGTGGTCAATTGTCTCAAAAGGGTTAACTCTATGAAATCATCTGGGGAGCGTTTCATGAAAGGAAGTTGTCGGATATTTTATGCGACAACTGTTATAAGCTACTGAAATCCTTGCATCTGATTGGCTGAGAGTAAATTTGTCGGATAAAATATCTGACAAGTCCTTTCATGAAACGCCCCCCAGGATTCTCAATGTACATGTAATCCTTGATTTTGTTCGCACCAAATTGAGCAGACCCACCGAGTTGTGTCGTACTCTTTGGGCTTGTAGTCGGTGCTAGAGGAAATCAGTCAGATTATAACTACCACTGACCCAGGTAATGAGTTCATGGATTTAAGATCTGACAACAAAACCCTGTCACATCATCGGGTGTATTCACCTGGGAGTCTCCTTCAAGCACATATCTGCTCATAGTATTCGTATTCAACAAGTGCTGCAAAGGATTTCACCATAATCCTTTTTGATAATTGGCATTTGTTCAGACTTTTTTATGTTCCCTTTTTTTTTTTGCTAATAGCAAGGTGAAAAAAAATAAGTTAATCAGACTGAGCACTTGTAAAAACAAATTTTAAGAAAAAGCATTGAAGAAAATATGCTTAAAATAATATTCATTGAAAAGCACATTTCATGTTTGCATTTTTGACACTGCTTTGTATGCACGTACGTGTAGGTCAAACGTTCTTGGCCCTGTTTCATAAAACTTGTTATCAATAACAAGTTGCAATAACTGTTATAAGCTACTGAATTCCTTGCATCTGATTGGCTGAGAGCAAATTTGTCATAGAAATGTGGCAGTTACTGATAACAAGTTTTATGAGACAGGGTCCAGAACTATTATCTTTCTTTACTCATTTTTCTTCTATTATACAGTTTGTTTTGATACCAAAATCATTCCTAGGATGTATATTCCGTTGAAGTCTTGAACAGTTTATGATACTTTCTTGTGATTTTGTAAAAAGTTATCCGTGTCTTTACTAGATCTCAAAAGATTTTTGTTATACAGGAGTACTGCTGTTTGTCTGGCAATGTCATTAAGCCTCATTCGTTTCTTTTTCTATCCCTCTCCAGCCCAGCTGGCGTCGTCCTAAGGGTATTGACAACCGCGTGAGGAGGCGATTCAAGGGTCAGCTCCGTATGCCAAACATCGGTTATGGAAGCGCCAAGAGCACACGCCACATGCTGCCCACTGGCTTCCGCAAGTTCCTTGTCCATAACGTTAAGGTATGTACTTTTCATGACATCTGCTTAAGACCTTGAGATAGCATTTTAAGGTTGAGTGGAGTTCTGGTAACGAAAAAACACATGGAACAAAAACTTGATGAATTCACTATTTCTTCCATTCAGTGCAAGGTTCACCAACATTTTCTCTCGGAACCATTCCCCCCAAGTTTATTGCATCATAGATTAATGGTTAGGGTTGCATTTGGGTTTTAGGCTAGGTTAACCAATAGCAGTACAGTGTCTCCTTTTTTAAGTGATGTTTTTGCATTATCTTTTTAATTTATCCAGAATGCTAGGAATTCCACATTATACACGAGCAGAAAGAGAAAAATATCACAGAAAACTTTGAGTGTATTTCTAATGCAGTATGTTGTGCCTTTGATAAATAAGAGCGATTTAATTGTAACTAATCATTAAAGTCTCTAGATTGGCAACACAGTGTAAAATATATAATCACTACAGTGGAAACTCGGTATAATGAGGTCCTTGGGACCATTAAAATTACCTTGTTATAGCAGGAATCTCGTTATATCAGGTTAAAAAAGCAATAGAATATAAAGAGTTGGAACCAGAATATTACCTTGTTATATCAGGAATATCGTTATATCAGACCTCTTTATACTGAGTTTCCGCTGTATTTTCATGTACAAATTGGCAATTTTTCCATTAAATTTAGCATTTTTCTTCCACATTGGTTCATATAATATACATTTTTATTTTTTTCAAACTATGCAGGAGTGGAAAATAAGAATAATTAGTGCCAATTTGAGGAGTGAAAGCTGATTAATTTAGACCTTAAGAAAACTCTGAACTGCTATGGGTTCAGGGCTAGGGTTAGTTACGCATAGCATTTGGTCCGGGGTTGAAGTAAGATATTTGGTCAGTGTAGGGCATGGACCGGGAAGCAATTGTCGTCAGAGCATGTGTTGTACAACCCAGTGAAAACGGCTAAATAGTTTACAAATTTGTGTGATATCCAGATTTGTGGTGCAAAGCTCTAAAAGCACGTGTAAATTCGAATGGAGGCGAGGAAAACTCGAGACCAGAATTTTAAATCACAGATTAATCCAGACTGTTTTAGGCCTACCAAAGACAACATAGACTTCAAATAGGAAGTACATTTACATGAAACCAAGATTAGAGGTAATTCTCAACAGCCATTTGATTCCCCCATTATCAGAACTCAACCTTATCTCTAACTTTTGTAATTTCTCATCAGTCCAACGTGTTATTGGTGCAAAATAACTAACATACAAAGAAGACCTTCTCATTTCCTTAGAAAATGCCAATGGACCTAACTGCCAAACATTCTTATTCAGGAGGAGATGACGTTTAATTTGTAACAAATAATATTAATTTCTTTTCCCTTTAGGAGCTTGAAGTACTCATGATGAGCAACAGGAAATTCGCCGCTGAGATCGCCCACGGAGTCTCCTCTCGCAAGCGCAAGTCCATCGTTGAGCGTGCCCAGCAGCTCGCCATCAAGGTCACCAACGGCAACGCCAGGCTCCGCAGCGAGGAGAACGAGTGATCATGCATTATCAAAGACATTTTACAAAAAAATATAGACACTTTACCCGGAAGAAATTCTTGAATACAGAACTACACAGACACACAGGATTAACTGAACACATCTCATCGCATTGAAAATAAGCTGGAGGCGATCAGTTCGACAAGAGCTTTACTGGACCGTTACAGTGACTTGATTCTTTACGTGGTTCAAAACAAATAATAAACCCATCCAATGTAAAAATCACTGATTAGTGTGTTCTTCTTGTGTTTTTTTTTTGTTGTTTTTTTGGTAACTTATGTGAAAATGTTTTGGCCCAAATTCACAAAGGAGGTTTAATTTAACCCATGGTCTAAATCATGGTTTAAACCTCCACCGTGGCAAAAATGAGCTTATTATAATGTACTGTCCACCCATTGGACATGATGACACGCGTGTGTATACACTTATGGAGGTTTAAATCATGAGTTACGATAATCCTCTTTCGTGAATTTGGGCCTTTGTGTTATCCTAGAAGGTGTTATTTATCTTCGTTGAAAAAGTAGTCCCAAAGGTTGGGAAGCAGGACGATATAGATGAAGACAATGGTATTACTTTGAAATAGTTACGTGAACCACGGAACGAATAGTCACTTAGTGTAGTTATTGTAACCGGCTACAGAGAAGGTCGAGTTCTGATAAAGGTGTAAAATAATTTGTGAGCTTTCTCATTCTGTCCTCGTTTGTTTGAAAGAATATCATACAGAAGGAAATATGAGAGTGGCCCGAAAAGCAGAGTGTGTGAGTGATTATACAGTGGAACCTTGTTAAACAAACTCCTCGGGCACCATGGAAATTACCCTTTTATATCGAAACCGTGTTATATCATGGTTAAAAAACTGAAGAATCCAAAGAAGTGGGACCACGAGAGTTTGTTATAACAGTGGTCTTTATAACGAGGTTCCACTGTATTATACAAGGAGTGGTGCTTTGAACGACAGTAGGATTTCTTGCCAATATCTAGAAAATATTCTCTCCGTCTCTCTCTTTCTCTCTCCCACTCCTCTCCCTCCTCTCTCTCTCAGAATCATCTTTTATCATTTCCTCATCACATTGCTCTCTTCCTGTTCTCATCCTTTTAAAATTCCTCCAAATTTCTACATCCTTTTTCTTGTCTTCCACTCCTGCATTCATACCTTAAACATTTCTTTTCCCATTTTCCTTATTTTTTTGTTTCTTTATGTGACTTTGTATGTATCCGACATTTGTCCAGTGAGTGCTACAGGCTTTATCTTGTCAAAGATGACAAGTTAGGCCTTTAGTAGTGATTGAGTGTAGGTCAGCCAGTTTTGGAGCACGGTTATAGTTCGGAGTGGCTTGGGGTCCAGCGTTGAAGTTCAGAATTCAAGAAGTTAAAGAAATGGAGGATTTGAGGCAGGAGCACAATGTTATACACGTACAGTGGAACCTCGTTATAACAAACTCCTTGTGACCAAGGAAATTACCTCTAAATCGAAACCTATATATCGGGGCTAAAAAACAATGAATACAAAGGAGTGGGATCTACAAAAATGACTTGTTATGCATGTAATGGGAGTTTGTTATAACAGTGTTCTTTTTAAAGTTGTTCCACTGTGCAATCAAGTTCAGTCTGCCTCTTGGTTGCTCCTCTCTGTGAATCTACGTCCCCCCCCCCCCCCCCCCCACTTTTGTTGGCTGTATTCACTTTCTGCATTTTAATTTTTTTCTTTTTGTATGTCCTCCACCTTACTCCTCTGTCTTCTCTTTATATTTCTCTTTTCTCTTGTCTTCTCTCTCTCTTCATCATATATCTTTTAATTTACATTTTCACTCTATCTTCAACCCCCCCCCCCCCCCCCCCGGAAATCTGCCTCTGCCCTTTCCTCTCTCTCTCTCTTCCTCTCTTTCTCTCTCTCTCTCTCTCTTCCTCTCTCTCTTCCTATCTCTCTCTCTTTCTCTCTCTCTCTCTCTTCCTCTCTCTCTCTCTCTCTCTCTCTTTCTCTCTTTGGCTGTGCTTCACTCCTTATGATAAAGAAATACAAACAAGCAAAACATGTAGCCCTGAAAAACAGCAACTATTTCAACAATGTCAATTTATTACCTTGGTTACACCAAGATATACATACATACCAGTCCTTATCTTTTACTAGAAACAATAGCATTGTTACAAATTAATTTCTACAATAATTTTTACAGTGTCATCCTTAGCATTAATATTGGCCCTGAATTCAAGAAAAGGCTTCTGAACCCAAACAAAAAAAGGCTGACCACAGCTAAACAACCGTCTCAGGTCTTCTGAATAGACAAAGCAGCATGTACCGCAGAAAGTCTGAAAATTATATTTTTGCTTCGTTGGGGAACTCTGATGCACTACTGAAGACCAGGGTGGTATTCTGAGATTTATTTTATCTTTGATTTTAGTGAAATAATTTTAATTGTCATAACAAAATGTACGCTTACGGCGCATCATTGGTTAATGCCTGCGCAAAAGTGGCTGCGTACACGGAATTCATCTGCGCAAAACGCCAATGAAATGTTGCAATTTGAAATTTGTTATGACAATTAAAATCTTTTCACTAAAATCAAGGTAAAAGAATCTCAGAATACTACCCTAGAAACTTGGCAATTTGTTAATGACTGCCATGTTTGCAACAAGAACCTTTCGAAAACTCTGAAATTATGTGTTGTGATTTACTGCTGTGCAGCATCTTTTGTGAATCTCGATCACCTAAAAATGTTTCATACTCATGGAAATTTCTGGCCGCACAGTAAATAAAATGGAGCTGAAAAGAGAGTAACGGTATGAACTGAAATCTGGTAAACAACAGTCTAATCATATTAGCAGCTCATAATCACCAACAACCCCTACTCCAACACATTCTTTCTGGACAGAAGCAATCCTAAATGTAAAGTGAAGAGACAAAATTTATTTACAGAAGACCAGATTTTCCACATTTCGTGATCTACTTTCTCCATTCGGAGCCCCCTCCCCCCCCCCCCCCTAACAAATTAGTAATAAATATTCAGTTCTATGAACCATCAATTAGCATGGTCTCCCTGTCTCTCTAGAACATGAAAATACCTCAATACCACTGACACACTGCATCTCTTACAACCATATGTGAACAACCCCACTGAACCATGCCCCACTCTATTTTAGAACAAATTCTTTGTTTACAATCTGCCTAACGTGAATGCTACCAATGAGTTATCCTCTTACAGTCACAGCAGTCATGGAATCTTATAGAGCAAACCTTTTAATTGAACAGAATCGTAATAGAATGTCAGAATGTGATATATTCCTGAAATGTTTCAGTGCTATTTATGCTGCACTATGAGAGTAAAATCTCATCCCAAAGAATACCTATACAGTGGAAACTCACTATAACGAGGACCTTGGGACCATGAAAATTACCTTGTTATATAAGGAAACTCTTTATATCAGGGTAACAAAAAAAAAAAGAAGATAAAGACCTGGGACCAGCAAAATTACCTTGTTATATCAGGAATCTTGTTATATCGGAGCTCTTTATAGTGAGTTTCCACTGTATTTTAAGTTGTCTTGCTCCATTATGTAGCAATACAGCAAGCAGCTTCAGTGAAGAATGCATTACATAACTTGCCACTCAGTCTACAAGCAACCATCATTAATTAACTCTTATAAGTGGAATTTAATCAATGACATGTAGCTCTGAATTATTGTAGCATGTAAAGTGTATTTTGTGCTTTAGGAAAAGTAAAATAACATTCTAGTTTAAACCTAATATAAACCTGCTTGAATTCTTGGGTTCGCCCAAGCTGCGTAAATGATTGGGTTCAGTGACAACAGTATGCATGTTAACATGCCTAGTATTTTCTTAAGCCTCACTCAGACAGGACATGGTAAACAGTCTACAAAAACCTGCTGCAGCAGAATAAGAAGACATAAGCGTACTGCCCTTAAAATTCTGTTTTCTTATAACACAGTATGTATGCTTTGGGAGCCTTCGTATGCACCTCCCCCCCCCCCCCCCCACCCAAGCCCATTTCATTGAGACATAACATTGTTTTTATTTTGCTGCAGTGTTTGTTTTTTTGTTTTGGGGATTGTTTGTTTTTGTTTTGTTTTTTTATTGGGGGGGGGGGGGGCAGTTAACGGCATTGTGTGTGAAAATAGTCAGGGATAAGGTTGATTTACATGGTGTACAGAGATTATACAGCACATATATTTTATGCGTAATAGTTCAGATTTGCTTTCTTTTTGGATTGTACTTCGAGGATACCATCCATGTAGTCTTCATGCATCAGCTCCGTGGCTCCACGACGCAACGCGATCATACCCTGATGAGAGAGAAAAGAAAAGAAGTCGGTAAAAGAAAGGTCACTCCAACCTTTACACCAAGTTGCTTTGCAAGAAAGCTGCAAAATCAGAAAAACAAAGTGGTGAAAAACCAGATAAAAGAATTTTTTTTTTTTTTTTTTAAAGGGTTAATCACTACAGATCATACTTTCAAAATTGGCGGATCGGTTAATTTCATGGTGTTGAAGCATTGTACCCCCCCCCCCAATTTCTCCAAATACATACATGCAAAATGACACAAATATATTTCGAAATTCAAGAATGAACAGAATCTTTTTGTTTTTGGAGGACTTATAACAATATGTAACCATTATGTATTTTGAGTACAGCCTCAAAGAGCCTTAAAAGATGCTTAGAAGAGAACTGCAAATTCATGATATTTTTAACCTGTAGGAGAGTTGTCTCCAATGTGACTTTAATCCACAAAAGATCAGACTCCTACTTACGGCTTCTACGCACACAGCTTTACACTGTGCTCCATTGAAATCATCTGTACAGCGAGCTAACTCCTCAAAGTTTACATCAGCCCTGGATAAAATAAAAACAGCATACATCTATTTGACATTTGTCATTTTTGAGTACACTTAATAGAGTTCTGGTCATGCAATTACATTTTGAAAGAAACTGTCTCAAAGGTTGACCATGTCTACATAAGATTTGTTTTATATTGTGTTATTGTGGAAACATCAAAATAGATAAGAAATCGACCAAATCTAACTGAAAAGCACATGTACTGCACACAGAAATGGGTATATGGGACTGCACGCACAAGTGGCATGAATGTTCGGCCCGAACATTTCAGCTATTTCTGGTCATATTTCGAATATGAGGGCATTTGAAGAGCAATCCTTTCCAGGGGAATTTTCTAAAATTTTCTTCCAAACTGACAGAAAAGGAATGAGAAAGCTCACAACTTATTTTTTACCTTTCCCAGAACTCAACCTTCCCTTTAAAGTACAGTTAATTCTGCATAAGTCGACCTTCCATAAGTCGAATAATCGCCTTAGTCGAAGCAATTTTTCAGAACAGAATGAGCAAAACATGTGTTTTTTACCTCTTCTAAGTCGAATTTTGCCTAAGTCAAACAGATTTCTGTGGTCCCAAGGGGTTCGACTTAGGCAGAGTTACCTGTACAACAATCTGTGCAAAAAGAAATAGTAGCAATGATTATGCAATACATGCTTTGGTGATAATTGCTTGACGGTCAATTTTGTACGCAAGTCAAATTCCTCACTTCATGCCTGACTCTTTTTCTTTTTTTTCATCCTTTCACTCCAAAACTAAAATGTGAAAACTTTGACTGAATTTGTGTTTGTGACCTTCTGATGTGCGCGACCTTCTGACGTGCATGCAACGATGTTATTGATTTCACTTACCCAACGTTCATCTTTCTGGAATGGATCTGCATGATGCGAGCCCTGGCTTCCTCGTTGGGTGTAGGGAACTCAATCTTCCTGTCAAGCCTTCCTGATCTCAACAGAGCAGGATCTAGGATGTCTACTCGATTCGTGGCTGCAATCACCTTTTGAGAGGGGGGGTGAGGAAAAAGTGGTATTAGGCGAGATTTATTTACAGACAATATTAAAGTAAGGACGAATGGACCAGGGCCCTGTTTCATAAAACTTGTTATCAATAACAACCATCTCATTTCTATGACAAATTTGCTCTCGGCCAATCAGATTCAAGGCTTTCAGTAGCTTATAACAATTATGAACGGGGGCGAGAATTCAAATCATCGTGTAAACCAGAAGTGACAAATAATGCCCGTGACAATATGGAAATTGAGGCAGTATAGAGGGAGAATAAAACAAAACCAAGTGAAGAGACAGAAAGTGAGAGACTCAGCAAGAGAAAAGAGTGACAGAAGGAGAGAGAAAGAGGGTGAGAAAACGAGAGATAAATATAGAGAGAATAAGAGAGACAATGCACAAGAGAAGGAGAAAAAAGAAAGAAAGAGAGCCTGCAAGAGTGAGAGAGAGTGTGAGAGGATAAAAGGGACAGATGACAAAAGAAAATGAGAGAGAGAGAGAGAGAAAGACATATAGATCCACAGACAGACACGGTAAAAAGAGAAAGACAGATAGATACCTTGATTTCTTCTGACGAGCTGAACCCATCCAGCTGATTGAGAAGCTCCAGCATAGTTCTTTGCACCTCCCTGTCCCCGGCCTTCTCACTATCAAACCTCTTGGTACCGATGGCGTCCAGTTCATCGATGAAGATGATGGCTGGGAGTTTCTCCTTGGCGAGAGCGAAGGCATCCCTGACAAGCTTGGCTCCATCTCCTATGAACATCTGGACCAGCTGAGGACCAGCTAACTTCAAGAAGGTAGACTGAAACAGTAACAGATAAAGAAACATTAGGAATTTGGCAAGTTTTCAGACAAAACAGAAGAAAGAGAGAGGGAAACAATGTTCCAGAATTTTTTTTTTTTTTTTTTTTGCGCCACAAGCTTTCATGGGGGAAGGGGGTAGAATCTGCCCTCTCCAGATGAGAGAGCACCAAAATGACCCTGGCCTTTTCAGGGTTAAAATATGTGGAGTGCAAAATAAGAGAATCACTCAGTCAACTACAGTTTCAATTCCTTCATATGAGGCAGGTTGGTTCGAAGACAATTCAGCCAGGATCAGACATAAATTTCTGTGTCTGGAGAACTGTTCAGCACCTACAGATTATGGGCACTGTAGCCATTTACACACTGGAAGTAAAAGGGAATTGCATACTACTTTGAATGGTTTCTGCTTAATCAATATACCTCTTTTCCTGGTGATGTTCATCAATTACAGGTTCCATCAATATCCAGGAACAGAAAGTACAGGTTGTAGCAAACAATCTGTTTTGTTTTATATTTGTTTGTGGACTTTTTATCAATGACCTTGACCTTTCAGAAGTAAATTACAACATTAAAACAATTTTAGGTTATGGGATAATGGCTACTCTAAGCAAACTACTGTATAAGCTGTTTTTTTCGCGATTTTGGACTAGGTAGGGAAATTCGCGAGGGTTTAATTTCGCGATTTTTGTGATGTTTTTGTAACTATAAATAGCCATATATTGAAGTGGAAATTTTCGCGAGGACCGATTCGCGAAAATCGCGAAAATAAAACCACCGCGAAAATAACCACTTATACAGTACTTACCTTTGTCTGTGCAGCACATGCCCTGGCTAGCAGTGTTTTGCCTGTTCCTGGTGGGCCGTAGAGTAGAACACCCTTAGGTGGCTGGATGCCGATATTTACAAACCTCTCTTTGTGTGTCATAGGTAGAACCACAGCCTCTATTAACTGTCAGGAGTAAGGATAGGTGTAGAAGAAGGAAAATAATTACATCATAGAATACAGGAATGATTAAAAATGTATACATAATAAGGGGAAGCAACTGCCAAATCCCTGCTCCTGCTGGAATCTAGTTCCGTGGCACTAGTTTTAAATTCAGTGTCTGCCACGTATATGTAAATGTCTGTAGAGAGTGTACATGGTACACAATACATTACAGTATTAAATATACTAGACTAACATAGCCAGGTATATGTTACAGTAAATGTCCTTGCTAAAAGGTCATTTTACACCTCACTTAGTTAGGAGCAACAACTCCAGATTAGTTGCTTTTATTAGAACCGATTTGACATCAGGGGCCCGTTGCACAAAACTCGGGTTTGAACGCAACTCAGGAAAATCAAACACAACTTAATTTTCAGCCAATCAGAAGTGCGCATTTAGGACGTGCGTTGGAATTTAAGAGTTGCGTTTAAATGCGACTCTTTGTGCAATGGGCCCCAGGATGGACTTTCCCTCTATCAAGAGTGAAATACTTGCCTCCTGAATCTGTTTGTCCAGCCCTCCGATATCACTGTACTGTTCTGTTGGCCTCTCATCAACCTCCATCGCTTTCACTCGAGAATCAAACCTGATCAAGAGAAGAATAAACATATTTCAAGGAGCTGCCAAACTCATTTCTTTTTCGTTTTGTATAACTTTCTGAAACTAAAGATTCCAGGCTTTCTATTGTTAAATAACATTTGTCGCTTACTTGTGGAAAACAGTTCAATACAAAGAGCAATCAATCAGATTTGTTAACCCTTTGACTACTGTATTCTCTCATTCCTATAGGCTTAATACAGGGGTCACCTGGTTCCAGTCTCCAATGGGTTAAGAGAAATCACCATACCCCATGGGTGCAAATCCAGGGGGGGGGAAGGGGGACATGTCCCCCCACATTTTTTAAGATAGGCAAATGTTCCCCCCCCCCCCCACCTTTCTGAATAACCTTTTTTTCTTTTTTTTTTTGCTTGTCAGAGAATTTTGGAGGAAAACTAGAGCCCAAAAAATGCAATAACCTTTTTTTTTTTTTTTGCTTGCCAGAGAATTTTGGAGGAAACTAGACCCCAAAAATGTGATAATCTTTTTTTTTTTTTTTTTTTTTTTTTTTTTGGGGGGGGGGGGAGGAGGATTGTCAGAAAAAAATTCAGACATTTCGGACAGGTACAAAAGTTTAATGATGTGGTAACCCCTCCTCCCCCCCCCCCCCCCCCCCGAATTTCAAAATGGATTTGTGCCACTGCCTTACCCCCTCATTTCTTTCAATGCTAAATTGCTGACTTAAAGTTAATAGACAGTTTTGGGAAGCCCTCAAAAACTTTTCATGAGATTTCTTTGATAATACATAATAAATAGTAGGGTACTAACATAACCAAGATGCTGTGAAGTATTTTCCTCCTCAAGTGAAATATTTATCGAATGAGAGGTGAAAAGTAATAAAAATCCCTGGCCCAAAAAAGAGGGGATGTAAATTCAAACAACGGCCATCCACATTACTCACAAAAGGATTGCTGTGTGTTTTAGAATACACTACACATAGTGCGAAGCACTGGGTTTATTGTGAGGGGAACTTCGGGTGGATATTGTCTTAGCTAGAGGCAGTGAAAAGCCGTTGCCAAGCGTTTCTTACAGATATTTACACTAAAATTTGTTCAAAATCATGAATGGAATGTTAAATAATCTCGTACATGTGTTTTATGATAAAAGGAGAATAGTATGTGACCATGTTAGATAAGTTTCTAAGTTTCTTGCCAGTATGATTTTTGCTACCGTGACTGTCTATGAGATTTAACAGTGGGTTTCAGGCTTTCAGCCATTGGCTTAAAATGGTTTCATCACTTTGGTTACAATGAAAATATTGCTACAGCGGAACCTTTTTACAAGGAGCACTGTTATAACAAACTCGTTATAACAAGGTAATTTTGCTTGTCCCACTTCTTTGTAATCTATTGTTTTTAAGCCCTGATATAACAAGGCTTCAATATAAAGAGGTAATTTCCTTGATCCCAAGGAGTTTGATATTACGAGGTTCCACTGTACAAATCAAAGATATCACTTTATTGTTCAGATACTACAAGTATGAATGTATAATCATTATTTCTGCGTACAAATTGGCAGTTTTTGTTGCATTTTCTTATTTGTATCCATATTGGTGCATTTTACATACGATTTAATTTGTCTGAAAATGTTAGTGTGAATAACTGGTGCGTGCCAATATGAGGCAAAAGCCAATTCATTTTGACCTTCAGAAAACTCTGAACTGCTCTGGATTAGTGACTTACTCTTGAGGAAGTGTCTCTAAGATGAGATAGGAATCTTTATTGACGCCAACAAGGTCACCAGGATGGAGCTTCTCTGCATCTACTAGACCAATCACTGGTAGGAAATAAGTCTGTAATAGATTGAAAAGCAAACAGAATAAAAATGTGGTTAGAAATGTCTGTAACACAGAGGAAGAAGTAACTGCATCATAAAGTACATTCACCTGTATTTTTCACGAACGACAAACAAGTCTTCATGTTCATCTGTATATTTCAAAACAAAGACAATAATAAACGTTTTCATTCTTTATATTTTCAGACTTTGCTGTTTGTTTGTCTGTCTGTCTGTCTCTCTCTCTCTCTTTCCCATCTCATTCCCTTCTAAATTTCTATCTCATTAATATATCATTCTTTTTATTATTAGGGTTTTTTCCTCTCTCTCCCTCCCTCTCTCTCTCCCCCCTCTCTCTCTCTATCTCTCCATCTCTCTCATTCTCTACTCTACATGTATCTCTCATATCATCTTCTCCTTCCTCTACACTTTTCCTTACTTGTCTTGTTGATGTTTTGATCACTGCACATTTTCCTTTCCTCTGTGAGTCCAGATCAACGTTTGCTCCTTCTGTCTCCTCGTCTTCATCTGGTTGGACGTCAAGGAGCTGTGTTTAAAAAAATCAGTTCAAAAACAGATCAATTATTGCAGTCCATTTAATAACTCATCGTCTTCCCAGCAGAAGGGTCCGAGCAGTTTTTGGTGAAATTTCTAGACTATCCACCTTTAATTGCTGAGTTATAAAATGTGGACTACAGTGTATGAGCAGACTTTAATTTGTGTCATAGATTTAATCAACAAACAGACAAAATTCAATTTTTCACACCTTTATATAGGCTTATTTATTTATAACGATTGCCAATTCACATCATCTTTTTCCTGGACACGTACACAAGCACAAAAACCTGTCTCTTAATGTAACTTGAATTAGGCAGGATACATAAAACAATAATAAAATTTCCTCTTTTTTAAAAATTTACATGACAGGTACACATAACTTACCTCTATGACATTAGAAACTAAATATGGCAGGGTCTTGTTGACTTTAATCTTCTCCTCGTTTTCTTTGATCTTTTCTTTCTGTGCCTGAAGCTCATGCTGTATTCTCATAATCTCACTCTTCATTATCTGTGTGAAAAAAAAAAAAAAAGAGGTATATTACTAGTTCATAGGGAGAGGACTTGCCTAAATGTAACAGTATGCTTTTCGAAAAGCATATCGACACTCAAAGGCAGAAAATGGTTCTGCTACCCGAATGAATAGAATATATCAGACCAAACATAACAACAGAGCCAGACCACCTGCCAACACATGGTGCAATGCAAGATCAGGGGGGCATTTCATCAAGTGTCTTGTCGGTGATTTTTACCGACAAATTTGCTCTCAGCAAATCAGATGCAAGGATTTCAGTAGCTTATAACAGTTATTGCAACTTGTCATTGATGACAAGTTTTATGAAACAGGGCCCAGAACAGGGGAGCGTTTCATCAAGTGTCTTGTCAGTGATTTTTACCAACAAATTTGCTCTCAGCCAATCAGATGCAAGGATTTCAGTAGCTTGTAACAGTTACTGCAACTTGTCATTGATGACAAGTTTTATGAAACAGAGCCCAGAACAGGGGAACTTTTCATCAAGTGTCTTGTCAGTGATTTTTACCAACAAATTTGCTCTCAGCCAATCAGATGCAAGGATTTCAGTAGCTTATAACAGTTATTGCAACTTGTCATTGATGACAAGTTTTATGAAACGGGGCCCAGAACAGGGGAGCGTTTCATCAAGTGTTTTCTCAGTGATTTTTACCGACCAAACTACACTGTATACATGTACATGTATGAGCAGGATGAACACATTCATTTGAGCTACTGGAAGCCTGAATGGTGAAATGGCAGCATTCTTCCAGAACCTCGAGGGCAGTAAAGGTAAAGTAAAGATGTACCTTAACTTCATTGTCCAGTAGTCGTGTCCTGCCGATGATCTCATCTGTTGACATGCGTAAGACCTCCTCCCCAACAGAGTCCTAGGAGAAAATAAGAAAACAGGGAAATCGCTGAAACTTGATAAAACAAGAGAAGAAAGTCACAGAAACGGATTAGAGAATGTTTGAGAGAGCAGAACATTACAGAAATGCAGGGCCTAAAGATAAAGTTGAGTTCTTGGCCCTCTTGCATAAAAAGTTGCGATTAAACGCAACTCAAAAAATTAAACGCAACTCGATTTTCAACCAATCAGGATCACGTATTTGGGGCTTGCGTTTAATTTTTTGAGTTGCGTTTAATCGCAACTTTTTATGCAAGAGGGCCCAGGTCATGCAATTACTTTGTGACGGAACTGCTGCCTCAAAGCAATTAGGAAAGGTTGATCATGTCTACATGAGAATTGGTGTATACTGTAACGTTTTGGAACCATCAAAATGATAAGAAATTGACCCAATCTCGCTGAAAAGTACATGCACTGCACACAGAAATGGATGTATGGGACAGCACACACATGTGGCATGAATGTTCGGCCCAAACATTTCAGCCATTTCTTGTCATATTTCGAATATGAGGGCATTAGAGGAGCAATCCTTTTCAGGAGACATTTCTACTATGATGTTCTTCCAAACTAACATAAAAAGAATGAGAAAGCTCACAAATTATTTTCCACCTCTCCCAGAACTCAATCTTCTCTTTAAATTAATCGAAGGCTACCAAGGCCATGAGGATGGATGCCCCTTTAATCGGCTTCAATGTCCCTCCCAATATCTCCTTTGGCCTTGAGATTTTAGTGCCCTTTTAATATCTTCCTATTTATGCTGCTATAAAATAATGTGCCCTACAGCAAAAGTGGCCTTACCCTAAAAATAACAACAACAAACAGATCATATAAAATATCAGGGATAAGAAAAACACTAAAACTGGTCAGAGAAAGTCTGAGACATCAAAAAACTCACAGAAACAGATCAGAGAATATATCTGAAAGTGCAGATAATCACAGTAGCAAAAAGAGAGAAATTTGGGGGAGAGCAAAACATCATACTATTACTTAGAGAAATACATGTAGATCTAGATCAGAAAAAATGAGCCACCATTTATTATGATAATGATATTGAGATTTGAGAGAGCAGAAAGTCACAAGAAAGATACAGAGAGAGAGCACAAGCAGAAATATTAGAGCAAGTGAGGAGCAGATTAGACAAAAAATTCAGAAAAATTCTTTATACAATATACAGTGCGTCCCCTAAAAAAGTAAACAGTTGGAAAAAGTCTCCCCAAATAAATATTTCTGAATATTTTCAATATATTTTAATTCTTATTGAAAGCCGAGGGTCCCTCCTATACAGTAACACAAAACAATCTTACTACCGGTAGTTATTACGCCCGAGTGATCTTAAACCACTTTTTATGAAAGGGTGCAAAAGTTAAAACCATGTCCATGTCCATGGATGAGCATGATGAGGCATGATCCCATGGGGGTCGGGCTAACTCGGCAGTGACTAGGGCGAACTCGGCACTGCGTGGTGACTACCGGGGTATGTTTCAAAAGTCTGAGTCACCGTACTGTTTTTCATCCTTAAATTCATGGGCGCAAATCCGGGGGGGACAGGGGGACATGTCCCCCCCCCCACCTTTTTGAAGATAGGCGAATGTCCCTCCCCCCCCCCCCCACCTTTTTGAATAACCTTTTTTTTTGTGCTTGTCAGAGAATTTTGGAGGTGAATGTCCCCCCCCCCCCCCCACCTTTCTGAATAACCTTTTTTTTTTTTTTTTTTTTTTTTTTGCTTGTCAGAGTATTTTGGAGTTGAATGTCTCCCCCAAATTTCAAAATGGATTTGCGCCACTGCTTAAATTTCATGTTTTGTATAATTTTACTTCTTGTAATTTTCAACATTACTTCTTTGCTAATCTGTAATCATTTTACACATTGATATCAAATAATTTTGAATTTAAGTGTTTTGAAATGTGTAATTAATGCAAAATTCAACACCGCATGTATTTGCGATCAATTCAATCTCTGGCCTGGGTTCACTCGGCCGTGATTTTCTGCCAAAGTCAAGTTCGCCCTAGTGGTGCCGAGTTAGCCCGGATCCGGAAAGCAAATGATTTCAACTTCAATTTCAAAGTTCAAGACCACGTAAACTTTCTATCAATATCTGTAGTTTATTCAACTCAACTCAGATATGCAGAATGTGATAAAAAGTGTAATCAAAACTTCACAAAGTCAAAGACACTGTCCCTCACACACACTCATTCACTGAGCTCAGCTCAGCTCGGCCATCATTGAATTCACACACCAATAGCAGACTGGCCAGGCCAGGCGCAGGCCGGGCGGCCAGCCTGGAGCTAGCTGTACCGCGGTGAAGCCTATACTATACATGTAGCTTAGCGCTTCATTACACTGCCAAAGCCACACACTGGCGTTGCACTGCGTGTTGCACTGGCTGCGCTGCCGTCTCCGAGTACAAAAGTTAGTAGGTTTCTAACAGCATTTCTGTCAACAAAAATAATGAACAAAACAAAATATTTTTATATAAATATTATTGGTAACAATACGGAGTAGTATTTAATATAAATTTACCTCTCCATCTTCCCAAATCGACTTATCTTCGAGATTTGTGGCGGCCATAGCGTGATACAGCAGAATACAACATACACAACATACAGTAAATGGAGTAAAATTAGAAGATAGTCTTTTATTTGTGGCCAATTTGAGGAGAGCTCCGTGCGTTATGGGGTGCGTTTCAGACTATTGTTATATCAGCGGTTGGTTGAGAATTGCTAAAAACAAAACAAAAACAAAAACAAAAAATAAATAAATAATATTAAATGCATTGAAGAATTTAAAACTCTATTAAATTTCAAATGAATTCCATCATCAGAGCATAAAATTCTATTTTCAAAAAAGTGCCCCTATCACTCTCATGCAGTGTTGTATATGGGCGGTGAAAGTGGGGGCATGCCCCATCCCCTCTTTTTTTTTTTAAATCAGATTTCAACCAAAGAGAAGACAGAGAAAAAGAAAGGTATCCGGGTATCGGGAAGGAAAGTGAATTAAATGAGACAATATAGGCTATGCCATTGCCTCATACCCACCCCCCCCCCCCCCCCATGAAACCAGGGTCTATGTCTGCCCACCCTATACCACCATTTCTAAGTAGGAATTGATTCCAAGAGAGAAAAGCTAGGCTCCAGGGGCGAAATTGAGACTCCATAGTAAAATATATTAATTTGCTATACCAGAGGCGGCGCTCCCGGGGGCAGGGGGGCACAGTGCCCCTCCCCCCACTTTTTCATGTACCCCCAAAGTGCCCTTTTTTATCTATGAAAAGTGCCCCTTTTCATAGCTGATAAGTGCCCCTTTTTCATTCTAATAAGTGCCTTTTCTACCTTTTGATAAGTGCCCCCTTTAACCTCAGACATTACTGCCCCTCATGAAATCTAATAATTGCCCCTTTTTTGTCTAATTAATGCCCATTTCCCGTTCTAATAGTGCAATTTTTCCTTCGGATAAATGCCTTTCTTTCACTTCTGATAAGTGGCCCATTTCCTTCGTATAACTGCACCCCTTCTTCTTTCTGATAAATGCCTTTTTCACCTTCTGATAAGTGCCAACTTTAACTTCAGACATTACTGCCCCTTTTTAAATCTGTGCCTTTGATGTTTGGTTGTTGTTTTTTTTTCTGATAAGTGCCCATTTTCAGTTCTAATAGTACAATTTTCCCTTCTTATAAGTGTCCTTTTTCACCTCTGATAAGTACCCTTTTTTCTTCGTATGACTGCTCCTTCTTCTTTCTAATAAGTGCCCTTTTCACCTTTCACTGATAAGTGTCCCTTTTAAGCTCAGATAAATGTCCCCTTTGAAATCCGACAAATGGCCCTGTTTTCGTCTGATTAGTGCCAATTTCGGTTCTAATAGTGCAAATTTTCCTTATGATAAGTGCCCTTTTCACCTTATGATAAGTGCCCCCTTTAACTTCAGACAAATTTACTGCCCCTTTTGAAATCTGTGCCTTTGTTTTTCGTCTGATTAGTGCCAAGTTTCCGTTCCATTAGTACAATTTTCCCTTCTTACTTGTGCCCCTTTTTACTTCTGCTCAGTGCCTCTTTTTTCTTTCTAATAGTATTATTTTCCCTTTTGATAAGTGCCCCTTTTGTCTTCTCATAAGTGCCCTACCTATATACCTATATATATTTAATGTATTGTACCTATATACTCCGATGTCGCTAATTACAAACTGTGCCCTAAAGTCCACAAAAGAGCCATACCTATAGCTCCAAATAATCAGAGAGGCTTCATAATAATAGATTCCCCTACTGATATCAGCAAAATGAGAGGCAGTGGAGCAGGGGGCAGCCGGGGCACAATTGCCTGAATTATACAAGAATGATCAGTGCCCCTTAATCATAACAGGAAGGAGGACATTTTTTTCTAAAAATTTTCAAAAGCTCGCTCGCTACGCTTGCTCGCATTTACCATTGTCTTCTTAAATTGCTGCTATTCAAAATATCTTCAATATTTTGCTCGCTCGCAAATGAATAATCAGACCATAACACTCAACTGCAAAGTAGTTTTTTTTTAAATCTAGAACCATGTTAAGACATAAACAATAATGTGTCGAAAATGATCCTCGATAGTGTATTAATTAGAATGTAACCGTATACTAATGTCACGAAGTGGCATTTTCTGCCTTGTTTTTACCCTTTGTAGGTGCCCTTTCCCCCCCCCCCCAAAGTGCCTCATTTTGTTGGTACCCCCCCCCCCCACTTTGAAGGACGCTCCGTCGCCCCTGTGCTATAAATAAAACTTGAGTATTGGGTCGTATCAGGCCTATAGATGTCCCAATGTTTTCTAAAGTCAATTAAGCAAACTCTAAAGCACTGACTTTTAAAAACATAAAATATAATTGGTCTTAAAAATCAAACCTACATGCAAGATAGTGCCATATATCGCTGAATCGCTGTAGATAAATTATGTTGTGATCGAAGAAGATCTTTGGTAAGATTTATACAAATTGATATTAATTAAGGTTAATAAAGATTTCTATTGTATCCCAGTTCATGGCCCCCCACCCCCAGCCCCCCCCCCCCCCGCCATTTCATTTAACCGAAAAATAACTTTTTTTGCAAAAATTGTTTAGTTTCTACGTACTGAAATGTAAAAGTCAATCGCTTTTTATGTTTTATATTTCTTTTAATTTTGTAATATTTTGTTTCTTGCTTTCGATTATTCAGTTAGAAAATTGTCTTACTATATTACCCAAGCCCCTACCCCCCCCCCCCCCCATGATATGCTGCCTAGAACCATGGATACATATATGCTATAGAACCACCGATCTGTACGTAAACAAAAAATCAAGGTCAGTGGCTAGAACCCATCCAATTCAATGAATGAACGAACGGCGATAAAAAATGCCCCTCCCCCCCAAAAAAAAAATAATAATAATAAAAAAATAAATTTAAAAAAAAATCATTAAAAAATAAATAAATAAATAAATAAATAAATAAAAATAAAAGATATATAATGAATAAATAAATTAATTAATGAATAAATAAATGGATAAATAAAAATAAAGAAAGAAATAAACAAACAAAAATTAAAAATCAAAAAAAAAAAAAAATTAGACGTCTGCATACAGAATTAGGATAATGTAAGATCGGTATACGACATTTAGATTGGCAACTACTACGATCAATATTAGCTAGCGCTTAGCTTAATTTTTAGCTTAGCTTTTGTGCATGACTCGACGATACGTTGAGCTGAGGAATCAAGAACTGTGCGATCTCGCTGAATCGTATGTATTTGTAATTCATCCATGCATGTTTTGACATTTATGAAGGATAATTTATATTGTTCAATTCATACCTTCAAATATTGATCAGTGAAAATGGATATTTCTGCCTTAAAGTATATTTAAGTAAATTTAAAAATCTGTGTAGTCCCAGATATGGGATTCCGTGTAATAAGACACTTTGTCATTAAAAAATTTGACAGCTCGTCTTTCATACAGTGTAAAATTATCTTGTTTGCATAAAAGACAGCTATTAAAGACGATCCACCAATGTCAAATATTTCAGACAACTGTCTTAACTCTTAAGTTTCAGGTTGATGTGATTTGTTTGCTTGTTTGTTTGAATTTTGTTTTTGCAGCGTTTGTCAGTTATCTGTCATGTCTGTTTATTTTTATTTTTTCTGCCTTGTGTAATAATAAAATATTCTGTAAAAAAAAATCAGCAAATAAAAAAGAATAATGTGAAATGGCTTGGTGTTTTAATAGGTCTATGACTTTATGACTTTGAACATCAACTTCAACATACACGGTGTCGGTGACGTGAGGCAATCTCCCCTACCATGCCTACGGAGAGACAAGCAAAAAAAAATCAGTGGGCAAGATTTATCCATTTCTACGCATGGTGAACCTTGCTAACCACCTTCAGACAGAGTTAAATCTTCCTCTTTCAATTCAGCTCATCCTACCACGTCAACGATCGGATCATGAGAAATGTGAAAAAAAATACAATTTATGGCGACATCGATATGGATTTACTTACCGTTCACGTGTAGCTTTCGCTGTGCGATTAGCATTACAAAGACGGCGAAATCGGCACTGAATGTGCGCTGCTGTTCTGACGCGGCATGCTTAAAAAGAAATTGTGCTAATATTCCGCATGCATATATACTGCCGTCTGTGTGTGCAACGGTGCAACATATTAGCACAATTTTTTTTCAACACATGTAAATGACACGAAAGTCCAGTTGGAAAATGTAGGGGAAAAATCAAACAAATATTTTTCTCTTTTTAATTGTCTTTATACTCATTTTGTTGTTATTTGTCTTTCTGTGCAGGTTTGCTGATTAGAAGCTTTGAACCAAGATGGCCGCTCCTAACCACACTATTTACATCAACAACCTCAACGAAAAGATTAAAAAAGATGGTGAGATCTCATTATGGAATTAGTAAAAAGAGAACATTAAAAAAATAAGATTAGTAGAGACTAAAGAGAGAGAATTTATAAAAAATGGAATATGAAAAATTATTAAGCGAAAGAGAAAGAGGATTGTATGATATGTACTGCATGCCGAAACAATTTAAATCACCAATCACACAAGTCTTATTGAAATGGGGCCAGGCTTACATTATATGTCTCCTTTACCCTCTCCTTCATTCTCATCAGTTTCTCTCCATTTTCTGGAGTTTCCATTTTCATGAGTATCCGTCCCATTTTCATAAATTTGTGATTTTCTGAAGGATCTTTCTATTCTCATCAGCATCTGTCCATTTCTTCCTCATCCGTACAAAACTCTAAGAAATCCGCATTATTATTATTTGTATGAAGGGTTTTCAGGCGACCAGAAAAATTGGTGTATCTCATGGTTTGCGCAAAAGTACCCGGATGACCGTGCAATTTTAGAACAATATCTCATGGTTTGTGTAAAAGTACCCGGATGACCGTGCAATATATCTCCATATCTCATGGTTTGGGGTGCGCGTGACGCGTAAAAAAGTGAATACGCGCTTAAATACGAGAAGGTTAAGACAATGGATGTATGCGCGCAGCTCTTGCAAGATGCTTGGGTAAGGACAAAAATGTTTCTCTACCTTTGTTTTATGTCAAAGTCAATACAAAAACACAAAGACATGTAATGGTGAAAATTAAGGAACTAGGTATCATACAATTAATAATAATAATATTGAATGGCTTTTCTTTACTTACTCGCTTTGAAAATATTTCACTCGTCGTGCCGACTCGTGAAATATGTTCATAGCTCGTGCGATATATCTTTGTATCCCACTCGAGGCCATTCAATATTATATAAATATTCCATCTTTTCTCAGATTTGGGTCTGATCTTGGACATCATTGCTCTCAAGACCCTTAGGATAGAGGAGGATAAGGAGAGAGCTGAGAAAGGATGGGAGAGAGAGAGAGAAAAAAAAAAGAAAGTAAGGGATTGAAAGAGGAAAGGAGAAAGAGAGAGAGAGATAGAGGAAAGAAGAGAATGGGAGATTAGGGAATGAGAGAGAGAGGGAGAGAGGAGGAGATAAGGAGAGAGATAATATCATAAGAATCTCTTAATTTGATACTGTATAAGCCATAAATTTCGCGGCCATAAATTTTCGCGAATAGGACTAACCAGACTATTTCGCGAGTGGTTGAATTCGCGGTCGGAAAATTCTCAAATCTACAAACGGCGGTGATGATGTACTTTTGCAAAGTGAAGTGAATTTCTGACCAGGAGACAACAAATTCATACGACTTCTTATGTTGGCAATATTTTGGCGTGTTGTTAAATTCGCGACCCACTCCCGATTTGTGAAATTCGCGAAAATAAAACCCCCGCGAAATATATGGCGTATACAGTAATTCTCTCCTTCATAGTACTCAAGAAGTCCTTTTATACTCCTGTAAAACCAGAAACTTTCATGTGCAGTTAATGTTCACGGATTTCGCAAGTGATTCAGATTTGCGAAATTTTCATGCTTTGATATCATTGAATCATAATTGATATAACACTAAATTTGTGCAAATCGCAGAAGTTTCTTGCTGTGAGAATGGCTGTCATTTATAATTCGTGAAAGTTTCACGTCGTGTATGTTTCTGGTAAGGTTTTACAGTATTTTCTCTCAGTTCAGTCAGATCTTGAACATTGTAGCCGTCAAGTCCCTAACAATGAGAGGAGATAAGGAGAGAGAGAAAGAAAGGGAGGAAGACAAGGAGAGTAGGAGTTACCGAGCGAGATCATCTCATAGAAATCTTTCTGTATTTTCTCTCTCACAGAACTCAAGAAGTCCTTGTACGCCATCTTCTCGCAGTTTGGTCAGATCTTGGACATCGTTGCGCTCAAGACCCTTAAGATGAGAGGTCAAGCGTTTGTTATCTTCAGAGATATCACCTCGGCTACCAGCGCACTACGATCAATGCAAGGCTTCCCTTTCTACGATAAACCAATGGTATGGGAAACTTCTTATATAATGATAGTTAGAACTGTAATGCAGTTCCTTTATAGTACATATCACAAAGTGTTATGTCTCTATTGAGTGCAACTCTTCTCTCTCTATGATAAACCAATGGTATGGAAAACTTCTTACATACATACAGAAATTTTTTGCAATGGAAATGTTCTTTAGTTTTAGTGAGTTCATAAAATTTCTGTGCCACAAAATGAAATAATCACAACTGACACATTTTAGCAATTCTCAATAGTTTCTTGCTGTGAACATCGTTGTTATTTTCATTTTGCAACAGTTTGTTCCTTTTTTATGATAATTATGAATCTCTCATAAGTGTTCTCAAGAATACAATTGCCAAATTGATCCCCTTTGAAGAAGAAGAAAAAAAATAATGTGGAGCCCTAGTTTTTGTATTGTTAAAATAATATTTTATACTATCGTTTATGTGTTTGACAGAGGATACAGTACTCCAAGTCCAAGTCAGATGCCATTGCCAAGATGCAAGGAACATACGTCCCAAGAGAGAAGAGAATAGAGAAGAAGAAAGCAGACGGTGAGTGTTGTCTAGTTTGTCCTCCATCTCAGAAAGAATTTGTTGTCATCAGAGATGTCCATATTGAGCAAACGTCGCTACTGCAAATCCTACAATTGGTGCTTTAACCGAAAAGGGCTGGGTTATTTCGGTAATCTCACACCCAGGTTTTTTTTTGGGGGGGGGGGTGATCCTGAGTTCGAGGGCTCAAGGGAATTTAAGTTCTTATTTAACAAAACTCAAATTGCTTCTCCCCAAAAATTTGGCCAATTGTGAAGGTGCATATTTCTTATTCACTCTGGTTGTCAAAAGACCCCTTGTCTATATTGGTCATTATGATAAAAAAAAATACATGATTTGTTGTGGAACCTGTCTACGCTGGCAGGGTGGTCTTTATAACCATGTTTCTCTTGTATAGTTCTTGATAAAGCCCACCGCACACTATACGATCGACTATGATCTGATTTTGGAAATAAAATACAATAGCGTTAAATAGAGGCATTTTGACAAATACAAACTACCTGATTCAGGTTCCGAACAATAATATGAATACTCAACATAGGAAATTGGTGCGATGTCAGCCTTATATCCGGAATAAGGACCAGGACTGCTCTGACGTCACTACGATTCGAAGCCTGTTTGGCCTTTCCTCCAACTAGAAGGCTCGTAATAGGCTGTAATTTCGATTTTACTATCTATGTAACTATTCAGAACCTTAAACATATTTCATGTGTTTAACTGTTTATATAAAACGGGTTCAAGAATGTAGCCATCCTGATTGGTCAAATAACATCACGTGACCGTGCAAAAAAAAAGTGATAACGCACGGCGAGGGGACTAACGCACGGCTAATCCGGATCAAACACTAAGATTGTAAGAAAAAACTAAAATTGTAGACCCGTTTTATAAAACTATTAATACATGGTTGTGAGTTCGTGCGTTAGTGCGATCCAGCAACACGCAGGTTTTTATCGTGTTGTCTAACACACTCGGCTACGCCTCGTGTGTTAGTACACCACGATAAAAACCTTTGTGTTGCCAGATCGCACTAACTCACTCCCAACCATGTATTAATAGTATAATATCTAATGCTATTACATGTTCTTTCAAAATCGGATCTTAGACCGATCGTATAGTATGGGGTAGGCTTAAGATTTCAATTCTAACATGTATTCTTGTGCTCTCTATTGATGTTAACATAGAGCCGGTGAAAGGAAGGAAGAACCGGCAGAACAGGCACGCAGACGTGGTCATCCCACCCCCCTCACAGATCCCCATGCCTGGTGCTCCTCCAGCCAACCAGCCTCCACCCCTGTTGGGTGACATGGCTATGATGGGACAACCTCCCATCCAGGTCCCCCCGGCACCCGCTCCAGGTTTGTATCACGGACATACATTAAAACACTAGATAGGGAACATATGTGTCTATCTTGACTTCACCACTGATATACATTACAACACTAAGATACCCAACATTTCTGTCTACCTTGCCGTCATGTCTACCTCATTAGTACCAGTGATATACTGTAAACGCTGTTAAATTCGCATGATTAAATTTTCGCGCTGAGCGACCCCGAAACATATTCGCAGGTTCTTAAATTCGAGCTGCACAATTACATGCTCGTGCACACCCACTCCTTTTATTAATTTACACACACGCAGTCCATTCAAATGCATACAGCATGCGCAACTACACACGCGCGCTCAAAACTGAATTGGACACACACACACACACATATTAATGTGCTGAAGCATTTACAGTACATGACAAGACTTTTAAGACGAAACTTTTAAGACGAAACTTTTACACTTGTCAGTGCTAGTATACTATGGATTTAGTAACCTTATATAGCCAATCTGTATTGAATATTTCAATATTGTATTGCAAGTGCATTGTAAAAAGATACCATGGAAATTTCACACCTGCATGTGGTTAGCCAAATCTTGCATACTCCATTAAAACCCGAGAATGGAATATGATGCTGGCTTCTTCATACCATTTCTCATTCCAAGTTCTGAAAGTCAACATCTGCTCATTTCTCTGTAAGTTAAGTCATTATTTGTGACCCTCCACCACAAAACGACCAATGAGTCGGAAATTTGGGTTTTTAAAATTTCAACACAGTTTGAAAGCTTAGATTCTAAGCTTTAAAATGATATATAACTTTTCTTGTTTGGACTAAGCAAACCCTTGTAAATTACAATAAGAATGTCAACCTGTCAGACAGGCTAATGACCAAAGCAATAGAGAAAACGGGCTCTAAAGAAGAGTGACCATTTAAGAGCGCCTAATCTGTGTCCTATTGTTTGTTGCACAAAAGGTTGAGTCAAAACTCCCTAGCATGCACTGTGAAGTACTAATTGGATTGGGTTGAAACTTTCCATACCTTCAGAATAGATATATTTCTTTGTTTCTTTAGAATTTGAATATCAGATAGTGCATAGTTTTTAAGCTATACCAGAAAAGTGATGTGAAGTACAATCCCAGCAAGTAGACATAGAAAGTTTGTATGTCCAGGAAAACATGGTCATTTTGAATGAGAGTAAAATCATATTTCAACAAGGTATTTTAACCTGAAATTTTGTCAGATGGTAGATTAATAAATGAACTTTCAGAAAATACAAGAAACTTAAAATCAAAATTTCCACCCCAAACCACCCTTTTCAGCTGTTTACTCTAAAACTCCCATTGCGACTTATTGGTCATGTTGTGGTGGAGGGTCACATTTAGTAGATATTCAGTAATTCAATGATATCTTATCTTTTATTTTAACCCAGTGGTTCCTGATGAGCCAAATAACATCCTCTTTCTCACCAACCTCCCTGAAGAAACCAATGAACTCATGCTGGAGGTCTTATTCAAACAGTAAGTATTTATATTTTGTGATGGTTGAAGGTGATATAAAAAGAAATTGCAAGTCTTTCAATCAATCGCAAATTTAATAATAATAATAATATTGGATATTTATAGAGCGCTCATATCCACCATGAATGGTGCTCAAGGCGCTCCAATATTACCCCGGCTCTGGCTAGGCTACCGATTTCGGCGCTCACAGCATTCAAGGAATTCATTGCTGCCGGTACCCATTTAACACCTGGGTGGAGAGTGGCAAATGTAGATTAATGTCTTGCCAAAGGACAGTAGTGCCGCGCTGGGGTTCGAACCCACGACCTTCCCATCTCCAATCAAGTGTTTAAACCACTCGACTATGACACCTCTACAATTTCCTATCTCTTATGTACAGAGTCGGGATCGATATCAATCTCAAATTACGTTATGATCAATCGCAACTCTCTATAAGACGGGGCCAAGGTAAAGGTGGCTAATAATTTTTGAGGTTTCCCATTCTTTTTATTCCTATGCAGAAGAATATTGTACAATACAGTGCATGAAATCCATTTGCTGACTTGCTGCATATTATGCAGTTCATGAATAGGACGTTTTAAATGAATAAGCATTGATATTAAGATTCAGTAAGGCACATTGGTAATTCACAGGCTAATTAAAAATAAGATGCTCTATCCACATACAAAGTTCCATAGATCCCAAAGTGGGGGGGGGGGGGGGGAATCAGCCCCTGTTTCCCCACCAATATAACCCCTCCTGTATAGGTTTTAGCATATATGCAAGTGGAAGAAAAATTTGAATTGGTGCCAATTTGAAGATTCAAAGCTTATCACCAGAAAAAATAATTTGTGTACAGCTAGAAAGTATAAAATCAACCTGAAAGAACTTTATCTGGCATTCTATAGGTCAACCGTTAGGAAGTATGAAGGAAATAAAGGATAGCATGAAAATATTCGGGCAGAACCGAACTCCAAGTTTGGTCCCGCACGAGCCTTTTGTCTTTATCTTGGCGAGCATGTACGGGTGCGTCAGGTAGTCTACTCACAAGTCGCTTTTACGCTTATAGAGAGTGTAATTAAAATTGCAATATCTCTTTATAGAATTAATATTTGAAGCCCATATTTTGAATATAGTATAACCAAATAGAAACTCTAACATACAGAGCAAAATATTTTTTGGTGATTGGTACCCTCTAATGAACCACCGTCTTTTCTTTGTTTTCACAGATTCAATGGCTACAAGGAGGTCCGTCTCGTCCCTGGAAGACACGACATCGCGTTTGTGGAGTTTAGCAACGAGCAACAGTCAGGCACAGCCAAAGACGCCTTGCAAGGGTTCAAAATCACGCCAACAAACACTCTCAAAATTGCATTCGCCAAAAAGTAGTTTCTCTCCTTTTCCCTGGATGGATATAACTGGACATGTCACCTGCCTTAATACATTTGTTACCAGTCATATCTGGAATTTATGGCTTTTGGCAAAAGGAGGAATTTTTTTTTTAGTGGTTGAGAATCATCCTAGGTTTTACTACCCGGGTTTCGTTTCTTCAAATAACAAAATATCAAATGACAAATGACAAGAGACTCCTGGAACTTTGTATAGAACTGAAAGAGATTAGGTGATTATTTTTCCTGCTGCATTTTTTCCTGTGGTTTGCAACTCTTAGAAAATGCAGCACGAAAGAGAAATCCTTTTGTGCTACCTTTTTCTTTAACAGAAAATGTCTTTGTCACCAAAGTCTTGCAAATTTTCTCAAAATTTTCTTTGCACAAGATCACACATTCATCTTAATGTTACTTAACCTGGAAATGGTTGATAACAGGTAGTATCAGCAGTTTATATCATGACTGCAAAAACGAACTATGTTATTATTTGTGCCAGAGGATGAAAGTGGCACCCAGCGAATCTGCTAATCTACATCGAAAGAAAATAAGTCAAAAGCTCCCTCTATTGGCGGGGGTATGTGAGGACCATATCAGTGTACGTTTATTCCACTGATTCAAAGGCCTCTTCTATTGTCCACATCATATATGTTTCTCTCGTGGCCGGCGTACTCTGGTTTCCATGACAACCCGATGTCATAGTTAACCTGTTGGTATTGGCTGATTGGCAACATCCACACTAGCAGTGCTTTTCGTTCCATCGTTGGTCGTCGTCCGTACAAGTCGCATTCAAATCTTCACAGTGGGAACATATACTCTAAAAAGGTCAAGTTTAATGTTGTTACATGTAGATACAATTAGTCTGTCTGATTTCTGATTCACAATGCATGACTTCTTACCTTGTCTCTCTCTGTCCACCTAAGATATTACTAGTAATGTACAGGGTACTCCTGATACAACAAACGTGGATAAATGAGAGTTCATAATACAAAGGAAAAAGGGTTGGCCAACAGACCCTCATCAAACTAGGAATAATACCCTGTACCATTTGTTTGATTTCAAGGACACTGTAAGACTTTATTATACTCTGAAATAAATTTGCTCAAAAATATATTGAGTCAAATGATTTTGGGATATGATGATGATAGCAATTGAATACCATCTTTTTTTGTTTCTTCTTTGAAGCCACCTATTCATATTTCTTAATGGGGACCTAGATCATATCACAGTTTTTATTTTGTTAATTCGTTTTGTTGCTTTCTGTCTGTCCTTTTCCTCCTTTACTGATAAGACCAAAGATACAGTGGAACCTCATTATAACAAACTCCTTGGGACCAAGGAAATTACCTCTTTATATCAAAACCTTGTCATATCAGGGCTATAATACAATAGAATACAAAGAAGTGGGACCTGCAAAATTACCTTGTTTATAACAAGAGATTGTTATAAAAGTGTCCTTTATAACGAGGTTCCACTGTAATAATGTAACTTCATAATGTAAGTTGAATTTTGTAACATTTAGTACTGTCCACACTCTCTTGTTTGCTATATTTTGTGATACAAAAACTTATGAGATAGAGCAGAAAGGACTACACTTGAGTCAGTTGTCAGAGCTGCTCTTCCAAATTTTGGGATCGAGTAATGTGTAAAAGTCGCATGATGTGCGTTTCAAGTCACAAGATCTGTGACCTTGATCCAGCTGACCTGCTTTTCCTTGCGTGTCCCATGATGCATTGCACACTCTTGCACATGGCGCGTATCTCTCAACAGCTCCTTCAAAGCTGCTTTCTGATTGGTCATCCACCATGATCACATCCACCAATCACAGCTCAGTGTAGGTATCACATGGTTTGTATGGGGGTCATTAGCAAAACTATTGCATGGTTTGTATGAAATGTTGGGAACAGAATCCCAATAATGCAGGGTGTTTTAGAACATGGGTGGATCCCGGATTTCCTAAAACAGGAGGCACAATGTTGAAAAAAATTTCTGACAAGGAAAATAGAAAGGAAATAAAGAAAGGTCATCTTGTCATTTTTTATCCCTATTCACTAAAAAAAATAGGTAAATTCCTCAAAGGGGGGCATTTTTTTGGAGTTGTGTACTGAAGGTATGCCACTCAGGTTTCGGGGGTGGGGGGGGGGGGGCATGGACCAGGTGTGCCTGCCCCCCCCCCCCCTCCTTCTAAATCCACCAGTGGTTGAATAAAAGGCAAATGGGGGTCCACAGTTCAAATTGTAGAATACAAGTATACAGTACCAACATGATTCATCGACAGCTCTTCGTGTTCTCGTTACGTTTCTTGGTTCGTCTGGATTATACAGCGAAAACAAGTTTTGATTCCGATTTGCAAGATTGTTTGGAAAATGGAAGCCATTTGGGTTTTATGTTAATTGTAAGTGATGCAGATTTTAGGGCTATTTTGTAATCATTATTTTCCTTGTACATAATTTCTTCATCTCTGAGGAAGCAATGTAATATTCTTTTCTTTTTTTTTTTTTTTTTTTTACATTGCGGTGTAAATAAAACTTTTCCTCATGATAATTTCTACAATATGGTTCTTATTACCTTTTCAGTGTCTATAATATGTGTTGTAAATCAAAATATAAAGAAAATGAGAGAGAACAAAAGAGGACAAGAGACAGGAGTAAAGTAGAAAATAAGACGGCAACAGTGCAAAGGAAAGAAAGTGAGAAAGTTTGTGTGAAGGAGAGGGAGAGGCAGAGAGAAAGACAGAGTCTGAAGGAGAGAGGGAGAGGCAGAGAGAAAGACAGAGTCTGAGGGAGAGGCAGAGAGAAAGACAGTCTGAAGGAGAGAGGGAGAGGCAGAGAGAAAGACAGAGTCTGAATGAGAGAGCTTGCCTCCTCTTGCCTCCTCTTGCCTCCTCTTGCCTCCTCTTGCCTCCTCTCTTGCCTCCTCTCTTGCCTCCTCTTGCCTCGAACCACGGTCCTTGCCGTCTGAAAGCCGATGCCACACCACTAGGCTACTGACACCACCTGATGATAAAGGTGTCACGAAATTATTTTGATCCTTCGAATCATGATGAGACTGAAATGTCATTATTTCAAAAAAAATCATTCAATGATGCGCGCTGCTGCAAGGATTCGAACTTGGGACCTTTGCTTCGAAAGCCGTTACCTTATAATTATACCGCTAGTTCATTAAGACGGCTCGATAGTTGATGGGCACTGAATTAGCTTGACCATTGGAATTCCAAGAGGCGGCTACAGAGTTGCACAATCATGACAATGAATCGCCGTTAGATTTGCTTGTTTTTGTTATAATCAGCGATCCATGGATCCAAAGGAATGCTTTCAGACATAAATCAGATTAAGCATACTTTGTCCGTCTTAGATAATCGCTTTTTAGTTGTTATCGCTGATCATTTATTTTATATTATACTTTCTTAAATAAAAATGAAATTATAAAGTTAAAATCCAAAACCTGCAACAATATTCCACTCTGCATCAGAGAAATAATCTGTTTTGCCACTTTCAAAAGATCCCTAAAAACATAACTCTTTCCCCAGTAATATAACGTACTAATGTAATTTCTTACTTTTCGGAGTCTTTCTTTTTGCTGTTTTCTTTTCTTTTTAAATTTGTAATTTTGTTAACGCTATGGTACTTTCTGTTTTTAGCGCTCCTAAATATTCATTAGTAGTAGTAGTAGTAGTAGTAGGCCTAGTAGTAGTAGCAGTAGTAGTAGTAGTAGTAGTAGTAGTAGTAGAAGTAGTACACTGTAGTAGTAGTAGTAGTAGTAGTAGAAGTAGTAGTAGTAGTAGTAGTGTTATTATTATTATTATTATTATTATTATTATTATTATTATCATCATCATCATCATCATCATCATCATCATCATCATCATTACAAAGAAGACATCATATCAAATCAAATCAAATGACAATAGCGTCAAAACCATAACAAGAATTAAAAGAATACATAATAATACGCCTAAAGGGAATTAGAAATAGCAATCCTTAATTATCTTAGCAGTTTTCTAGTGTACATTTATCGTTTATTGTATATCAAGTGATAGGTTACAGTGTGACTTTATGAATCCACGCCAATTAGTCAGCGATACTATAAACATGATAGACACCTTTGAAATTTTTTTGTTGCGATCGATGATGAGCACGGGAAGTGTGCTCCCCAAGGGGTGGGAGCAGGGAGGGGGGAGTTTCCCCCTTCCCACTCAAACGTAATTTTAGCAAATTTGCCAAGATAACGGCTCGTAGCACCTTTTAGGCGGAAAGTTAGTTCGACGCCCTGACTGCTTTTCAAGTATTTGGCAGGGGCGGCGCTACAGGGGGGCAGAGGGGGCGACCGCCCCCCCTATGATTTTTCAAGTAGTGAAAAAAGAAAAAAAAAAGAAGAAAAAGGAAGAAAAGGAGGAAGAAAAGGGAAGAAAAGGGAAGAAAGAAGAAAGAGGAGTATTAAAAAGAGAGGTCTTAAACATATAACTCTATATTACCCCTGTTATTTAATGGAGAAAAAAATATGACGTCATCTTTAGGTCGTCTTGCCCCTCCTATCAAAATACCCTGGCGCCGCCCCTGGTATTTGGATACAATACGCCACTGTACATGATGATGTAATAGGGGTTGGCGCAAAGGAGGGAGAGTTTTCCCCTTCCGGCGCAAAGCGCGAAAGCTTTGACTTTTTTTAGCACTGATTTTGAGAGAAATAAAGGCTCGTAGCACCTTTTTAAAGGAAATTTGAGTCTTGAGGGAAAACAATGCATTGTGGCCCCCTATTTGCCACTGTGCCCCCCCCCCCCCTTTTCGACCAAAAAAACCTTTTTTGGGGGGGGGGGGGCTTGTCAGAGAATTATGGAGGGGAACTGGACCCCATAACCCCCCCCCCCCCCCCCCCCACTGAGCGACTTTTGGGGGGCTGGCGAAAATTTTTTTTTTTTTTGGTCGCCACCCTCCCCCCCCCCCCCCCCCCCCCCCCGAGCGACTTTTGGAGGGCTGGCGAGACCAAAAAAATATGGGTCTTCCTCCAAGCAGTTTCCCAAAGTTGACAATCCTGCATTTGTGTGCCCTCCCCCCTTATACGAAATCCTGGATCCGCCCCTGATTATAATTCTCATAGTTTTTATTTGAAAATATAAAAAATGTGATTTACATGTAATTTGAGGCTTTGAAAAAGCTTAGTGAAGGTTAAAAAAATTGAAAAGACCCCACATAAATCCCGGGAGATATGCATGCTTTTAACCAAACAAGTCTCGCCTGCCATAGGTTTACACGCGAAAACAAGGAATTTTGAAATGATTTTAATTCCCATAGTTTTTGTTTGAAAATATGAAAAATGTGATTTACATGAAATTTAAAGCTCTGAAAAGGTATAATTATAAGGCTCGATGAGTCCAATAGATCTCGCATAAATAAATGGGAATATGCATATGCTTTGGGCCTTCCAGCTGCCATATAGCTAGGTTAACAAATGAAAAGGGGGATTTTGAAATGATTTCAATTCCCCTAGTATTTATTTGAAATTATGAAAAATGTGATTTACATGAAATTTAAAGCTCTGAAAAAGATATAATTAAGACTCGATGAGTCCAATAGACCCCGCATAAATCCCCGGGAGCATGTATGCTTTTGACAACAAAAAATAATTTGTCATAGGTTCCGATAAGAAGAACTCTAACTAAATTCTAGTTCACTGTTAAATTTTCTAATGGATCAGAGGCAAAATTCAATGTGTAAAATTCATAAATTCGTATAATCAATGTTCTATCACTGAATTACGCCTAGCCAAATGACTAGCTGTTACTGTTAGATCACACAAGCTGAATAGCTGGGCTGAAATGTCTTGCACTAGCGAGGCCCCTAGGGTCTACCCTCTGATCCCTATCGAGGTGGTGGCGTTTGCCTATGGAACTCTATTTGCCAAAGGTGTTCTCGTCAAACTTGGCTCATCAAAGTTTTTTACTTGCTGATCGCCCGGGGGGGGGGGGGGCACTTCCATTGCCTTCGCAAGCTTATATATATTCATTTATATGACGTCAAATTGAAAGGTAACTGCGACTTGTAGGAACTATCATCTATACCTTTACGTGTGCTTTATTTCAGGATTGAGCCCTAGTTTCGTATTTATACTCTTTGGTATAACTATTAACTAGTTGTGACATACGTCTGGAAAAAAGACTAGCTGTAGAGACAGTCCCACGCGATTTGCTGCTCAAAAAATCAACAAAAACAGCTAAAAAGAGGTAAGATGAGATTATGTTGACACATTTTTCTTGGTGTGTTATGTCATATCTGTCTTATGTGAACGTATGGTAACATTTGTGCTGTATTTTAAGCTAAGTGTGTCATGCCAGGAACCTTTGTGTGATCAGAATGAATGGATCAGGCAGTCCCACCAATTAGATTTCACGTTATTTCACTAGTATCGGTATCACTCAAACTTCAAGGACTGAGGAGTGTTGTTACTTGTTTCACAGTCATTGTTGCTCTTCACTTAATTTTCGATTCTTTGATTTTCTTTCAATTGAAATCCATACCTAGCTAACATTGAAAGTGGTAGATGTCTAACATATTAAATGAAAGCAATGTTTTCCATGAAACTACTAGTACTAGATCTAACTTCGTAGATCTAACTAGCTAGATTCTAATTTCTACTTCTAGTGACGTGTGTGAGTCATGAGCTTTTGTGTGATTGTGTGAGTGGAGGAAAAGAAGAAAAATGATGGGGGAGGTTGTTGTTGTTGATGGCAATCAGTCACTTTTGACTATTATCACCAACTATTTTTTTTTTTTTTTGGTCGGTCTATATTTTTTTTATTTTTTTTTGGTCGTTATATTTTTTTTTTTTAACAAAATTTAATCAGATCATATATTTAATATTGACAGGAGGAGCACACCTAACGGCTTGTACTAAACAGATCTCAGCATGGTGTGGTCCGGCTCACTGGGTAGAAATTTTCGAACGTTAAATTGTATGGTGTCTTCAAGGGGACAAAATAAAGTGTCCAAGTCAGTATGATTTTCTCATTTGATTTAGATTTTAGGGTAAAAACGAAAAACAAGGGAAGAAAGAAAACAGTAGAAGGATAATGCAAAGAAAAACATGAATGATAGAGGATAAAGGGGAGGAAAGATGGAAGAAAAGATGATGAATGGAAACAAAAGAATACAACACAAGGAAAATCAGAGTTAATAAATGAGTGGATAAAAACAAAGAAAGATAGAGACATAAATGATAAAAGGATAAAGATATTAAGAGTAACATGAGAAAAGATAGAAGAGAAGATGATAATTTGAATAAATGAGTAGGCCAACATAATGAAAGATGAAAAGAAAAATGATAGGATAAAAACAAAGAATGGCTTATGGAAAGTAAGTAAAGATGGAAAGCAGAAAATTCTATTTAAAAAAAAGAATAATATCATGAAAGATGGAGAGAAATGATAGGATAAAAAAGGTGCAACATAACGAAGGATAGAGAGAGAAATGATAAAAGGATAAGTATAAACAAGAGGAAAGGTGGAAGAGAAGATGATAATAATGGCCACTTATATAGCACTCATATCCCATTTATAGCCAATCCGCGAAAGTAGCTTTCAAGCATATCACATACCCATTTACACCTGGGTGGAGAGTGGCAAATGTAGATTAGTTAGTGTCTTGCCAAAGGACATTAATGCCGTGGTGGGATTTGAACATCATACCTTGTGCTCTGCATGAAAGTGAAGATGGAAAGCAAAAAAAGAAAGATAGGATAAAAAGAATAAATATAAAGAGTAACTTGGTAACATAAGGAAAGAGGAAGACAAGATGATAAAACGAATCAAAGAATAACATAATGAAAGGAAAGGTGGAAAGAAAAATATAGAAGGATAAAAAGAATAGCACTACTACACCTTTTTTTTCTTTTTTTTTTTTTGCTGCTCAAAAAACAGATACCATACATAAAATTCCTGAAAAATATTCGAAAATTTCTACCCAGCGAGCCACGCCGCACCACAAGGCAACCCGACTGTATAGTAAAAGCCCACCTAACTGTTAGCTTTGAACTAGAAGTCTCTGTGACATGGAAGAGTAAAATAAATATATGCTAACAACATTACTCTTCATAGAGCCTGGCATTTTTCCCTATGTCGCCAACATGCATTGCTGGCATTTTTTTTTTTTTTAGAATCTAGAAACTCGGCACTAAAAACTAAAACTAAACTTAATAAAAGGAGCTGGAGCCAACCTTTTGTTCCAAATACTGAAAATCACTAGTTGCACTTAAAAGGGAAGGTTGAGTTCTGGGAAAGGTAAAAAATTAAATTTGTGAGCTTACATAGTAATGTCTCAGAGCCGAATAGTAGTCCCATACACACATTTCTATGTGCAGTGCACATGACTCTCAGCAGGATTGAGTCAATTTCTTCTCATTTTGGTGATTCCTAAACCTTACAGCATATTACCAATTCTTATGTATTATATATTCAATCTTTCCCAATTGATTTGAGACAGTTTCTTAAACTTTCTTTCACCATGTTATCACGTGACCAGAACTCAGTTTTATCTTTAATACCATATAGATGTCTACTGTTAACAGGCTTCTTTCATTTCCTACCCCTCAGTACTCGTAAAAGAATATTCAAATCCTACTCCATACCCTAAAAGTAAAAAACACTGAAAAGACCAGGGCCCCGTTGCATAAAACTTACCATTGATGGTAACTTTGCCATCAATGGTAACTTCCATTTAAACCTTGGATTTGATTGGCTGTTGAGCAATGTTACTACATGTATGGTAGTTACCACTGATGGCAGAGTTACCATTAATGGTAAGTTTTATGCAATGGGGCCCAGGAAATATCCCCAAATTTCTGGAAAATGTGCATGCATTCAGGCCAGGGCCCTGTTTCATAACAAATTACAATAATTGTTATAAGCTACTGAAATCCTTGAATCAGATTGGCTGAGAGCGAATTTGTCATAGAAATGAGGCAGTTGTTATTGATAACAAGTTTTATGAAACAGTGCCAAGGTGTCTTTGGCCCAATGGAGAAGAACAAATCTACCATGTCTACAAGTTGGTTGGGAGATTGGGTTGCCTACGTGCATTTACTTTGATCTTTTTTTCCTTTCTAGATCTATACTGTTGTGTAACTAAGAATGGCGTCTATAACCTGTAGCGCTCAACATGTCACCATAACAAGTGGTTCTAAGGTGAAGGTGACTTCATACAGGTAAGATTATCAAACCACTGTAATTTTCAATTATGATTAGGCGCCAGATACAAATATTGATAGTTCAATGTCGCTGCTCACATCGTTTTGGTGCAAAGTCTTTTTTTTTTATGAAGGTGAACAATAAAAATAAGCATTAAGATGGAGAACTTTCATCTTAAATTTTATTCTTGATTACTGTTTGTCAACCTGATGCTCAATAAGGGGGTTATTCCGTGTCAAATCACCCGAATTTAAAAACAAAATTAAACCCTACCCCCTTCAAATTGGCCCAAATCTTTGGTACAATGTTGTTGTTTTTTATGAAGGTGAACAATAAAAATAAACATTATGAGGGAGAACTTTCATCTTAAATTTTATTCTTGATTACTGTTTGTCAACCTAGTATTCATTAACCTGGGTCAAAACGGGGATTACGTAATTCCAGCATTTGATAAGAAATACTGTCTAGTACCCCTGTCCACCCAAACATAAAAATGTTGTGCCTTTACATTGCATTTTTTTTCCACTAGTGATCCAAGCAAGTTGATGGTGTTTGAATTGAAGGCTAAACCTAAAGAGACAGATGAGAAGAAACATGAAGAGCAGAAAGAACAGAATAAAGCTGAAGAGGAAACAGCTCAAGGAATGTAAGAAAGAAATACAAATTTTTTAATGCTTAAATATCATTTTTTGTCAATTCAATCAAATGTTGTGATTGATTTAAGGTTTTGATAGAGAAAATAACCTCTAACTTAGAGAGAGTTTTGATAGAGAAATTAACCTCTAACTAAGAAGTGATCCCTTTTTCACAAAAAGATTGTGTTTTGCAATGCTGTCTTTTTCAGGGCATTTGATTATGAAGTTTCTCCTGCATGGACGATTATTCTGAAGCTAAAGAATACAAAATATATTTTATTTGATTCCCATTACTTTTACAAACACTGTCTGCAAAGTGACAATGTAGTGATATTACTGAATCCTGTTATTGATGCATATCTAATGAACAAAAAAATATATATATATTTTTCTTTATTCAGTATTCAGTAATGATCTTCAAATTGGCCATAAGTGATGTCATTAATGCGCATCATATACATGTACTTAAAGGAAACCAAAACCCAAGGAGAGAATCAATGTTATTGGAAAGTGAAAATTCAGAGAAGCACTTTACAAAAAGTTTCATTAAAATTGGTTAAAAAATGAGAGAGTTATGGAAGTTTGAAAAGTCTAGTTTTACTTTCTATGGGGATCCTCAAATTGGCAAAATTGCTTCAAAATGGCTGATTTTGTGAACAACTCTCCATTTGTTTTGTACACAATTTTCAGATTTTCCCCATTATCTTTCAGGGTGCTCCTTGTCTCCTCCTGAACTCGACATATGTGGTGTAAAATACATTTTCCCATTATATATGTTGAGCTCGGAAGGAGATTAACTGCACCTTGAAAGATAATGGGGAAAATCTGAAAATCTGTGTACAAAACAAATGGAGAGTTGTTCACAAAATCAGCCATTTTGAAGCAATTTTGCCAATTTGAGGATCCCCATAGAAAGTAAAACAAGACTTTTCAAACTTCCATAACTCTCTCATTTTTTAACCAATTTTAATGAAACTTTTTGTAAAGTGTTTCTCTGAATTTTCACTTTCCAATAACATTGATTCTCTCCTTGGGTTTTGGTTTCCTTTAGAACACAAAAAATATTTTTTCTTCCCTAGCGACCCTCACGTTCCAACGGGGCGTGTTCTGGCTGCAGCCTTCTCCAACAGTGGGTCACACTTTGCAGCTTGTACAGACGAGAAGGAACTCACGCTCTTCACCACGCATCCAAGCTGGAATAAGATATGGACTAGGTGAGTACTTGGGTGATCCGATATTAGCACTGATAATACTGGTAACACTTGCTCCAGGATCTATTTTATCATGGGTACAGGGTTTGCTCTTGGGGTTCAGTTAAGTTTTAGGTCAGGGCCCTGTTTCATAAAACTTATTGGCCCGTATTCTCAAAAGTGGCCTAAGTTAAGTCTGACTTAACTTAGGCCACTGATTTATGGAAAGGCCATTCGTCAACCCCTAGGTCGTTTATGAATTACTATATTTATGTGACAAACTACAGAAACAAAATTATTTTCTGGCATGAAATGAGCATCATAAATCAATTCTATCATTTCACTTTTTGTATTTGCATTTAGTCACAGAACTATTGTGATTTTGTAAGATTTAAAGAGGGTGACATTTTGCACTCCATAATACGAAAGCCTAAATCTACATACTTAGGCGGTGCTTAAGTTAGGCGCCTTTTGAAAATACGGGCCACTATCAATAACAACTGCCTCATTTCTCTGACAAATTTGCTCTCAGCCAATCAAATTCAATGATTTCAGTAGCTATAACAATTATTGTAACTTGATATTGATTTAAAGTTTTATAAAGCAGGGCCCTTGTTTAGGTTTAAGGTTAGTTTAATTTGGTTCCCAAGGTTAAAGTTGGAACTGAGGTGGAATAAGACGTTGACGAAGAAAGTGGGCACTTGGGTGATCTGGGCCCTGTTTCATAAATCTTGTCATCAATGACAAGTTGCAATAACTGTTATAAGCTACTGAAATCCTTGCATCTGATTGGCTGAGAGCAAATTTGTCGGTAAAAATCACCGACAAGACACTTGATGAAACACCCCCCGTACGTTTCCTGTAGGCTTTGTTCTGGGGACCTTTACTCCTCACTGTATTTCATTGAAGATAAAGCTGGGTAGTGGTCATGTGATTGCACTGTAAAAGAAACTGGAGGAGTGGGGGTTGGGGAGCGGAGAGGAGAGGGAGTGCTGTTTGCTTTTTAAACATTAAATTGTTGACTACCTTTCTTTCCAATACACTTGCAGGACTGTGGTGAAACGCTGCATGGCTGTGACCTTTGATAACAGTGAGACTGCCCTCTATGTTGCCGACAAGGCAGGTGACGTCTACCGGTTTGAGATTGGAGATGAGAATAGAGAGCCAACCTTGATTCTTGGCCATGTTTCCATGCTGTTAGATGTGGTAAGATATCCACTGTAAATGCCAGGGCCGTTTCATGAAATTTGTCATCAATGACAAGTTGCAAGAACTGTTATAAGCTACTGAAATCCTTGCATCTGATTGGCCGAGAGCAAATTTGTCGGTAAAAATCACCGACAAGACACTTGATTAAACGTCCCCCTGACCTTTATAGCTGCCAACCATTCCTAGTTTGGAGGAATGATTCTCTTTTTGTCCCCGCCGAACGAAGTTCGCGAGGGGACTATGAAACGGGCTCCGTTCGTGTGTGCGTGTGTGTGTGTGTGTGTGTGTGTCCGTCCGTCCGTCTGTCCGTGTGTGCTCAAATGTTAGAAAATGCTACTTCTCCGTCATTTCTTGGCCGATTTTGATTCTGATTGTTTTATCTGATAGGGCTGGGTGGGGGCTTCCAAACTTCTACACAGAATTTTGAAATTCATTAATTATGCAAATTTATGCAAATTTATTCAAAATTGACGAAAAATGCTACTTCTCCTCTATTTCACATCGGATTTTGATTCTGATTGTTTTATCTGATAGGGCTGGGTGGGGGCTTCCAAACTTCTACACAAAATTTTGAAATTCATTAATTATGCAAATTTATGCAAATTTATTCAAAATTGACGAAAAATGCTACTTCTCCTCTATTTCACATCGGATTTTGATTCTGATTTTTTTATCTGATAGGGCTGGGTGGGGGCTTCCAAACTTCTACACAGAATTTTGAAATTCATTAATTATGCAAATTTATGCAAATTTATTCAAAATTGACAAAAAATGCTACTTCTCCTCTATTTCACATCGGATTTTGATTCCGATTGTTTTATCTGATAGGGCTGGGTGGGGGCTTCCAAACTTCTACACAGAATTTTGAAATTCATTAATTATGCAAATTTATGCAAATTTATTCAAAATTGACAAAAAATGCTACTTCTCCTCTATTTCACATCGGATTTTGATTCCGATTGTTTTATCTGATAGGGCTGGGTGGGGGCTTCCAAACTTCTACACAGAATTTTGAAATTCATTATTCATGCAAATTTATGCAAATTTATTCAAAATGGCTGAAGGTTCATAATGTTTTCATGTTTTATATTTCAGTTGTATACATGCATTGTTGGTATTCTCTTCTTTTGCATGCAGTAACATTATTGTTTTATTCACTAAAGTTTTTCACTGAAGTTTTAAGGTTCAGGCTAGTTAATTTCCACAGATCTGCACTTCCGGCGGGGACATTTATTACGCATTGCGTAATTTACTCATTCACTTGTTTCTTTTTTTTTTGCATGCCTGTGACCTTTGATAACAGTGAGATTGCCCTCTATGTTGCCGACAAGAAACAATTGTCCCAAACCTTACATTCCTCTCTCCTGATGAAAACCTCTATGTAAAATCATAGAAAATACACTGTATTCCTGATTTTTGGTTCAAGAGAAATTCCCAAATTTTGCTTCTGAAGGTTGGCAGGCATTGTAATATGGTGTAAATCTATCGTAGCTAGAATGCCCCTCCTTTCTGTATTATTCATATGGTTTATGTAAAATGCTTTTTCTGGAGTTCCTTTGTGCAATGCGCCACAGTTGGAACCGTGGAATTTACGTGTCACTATCTTGCAGGTAGCAAAAACTTGCATACTAGATGGTGGGACAACATTCCAATTGGAATTCATTAGATGAGAGATTAGAGAGCATTTAGTCTGGTACTGGTGAAGATTTTTTTTGAGAAATTTTGTCTTGGGTTGGTTTCTTTGATGGTTGAAACATTAGGTATGAACTAAAGCTGAACTGCAGGAGTGATGATTTGTGTAACAGTACATTCTTGTATTTAAAGCATGTTTCTAAAAGTCTATTCCAGTTATTTTTGTTTAATCTTTATTCAGATACAATCTTTTTTCTATCTCATATTTTTTTTTAAGTCCCATGTATTGCCTTTGGTGTTATATTTTCATTAAGTCCCATACATTGCTTTTGGTGTTACGTTTTATTCAGGTAGTCTCACCGGACGATAATTTCATCATGACGGCAGAGAGGGATGAGAAGATCAGAGTCAGCCATCTTCCTAATGCATACAATATACATACCTTCTGTCTTGGGCATACAGAGTAAGTACTTGAAACCCATCCTGGGCCCCGTTTCATATAACTTGTTATCTATAGCAAGTTACAATAATTGTTATAAGCTACCGAAATCCTTGAATCTGATTGGCTGAGAGCAAATTTGTCATAGAAATGGGGCGGTTGTTATTGATAACAAGTTTTATGAAACAGGGCCCAGGACTTCTTCCCACATTTGTGGTTTTTGATCGACATCTGTCAATTCAGAGCCCTGGAAATATACAGTGGAACCTCGTTATAACAAACTCCTTGGGACCAAGGAAATTACCTCTTTATATTGAAACCTTGTTATATCAGGGCTAAAACAAAACAAACAAAAAATACAAAGGAGTGGGACCAGCAAAATCACCTTGTTATAATGAGAGTTTGTTATAACAGTGTTCTTTATAAAGAGGTTTGACTGTACCAGAATCTTGTGCAGAGAGAACAGCCTTACAATAGAAAAAAAAATCAAAAGATTTTATGAGGGAGAGAAAGAGAGAGAGAGAGAGAGAGAGCTGAAGGGGGTGGAAGAAGGAAAAGGAGATATAGTGAAACCTGCTTTAGCAACCACCTGTATAGAAAGACCACCTGTCTATAAAAAACACAATTTTTGTTTCCATTGACACATGTATTAAAGGAACCTGTCCATAAAGACCATCTGCTCGTAAAGACCGCTTTTCTTATCTCCTTTGAGTAGTCTTTTCATACAGGTTTCACCGTATTAAGAAAAATATAGAATATTGGTAGATAGAGTGATAAAACAGATTTGCTTAGCAAATATATTTTGCATGGAGGAGATATTCACTGATTACATGCAGTTTGTTTTGTTATGTTCCATATCTGTTTTTAACAAATCAATAAATCAACAATCAAAATTTATTTCTGTACTCTTTGCCTCCTCCTGCCATACAGGTTTATCAGCAGGCTGGCCATGCTGTCGTCACATCATCTTATCTCATGCGCAGGGGTGAGTAAAGCTTCAGGATTTCTTTATGGCTAGTAATACTAAGTGCTGCTACAGTGTATGTAAATACAGGAAACTGTGTTTCCAATCTAACAAAGTATGAATCAAACATTGATTTCCAACCTGGAATCTCTGCCGCAGAATGAAGAATAACAAATCCACAAAAATATGCACCATACAACAGGGAGGAGCAGATCCCTCTCTCACCCATCCCTTCTGAGGATGTATAAGTCACTGGGCTCTTCCTGTTAATATTTGTCCTAAACTTCTAAAAACTAAATGTATGTAGATAAGCACATCGCTATGAAATGTTAAAAACAGGAATATGAGACTTGTGTCCACAGCAGTGTATATGAATGGGCAAATATATGGAATATGTCTGGACTTGCCCTTTGATTTCCCACATGTCGGGTCACCTTTTGAAACGCAGTACAGTGGAATCTTGTTATAACAAACTACTTGGAACCAAGGAAATTACCTCTTTATATTGAAACCTTGTTATATCAGGGTTAAAAAGACAAGAGAATACAAAGAAGTAGGACCAGCACAATTACCTTGTTATAATGAGGGTTTGTTATAACAATGTTCTTTATAGCAAGGTTCCTCTGTAGTATTTTCCTCTATGTTGTGTTCTTGGTTTGAACAGGGCACAACCATTAGGCTATGGGACTGTGAGGAAGGAAAGGAACTATATTGGACCTAATCTTAGACTAGGAATAAACCATTTTCCCCCCATATTCTTTCTAGTACATGTATCAATATATCTTGAACTGGATGCAAATACAAGTCTGTGGGATTAGGGGGAAGGAATTATGTAGGACTTCCTACCACTGACAAACTGTTTCCATGCTCTCTCTTTCTCTCTTTATCTTGATCAGGACTCGACTATGAGGCTGTGGGACTACAGGGAAGGAAAGGAACTATGTAGGACTTCATACGACTGGGCCAGGCCTTCGTCTCAGGAACCAGGACCTAAGAATGAGGCTACAGTAACATGTATCTCCTGCTCAAAGGAACACAATCTCGTCGCTGTGACCATATTAGAGTGAGTTGCTTCGTTTTGATGCATGTATATATGCATGATGTGTTACCCGGGTTAGTTGTCATATGGTCCAGTCCAGATTTTTCTAATTCTAGTTGCATTGTTGTGTATGGATCGGTTAAATTACTGTTTCCTTTTTGAGTATAGAGAAAGTACGTAATTATGTTGAACTGGTGACACAAGTCAGTTGAAGTTAGAAGCTATAGAGCATAGCATTTATTCAGATGAAGTATAACATGAAGATACAGATGAAGCCTAGAGCAAGTCTGATGGTGACTTTACTCTCATGATGTCTGGCATTTATTCTGAATGTGCCTCGAATGTAATTTCTGAATTCTATCTGACTTCTATTCTGACTGGAACCCTGAAGTGAACCCCTTTTATAATGGGTAAACCCCCTATTGGGAGTTGGTCAACCTTGAGTCCTTGAACAAATGACCATAAGTACTTCATAACTTTTACTCAGTATTGGGGAGTGGGGCTGTTATCTGGAAGGAGAAGACGATAAAGTGACCATTGCGTCATAGCTTTAGTTGGAAGTTGTATGAGTAATACTTTCTGAAGAAAGTGTGAAGTTTGTAAACATTTAAACTTCCTGTTCATTTCCTGTCTAGGTATTGATAAAGTATTGATGAATTACTGATAAATGTTAAATTGGTCTTATTATCACATATATTCAGTCTGTCTACTCTTAAATTGGCCAAGTGTAATTTTGCCTACATTCATCTCTAGTCATCAGTTTGCCCAATTTTTCAAATTTCCACAAACATACAAGAGGTCCTGGGGAGCGTTTCATCAACCGTTTTGTCAGTGATTTTCACTGACAACTGTTATAAGCTACTGAAATCCCTGCATCTGATTGGCTGAGAGCAAGTTTGTCGGTAAAATTCACGGACAAAACGCTTGATGAAACGCTCCCCTGAGTTTGATCCTTGCTCGATGCTCGCATTTTTGGAAGGATATCTGTATCTCACGACTCAGATGTACTAAATGGGTACTGGCAATGATAGGATAATAATAATAGCAGGGTCCTCAGGAGTATTAAGCTGATGAGGCTACCCTGGATAAATAATAACATATTTTTATCATCAATATTATTTTTATACTAAATTTTAAAAATTTGAGTGAATATTAAATGAAAATTTTCAAGTGAATATGAACACAAGGCACATTGTGACCTTATCCATTTTCTTCTCTCTTAATTTTAAGCCATTCCACTATTCCAATCTACCGAATCACGACGGAGAAGGATGGGAATTGGACCTTCCAAGAGGTCACAAGGGTCAAATGCAAGCAGCCCCCATGGTCTCTGACCTTTGACCCAACTGGAAAGCTTCTGGTCTTAGTACCTGACCCTGAGAGACCGCTTCTTGTCTTGATGGTAGGAAGAAAAGACGATGGTATCTTCCAGGTAAGATTTCCATTCAGTGTAGGGTTTTTTTTTTCATTGACATGCTAGATTCGAGACAAATTCTAAGATTACACATACATTTTATTTCTTTCTGCTCAAGCATGCATCTGATGTATTTTTGAGATATATGAATAAGAAGTAAATAAGTGAAACCACAAATGTTGTTCTTGATGGGTTGATGCTCATCTGGCTCACTGCAGACTTGTCACTTGTATGGTTGATCTTCAAGAATTTTGTTTTATTTCATACGTATTCCAACATAAATTTAGAATATTGATGTAATTTTCATGCCTTTGCATGTATGTCATATATTTTCTAGGTTTCAGAAGACCTGTTAACAGAGGGCAGTATGGCATTGTTGGCTCAACAAGTGCAGAAAGACTGGGAGTTCTTGAAATGTAAGTGTATGGTTTATACATGTAGAAATGAATGATGATCATAATATTGATGATTGACACTAACAATGAGATTAGTGATTTTGTGGTGGTGATGATGATGGTGATGATGATGATGATGATGATGATGATGATGATGATGGTGGTGGTGATGATGATGATGGTGGTGGTGATGATGATGGTGATGATGATGATAGTGATGATGATGATGGTGATGATGATGATGGTGATGATGATGGTGATGATGATGATAGTGGTGATGATGGTGATAATGATGATGGTGATGGTGATGATGATGATGATGATGATGGTGATGGTGGTGATGGTGATGATGATGATGGTGATGAGGATGATGGTGATGATGATGATGGTGATGATAGGTATGATGATGATGGTTGTGAAGATGATTACATTGTGACTGGAATCACTTTTTTTCCTACTTTCAAATGGCACTAGTTTCCTGAAATTCTTGGAAGATCCTCAAAGGCCATTTTCTGTCATTTGGATTCCTTTTCTTTTTATTATTCAGTGAACATTTACACAAGTTCTCTCTGACTTACTCACTCTCGTTTATTTTTTATTTTCCAAATGACCACAGGTTCCTGCAATGTTCAAAATGCCTTCAAAGGACTGCACAAGGTACCCTTTGACAACATGCCTGACTACCTCCAGCGGAAGCAGCAGAGGATAGAAAGCAACCAGACAAAGAAAGGTCGGAGGAAGAAAGCCAGGAAAATGAACACCCCCAAGAAAAGGCCCATTGAGGATGCTTCAGACAATGGTGATGCTCCCAAAAGGACTATGCTTGATGTAGATGATGAGGAGGAGGAGGATGAGGAGGATGTTGATGATGGAGGCAATGATGCGGGGAGGATGGAGGAGATGGACATGAATTCATAGCCATGGCAACCTAGATATATGTCAGTAACTATTGTCAATCTTTGGACAACGATGGTTCTAGAAAAGAGAGAATGGTGGCTTCTATGAGCAATAATGCTTGGATGAAGTTGGTTGAGCTGTCCTTGCATCATCCTGGGGCGAATAGACCAAAGCATTGCACTAGCCGATAACCTCAGGAGAAATAATTGTTAATTTTCAACCTCTGAATTTCCTGATGCAGTGTGTCATGCACTGGCAAGAACCCTAACAAGGACTATACTCTTTATCAATGAAGATGATGATCAGGAGAAGAGGAGCATGATGATGATGATGCAGATTGATGATTTGAATAGCAATTACCATGGAATGGCGGAAGATTGGATGAATTTCATAAATGTGACATGGACAGTCAAACAAAAAAAATCATGATTTCGAGCAGACCGAGCTCCAATTCGAGGGCGATGGTGATGATGATGATGATGATGATGATGATGATGATGATGATGAATGATGATGAATGATGATGAATGATGATGATGATGATGAATGATGATGGGAATAACATTGACCATAGAGATGGAGGAAGCTTAAAATGAATTAAAACTTTGGAATGGACCAGTCAAACAGAATCATGATTTCAGTTTGACAGCTATGATGATGATGATGATAAAGATGAAGATCAGTGATTGGAATAATATTGACCACAAGGATGGGAGAAGCCTTGATGAAGTCAAAATTTTGGCATGGACCAGTCAAACAAAAATCTTGATTTTGTACAGACTGAGATCTAATTTGATGACGATGATGGAGTTGTTGGGGCATGTATAGTGAGTGACTGGGCATGATGCTCCCCCCAGCTTCTCATGATCTTGACTGGTGAAACTGATCACTATCACACAGCTCTAATACTATGTAATAAAGACCCCAGCATTATGTTTCTGTATGTCATCAATTAAGATAATTTATGCAAATTATACCTTTAATTTTTAAATAAACATATTTTTTAAAGAATTGAAACGAGATTCATTTTGTGCAAAATGTCTCTAATGGACCTGATAGATACATAAACTGAAAACAATTCATTAAATTCTTTTTCAAATCATGTCTGTCAGTGTTCTTTAAATTTCCTGTGTAATGTATTTAATTCATTGTTTTATCAGTTTGCTATTTGATCGTCATCATGACGGTAGTGGTGATGATGGTGATGATTATGATGATGATGTTGACGACGATGATGTTGACGACGATGGACAATCATCAGTAACTTATGAAAGATTAATGATGATGAAGACAACAGATGGTGGTGGTGATGATGGTGATGACAATCATCAATGATGACTTATGACTGAGATCTAATTTGATGACGATGAAGGAGTTGTTGGGGCATGTATAGTGAGTGACTGGGCATGATGCTCCCCCTCAATGATGACTTATGATGAAAGATTAATGATGAAGACAGCAGATACAATGTATGTGTGAATAAATGCAACAAGATATATGAAGATGTTGGTGTGTAGTTGTGAATAGTTTAATACATGAACTCTAAACCAGTCTTGCAGGCTACATACATCAAGCCAGTCATCACCATGGTTAACATAAGTTTGCATTACAGTGGAAACTCACTATAACAAAAACCTTGGGACCATAAAAACTACCCTTATATCAGGGTAAAAAAACAAACAAGAGAACATGAAGACTTTACTTATATCAGGAATCTTGTTATATCTGGGTCCCGTCTTATAAAGAGTTGCGATTGATTCGAATCGATTGCTAGTCCTCCAATCAATCGCATATTTCCAATCTCCTATCTCTTAAGTACAGAGTTGCGATTGATATCAATGGCAAATTATTTGCAATCAATCGCAACTCTTTATGACGGGGCCCAGAGCTCTTTATCCTGAGTTTCCACTGTAGTCACTATCACCATAGGGGGCAGTATTCTGGAAGCACACCAGCTACCGTCCAAGTTCAAGGAAGTTCAAGGAAAATGACGCTTTCCATGTTTCTTTGTAACATATGGCACAGCAAATGACCAGATACATGTACCTTGTTTAATTATAAATAAAGTAATTCTGCAACGACTTGGATGAGGGAATACCATGTCGCCATGACTTCATACTGTCATTTATATTCCATGACCTTAGTCGCGTTGTTAATTCACTTCTTTTCAGTAGTTTATACAAAATAAAAGAGGTCGACACCCTGATGCACCATCAGTCAGTGTTAACTTGGTTTGCTTTCAAGAATACAGGCTTCAATCTGTTTTTCACAATCACCACAATGGCCCCAACATCTCGTATCACGACTGATTTATTTCCAAGACTTCCCTGGCATCTTTCACCTCTAAATCTCTTACTTTCCCTCTCTTTTTGAAATGAAAACAAAATTATGAACAATTTCTTTTTTACATGTACAAAATTTACTCAGTTTATTATGTGAAATATTATACAAAATTTACAAGTTTCCCTCTAGGGGAGTACATATACATGTATTTCAATTCTCCTCTATATATCTGTATTTATATCCCATGTCTGCTGCACACGATTAATCAGTTCCATTGGAAAATTAAAGTAAATTCAGGCAAAGAAATGAACAGGAAATGCCCAGATGCAGTCTCTTAGCACAGCAGCGATTTCTTTAACTCGGGGGACCTAGCACAAGGATTCACATTTTGCCCCCAAATTCTGCGCTGTAGGAACATTGAACATAGATTTAAATCATTGAACCTGCATAGAACAATGAGAGCATATAGAGTACCAAAGTGCTGATGTCATATTCGCTCGTCGTCCAGGATACTGGTTCCAAACAACAGAGCCCGCGCATGAGGTTCACTGCGAAGTCATTCAAGCAACGGGCTGGAGCAGGGCAATTTCAGTGTTCGGCACTGGTGTGATCACCACGCCATTGTTTAGCACAAAATTGTTTGGAACCAGCAACCTTGACAACTTGGCCAGTATGACGTCACACTTCGGTACTCTATTGAACATTGGACTCTTTGTGTACAGCTCTATTGTTCTTCCCTTTACTGGGGTAAAGATTCTTATGAATTAAATGATCCCACCGGCGCTTGGGAACGATGCCTCATGTGCAGCAAGCATATAAAGGAATGTTGGATGTGATCGATTCCATGACATCTATACCAATTGATTATCTGATAATGATGAAAAATAAGATTCTCAAGAGATTAAGTGAAATGTTCAAAACTACTAAAAAAGAGAGAAGACAGAGAGAGGAAAGAGAGGAGTAACAGAGCAAGGAGTGAGAGAGAGAGAGAGAGAGAGAGAGGAAAGAGAATGATACAACTTAATGCCCTTCAAGCTCTGAGAAGATGATGTGACATAGTTTTTATTTTTCCTGCTTCTGCTGCTGCCTTTGTAAATACCGCACAGAGACAGACAAATAATTTTCCATCACATACATGTACTGTACGATACAGTTCAAGTTGCTATTTCTCAAACTTCTGCTTCTTCATCGTTCCTAACGACGAGATGAATGGAATTCTCCACTCTGGTAGCTGGCGTGGTGGTCAGGACGACAGTTGTAGTGGTGATGGTAAGTCATACATGAGATGTCTTTGCTACTTCTCCAGCTTCTGCTGATGTGCCTAACAAGACAGCACAATGATAAATAGTTTTCCATCACATCACTATGACACAGTCTTCGTTATTTCTCCAGCTTCGGCTTCTTTATCGTTCCTATTGACGAGATGACAGTTGTCTTGGATCCTGTAGCTGATGTGGTTGTCGAGACGACGGTTGACGTGGTGATGGTAGTAGTGATGAGAGTGATGAGAGGTCGTTGCATCAGAGGGACCGGAGCAGGGAGCGTTTGAACTGGGTTGTCCCATTTGCTCTTTCTCTTTTTCTCTTCTTCTGAAACAAGGTACAAAAGAGTGGTGTCAAAGCACTTAGGTAAAGCAGGGCCCCGTTTCATGAAACTTGCTTTCACCGACAATTTACAATAACTGTTATAAGCTACCGAAATCCCTGCATCTGATTGGCTGAGAGCAAATTTGTTGGTAGAAATCACTGACAAGACACTTGATGAAATGCTCCCCAGTTGTGGGGAGAAGGCAAAGAGGAATTAGCAATACAATACAAAGTGGTCCAGAGTATAAGCTGATGAAAATAATAACCAGTACCCTGTTTCATAGAACTTGTTACCAATAACAAATTACAATAATCAGTATAAGCTCCTGAAATAGTCGTGTTGATTGCTGTGAGGAATTTGCTATTCTGACCAGCTCAACATGTTTTTAGCCTCCAAATTTGCCAACGTGCAAAAATTGATGAAGCTGAATAATTTCAGTAGTATCAGGAATATACATGTATGTCTATGTTACCAGCTCCCATACCTGCCAACCTTCAACAGAAAAAATAGGAATATTTCCGGACTCCAGGCAAAATTAGGATGCAGTTTTATTTGCATGCTTTTACGCAGAAGTTTTCAGAAAAAGATAGGAATCTATGGTTCATACCACTACCCTGAACAGTCCGCAGACCAAAAATGGGAATTATTCCTTGAAAATAAGGATGGTTGGTAGCTGTTTGTAAATGCTGTGATTATGTTTGATTTAATAAAACACACAAATTTTTTTCAAAAGAATGGTTGTTAGCTAGGCTAATGTTGCTTACTCTCATGTAAACTATTTCATTCATAACACATCACAGACACAAGATATGTTTTTTATCATGTTCAACAAGCATTATAATCAACTTTTTGGCCCGAATTCACGAATGAGGTTTATTTTAAACCATGCTCTAAACCATGGTTTGAACCTCCGCCGTGGACTTAAGCGTAATAAAGTGTATACAAGTGCATTACTATCCGCCATTTGGACAAGAAGATATGCGTGTACTACCTATGGAGGTTTAAACCATGGTTTAAGGTAAACCTCTTTCGTGAATTCGGGCCTTTATCTTCTACAAAAGTGACAAAAACTCTTTGCCACCAGCACCATTATACATCATAATCAAAACTCTACATGCACTAACACCGTCATACATCGTCAAACTTTGTCATCCAAAGTCTGGTTGGTGGTGGACGCTGACAGTAACATTCCTGTGGTGCTTGACACCAGCACCATAAACACCATCAAACCTCGTCATCAAAACTCTAATACCACCAACACCATCAAACATCAAAGCTCTACCTACCATGGCCGGTACCCTGGTTGGTGGTGGACGCTGACGGTACAGCTATTCCTGTGGTGCTTGTCACCAGCGGTGCCTGGATCTGGGATTTCCTGACCATCCCTGTCACAAACTCCACCTTGGTCTTTTCCTTCTTATCTTTCTCTTTCTTCTTCTGTATCTCTTCTCTCTGAGCTTTGGCTGGAATCAATATGAAAGCACAAGAAGGAGAAATTGACAAAATTTTCAGACTGAAAGTATTCTATAATAAAAATAGAAAAGATTAATGCTTCAGAACTGGATAGTGTTGAACAAATAAAATCTAAAACCAATGATAATTATAAGCATCACTTGGCAAAAGACATTTAAGTCCTTATTTTTACGTCCTCACACATACCATCTTGCTTCAAATAATCTCTTTGCATGCATTTTCAAGAATTAATTAGCTCTTTGAAGAAAAATTAACACTTCTTTGAAAATTATCTTGAAAAGCAGCAGAATAATCATAGAAAAATATCGGTGAAAGTGTCACAAAATTCGGAGAATAGGAAAGTTCTCCATGTATACTATCTCACATAAATAAGCACTACCAAAGGGATATTTCCTTATTCCGTTTTCAGCGATCTCAACTTTCTCTGATTTTTCCGTTTCTATCCAATCATGAAAAGGAGACGGGTGTAGATGGAAGAATAGCGTGGCAAACACCATCTTGCAAGGAGAAACCAATGGCACGAGAAAAAGGAGTAGACCGACTAAGATTCAAGCAGTGCCAAAAGTTATGGAGAACCTGTAACTCAAGATCCGTCACATTGTTGCCCCATCGTCCCCAATCTATGGGACATACACAGATAGATCCAAGCTGACTTTCTACAAAGATTTAATTCCCCTTAAAGATTAAGTTGAGTTCTGGTCATGTGATTACATTGTGAAAGAAACTGTCTCAAAGAAATTGGGAAATGGTGATTATATAGTACATAAGAATTGGTGTATGCTGTAAGGTATTGCAATCACTAAAATGAGAAGAAATTGACTCAATCCTGCTGAGAGTGATATGCACTGCACACAGAAATGTGTACACGGGACTGCATACACATGTTCGGCACGAACCATCATTTCTGTCAGCTGTTCCATGTAATATTTTGAACGTGAGGGCATTTGAAGAGGAATCCTTTATCAGGGACATTTCTATACGATAATCTTCCAAATTGCAATAAAGAGAATGAGAAAGCTCACAAATCATTTCTTACTTTTCCCAGAACTCAACCTTCTCTTTACAACTTCCCATAGAACATTCAGACTTACCTAAGGCCTCGTAGTAGGAACTTTCTTTCCAGCAGTATGGGTCGTACATGTCTTTGGGATAGTTTGTACCTAGCTCATCTACACCTAGAAAGTTGACCAACTTTTCATATATACTGCAAAACAGAAACAAAATGAGACATAATCAAACATTTCATGAAAGATATACGAGTTAGCCGACAGTTCCGCAAATCACTCTCACATAACTCTACCCCACTTCTCGATCTCCCTCCCTCTTTCTCTTCACTTACCTGGGATTTCTGAAGTCTTTTCTTCTTTGGACGATTTGATTAAGATTTAGGTTCTTCTTGTAATAACTGTTGATTTTCTCCTGTACGAAAAGAAAACAGAAAGAAAAATGCAATGTAAACTAACACACTGAATGGAGTGCAGTTGAATTCCAAGAACCATTGAATTTTTCAGTATTATTCAACCATACATAATAATTCAATTTAATCATTACCATCATCATCATCATCATCATCATCATCACTGTCATCAAAATAATCATCATCAACATCACTATCATCATCATCATTATCATCACCTGAAGATGTCTTGAGCATCTACCAGGGGGTTCCGGTGGTAACGTCACTTCCTCAGCGCTCAGCCGACGGATCTTTTGCGACAGTGCTGACTCTGGTAATGACATGGAGGCACTGAGGTAGGAGCTGTCGACAAGCTGAAAAGACGAGGGCAGCATTAAACACATTTTTCTTTCTTTTGCTCTACATGATATCTCCAAGCTGAGCATCAAAATGTTCCACTTTTGGTTTAAAAAAAATGCAATAACTATACTGAACTAATCCAAACTGAGAGTACTACAGTGCATCATATTCAATTTGCAGCTAAAATCAGACATATGACAGGGATTCAAATCACTTTAGTATAAGTTAAGAGATTTCTGGGGGGGGGGGGGGGGAGAGATCTCTATAGACTTGATGGGCAAGTCTTAGATATTTGGTCACCATGTGTACCATATGTTACAAGTCATGGAATGACAAACACGATTAACAATGAATGTACTATTTCTTGATATGTCCATGATCTAGGCCCTGTTTCATAAAACTTGTCATCAATGACAAGTTGCAATAACTGTTATAAGCTACTGAAATCCTTGCATCTGATTGGCTGAGAGCAAATTTGTCGGTAAAAATCACCTACAAGACAGGTGATGAAATGCCCCCCTGATCCAAGCTAATACGGGACTATTAACATAAAAGAAGATTGAGTTCTGGGAAAGGTGAAAAATAATTTGTGAGCTTTCTCATTTTACATCAGTTTGGAAGATTATCATAGAAGAAATAAAGGATTTCTCTTCAAATGCCCTCATATTCAAAATATGACTAGAAACAGCTGAAACGTTCGGGCCGAACTTTCATGCCTAATGTTGTGTGTAGTGTATGTGACCCTCAGCAGGATTGAGTCAATTTCTTCTCATTTTGGTCGATTCCAGTTCAATATTACTGTATAATCAACCTTTCCCAATTGCTTCCAGAAGTTTCTTTCACAATTCAATCGCATGACCAGAACTCACCTTTGCCTTCAATACAATCATCAGAAATACTCAAAAATCGTTGATGTAGTCGGTAACAAATGAAACAGTATCTCGGACTTGTCACGATACAACTTCATGTTTCCAGATAAAAGCAATTTTAAGTCAGCCCCTCAGCACAGAAAAATATTAAATCCACAAGAAATTTGAAAAACTAACCTTGACATTATTAACTTTCACCCTGTCTGCAAGGTCATCTCCTGGAGACAGCTGCATTTCCGACCAGGATTCGTCCTGGTAATCGACCTCCTCTCCCGCTTCCTTCGATCTCCTTCCATCGTCGTCTTCGCCGTCGTAGGACACAAGGCCAGTTGTCTTCACCTTGGGCTCCTCTCTCTCATATGACACCAAGCTAGGGGCGTTTGATGCTACACCTGTAATGAGATTGAATTGGATCATTGGATAGTTTAACCCTACTCGGACCTCAGACCAGCCTTTGATATTTATAACACCAAGTTTAGGGTCCGCATCTGAAATCTGAATTGGAAGGGAAATTTGGACATAGCAGTTTAACACTATTAAGACTAATCAGCGTTATTTCGAGCCTTCTCAAGATCTCAGCCGCTAAGAGTAAAATTGATGAAATATTTTGCATTGATATCAAGACGCATTTAAAGAGTACATGTATTCTCTTCCCAAGCAGTAATTTGATCCCGGTACTATGTGGTCCATAGTTTTGTGCTTTATACACTAGATGACACCTCTATACAAAAAACATCTACTCTAACCTCTTCTTTCCCCAACTCTCACAAAAAAATGTTACATTCGCCTGTGCTTACCTCCATAGCATCGCTTTGCCAAGGAAGGAAGTTGAACCTTATACCATTTGGTCCATAGTCTTGCGATTTATCCACTAGACGACACTTCTACTAAAAAAAAAAAAATGATCTACTCTAACTAATCTCTTCTTTCCTATCTTTCACAACAAAAACAAAAACCCCCCCAAAAAGGGTGTTACATTCAAACGCTTTCCCTCAAACTGGGCTATGTCTCATAACATTGTCTTGCCAAGGCACGAATTTGAAACATATACCATAGTCTGGTTATTTAACAACAGCCACTAGACCACGATCTAGTTTCTACTGCATGAAAAAAATCTACACAAATTCTTTCCCACCCCCTCTCCAAAAAAAGGAAAAATGTTAACATTCAAACTCACTTGTGCTCTCTGTCAAACTGGGCTCCGTCTCATTCTTCTCTACGGATCCAAATTCCAGTTTAACATCTTCCTCTTCTTCATCTTTCTCTTCTTCCGGGATGCTTTCCATCACTTCCTCCTCTCCCTCCTCCTCCTCATCTTCCTCTCTTCCTCGCTCCTCATCCGAATCGGATGTGTAGCTGACAAGATGTGTCAGGCCACGCATGCCTCCACCCTCGTTCTGTGACATGGTTACAATCTGCAATTCTATCTGAAATAGTAAGGGAAAAAAAAGTTGCACACATTTGCAGTCCATAACTCTGGTGGTAGACTTATTTGGTATAAATTAAGCTGAATAAAGTTTTGTAGAATATGAGAAAGGTTGGATGATCAAACATCATCTTCAAAATTCAAATTCAAAATGTAAGTGAAGCCAAGTTTGGACACCAATCAGCTCTAACATAAATTAGAAAAGTTACTCCATGAAAGGGGGTGAATCAAATGTAGCCATACAGGTTTGATGTTTTATGAAATATGACATTTGACATTTGAACATCAAGCCATACACGGGAAGCAATCCCCCCAACAGAGAGATGAGTAAAAAAAAAAATTTGGTGGACAAGATTCATCCAACTGAAGAAATTCCCCCTGCTTTTTTTGGCCATCGCACGTTGTTTTTATTCCGCCGATGGTTAGACTAAACTCTGCCAATAAATTTTTGTCCACAAAGAAACTTGCGCGTGCACAGCGATCTCTACGATCGCGCACACAGAAAATCTGGACTTTTACGTGTGCGTGATAGGGATCAAATTTTTGGCGATCACATTTATTTTCCGATACACCGCTTTGCCAGAACTGACAGTAGACCTAAATCACGGATTTTATGTTTGGAACTATCTTTTCCAACATCGGTGAGTTGTATTGTATTTCATGGACATGTTGGTGTCCGTATTTTTAAATCAAATGCTGATTTTGAATGAATGTTGGTGACTTTTGTGCAGTGGTGTTTGAAAGTGTTGAGGTGCATGACCATCCGAGTGTGTACACATGAAGTATAGAAAAAAACGCTATGTCAGTATGTGTGGGGGAAAGAATCCGGGCTAACTCAGCACCAGGGCGAAATTGGCACTACCAGGAGTGCTAATCGATTATGAATTACCAAAGTTTGTGGAAAATAGGAGCTAAATAGGAAAGATATAAATTATTTTTAATGACATTAAAAATCACTGGAAAATTGTTAAAATCACTACAGCCAGTTAGGAACCATGGTTAGGAGTTTGTGATGTCATTCCTTAACTGTTCATGAATTGCTTCATACATTTAAATACATTAAACTTCCATTTTATCCCCAAAGATGTGGATCTCCGCAAGTCCCCACCTGGGTTATAATAACCTGTATGCCATGGCATGTATGTACATGTACCTTCACCGAGGTAAATCTTTCATGAATTTTAACAAAATATATACATGAATATTTTAAAATCAATAACTTGGCTAATGAGTATGTAAAAATCAGATTCATGGAAAAAGGAGCTCTATAACAATAAAGACAAAATAATTAGTGAAGACGTCATAAACCACTTAAATTGCTCATTTCAAATCTGTACTTAAAACCCACCTTTTCCACCTTTCTTACATGTAAGTATCAAAAATTGTATGAAATTGTTTAATTGTAGTATGTAACATGTATATGTATTCATTTTATTTGTATAATATTAGTTAGTATTAAAGTAGTATGCTATGTTTTACTTTTGTATGTAAAGCGCATAGAGAAGTGAACGCTTATTATGCGCTTTATAAATATTGTATTAGTATTATTATTACACTCAAGACAGCATTGCCAATTTGTCACATGATTTTCAGTTACACATATCATCAGAGTCGGATGCCAACACTCTTCCATATGACAGGATTGATGACTCCGACTCTAGCTCTGAGTCTGAATCCAAGACCGAGTCTGAGAATGGCTCTGCAGCAGCAGGGAGTGGAGCTGGAGCAGAAGAGATGGAACAAGATCAAGATCAAGGCCAAAGGTCATCTACATCTTGGCACGAGACTTCAAAGAATAGACATGATAGATCTAGTAAATGTACATCCAAATTCACATTTGGTTTTCACTTATGCGATGACCATGTCGACGAAGATGGGAGTGACAGCTACATGTATGAGGACGACAATGACTGGGAATCGGAGGATGATAATAATGCTAATAAGTGATGATGGAAAAGACAGTAATACAATCAGACAGTTGACACAGTCACAGGCACAGCCCTTCTGAGTCAATTCATATCTGGCTTCTTCCACTATTAGTTCTAACATTCGATCAACAAGATTTTCCAGGAAAATTATGCTTTCCTGGACAGAGAAGATTTTCACATACTGAACCTAAACAAAGTTTCACCAGTTAGCTTCAGTTAGCTTCAAAATATATCTTAATATCAATAACTTGGCTAATGGATATGTAAAAATCAGATTCATGGAAAAACAGGAGCTCTATAACACAGACAAAATAATTGGTGAAGACGTCATAAACTCAAGACAGTATTGCCATTTGTCACATGATTTCCAGTTATGTCATCGGAGTCAGATGCCAACACTTTTCCATATGACAGGGTTGATGACTCTGACTCTAGCTCTGAGTCTGAATCCAAGACCGAGTCTGAGAATGGCTCTGCAGCAGGAGGAAGTGGACCTGAAGCAGAAGAGATGGAACAAGGCCAAGGTCAAGGCCAAGGGTCATCTGCATCTTGGCACTAGACTTCAAAGAATATGTCTAAATGTACATCCAAATTCACATTTGGTTTTCACTTACGCAATGACAATGTCGATGAAGATGGGAGTGACAGCGATAAGGACGACGACGACTGGGTATCGGATGATGATAACTATTTCAATTGTATATATTGTGCCTATTGTTGTTGAATTTTCATGTTTTTATTGTTGGTAATATTTCTGTATATTTCCAAAGTATTGTATTTTATCATTGTCATTTTTTATCAAATGTGGAATAAATTGAATTTAAAAAAAAAATAGAAATAATGATGATAAGTGATGATGGAAAAGACAGTCGTACGATCAGACAGTCGACACAGTCACAGCAAGGCACAGCCCTGTCGGTCTCTTCTGAGTCAATTCACGTAGACCTGGCTTCTTCCACAGAGAATGGCTCTGCAGCAGCAGCGAGTGGAGCTGGAGCAGAAGAGATGGAACAAGGTCAAGGTAAAGGTCCAGGGGTCATCTGCATCTCGGCACAAGACTTCGAAGAATAGATCTAACATTTGGTTTTCACTTTAATAAGCGACAACAATGTCAATTAGATACCAAGTGATGATCCCGGCCATCAAATGAGCAGATTCAGAGTTTGAATTTCCAATGAATGCTCTGCTAAAATTAATTGCTGGTTTTGAAACTAGTGACCTCAGACAGCAGTTCTCCAGGAGGCCGCGTACATGTACAGTGCAGCCAGAATTTCATTTTCAAATCACCCTTTCCGATAGTTCATCACAAAGCCGACGTCGTTCGAAGGAAAGGGTTTCTCAGATTACAAGTTTACAACCAACAGTGTTCAATCGCCTACTATAAGCCGGAACCTAGTAACTGCCATTCCTTCAAAATTTTGCCTATTTATCAGATCATTATCTTTACATAGGCCTACAGTTTACAAATTGGTATGGTTTTTATGTTGTTTGTTGATATTTAACCCAAACACAGGTTATTTATGTACTAACTTACATAAAAATGATGCTCAGATTCACATTGATACAGTACTTGTAAGTTGTAGATGGACTTCAAACTGGTGGGCAAAATACAAATCTAGTTTCGAACAGTTTCAGCAATCTATTAAAGTTAATCCCGAGCCAAAATAGAACGTATAGTGCACATCAAGAAAAGCAATATCTAGTTATTCTACTAAGATTGTGCCACTAGTTTTCAACAAAGTAACATGCTTTGAATCACTGAAAAGTGAAAAGTGTCAACTGTTAAAAGAGATTTATTTATATTGGTACCGTTAGTGTTTTGAGACTTGCCCAGCTCGATTTCCTCAGTTGAGTCGCTTCTAAAACTAGTATTATCCGATATTTTGGACCTTTTCGATCAAAACAGACACTGTAAAACCTAGATTGAAATTGGTTGCCAGACAACCTTCAAAGACTACATAGTCTATGCTGCATCTTCATGTCAAAACATAAGGTGGAGATTTGTCATTGGACAGTAAGAATTGCAAACCCTATGTCATTGCAGATTTAGCAAAAAAGGAAATATGGCTCTTGTAAAAGGCTTCTTTTTGTGGACTCAACATTTGTTGGTTTGTTTGTTTACTTGTAGTGATGCTGATTTTTTTAGTGTATAATAATAATAATACGTCAAATGGTTGATGATTTGGTTTGATGGTTTGATGGTTTAATTTTACCAGACTGCTAAGACAGCATGTGTATGCTTGCAAGTAAGTATTAACCAGGGGACCGACGGCTTTAAGTCCTCTCCGAGGGACTTGGTAATGAGGATTAATGCCTTACCAAAGGGCACTAGCGTATCCACTTGGTTTCAAACCTGGACCTCCAGTTACGAGACCACTGCTCTACCACTCAGCCATCACGCTGCCTCAAATGAAATCCTGTGGTGATGAGCGGTTTTGCCTGCAAAAAAAAAGGTTGAAAGATTACTAAGCAGGAGAAAGAAAAATGTACCAATAAAAGGGCGAAGGCTACGAAAAGATTTTTGCGAAGTATTCACAGAAAAGCAAACTTCAAATAATTTTGCTTTCCTTTAATATGAAGCAACAATAAGATAGATCTTGGGTCCACTTTCGAGCAGCTGACCATTTATGCCGATAACGTATACGTACGGTAAGTGCAAAAATTGCTTGAGAGGAGTAATATTTTCTCCCCCTTTCAAGAGCAAACCATACATTATTATGGCTTAATCAAGAGGGGCATATGTTTCTGTTACAATGATCCTTTTCATAAGGAAGCGTGTAAACTTATAGGCAAGATTTTTTTTGTTTAATTTGACTACAGTACCAGTGCTGAAGACGCCCGGTCAGAATGCGTGCGGGGCCTGCGCGCTCGTAGCGGTCTTGTCTAACGTATGGTGGATCTGAAAATTGCGTGAGTGACTGTAGGTCCATGACATTATGGGACACTTCCGGGTCTACGAGCACAGCAAAGGTTTTTTCAGGGCATCGTTCAGACAACACTGTCATCGAACCGGATCCGGGCTAGCTAGGCACAAGGGAAAACTCGGCTTTGGCGGAAAATTGCGCCCAAGTGAGCCCAGAGAATTGAAATGATCGCAAATACTTGTGTTGAATTTTGCATTAATTACACATTTAAAAACACTTAAATTCAATATTGTTTGTAGAATATGATTAGCAAAGAAGTAATGTTGAAAATTTACAATAGTAAAATTCAAGGCTAAAAACGGTACGGTGCGTAGTGAGGACTTCAACTCTTGAAACACAGTCACCACGTAGTCCTGAGTTCGCCCTAGTGCCGAGTTAGCCCGACCCCTACCAGTAACCATTAAAATTAATATTTCACATTTTGTTTTCGATATTTTTTATACCAGTTAGAGTAAAAAATGAGGTTTTAATATTCTAAAGCTATGGTGAAGAGGAGATGAGAGAAGCTGGCTCACAGTAAAGGTGATTTTCATGAGGTTCTTTAAAGTAAATTAGACTCTAAAATGGCTGCTATATTGCAGAGTGAGATTAAAAACCAGGCTCTAACTTTATCAGTAGAGGCTCACGGCCGATTTGGGAGACTCTCTCCCACTTGGGAGACAGTCTCTGAATGATATTGGAGACTTTGCTAACAGGAGGACAATAGAAACAACACCAACAACAAGGCACTTTTTCTTGGCCAAATTTTTTCCCCTCAGAAATCAGAAGCCCATTTGTTTTGTGCGTGGATCATAAGAAAAAATGTTATGAAAACAAAAGTAGACGGTGGATTTTTATTTTTTAAAGTAGACGGTCAAAAGGGGTACTTTTTCATGAGGAATCTGCTTATCACATTTTCATTTTGAGCCAAGGTAATCAATTTGCCCCAAATGTAAACAAAGAAAATTGGTCTCCTAAATGGGAGACTGTCTCCCAAATAGGCCATCAAAAATGTTGACACAAGTCTCTGATGATAGAGATGATCTGCCAAATAGGAAAGTCTCCAATATCGGCCGTGCGCCGAACTCTGTTTATGAAAGGGTAACGTCAGCCTTTTCTTTTTTTTTACTCTTCAAAGTCAAAGAGCATTCCAGGCTACCCTCAACCACCATAAAGCCAATGCCCAAGGCCATAATAGCCAAAATTTGTGCTTTTGACTTTTCGTCTTTGACTTTGGTCTTCGCTTTCGTAATTACATGATGTAGATCTATGGCTAGAGTGCCCAAGTCTGCGCACATGCGTAACTGAGCGATTCTGATAAAACAAAACATGCAACGAACACAAATTTTTCAACCTTATTAGAGCAATCGGTGTTCATGCAAAAAAAAACTAGTCAAAATGATGTAGATCTAGATCCAAAAGTAAAAAGGTCTTACGGTAGATCTATTTCAAATAGACTATTTTATTCTCAAGCCTCAAAATATTATCTTTCTCGTCAAAACTCCCAAACTGCATGTAAAATGAATGAGTGCGCAGACATGGTAACCACTGCACTGTTTTTTGAACGGTGAAATGACACGGCCGCCGTTATGGCGTTGTGAAAATGGCATTATTCTTGCTCTAGAGTATGTGCTCCTGTGGGCGGCCGGTCCCCTGTGAGCAGCCGGCGGTGAATAAAAAATGAAAAAAATGAAGAAAAAAAAAATTTGATATCCCTTCAAAAATTACCCTGGACAGTCTCAGGTAGGTTCTATTGCACCAAAAAACATACTCAGCCAAAGCAGTAAGTATCCTGAATCTCGCTCAACATCATGAGAAATGTACGCCACCAGTCATCGACAAGAAAATTGCAGTTTCTTAACTTTTAAGTTAAGAGACTATGACATACTTAAACCAATACTTAAACTTTATTTGTTCAATTTGATGTGTAATTTGATGTTTATTTAAGAGAATGAAGTTGATGGTCCATGTTTTGCTTCAGAAATTTTTATTTACACTACCACAGGGAAAGCTGCATGGGGGTGGCCGCTCACCAGTGCCATTTTTCTGAGTGGGTCTGGTGAGCAGCCACCCTGTGTAAAACGTGTATAAAATGCAGGTTTTTGTAGGAAATTGTAGTCTGCTTTCATTTTTTGGTCATGGCATTTGATAGATCATCATGTTTGACAAATTTTATGGGTTTCAACAGAATATTATTAATTTTTATAAAGTATTGGAATGTAATGTATGAAATGTGATATTAATTTTCTTTCACTTAGTCACAAATATGATGCTGAATGCCCGACATATCATGGGCAGCTGCTCACAGGGGTAGAGTAAAGGCTCTGGTGTGCGGCCGCTTAAAGGGAATTTGCTGATTTATCAATCAAAGACTCGCACATAATTCAATACAATCAATTCATAGTCCAAATACTTGCTTACTAAAGTAAATAGAAGGCAAAATTAAAATTATTGACCAATAACGTGGTCAGTAGTGTCCATTTTTCAAAACGGTGCTAGGGGTCCTGTGTGCGGCCGCCTCTACCCCTGTGAGCAGCCGCCCATGATATGTCGGGCATTCAGCATCATATTTGTGACTAAGTGAAAGAAAATTAATATCACATTTCATACATTACATTCCAATACTTTAGAGTAAAGGCTCTGGTGTGCGGCCGCTTAAAGGGAATTTGCTGATTTATCAATCAAAGACTCGCACATAATTCAATACAATCAATTCATAGTCCAAATACTTGCTTACTAAAGTAAATAGAAGGCAAAATTAAAATTATTGACCAATAACGTGGTCAGTAGTGTCCATTTTTCAAAACGGTGCTAGGGGTCCTGTGTGCGGCCGCCTCTACCCCTGTGAGCAGCCGCCCATGATATGTCGGGCATTCAGCATCATATTTGTGACTAAGTGAAAGAAAATTAATATCACATTTCATACATTACATTCCAATACTTTAGAGTAAAGGCTCTGGTGTGCGGCCGCTTAAAGGGAATTTGCTGATTTATCAATCAAAGACTCGCACATAATTCAATACAATCAATTCATAGTCCAAATACTTGCTTACTAAAGTAAATAGAAGGCAAAATTAAAATTATTGACCAATAACGTGGTCAGTAGTGTCCATTTTTCAAAACGGTGCTAGGGGTCCTGTGTGCGGCCGCCTCTACCCCTGTGAGCAGCCGCCCATGATATGTCGGGCATTCAGCATCATATTTGTGACTAAGTGAAAGAAAATTAATATCACATTTCATACATTACATTCCAATACTTTATAAAAATTAATAATATTCTGTTGAAACCCATAAAATCTGTCAAACATGATGATCTATCAAACGCCATGACCAAAAAATGAAAGCAGACTACAATTTCCTACAAAAACCTGCATTTTGTACACGTTTTACACAGGGTGGCTGCTCACCAGACCCACTCAGAAAAATGGCACTGGTGAGCGGCCACCCCCATGCAGCTTTCCCTGTGGTAGTGTAAATAAAAATTTCTGAAGCAAAACATGGACCATCAACTTCATTCTCTTAAATAAACATCAAATTACACATCAAATTGAACAAATAAAGTTTAAGTATTGGTTTAAGTATGTCATAGTCTCTTAACTTAAAAGTTAAGAAACTGCAATTTTTTTGTCGATGACTGGTGGCGTACATTTCTCATGATGTTGAGCGAGATTCAGGATACTTACTGCTTTGGCTGAGTATGTTTTTTGGTGCAATAGAACCTACCTGAGACTGTCCAGGGTAATTTTTGAAGGGATATCAAATTTCTTTTTTTTTTTTTCATTTTTTATTCACCGCCGGCTGCTCACAGGGGACCGGCCGCCCACAGGAGCACATACTCTATAAAAATTAATAATATTCTGTTGAAACCCTTAAAATCTGTCAAACATGATGATCTATCAAACGCCATGACCAAAAAATGAAAGCAGACTACAATTTCCTACAAAAACCTGCATTTTGTACACGTTTTACACAGGGTGGCTGCTCACCAGACCCACTCAGAAAAATGGCACTGGTGAGCGGCCACCCCCATGCAGCTTTCCCTGTGGTAGTGTAAATAAAAATTTCTGAAGCAAAACATGGACCATCAACTTCATTCTCTTAAATAAACATCAAATTACACATCAAATTGAACAAATAAAGTTTAAGTATTGGTTTAAGTATGTCATAGTCTCTTAACTTAAAAGTTAAGAAACTGCAATTTTTTTGTCGATGACTGGTGGCGTACATTTCTCATGATGTTGAGCGAGATTCAGGATATAGTCAAGGATTGTAATTCCGAACAGATTGTATTACCGAACGTGTACAGTTAAGCGCCTAAAATGGGTTTTCATACGCGTGGGATTACGCGTATGAAAACCACACTATTGAAACAAGTGTTGTGTCTTTTTCCCATAGGTTTCACACGTTCGGAAATACAGTACCTTTTTCAAGGGACCAAAACGCCGCGTCGTTGGGAATGGGTTCATTCGGAAGGGAATTATCGTATTAAATCTACGTTGTCTTTTTAAAATTCCATCAACTTCTTTTTCTGTAGGACTTTGAGCATTCATTCTGTAAGTTTGACAGATATTCGTTTGATATTTTATTAGCTGTCGTTGATTTTCTGAAAAGTGTTCGGACACTGGATCAACCACCATACTTATTGCTTTGGCTGAGTATGTTTTTTGGTGCAATAGAACCTACCTGAGACTGTCCAGGGTAATTTTTGAAGGGATATCAATTTTTTTTTTTTTTTTTTCATTTTTTATTCACCGCCGGCTGCTCACAGGGGACCGGCAGCCCACAGGAGCACATACTCTAGAGGCGGCCGCACACAGGACCCCTCCTAGCAGTAGATCTAGCACCGTTTTGAAAAATGGACACTAGATCTACCTGACTACTGACCACGTTATTGGTCAATAATTTTAATTTTGCCTTCTATTTACTTTAGTAAGCAAGTAGATCTATTTGGACTATGAATTGATTGTATTGAATTATGTGCGAGTCTTTGATTGATAAATCAGCAAATTCCCTTTAAGCGGCCGCACACAAGAGCCTTTACTCTAATTTTGATGAGATTTTTTGTAAACTTATCTTTGACTTTAGAATATCAGGAATAATAGATCTAGACTATAAAACTAAGCTTTAGAAGAATATTGGAGAAATTCTTGTTCATTTTCAGGTCAAATCTTAGGTGCGCAGACATACGGCTCCCCATCATACACCCCAAACCTTTATCAGTTTATATGACCGGGAAAACCCTCCCCAAAACAACTTATTATACTCTGTGCATAAATACGAATGTGTGCGACGCCTACGCTTAGCCGATCCATTTTTCGACTTGAATATACTCTAGACCTATTTCACAATATATCTAGAAATCTATGGATTGATTAAGATTAATTGTCCAGTTTCAAATTTTAAAAGAAAAACTAAATATTGAAATTTACGTTTGCAGAACAAGATATCTTTACCTTTCAGTCACTTGCAACAGCGTATCCGTCTACGTCTGGCGGCACAGGTTCCTGGATAGCCCGCCCAACGCGTAATTACGACAGCCTGACCCTGGATAACCCGACCACCTACCCTAGACAGCTCGACCCGGTCGAGTTATCCAGGGTGGGTGCCTCTGTGGACAGCTCGACCCACTTTTTTCCTCTTGATTTTAGGAACTAAATTTACTTATTTCACCCTGAATCAGGTCCCTATCAAAACCTTAGATTATGAGTATACGAATATTCAATACCGGACATGGAAGATTATTGGCTTTTTGAAAGTTTCCGGAGTCAGCGATCATAGCCTTTTGCATTTGTCAAGACGGATATGCCTAAAGCGCCTATAAACTTCTCTGTAATGTAAATAAACTCTCTTATACATGTATGAAAGAATATACTGTGCAATGATATAAGTTTTTACATAATTTTTTCATTGATTAGCGTGGCCTTGATCGGTGTATTTGTTTTTGTTTTTTGTTTTTATTTTTTGTGGTACAAAACACTCTTTTCCGCGGGGGGGGGGGGTCAGTCAAAATACAATGGTATATGTCAATGTTTGTCCATTCCAGATATTTTTAGAAATGATAATAAGTTTCAAGACACTGCAGTACAATATACCATTTTTAGACTACCTAGCCAATAAACTCGCACTCGGTCGTGCACTATACGACATCATTAATGCAAAATAGTATCATTTAATTGATACTTAAATCAGGAGCTGCGGAGCGCTTTTTAAAGTGGGGGGGGGTGATATGATTTCACTCATTAATGACAATTTTCGAACCTTTTTCCGAGGTTTTATGACACGTGTCTACTCAAAAAAGTGGGGAGACTGCAGCCAGCACCCTCCCCCCCCCCCCCCCCCCCGGTTCCGCGGCCCATGTAAATAGCGATTACAACTCCACTCGGGTGGAAAAGGAAAAGGAAAACCACAGTTTTCTAAACCCTAATTATTACGTATCTTATCTCTGACCAATTAAAACTCTTTTCTAACACAGAATCACTACCTCAACCCCTCCGAGGAAGTCAATCAATTTCAAATACAAAAGAAGCACGTGCTTTCTACCCTCTCAAGAAAGGCGTGGCTTACAACCCCAGAAATATGTCCGGGGACGCCAAATTATATTCACAAGAATCTTGAAGTCCCTACATCTATTTATAGATTGCAAAAACATCTTTTGCTAACATGAATATCATTAAAGGGCAATCCAACCTTGGTAATAAGATGATTTGTGTGAAAGCAGAAAAATAAGAAAAACAGGATGGTGAAAGTTTGAAAGAAATCGGACAAGGACTAAGAAAGTTATGGATGTTTGAAAAATGAGATCACTACATCTATGCAAATCTCAAATTGGCAATTTGGTGAGTCGATTGTGACATTTTTGTGGACAACTCTCCCATTTGTCGTACACAAAAATATCATTAATTTGCGGTTTTCTTCGAGGCGCTTTTACCCGCGGGGCAGTACTCAAATATATTGGAGATAGCATATTGTTATAGGTCCTCATGAAAGAAAAAGATCCTACTGAGTAATACAATTTGAAAAAAAGTGACATTTTAGTCATTTTGTGTGTTGGAGCGAATGGGGGAGTTGTCCACAGCTACATCACAGTGACATTACCTATTCGGCCAATTTGAAATTCCCATATGTATAGTGATTACAACTTTCAAAAATTCATAACTTTCTTATTGCTTGTCCGATTTCGTTCAAACTTTCACCAATCTACTTCTCTGATATTTCCTCTTTCTTTCAAAGCAAGTTGCTATTAAGGTTGGATTTCCCTTTAATACTTATATCGGAAATGTCTGCATATCAGACGGACACCTGTATGAAATTCATTATTAAATCCTAACATTATGGTCAGGAACCATCTCCAAATGAGTTGAAACACCGCCCATGTTCTATATACAATAATAACAAATCCATAAAACGATCCCCAAATTTCTATGTCAATAAACTTTCACCCTATTTCTGTGTGAATAAACTTTCTGATCTAATTGTTTTACCCGATTCCTAAATCCTTTTCTATCTAGGACCTTGACATTGACCTATAGCGCCCCAACATCCTAAAGAGCCGCCCAAATCATTAAATAATTATCACGTGCATGGTGGCCTATAGCATTTTGACAATTTAATGCGTGCCGCTATATAAGATAAGAAAGTTTACATACATGAAATTAATTTTTCGGCATTATAAAATCAACTTATCTTCGGTAGGTCTACTGCTGGTCGTCGTTCAGTAAGTGACTTCTTTGCAAGCGAGAATTGGTTCATAAATGATTTATATTTCAAATTCAAATTCGTTTCAAATTCATTTAATTTCCAACAGAAAGAAAATATTGACCATGACAGGTAATATTACAGAAAATATGAAAAAAAATATATGTTCATATTCACATGTACATATTCATATATTACAAGTGACACCCTCAAAAAGTACTTGATTGTCCTGTTTCACAGATTCCTTCATGTATAATCTAATAGAGATTCAGTGTAAAATAAGTGAATTTAGTTCCTAAAATCATGAGGAAAAAGTGGGTCGAACCCGGGGGGGGGGGGGGGGGGGGGGTCACTGGCAGAAGTGGTATTGCATTGAACTCTACGTAGTTCAGTGAGTGGTGAGTGAAGCGTTTTATATGTCGGTATGGAATATTAAATGATTATCCGAGAATGTAAAAATTTCAGTACTATATGCGGATAACCCCCGTTATAACTCAATCTGCATGGGTCGGGGCTTTCACCAGTGTGATACTCATTTATTGCATCCTATACTAATCAATGTTTAGAATATATCCACAGCCATACCATGCACGTGGCGTACTGACACAAATAATTTTAAAGGGGACTGAACTAGAAAGAATTGAAATAAAGAACGCAATAGGCCTACACTGTACAAAATTACTGTAGGCATATTTACAGTAAATTACTGGCAACCCGCTGCACAGTAAATTACTGTATTTTTCACGGTATTGTACTGCTTAATCTACAGTTAAACGGTAAACAGCGGTATAGTGAAAAAAATACAGTACTTAACTGTAAATGATATATGAGTATTTACTGTGCAGCCGGGTTGCTCGTAATTTACTGTAAATACCTACAGTAATTTTTTACAGTGTACACTATATTAAAACCACCGCACTGTAGCGTATGCAGGCCAGAGCCTGGGCACTCTCAACCCCCCCCCCCCCCCCCCCCCCCCCCAGCCGAATTGACAAGTCAGTGTTAACAACAACAAAAATAAGTTAATAACTGATTTTTTTCAGTTAAGTAATGATATCATTGCAAGGTAAATGATCTATTTATTTTTTTAATTTTTTTTATTTATCTATTTTTTTTATGACCGAACAAAAATCTTATTCAGTGTAGATGCCATTCTTATGCTTTACTGGGGAGCGTTTCATGAAAGGAAGTTATAAACTGTTATAAGCTACTGAAATCCTTGCATCTGATTGGCTGAGAGCAAATTTGTCGGATAAAATATCTGACAAGTCCTTTCATGAAACGCCCCTCTGAACTCATCAAACACAGAGTAATTAATTGATTTCACGTACATGCAGTATGAAAAATGAACTTGGCAAAAATCGAAAATTAAAAAAAAAAAAAAAATGGGGCCAGAATTTTTCCTCGCTCCTTTTGATAAATCTAAATTATGTAATACCGCATTCTACAAGTAATGAATGTAACATAAAAAAAGCCTTCTAAATAAAATTTAAAAATTACAAGGAAAAGGGGAACGTCCGTCACAGCTACTCCCTCACACATTATAGGACCCTTTAAAGTGATAATTATACGGTTCGGGTATTTTGACCCCAAAATTCCCCTTTAATATCGTATATAAGAAAACTGCATCTTACAAAAGCAGCTTCGATTTCGGTCACAGTTCTTAAAAATTGCTAGCATTTATTTTATTAGCCTATATAATTTTTTTTTTTTTGGGGGGGGTGTTCCATGTCTGTCAGAAATACTATAGTCAGTTGATGTTACGTTTGTATTTTGAACTTTTGTATCTGGAGCACTTCTTATCAAGCAGGCAAAGCAATGTCTGTTATCACTCCTTCTATTTCTTCTGTTTAGTGAGATTCGATGTCTTTCCATTTTCGGGGGAGGGGTGGGGCAGGCTCTCAGTAGCCCTTGTATAATACACAATAGCATTTATACTTCCCATGTGCCTAACATTTTCGCAGAGGAATGGTGCCTATTTTGTCAACTTTTGATCGAA
>CM046842.1:29853080-29933080 GCA_025618425.1 Heliocidaris tuberculata
GGGACTACAGTATGACATGAAAGCTATAAAAGACCAACAAACTATTAAAGGGAAAGTTCACCCTGGTATTATGTTGATTTGAATAAAAGAGAAAATGTGAGAAAGATTAGTGAAAGTTTGAGCAAAAAACGAGCTCCTCTCCTCTCACATTTTGTGGTAAAACATATGAGCAATGATTATATCTAAGGTGCATGTATGACATATTTTCTTTATAGAAAATGGAAATTAATGATTTTTGGAGTTAAGGGCAAATGGGAGGGGAGCTTGCAAGATACGTCATGGAGTTGCCAATTTGTGTTTGATTGATTACCACTTCAAAAATTCATAACTTTCTTATTATCGTATTTTGCTCAAACCTTCACTGATCAGTTTCTTTACTTTTTCTGCTTCTTTTAAAACCAACTTGTAATCAAGGTGGACTTCCTCTTTAAGCCACTTTTTGTCAGATTTTGAGTATTATTACGATATTAACATTTGGAGAGAATTTTTATTCAGGAGGCATATTTTTTTGATATCCTTCAAAACTGACATAAAGAGAATTAGAAAGCTTTCATCTTTACCTGAACTCAACCTTCTCAATAAATATTTTAAAGACAATTGACCACATTTTATGGTTTGGCTCAATTACTTTTGACTCAGAGCTCTAAAAAATATGCCAGATGCATGAGCAGAAAAAGCAAAAATTTCTGCACACACTCTGTCCATTTATATTGCATGACCATATTGCATTTTATGCCAGGAATTTTAAAAACAAGAATAAGCTGTAAAATAGTTAAATTGGCAACACATTGAGAAGTTCAAAATCATTGCTCTTTATCAAAATTGGCAATATTTTCAACTTTTCAACAAAATTCCTAACCATGTAAATTGTTTTCAAAGACATTACACCTTATTAGAACCATGTAGCACTAAAAGAAAAATAATATTGTTGCCAATTTTAAGAACAAAGTGTGATCAATTTAGCCCTTAAATAATTCCTGTCCTGAAAGGGTTAAATGTACGTGTATTACAAGACCACTATTCAGAAATTCGTAATGCCGTATGGTGACATGTAAACCAACAGAACAACAGGAAATGCTTATCATGGACATGATGTTGGAATGTGATAAGATTCAAAAGAGACTTTAGCTTGTATACACGAGTTGTTGTGCCAGGTCACACACGTGACCAACAAGTTTTCTCCTGACATCAAACTGATATAACTGTTGCTGCCAAAGCCGGGGTATTAATTATTTTTGATTTACTGACACAGTCCCGCATATGACAAGAATAAAACTCAAACTTTGCAGAATGATGAGGTTTTTATTGCACAAAATCCCACTTATTGTCACCCAAGTGACCTCTCCTCTGTGGACAGGAAGGAGATTGCACAGGAGAAGACCAATGTCATTAATATTATTTTATTATTATTGTTATTATTTTTATTATCATCAAGAGGAGGAGGAGGAGAGGAAGAAGTACAAACAAGTGCATATAAAAAACAACGAAGAAATAAATAAAAACAAAAACAAAACAAAGAACAACAAACTTTTTGAGCTGAGCACAACAAAATTTAAAACTCTTGAGACATGAAATGTATTTCATGGTAAATAGTACATCCAGTGAATGATGGCTCATTCATACCTTTTCTGTCACAGATTACTAACACAGTGACATTACCTATTCGGTCAAATTGAAATTCCCATATGCATAGTGATTTCAACTTTCAAAAATTCATAACTTTCTTATTGCTTGTCCGATTTCGTTCAAACTTTTACCAATCTGCTTCTCTAATTTTTCCTCTTTCTTTCAAAGCAACTTGCTATTAAGGTTGGATTTCCCTTTAAGAAACAAAAATAGAGCGAAAAAGGCTCTTATTTCCACTATGTTCGCAAATTATGTGAATACGTTCTTACCTGTTTGCGAAAATAGGGTAGTTTTGTGAATGTGTAAGCGATAAGCTAAGTAGGTTTATATATTTGAGTCCATATTGTACCTGTTTTTGCGAGATTGCAATATGCAGGGTAAATGTATAAGAAATCATTTTTTGAGGGTTTAAAATGCAATAATTTTCTAAAGCTCAGTCACTTTGCTTCCTGGATCTCGTAATTTCAAAACTCAGTATAGAATACAGTTTATAAATATCATATTTAAAGGGTTCAAAATTTGAAAAATGAAATGTAATTCATGTTGCTTTACTTGATATTGTGTAGGTTACATAAGCCTTGTGTTAAATATTGCCCCCAATATAGGATAAAGTGTATAAAGTTGCATAGATTTTGCAAAGGTTAAACTTTTGAAAAAAACATCTCAACGTTCGACTGCCTTGCTAAATTTCTTGACTGTTTCTCCAGAGTTTTCGTTACTTTTGCACTCCATTTGAGAAGGAAATGAAAAATGTTTATCAATGTTAAAAATTTGGATCTCGTATCCCTCCACTGAAGTGCTCAATTATGAATTTTCCTTGGTAAAACACAAAATACAGGTTAGGAAATTGCATTTTTGGGCTGAAATTGGAAAGAAAGAAAAAAAAATCTCCCGTTCGGTCACTTTGCTCCCTCGCTTGTACAATAATGTAGATAGGCCATGTTCAAACAAGATTAGTTAGTTAGTGTAGTAAGGGAAAGAAAGAGCTCCTTATCAAACTGTTGGCTCAGCTTGACAAGGGTTGTCTTCAATGAAGAGGCCTTCTCCTGTGAGATTTCCGGAGCGACTGATTTCGCGCTTAGCGATTTCATCTTCCTGCCGTTCTGTTCATGAAACATGTCGCCGTACTGGCCAATGAACTTCTGAACGTCGGTCTTGTACCTCTCAAATCTGGGAGGACCAGCCCTCCCGGAAGCTTCTGTCATACAGATGTCCTCTAAGAAGGTTGTGTCAAGCTCCTCACTCACATTTCCGACGACCTTTCCTGCTCTATCCATTGCCAAATCAGATTGGTTTCCTTTCAGCTGCCTGATTGCATCTGTCGAATTAAAAAAAAAATTCAAACAGTTGATTTTGAAGGATGAATTCATTGCAAAGAGGTTGATAAGATGATTTGCCCCATAATGTCTAAGGTATAGATTTCGCCAGGGACCAATTTAATGAGTTAAGGAATCTTGATAACTTTATAAGAAATTGTGAAAATCTAATTAACGTTTTCTTTGAATCTGATTTCTGATCATTACTTTTGTAAATGAAGACAAATATCTTTCAGGACATAATTTTTCTCATGTGATATATATATATTTTTTTTACATCGGCAGATGTTTTGCTGAATAAAGTGAATATTTGAATTCTCACCTGCCACCTGGAAATACATTGCTGAATTCTTTCCCTCTCCACCATCTAAGTTAACGGTTCTATTATGGATGGCCTCATGGGCAACACGAGGTGGATAACATCCAGATACACCTATAGGAAGAAACAGAATTGTCACCATTTTTACAGCCGTTTATTTATTTTGGGAAAGTAAACATCACTGAACTTTTGTGTCGTTTTAACGAGTCTCACATTCTAGCGACGCCCTTTGTAAATTATATGTTTTAGTATAGAACACTTTTGATCACTCTGAAGATCAAAGTATTAGCTTCATATCCAACTTTTTCCTCTATTTTGGAATAGTATATTAGCCAGCGCTAATTGTTTTAGAAGACAATTATTTGCCAACTTTCAAATTTTGGAGGACATCCATATTAAACATTTTACAGGAAGCCACCCTACCACCCCCCCCCCCTTCCCATCTCCATTGAGTCCCTGACCGTGCATTTCATAGTAAAGGTCCTATTAGCTTTCCCTTGTAAACACACAATGACATACCCTGCTATGTAATACCATGGTCCATGGTAACATGTAAATATATTGACCAGAAAAAAAAATAAATAAATATACATAGATTACCAAAATGTGGCAGAATAATAATACAATTATAAATCCGTAATTTGAAAACTTGTTTCGACACGTATATAGTATGGTGAACATAATAAAAAGAATATAAGACAACATAAAATAAAGCAAGGGAATGGAGAATTACAGGGATAGTAAATATACATGCAATATGTTTTACTGTCGTGGATATGAAGGAAAAACTGTATGAAATGTTTGATCACTCTGAAGATCAAAGTATTAGCTTCATATCCAACTTTTTCCTCTATTTTGGAATAGTATATTAGCCAGCGCTAATTGTTTTAGAAGACAATTATTTGCCAACTTTCAAATTTTGGAGGACATCCATATTAAACATTTTACAGGAAGCCACCCTACCACCCCCCCCCCCTTCCCATCTCCATTGAGTCCCTGACCATGCATTTCATAGTAAAGGTCCTATTAGCTTTCCCTTGTAAACACACAATGACATACCCTGCTATGTAATACCATGGTCCATGGTAATACCTACATGTACGTTATACAGCTCTTCTTTAGTTGAAAGTTAAAATAGATTTTCGGTTTTCAGATAGTGAAACTTTTCAATTCTAAGGCATTTCGGAGCCTGAATAGTGTTCTGTATCCTTATTATTCATTATGTATTTCTTCTCTTTTTCAAAATGTCCAAGGGGACGATCCTCAAAGTAAATCTTGGAACGTCCATATTAAACATTTTACAGGAAGCCACCCTTCCAACCCCCCCCCCCCCCCCACCCTCTTTCCCATCTGTTAAGCGGAAATTGCCCCCCTTGCCCCTTTCAAATACAATATAGTGCTTACCAGCGAGAAATTGATGGGCAACAGCAACATGCTTAAGATGCCCTCTAGAAAACAGTTCTGGCAGATATATACGCCAGTATCCAACTGTAGCCTCGCCATCGCCTTCACGTTCGGCATCTCTCATGCTCTCACTAAACAGAGCACACCAAGTAGATCTCTGGAGGTAATGAAGAAGCTCATCTCTGTATTGGTCTCTATCTCCCCCACATGCAGGAGAGCAATACCAGTCACCATCTGAAATATTATTCAAGATATATATGCATATAGTTTCAGTTTCAGTTTCAGAACAGTGATTTTGACAAGAAATCAAATATACCATTCAGTATTTAATAACAAAATATATTTTACACAGTTTAAAGTTATAAAATCGAAAGTATACATAAACATCCAGTATAATAGTATTTTTTTTATTATTTTTTTTTAAAGTTAAACCTGTGGAAATGGAGGGATCCACTGAAAAACAGAGCTTGTAGAATGTGGATCCCTCGAAATAATGACAAACGTAATTTTTTTTTAACATGTAAATATATTGACTAGAAAAAAAAAATATAAATATACATAGATTACCAAAATGTGGCAGAATAGTAATACAATTATAAATCCATAATTTGAAAAACTTGTTTCGACACGTATATAGTATGGTGAACATAATAAAAAGAATATAAGACAACATAAAATAAAGCAAGGGAAGAGAGAAATACAGGGATAGTAAATATACATGTAATATGTTTTACTGTCATGGATATGAAGGAAAATACTGTATGAAATGTTCAGGTATTTATTTATTTTTTTCTTTTTTGAAATAAACTGGCATGATTCCAACCTATAATATAACGAGAAAGTAAGTTTTGTTTTCCAGCTACTTTTCATAATGACTACAGGGTAAAAAATATGTATAAATATTTTGGGAACGAAATCAATGGGCAATTTCAATTTCGTTACTCTAATAAGGACTTTTAACAAGAGAATTTGAAGTAACAATCACAAAATTACCAACGGATAAATCGCTATGACCTTGTGGTCTATCCATAGCAAATTCTATCCACCAAAAGACACAACAAAAATCACTTCAAAAAATTTCTGTGTTTTAATAAGAGAAACTGATCAGGCCAAGACAAGGTTGGCTGCAAAAATCATTTTCTATCTAAATCGTGGAAAATGTGACATTTTAAAAACATATTGCTTGTCTATTAGAACTAATCTACATCAGGAAAGGGGCTGCCAAAACCCGAAATCGCCATTTAAAAATGCTTACAGGAGGTGGAGGAATGAAGGGTTTAACAGGATGGCTAAATGCCCCTTTCCTACAGTGCCACTGCTGAATGTGCATGGGCCTGCCAGAAACATAACATATCAAAACATAGCGCTAACATTGTAATTCCTCAAAGAAAAAGATGGTATTTACCCTTCGACACTGGTGAGGTGGATTTAACACATCGGTGATGAAAATGTTGGCCACGTCGACATGACTTATTTGCGCATGTCCACGTCAGACCTGATCCTTCCAGTTTAGCTCTGCAAATGCAAGATGGCACGTTGCCCGACTGCTCGCACTCAGGGGTACAGTACCATTCTCCTTCACTGGCTGGTTGCATGACGCAAGGCTCATGGAACCATCTTCCATTATCACAGTTTATGTTGGAACATTCAATCATGGAACATTCCTCTAGGTCTGTTACATATCAAACAGGTAAATGAAAAGTATGTCAATATGTATATACAGTCAAACCTGCTTTAGCGACCACCTGTATAGAAAGACCACCTGTCTATAAGGACCACAATTTTTGTTTCCCTTGAAATCTGTTTCTCATTGAAACGTGTATTAAAGGAACCTGTACATAAAGACCACCTGCTCATAAAGACCGATTTTCTGGTCTCCCCTGAGCGGTCTTTATAGACAGGTTTCACTGTACATACAAGATGACAATAATAATAATGATGGCCATCTTTCATCACGTGGCACATTACGATTATGAATAAACGTCGAACTGTGATGGAATTGACAGAGCGAGCTATCAAATTAGTCTTGGGGAAATTTAAGTCTGTGTGTTCAGAATGAAATCGTCATTGTATTAAATACAAGTTTGAAACCATTTGGTAATCTCCTATATATGCAGCCCATCAAGTCTGGATATTTGTACTTATGATCGTAATGTGGATTTAATATTATTGGGACCTCAATAAGGCTTTTTAAAATTGTTGTAGGTAATCAAGCATTGAAAGATGGGTGATGTATTGCCTAATTCTTTTTATGAGATGCAGACTGATCTAGATGTACTTTATTACCTTCTTTGCAGAAGCAGAATTGATCGTCATAGCCCTCAGTCGGTGCATTCACAACATCGGCGATTTTCTCCATGGGTTGTTGGTACCAGATTCGTCTTACAACCTCATCCGCAACTGCGGACAACTCGGGTTTGAAGGTAGAGGATGACTGTCCCGCAGTGTCATTCGCTATCTCCTCATTAAGAATGTCAGTAGCAAAACCCACCACAAATGCACATGCTATGAACTGGGAGAGAAAAACAAATGTGGAGTGTGGTGGGCATCATTATGATAAGCTACTGGACCGAATACCAGACAAATGACTAAAATGCAAATTATGACTATGTCTTAAATTAAGCAAATGTAAATTCATTGAATAAAGCATATATACAAATCACAAGGAGGTATATGTACAGATTCCTCTAATACAAGTTTCAATGAGAAACACTTTTCAAGGGAAACAAAATTGTGGTCTCTATAGACAGGCAGTCTTTCCATACAGGTTGTTGCAAAAGCAGGTTGGACTGTAGATGCATATTGATATACTTTTCATTTACCTCTTTGATATGTAACAGACCTAGAGGAATGTTCCATGATTGAGTGTTCAAACATTAATTGTGATAACGGAAGATGGTTCCATGAGCCTTGCGTCATGCAACCAGCCAGTGAAGGAGAATCGTACTGTACCCCTGAGTGTGAGCAGTCGGGCAACGTACCATTTTGCTTATGCAGAGCTAAACCAAAAGGATCGGGTCTGACGTGGACATGCGCAAACAAGTCATGTCGGGGGGTGGGGGGGATGTCATGTGGGGGAGATAGAGACCAATACAGAGATGAGCTTCTTCACTACCTCCAGAGATCTACTTGGTGTGCTCTCTTTAGTGAGAGCATGAGAGATGCTGAATGTGAAGGCGATGGCGAGGCTACCATTGGATATTGGGGTATATATCTGCCGGAACTGTTTTCTAGAGGGTATCTGAAGTACATTGCTGTTGCCCATCAATTTTTTCGCTGGTATGGATTTATAATTGTATTATTATTCTGCCACATTTTGGTAATTTTTTTCTGGTCAATATATTCACATGTTTGTCATTATTTCGAGGGATCCACATTCTACAAGCTCTGCTTTTCAGTGGATCCCTCCATTCCCACAGGTTTAACTTAAAAAAACAAAAAACAAAAATACTATTATACTGGATGTTTATGTATACTTTCTATTTTATAACTTTAAACCATGTAAAATCTATTTTGTAATTGAATATTGAATTGTATATTTGATTTCTTGTCAAAATCACTGTTCTGAAACTGAAACTGAAACTATATACATATATATCTTGAATAATATATTAGATGGTGACTGGTATTGCTCTCCTGCATGTGGGGGAGATAGAGACCAATACAGAGATGAGCTTCTTCACTACCTCCAGAGATCTACTTGGTGTGCTCTGTTTAGTGAGAGCATGAGAGATCCCGAACGTGAAGGCGATGGCGAGGCTACCGTTGGATATTGGCGTATATATCTGCCGGAACTGTTTTCTAGAGGGCATCATAAGCACGTTGCTGTCGCCCATCAATTTCTCGCTGGTAAGCACTACATTTGAAAGGGGCAAGAGGGGGGGGGGGGGGCAATTTACGCCTAACAGATTTTCAACCGTGAATAAAAAAAAGATAGTTGACACTTCAATCAATGTGAAGCAGTTATTTTGAAGTAAATTGTAACCAAAGAGCTCTTAAAACCTAATAAATTAGGAATAACTTTTTCAAAGATGTAAGCGCTTGGTCGTAATGCGACCTCGCAGAACAACATTGTGAAGTGGATGTCTTGAAGCCACGGTAAAATAGGTAAGCGAAGCTAATATTGTGGCATGAAGCATGTGTCAAGGGGTGTGCGAATTTGAACACCCCTGTGATGAATAGAAATATCTTCACGAATCAGTTGTTTACGCATGCATTAGAAAGAATGAAGCCTCAGTCCAAACACTGCTGGTAAGAAGATTTAAAACAAAACCATCTTCAGATTGATCATGTCCATAACAGGGGCGTAGATCCAGAGGGGGGCACCTGGGTCCTGCAGCCCCCCCCCCTTTAATTTTAAAACCCACCCCCTCCTCTTCAACTCTCTGTGGTAATAATTCCATTGGTTCCATCATAAATACATACCGTCAAACCATTATGTCTGTACGTCTTGTAGTATTAAAGCATGGCAATAAACGTAGCCATAAAAATACACTCCTCTGCTTACAGGAATTGGTATTGTGAAATACATGTATACAAATCATTATATTTTCCAAAACTTTCTTGTATCTTGTTTTGTTACAATAGGAGGCAAACTTTTTTCCTCTCACCCTGACCCTCTTTACATTGGCTTATAGGAAATAATGAAAGTTCTTTAAAAAAACTGAGGGAAGACAAGTCATGTAAAATAATATTACTACCAGCAGATAGAGGTGGCAGTCCCGGGTGTACCAGGGGACACGTTCCAAGGAAGATTTTCTTGGAGGATTTGGAGGGTGGCTTCCTGTAAAATGTTTAATAAAAACGTTCTCCGAAATTGAAAGTTGGCAAATGTCTTCTAAAATGATCAGTGCTGGCTACTATAGTATTCCAAAAGAGAGGGAAAAGGTGCATATCATGCTAATACTTTGATCTTCAGAGTGCTCCAAAGTGTTCTATACTAAAATATATAATTGACAAATTTTAAGGGAATAAAAATGAGCTCAATGATGTTTCCTTTATTTCTAAAAAATAATATACGGCTGTAAAAACAATGACAATTCATATTCTCTTTATTACTATAGGTGAATCTGGATGTTACCCACCTTGTGTGGCCCATGAGGCCATCAACAATAGAACAGTTAACATACACGGTGGGGAGGGTAAAAATTCAGCAATGGATTTCCAGTTGAAAAACTGCAACCATTACCTGGAAGGTGAGAATTCAGCACATGTGTGCTTTCAATTCAAATATTCACTTTATTCAGCAAAACATCTGCTGATGTAAAAAAAATTTATAATCAAACAAGAAAAATTATGTCCTGAAAGATATTTGTCTTCATTTACAAACTTAAGGAGTGATCACGCAGATTCTAAGAAAACCTTGTCGGATTTTCACAATTTCTTATGAAGTTATCAAGATTCCTTAACTCATTAAATTGGTCTACGATCATGGCTAGGCAAGAACACATCACGTCACAACCCTTTTCTTATGTCAGTGCCATTGATATGTAAAGAAAATGGAAGCTTTTTTTGAACCTCTCAATGTGTTGCCAATTCAAAGATTTTAAAACATATTCTCATTTTTAAAATTCCTGGCGTCAAACGCAATATGGTCATGCAACAAAAATGGACATAGTGTGCGCAGAAATTTTTGCTCCATACACTCATTTCTGTGTGCAGCGAATGCGCTATGCAATAAGATTGGGTCAATTTCTGATCGTTTTGATGCATTTAAAATCTCACAGAACACACTAATACTTGTGTAGACATGATCAACCCTTCTCAATTGCTTTGAGAGTTTCTTTAATAATGTAATCACATGACCAGAACTCAACTTCATCTTTAATGGAAGGAATGCTTCTGGTATATATATATTGATTAAATGCAAATTGTTACTGATAGATATTTAAACTATTTGAATGGGAAGCAATAATATATGACACATGTAGATATATTCTGTTTTTTATATATACTGTTTGTTTTTGCTTTGCTATGGTTTTTCTGTTTTGAATATATATGTAAATTGTTTAGCCTTTGTTGGTGCATCATCAATAAGGCTCTGTTGCCTTCCTAAGCTGTACTGTGATTGTTCTATAATTTTTTTAAATGTACTTTTTTAATGAATGGATGAAATAAATGGAACGAACCAACGATTTATGAGTCTTCATTTTACAAAAAAAAAAATCATTGGTAGGATTTTCAGTAACGTCATCATTCGAATTAAAAGGTATGGAACTGTTTGTCTTGAGTATGTTTAGATGAATGAAACTAAGATTGCACCCATCTATATGAACTAAATCATGATTTTTATCAAAATGTTCTTTATTTCATTTCTAATTTCAGGCTGCACAAACGACAACAAAAGACACAAGCAGCAACACTCCTGCAAGGTGTTCGTTTCCCACAAACACAAACAGTGGCAAAGGGGCCACTTCCCCTACCATGGCAGCAGCCAACTCAGCCACAAAAACACGCTCATCAGGAGATGGAGTTTGTAGAGCCTCCAAACCGAGGAGAAATGCCCCCTCCCCGCTCTGTGAAATATCGATTGTATCTTACAAGGTGGAACAATGCGGAGAGGAGACTAAGTTCAATTTGTTGTGACTTCAGTGAAAGAACTGGACGCATCCTACCGACCATTCAAATCAAGACAAATAAAACACACACGAAAAACAGAGGCCTCAAGAAACTTATCAAAACTCAAACTACCCCCAGGCAATCAAGGCTCTAAAGTAGTCCAAATCATCCAAACAAGCGTGGCTTGATGATATTGAAAAAACCATATGAGAAGAAGTGAGACGGTTAGAACGGCTCACTTCATTTTCCCCACGACTAATAAGGATCATTTCGACTGGGACCAAGTTGTAGAGAAGATTCGAATGAAAGCTCCAACGGTATACACCATTTTCTTTTCTGCGTTAACAAGGTCAAATGACCCAACGAGATAAATATCGCTGTTCACATTACTTTTGGCAGTACCATGGAATAGCTTTATTTCCTATTAAAGATACGATATACTATCATGACGACAATTCTTCCTTTACGGTGATAATAAGGACCATTTCGACTGGGACCAAGTGGTAGACAAGATTCAGACAAAAGCTCTTTTCTGCATTAACAAGGTCAAACGACTCACCAAGCTAAATATCGCTTCAGTAGTCAACAGGTTAACATTTCCACTTTCTGAAATACATGTAGACCAATTAGTTTGCCATTTGGAGGTGTCCTAGTGGAATGGTAAAAAACACTTGACTGGAAACGCCGAGATCATGGGTTCCATCTCCGGTACCGCACTTACATGTACGCCCTTAAGCAAGGCATCTTATCTACAACGCTCTTTTATCATACATTCAGTAAATTGTGTTTGGCATATTAATAGTGTGTGAGTGTGTTTCATTTTTGTTTAAATGATACAAAAAATTGGGGTAATGTAGATATTTGTTTGATCTTTTGTCGGTCTGGGGTCGGCCTCTGTGTGACTTCGGTAGACTTACAGCTTGTCTATACCACAGACATTACTGCTATAGACTAACTCACATCTTCCTAATTGGCTTCGTTATTATTATCTTATCATAAATACTGTTGTATATTTTTATTTTTCATATTGAAAAATAAGTATTCAAGAATGTGAAATTTAACAGTTACATTAAATTACATTACCAGCAAAAAATCATCACTGTGGTTGAAGCTGCCGACTTGGTTGTTAACAGAACGATGGCCAAAAACTTCCCTCAAATGTCTTAATGTACCCCTCTCCGTCTGGGACGTTGGAGTATAGAGTTCAGCAATGATGTCCTTTAAAGGGATAGAGAGAGAGAGAGGGATATTTTACACATACAAACATATACTATGGCTGTATTCTAAACTCCGGTTTAACTTAACGGAAAGTCCACCCTGATATCTATTTGGTTTTAAAAGAAGCAGAAAAATTAAAGAAACAGTTCAGTTACAGTTTGAGCAAAATTCGAGAAGAAATAAGAAAATTATGAATTTTTGAAGGCGTAATCAATCGAACACAAACGAACGTATCTTGCGAGCTCCTCTCCCATTTGCTCTGTACCAAAAAATCATTAATTTCCTACAGTTTGAGCAAAATTGAGAAGAAATAAGAAAATTATGAATTTTTGAAGGCGTAATCAATCGAACACAAACAAACGTATCTTGCGAGCTCCTCTCCCATTTGCTCTGTACCAAAAAGTCATTAATTTCCTACAGTCTGAGCAAAATTGAGAAGAAATAAGAAAATTATGAATTTTTGAAGGCGTAATCAATCGAACACAAACGAACGTATCTTGCGAGCTCCTCTCCCATTTGCTCTGTACCAAAAAGTCATTAATTTCCTACAGTTTGAGCAAAATTGAGAAGAAATAAGAAAATTATGAATTTTTGAAGGCGTAATCAATCGTACACAAACGAACGTATCTTGCGAGCTCCTCTCCCATTTGCTCTGTACCAAAAAATCATTAATTTCCATTTTCTCTAAAGAAAATATTCAATTGTACATATACACATGTATGAACCTTAGATATAATCACTGTTCATCTGTTTTTACACTAAACCTGTATGAAACAAATCTATTTCTTCACGAACAACTAAAAAAATGAAAATTTATGAAATTTTCTGTACTGAGTACATGAGGAGATCGCAAGATACGTTATGGAGTTGCCAATTTGTGTTTGATTGATTAAAACTTCAAAAATATCATAACTTTCTTATTTCTTATCAGATTCTGATCAAACTTTAAACTGTTTCTCTCATTTTTCTACTTTTATTAGAATCAACAAAATACCAAGTTGGACTTTCCCTTTAAACACTAGTCTAATGAGGTTTAACTTTGTACAGAAATTTAGACTGCACTTGCAGTTTAAGTAAGTTTTAAGTTTTTTAAAGATCTGGTTTAACTGTAATAGACTGGAGTTTAAGTTAAACGGGAGTTCAGAATACGGGCCATATGAGTTTGGTGGTTATTTCAATAAATTCATATTTAACTTGTTCGAAGTTTTCATGAATTTCAGGGGCTTGGGTCCAGAAATTTTATATTTCTTACTCATCATTTACACTAAAACATAAAAATTTTATGATCATTAATTCTATTAGAATTACAAAGAACTGTTCATTGCAAACTTTCAAACCTGTTCTTGTAACAAGAATCTTACAACTGTAGACACATTTGCATACAATGCCATCAGGATACCTTAATTATCTATCTGTACAGGAAACGCAAGAAAATCTTACCTATGATATCATCTATATTTTAAAGATAAAGTTCTGGTCATGAGATTGAATTGTGAAAGAAACTCTCTCAAAGAAATTGGAGCACAGAAGAATTGGTGTATGCTGTAAGGTTTTGGAATCATCAAAATAATAAGAAATTGACCCAATCCTGCTTTGAGTTATATGCACTGCACACAGAAAAATGTGCATATGGGACTACACACAAATGTTTGGCCCGAACACTTCATTTGTTTCTTGTCATACTGTTGAATGTGGGAGCATTTGAAGAGTAATCCTTTACAGGGGACATATCTATAAGATAATCTTCCAAACTTACATTAAAAGAATGAGAAAGGTCACAAATTATTTCTTACCTTTCCCAGAACTCAACCTTCCCTTTAAAATATATTTATTTTTCAAAACATGACAGGGCAGCACTACATGCTAATGTACAACATGTTCACTGCAGCTGCATAGGTCACAATGTCTATTAGAACAAGGAGACCAGTGTTATAGCTACGGTGGTCGGCGGTGGACGGGCCCGTCCAGCACGGGGGATTTCCGTCCACCACTCCGGGTGAAAAACACTGCTTCCGACCGGCACTAATTTCACATAAGAAACTGCATTCAACGTAACTGTTTGTGAAGAAACGTGGTACTTACATTCATATTTCCATCTTTAATCGTGTTTTATTTGCAATTTTACGATAATCATGCTTTCAATTTGACAATAAATGATTATTTACTAAAGATTTGCCGAGTTTTATTGTCTTTTGTTACGCACTATACTGTACTACGGTCCGTAATTTGCACGTACATAGAGATATCATGTTTTACGTAGCGTATACCGGAAGCTGCTGTTCTGACAGCTATACTGTCGCCATACCATCGATCTCTTTGGAACGACTTGTTGCTTGTCAAGTCAGTGAAATTTGAACCACCACTAAAAAGTTCCTAGCTATAACACTGAAGGAGACAGCTCCTAATTTAACCTATTGCCTACAGGAACCGAGTGGTACCTCTATTGAGCCTATGGGAATTAGAGAATTCAGTAGTCAACAGGTCATATATTTCCACTTTCTGAAATATCAACTGTTTTACTTTCAGAACATTAAAAAATTAAAAAATGTAGAGAGATGCGTCCAACTTGGAGCACAGTACTGTAATACCAGAGACTTTCGCGATTTAAAACATTCACAAATGTTAATGACAGCCAGTTTTGCAGCAAGAATGTGCTATAATTTTATGTTGTTTCAATTGTGATTTGATTATTTCATGGCATGAAACTTTGGCGAATCTCGACCTCTCGCAAAATTCACGATTCACGCACGTGAAAATTTCAGGTTTTACAGTACATAAGGTAAGCGTATCGAACAGGAAGAAGAAGAAAAAAATTATAAAAAATTGTGGTATCTATCATTCTTAAAGCTATTGCAGTAGGTTTATAATGAAAAAAAATCATGCAGAGTCTTTCTCACCTTAAGAACAATAGCTCTAAAGTGTAAATCCCGAGGGATTGGATGTATTTGGCGCAGTCTGTGTTTAGGATCTGGTGTCGTAGCTGCAGAGGCTTTAGCTGCATTTATCATTTCCACTGTCTTTTGATCACCATGGAATGGAATGTGGTGCGCTTGGGGAATGTTGTCAGCTAGTTTGATAAGGATCTTGCGCATGCCTGCCGCGGTGCCGGGGTTTTCCTCTATGACTCCCATATTGATCTGAAAGGGAAAGAAACAAAAAGGTCTTCATGATGATGATGATCATGATGATGATCATGATGATGATGATCATGATCATCATGATGATGATGATGATGATAATCATGATGGTGGCTTCTTGTATAGCCTATGCTGGGCACGTGGCACTTGCTCTAGAATGTCTCACAAAGCATTTTCATTGTTGAGATGATGTTGCAGCTGGCAGCAGGTACATGTAAGTCTTGAGGTCTGACATGGAGGAGGACAGAGACTCAGTGCTCCTGTTACATCGAGGAAGGCTATTCCACAGCTTAGGTCCAGAGATGAAACATTTTAACTATTCCCCATTTAGCACCAAGCAGTATTGTTTTGTTTTGTTTCTCACACTCGCCTAGCGACAGTAAGTATCTATTTTGGGAGGAACATCATAGGTGCACTAGCTCTAAAATTTTGCCATGCACAGAATAGCTGAGAGGGAAAGAAATCATTTCTGGAAACAGAGAGGGATCCATGATTTCACGAGAAGGGGATGGGTGGTGATTTGAAAATGTTAAAATGGCACTATTCTGGGAAAGCGGAACGATCACAGCTATTGAATATATTTCACAATGACGTTTCCAATGACGCACATATGATCTTAAACTTGAAAGGAAATTGATGGATAAAACAATTGGTTAGGAGCGAATTACTTCCCTCCCTAATTGAAATATGATAGTTTACCCAGAAATCATTCTTCCCTTTAACTTTCAATAAATATATATAATCTGTACATGTGTGTGTGTGTGTATCATATGGGTAATTGTAAACTCACGTATTCGCTCTTCTGAGCACACTCCTTTGAATATTTATGAGGGATATGTTGCAAAGGACTCTCATCTCTGAACACATCTAAGTTGGCTTGGAGAATTCGTTCCACCAAGACTCGCATCCTCATCCGGAGTTCAGCATAATCCTTTTGGCTGGGCAAGAACGTCTTGATGGGCAGATCAATAGCCCTGACTGTTGCATCGCCCTCAAGTTCTCTAAACGACACCCTGTTCTTTACTGCGATGCAATTGTGGTAGAGTTGCATTTTGTTTTGCTTCTGACTGCTTACATGGGTTGCTCTCCGGAGACACTGGACATTGTCTCCAACCAGGCAGTAGCCGGGATCTGTCATATAAACAATATGTGATAAAAAAAGAAAATAAGGAATAACTTTGGTATGATCTGCCGTTATTGTCATTCTATAAGGAACATCCATGACTGTCAGAAAGGAAATGGCCAAGGTACTTTTTAAAAATTTCTTTCATTCAGTGATTGAGAGAATTGCTTCTCTGGAATCTGGATGAGAATCCAGCAATGATGTTCTCTGAATAAGGCGAAGGGGGTCATGCATCTTCAGCTCTCCCCTAGAACCGCCTAGTAGCACTCAGATCTGTGGTAGGTGTTAAAGGGAAGCTTGAGTTCTGGGAAAGGTAAAAAATAATTTGTAAGCTTTCTCATTTTTTTAATGTTATTTCGGAAGATTATCATAGTAGATATGTCCTCCAAAAAGGATTGCTCTTAAAATGCTCTCACATTCAAAATATGACAATAAACAGCTGAAATGTTTGGGCCAAACATTTTTGCGAAGTCCCATATACCGGTACACATTTCTGTGTGCAGTGCATGTGACTCTCAGCAGGATTGAGTCAATTTCTTATCATTTTGGTGATTCCAAAACCTTACAGCATACACCAATTCTTATGTGCTATATAATCAACCTTTCCCAATTGCTTCGAGACAGTTTCTTTCACAATTCAATCTCATGACCAGAACTCAACTTTATCTTTAACTCCCCCCCCCCCCCAAAAAAAAAAAAAAAAAAAAAAAAAAAAAAGAATTAATAATTAATTTATTAAATAAATAAAATACAATAAATAAATAAATAACAATCATAATAGTGCTTACGTCTTTGAAGTTGCCGCTCAGCATGTTCATCGTCAGGTTCAACATCTGGTTGTGGTCGAGTCTTCTCTGCCTGGCAAACAGACGATTAGGTGACATAATATTTAAAGTATTTCATCTGAACTTATTTGGAATATTTGTTTTTTGAAGTATAAAGAGAATCTATACATTAGTACAACATTCAAAATACATTTGCAATGTAGCCTGGGCCTGTTTCATGAAACTTGTTATCAATAACAATTACAATAATGATTATAGGCTATTCAGGGGCCATGGAGCATTTTTGAAAGTGAGGGGGGGGGGCTGCAGCCCCCCCCCCCCCCCAGCCCCGCAGCCCCCCAGTTCCACGGCCCATGCTATTGAAATCCTTAAATCTGATTGGCTTCAAGCGAATTTGATACAGAAATGAGGCAGTTGTTATTGATAACAAGTTTTATGAAACAGGGCTCAGGTCTCTCACGTGGGGGCATATTTTTCCCGGCATTTTGTGGCTATTTTGCTTGCAGAGGGCACAATATTTCTTTGTTCTTAACATTTGCTATTAAAATTGTGTTTTGCGTAGGCAGGGCTGTGCCTGCATATGATTGAATCTGTCATTTGTTTAAGTTAAACGTAGTCTGAGGCAACCCCATTACCCTCTTTTTCTACTTCTGGATAAGCCACTAACCGAGACTCTGAAAGTCCAAGATTTCCTGGGTGGATCAAGGTAAAAGCAGAGTGGGTCACAGTGTTTCAAACCACTTACTACAGACTCGCTTAATAACTACAGTAGTTACAGGTTTTGCCAACAATCAAGTAAGAAATTTATATTTGTATTTATGTCTTTACATGTACAAGGTAACGAGGCCCAAACCATGACACACTGGAAAGAAGCTGATAGGTGAAACCCAGTATGAAGTCGTAACTTGCCCATGTTGGCATAGCCTGTTACAATAGGAAAGTAGTCAAATATCTTAATCTGACGTCAATGGGATATGGCAAAGCTTCTTCTCTTTCTTCTTCTTTCCTCTTCCTCTTCCTCTTCCTCTTCCTCTTCCTCTTCCTCTTCCTCTTCCTCTTCCTCTTCCTCTTCCTCTTCCTCTTCCTCTTCCTCTTCCTCTTCCTCTTCCTCTTCCTCTTCCTCTTCCTCTTCCTCTTCCTCTTCCTCTTCCTCTTCCTCTTCCTCTTCCTCTTCCTCTTCCTCTTCCTCCTCCTCCTCCTCCTCCTCCTCCTCCTCCTCCTCCTCCTCCTCCTCCTCCTCCTCCCTCCTCCTTCTTCTTCTTCTTCTTCTTCTTCTTCTTCTTTTCCTTTATGGGGTTTTTTTTTCTTGAGAGGGTGGCAAGGGTGTTAATCTTCTGGTAAAACTGTGCTTTAAAAGTGAAATCTTGATCAATAAATGAACAAGAATTCACCTAGCTGATATATATATATATGTATCTTCATGATAAAATCTTTAGTGACACATACCTCTATTGATGCTCGCCACGACGCAAGTTTCTTGCCGTTCTTTTTGGTGAGATTGTGGACATTTCGACGCACGGCTGCCGTGGATTTTGTGATACCCGAATTCTTTAGGGCTGCAATTGTCCGTCCTGAAAAATACCATGGATAAGTTTTGATATGATGAACTTGTATAAAGCAAAGTTACATTGATAAAATATATTTCAATGAAATTGAAGAAGTTTGCTTTGTATATTAAAGGGAAAGTTACAAGGATAAAATACTTTTTAAATGAAATTAAATGAAATTGTAATGTTGACTATATGACCATTTTATATCGTATATATATTACAAATCCGCACAAACATACAACACATGAGTCACATTTCATCATTATGCAGTCTTCCATTTTATTTCTATCACTTCCTCATACCCCCCCCCCCCCCCCCCTCTTTCTCTTGTAAGATTTTCCATTTTTTGTTTGCCTCTCATCATGTTGCATTTTCAATGCAAAAGGTTTGGCAACATTCAGTGTTCACTCAAATTAACTTTACATTGATAGAATAAAGATATTCCATGAATATTAGATTTAATTTCTTTATATCATTTAGAACTTCTCCTATTCACCAAGACATCTAGGTAAATAGAAACAGAGTAGTAATCTATGAACCATAAAGGATTAACATATACATGCACAGAGGAAACTCACTATAACAAGGGCCTTGGGACTATGAAAATTACCTTGGTATATCAGAAATCTCTTTATATCAGAGTAAAAAGACAACAGAACAAGAAGACCTGGGACCAGCAAAATTATCTTGTTATATCAGGCATCTCGTTATATCAGACCTCTTTATAACGAGTTTCCACTGTACATTCAAACACATTGGCAGAACCCTTTTTCAGTTCGTGCATTCCTATTCACCTCGTTTTACACTGCTATCAGTTTTTCTGTGCTTATTGCAATCGCTTTTGAGGGACACCATTCCTTTGGTTCCACATCTCCACAGTATCGTCGCAAGAGACAGGGGTAGGTACTGATGAAGCCTGGGCTTACGATGGTGGAGTGGTATCAGAAACATAATGCCGATCCTGGCTGTGATCAATTTCTGCTGGACTCTGTCAGTGTACATGTAAAAGATAAAGTTGAGTTCTGGTCATGCGGTTACATTGTGAAAGAAACCGTCTCAAAGCAACAGACCTGTTTACTAATGCATTTCAATTCATGCATGTTTCTCTCTGGAATCCTTAAAGTTACCAACTATTTAGTGCACCTGCTATGCATATAATGGCATCTCTATGGATGGAATCCATTTTCCATACATTATTTGTTGTTGTGGAGCAAGCCTCTGGCAAGCTTTTGAGTTGCAAAGAGAAACTTTTGTTCAAGAAGTATGCATAAAATTAGTAAACAGGTCTATTAAGAAATGCTGATCATGTCTACATAAGAAGAGACCTGTTAACAAAGCTACTCAAATGTATAAATGTTTCTTTCCTAGGGACCTAATAACAAGGTATTCCATTAACCTGTTATTGATGAATGAACTACAATACTTGGAATCCAGTTTGCATTCATTACTTGTTGCTATGTCTGACAAGACTCTGACAATCCTTTCAGGTTGTCAAGAACAAGCTTTGTTTTTTTAAGTATGCATAAAATTCGAATACATTTGTGAACAGGTCTATTGGTGTTTACTGTGAGGTTTTGGAACCACCAAAACGTTAAGAAATTGACTCACTCCTACTGAGAGTTACATGCACTGCACACAGAAATGTGTATATGGGACTACAAACAAACGTTCAGCCCAAACACTTCAGTTGTTTCTTGACATATTTTGAATGTGAGGGCATTTGAATAGCAATCCTTTTCAGGGAACACTTAGATGACAATCTTCCAAATTAACATAATAAGAATAATAATAAGAAAGTTCACAAATTATTTTTTTACCTTTCCTAGAACTCCACCTTCCCTTTAAAGCAGTCTATAGCAAAGTCTACTGACCACGATTCAAACATATCTGGGCCCGGTTTCATTAAACTTGTTATCAATAACAAGTTACAATAATTGTTATAAGCTACTGAAATCCTTGAATCTGATTGGGTGAGAGCAAAATTTGTCAGAGTTGAGTTCTGGACATGCAATTTCATTGTGCAAGAACTGTCTCAAAGCAATAGACCGCTTCTGTAATGTATACAAATTTAAGCACATAATTCTCTGAGCACCTACATGTAGTGACGAGCTATTCCATCAATCTGCTTTTTATACGGGTAAATGAGCCTCAATGCTTGGAATCCAGTTTGCATACATTATCTGTTGCTATGTCCGGCAAGCTTTCAGGTTGTCAAGAACAACCTTTGTTTGAAAGGTATGCATAAAATTTGCATACATTACCGAAGCGGTCTATTGGGAAAGGTTGATCATGTCTAAATAAGAATTGGTGTATACTGTGAAGATTTTGCATCATCAAAACGATAAGAAATTGACCTAATCTTGAGGAAAAAGCACATGCACTGCATGCAGAAATGGGTATATGGGACTGCACACACAAGTGGAATGTTCGGCCCGAACACTTCAGCTATTTCCCATCATATTTTCGAATATGAGGGCATCTGAAGAGCAATAACTTTCAAGAGACATTTCTACTATGATGTTCTATCCGAACTCACATAAAAGGAATGAGAAAGCTCACAATTTATATTTTACCTTTCCAAGAACTCAACCTTCTCTTTACTATGCCATGATACTGCCGAAAGTAATGTGAACAGCAATATTTACCTCGGTGGGTCGTTTGACCTTGTCAACGCAGAAAAGAACATAGTGTATACAGTCGGAGCTTTTGTTCGAATCTTGTCTACCACTTGGTCCCAGTCGAAATGTTCCTTATTAGTTGCGGGGAAAATGCAATTGTGCCGTTCTAACAGTCTCATTTCGTGTCGTATGGTTTTATCGATATCATCAAGCCACGCTTGTTTGGATGATCTGGACAGCTTTAGGGCCTTGATTGCCTGAGGATAGTTTGAGTTTTTGATAAGTTTTATGAGGCCTCTTTTTTTCGTGCGTACTTTATTTTTATTTGTCTTAATTTGGATGGTCGGTAGGATGCGGCTAGTTCTTTCACTGAAGTCACAACAGATTGCCGTTAGCCTCCTCTCCGCATTGTTCCACCCTGTAAGATACAACAGATATTTCACAGAGTAACATCAGAATATAGACCTATCTATTATACACATTTTTCTAAATACAGTCTATATAAAAAAGGAATATATTATTTTGTTCAATTCAAATAGTTTAATATAGTTTTATCAGTAACAAGCATTCCTTCCATTAATAGATCATTAGCACATAATTCCTACATGTACATGCCCCTGTGTCTTTGTGAGAAACACTTGACAATGGCACATATTCTCGAAAGGTGCCTAACTTAAACCCCCGCCTAAATGTGTAGATTTAGGCCACCGAATGATGGAGAGCCAAATATCACCCTCTTTTAATCCTACAAAATCACCATAATTTTTGGACTAAATGCAAATACACCACCAACATAACAGAATTGATTTTGGATGCTCATTTAATGCCGCAAAAAATATTTATGTTTCTTTATTTTGTTATATAAATATAGCAATTTATACGGGACTTAGAGGTTGACGAATGGCTTTCTATAAATCAGCGGCCTAAGTTAAGCCAAACTCAACTCAGGCCGCTTTCGAGAATACGGGCCAGTGACTATCCGACATAGCAACAGCTATTGAAATGTTAAATTGTTAATATTTTCTGGATGGTGATTGACTTCCACAACGGCACAAGTGATGTCATAAGGGGAATGTTGGTTTTGCAGCTTTTTTTGTGGGTGGATCCCAGTAATCTGAAGAAAAAATGCTGAAAAATTATTATAAAATATATGACATACATGTAGATCTGTAGTGGGATGCACTTTTGGATAATATTTACCTCATGGGGGCATTATAACAGTAAGATAGCTGGGGTTAGTTCAGTAATTTTCAGGGTTTTAATAGAAGGTGAGACAGTATTTTGAACAGGACAGGTGGGTATCTGTCCGAGTATGCAGTCAGTGGTAATTGGTATTCATATTTTAGTGAACAAAAGGTGTTTTCCCCAAGTCGATAGCAAATGAATCTTTGGTATTTCAAATATAAAAGTTGCCTCCTCGGCATGCACCTGACTTGTTAATTTCAGTGACCTACATATTTCAGGAGGTGTAGGCTCCACCTATTTTAAGCCACACCTAAGCACATGCTCTATTGTTTATGTGAACTCAACTGGTTTGGGCTATGCTCTGATTGGTTTAAGCCTTGTGGGAGGTTTTGGGGTGTAAGTCTATGATTGGTTGGGGCTTTTAAGTTTTAGAGATGGAGGCTTGCTGGGCTTATATACTGAATTTGTATTGGGAGTATTTGAGGAAGTCTACGTCAAAGGATGGCTCAGGCAAATTTTTTTTTTGTTTTGTTCACCAATAGATCGCTTCTGTAATGTATACCAATTTATACACATATTCTCTGAGCACCTAGTGACGAGCTAACCTGCTTTTCATAAATGAGCCTCAATGCTTGGAATCCAGTTTGCATGTACATTATTTGTTGCTATGTCCGGCAAGTTTTCAGGTTGTCAAGAACAACCTTTGTTTGAAAGGTATGCATAAAATTTGCATACATTACCGAAGCAGTCTATTTTTTTGTTAGCTGTTTGATTTGGTCACATATTATTTTTCTCTTCACCCAGCCTTTAAATGATTGTACTGAAAATGCTGAGTTTTCTTAAATATACTATACAAGCTCAAGCCAAAAGGGCAATTTCTATGACGATATAGGTTTTAATTTGATTTATACCCAGACGTTGTAATCCGGACAGATCATTTTTAAACAGTAAATCGAACAACTTTTCATGCAAATCGTCACAAATCTTTCACAGGATAAGTTGAAAAGGCAAGTGTGTGATCTTGCCCACATGTGTGCAGGAGAGGAGCAAGATCACCGACCAAAAACAGCCTGAAAATTTCACTTGATCAAGATGATAAAGATCCTATCGAAGGATCTGGCATGAAATTAGATATTCTATCATTCTACACTGTTCTGTAATGTAGAAGGAAGTATTTTCTCAAAATTTTGCTGATTATATTGCCTTGGTATTTTTACCTCTTCAACTTAGAGGTTGTGACAGGCCAAAGTGACACAGCCCCATATTAGTGGTGATGGTCCCATGAGTGTCCCCTATCCTACTTCTCTGAATAAACTCGCACTGAATCTTGATTTCAATCTTTGTTTCTGAGTTTCTTCTGTTGTCATTCTTCGTTTCGTTCTTCAACACCCCTGTATTATAATAACTTTTTAATTTTATGCCACTGTACCATTAGAGTCTAGAGTCTACAGATCTATATTCAGATATTTTGGGGGCTACATAAAGGATGATCACTCAGAGTCAGATCAGCCATCAGGGTATCATAAAATCAACAACAAAAAAGTCAACTTGCATTTGCTTGGCAATGGGCTCTTTAAACCGGTAAAAACATGAAAACCTTACTGCTTAGGATCTCGTAACATGGCACACAGCATCTCTTCTCACACCAATTTCTTCCTACATGTACATCCCATCCAAATCTTTTTAGTACTTCTCCAATCTTAATATTCGTACGGACGATGTGCTTGGAGAATGTATACATCTTCTTCCCTGGTTGAGGGCCTTGCCCACAGAGTTGACAAGCATCCATGATTTTGTCGGCGTGGAGTATTAATAGCCCTAACTTATTACGTAATTGTGTGAAGCTAGTTAGCTAGCTGGCGCGCATAGACAAATTATGGGGCGCCAAGTGTCCACCTACTTATTCTGTACAATTAACTTGCATCATTTTGTGACAAAATCAATACAGTAAAAGCTCATTTTTGTTACGAAATTAATGAACAGCAATTCATTTTGTAACAAAAAAATATTCCGTTACAAAACTGACATGACAAAATTATTTTGTCCGCTTTCATTTTGTAACGAACATCATTCTGTTACAATTAAATTAACATGACAAAAGTTTCATTTTGTTACAAAAATCATTCTGCTACAAAATTAACATGTCCAATTACATTTTGTAACGAAAACCATTTTTTCCATTTTCATTGTTACAAAATTAACGAGACAAACTGATTTTGTCCATTTTCATTTTGTTACAAAATTAACATGATAAATGATTTTGAAGGAGAATGGAGGAAGGAGGAAATGAAAGTGGGTGTGTTGTGTGAAAAGAAGGGAGAGAGAGGGCAGAAAAAAGAAGGGGTGAAAAGGGAGTAAGAGAGAGAGAGAGCAGAGGAGAGGGAGAGAGAGGGAGGATGTCCTGCTTGCTCAGTTTGAGTTCACTGCATATGGTTTATAAGAAGATTTTTTTTTTTAACTTGCTTTATTTGAAACAGTTTAGATTTTGTGAGTTGATTATGACACTGCTGCTAACATGGCAAGTGAGCAGTGGCGTATCTACGGGGGGGGGGCAGGCGGAACTTGGGGCTGGGGGACATTGGGATGCTAATCTTCGGGCAAATGGCGACCCCTCCCTTCGGCAATGGGCTACAGCAGCCTCTCTAGGATTTTCAAAGTTCCTATAGTCATATTCGGGCAGCGAGGTGCTAGAATATTCACATATTGGGGAAGAAAGGTTCCCAGATAATTACATAACTTGTGTAAGTAACTTCTGTACATTTTCACTACGAAAAGGTTTTAAAAAATTGCTCGCTCGCAAAAAGTTTGAAATTTTAAAAGTAGATATTCTGGCAAAAGGCGTCCTACTTCGGCAATGGCCTGCGCCCCCCCCCCCCCCCCCCCCCCGAGGATTTTCAAAGTTCATATATTTGGGAAACCACCACTTCATATTCGGGCAACGAGGTGCCAGAATATCCACATATTTGGGCAGCGAGGTTCCCATGCAGGTAATTATGTAAAATAACTTCTGTATGTAACCCTCTGTAAATTTCCACTACGAAAAGTTCAAAAATATTTAGAAATTGAAAAGTTGATATTCGGGCAAAATTAAGGCGTCAGCCCCCTCCTTGCGAAAATGGGCCCTTATGATCAATATCTCTACATCTGTGATTTTCTTTTATTATTTTTTGTGGGGGGAGAGGGATTAGGGTGCAGCATTTTTGTCGGCAAATTTGGGTGTCACGTATTCCCCCCCCCCCCCCATTCAAAATGTTCTAGCGACGCCCCTGACTACTATAAACCCTAGGCTGAAATTAACTGCTCATATAAGCTTATTTTTATTTTGATGTTTCAGTGGCGTTTATGTGTGTTTATTTCTGTTTTTTTCACGCATAGCTTGTCTCGTCTCTTTACTGCCGTATTTGTATATGTTTACATAATTACATATGTTGTAATTCTCTTTAATTGGGGAACCTTTTCCTTAGGTTCTTGCATGATACTGCCTTTTTCAGGGGCCGCGGAGCGTTTTTGAAAGTGGGGGGGGGGGGCTGATATGATTTCCCTCATTAATGCACCGGCGTAAATTCAGTTTAAGCAGTGGGGGTATGATCGCAACATTGAGGGGAAATTTCTAAAGTTTAGGGGCACCGATAAGGATATTTCTGGGAAAAAAGGGGCACCTACAACGGGGAAAATATACAATCTCTAAGCATTGTCATATATACCCTACATTGTGGTTACATTTATAAGGATTTCAATCAGGTTTCTCTCTTACATGCTTTAATATAATATACTTAAGCATCAAAGTTTGCAGTTGGGTTTGATGACCTACATATTAATGTGCGAGCGAGCGAAGCGAGCGAGCAATTTTTTAAGATCTGTGAGGCTGCATGGTGATCAACAACATCTTATAAAGAGAAAAAAAAAACAGTTCTGAAAGGTGTTTAAACACAGTCTCGGCATGAGAGACTGAAAAGACCTTTAATAAGTAACATAACTATATCAAATATAAATGTGAGCGAGCGTATAGCGAGCAAGCCTTGACGAAATTAAAGTTAAGTTGCTATAAATCGCTATAAATTAGGGACACAAATTATGGAGCAAGAAAAAAGGGGCCCTTATCAAGAACGAACAAGAGTATATCATATTTTTTTAAAAGAGCAATTATCAGAGGATGAAACATGTGGTATTATTTTGTCGCACATGAATATTGGCACTTCATACCAGAGGTAAAAAGGGCACTTATGAGAATGGAAAAAGGGGTGTTTTTGTTTGTTTTTTTTGTTTTTGTTTTTATAAAGGAAGAGGGGATCTTATCAGAAGGAATTGTACTTCTTAGAAAGAAAAAGAGCCCGTTTCAAAATGAATTAAGGAAAACTTATCAGAGATGTAAAGGGGCACTCATCAGAAATGTCAAGTGTCATTTAACAGAAGGCGGAAGGGGCACTTGTCGAATTAGAATGGGTACTTCTCAAATTTGAATAGAGGATATGGCCACAGGCAAAGATGCACTTATCAGACGGAAAGGGGGTAATTCTTGTATCTGAAAAGTGAGAATGGAAAAAATTCAGTTATTGAAAGAGATTAATAGGTACATTTGATGCAAATGATTTAAAAGGGAAATGTCGAAGGAAAGATTTTATTAGGAGTTTTATGAGAGATGAAAAGGGAAGAGATTTTTTTTATAGAAATAAAATAAAGGGAGCACTTATCAGAAAGAATAGGGGCAATTATAAGATTGTAAAAGGGGAACGTATTATAATATAAAGGATACTTAAAAATGGGGAAGGGGCACTTCTTACTAAGGAAAGGGACAGTTGTCAAGGAAGAAGGGGCACCTCTCAGATTTTAATATAGGCCTCTGGCAATTATAGATGGTAATAAAATCAAATTTTAAGAGTGTGAAAAGGGCAGGAATATAAAGGAAAGGAGCACTTATCTAAAGTAATCTATGTAAAAGGGGAAACTTCTAGGATACCCAAATTCCTGAAATACTGGGGACACTGTATCCCCCCCCCCCCACCCCACAGCGCCTGATTTTAAATAATCTTAAAATTTCTCTAAAGAGTTGATGCGTCATTCAGAATCCTGAAAGAAGACTCATGAACTTGGAGAAGATACATAAACCACGGGCAACGATTTGTGCCGACAGCTTGTCAAGAGTCTCCCCCAAAATCGCACAAATCAATGCAACATAGCATAAATAATAAGACTAGAGCCGGCGTAAATATTGAAATTTGAATGACGAGCGCCCCTAAACCTAAAACAACAACAACAACAACGGTGTGATAGATAGACTGTCATTTATAGAGAATGCTCTACAGTCCCGAGAAGTCACGTGAAAATATCTGAGCTTGTTTTCTACAGTTTGTTTATAAAACCAGCGGCCTTAATTATTAGGCCTAGATTTTGCATTAACTGTGCATTAGAGAGGGGGGATGTATTGCCCATTTGTACCAATGGAAAACATGTTAGTAATGGACATGGATGAGAGATTTTGATATATAAAATGGGAAATACCGGGACATTCAAATCATATCTTTAGCATTTTATTTGCATTTTAAAGGAATTCTCACAATAACAGTCTTTTATATTAATTTTATCAATTTTATCAATTACTAGAAATGATTTCTTCCTTGAAAATTATGTTTTTTTTGTTTTTTTTTACATGTCTACTCAATAAAGTGGGGGGGGGGGGCTGCAGCCCCCAGCCCCCCCCCCCCGACTCCGCGGCCCATCTTGACTAATGTAATTTTCACTCTTGATTACATTGAAATTGTTATTGATTATGATATCTGTATTCGATATTTGAACTATGTATACTTTCAATTGTAATGTTCATGGCATATTTCGGCAGTATTATGAAATAAATTAATTCATTTATTCATATCGCAACAAACCATGGACAACCCGGCTGGGTCGAGCTATCCAGGGTAGGTGGTTGGGATGTATCGGGCCGGGTTGTCTGGTGGCCGAATTGTCTATGCCCTGTTTGCTTATGCATATTCATGAGCTCCAATTTTGACATGATTCTTTAGCTTTGCCTTTGTTTCCCTCTTATATAACCGGCGTGAAGTTGGTCACATATTCGATATTCGATATTCAACTTGTGAAGTTAGAAGCATATTCGATATTCGGCATATTCAACTTGTGAAGTTAGAAGCATATTCGATATTCGGCATATTCGGTATATTCAAAAATAAGGTTTTTCAAGGTCTTTACAGGCCCGAGAGGGTCAAGCAAGGTGTGGGCAACCTAAAAATAGGCAGCTTGCCCCGGCCCCTGCCGTTTAAGGTTGCCCCAGGGACGATTATATATTTAAAGGTAATACCTTATATTACAGAAATGCACGTTTTCTTATGATGGCCTGCCACAAGGCCCTGACGGCTGGGGCCGGGCAACCACTTGCCCCACAGGGTCCAGCAAGGTGTGGGCAACCTAAAAATAGGCAGCTTGCCCCGGCCCCTGCCGTTTAAGATTGCCCCAGGGACGATTATATATTTAAAGGTAATACCTTATATTACAGAAATGCATGTTTTTTTATGATGGCCAGCCACAAGGCCCTGACGGCTGGGGCCGGGAAACCACTTGCCCCACAGGGTCCAGCAAGGTGTGGGCAACCTAAAAATAGACAGCTTGCCCCGGCCCCTGCCGTTTAAGATTGCCCCAGGGACGATTATATATTTAAAGGAAATACCTTAAATTACAAAAATGCACTTTTTCTTATGATGTCCCGCCACAAGACCCTGACGGCTGGGGCCGGGCAACCACTTGCCCCACAGGGTCAAGCAAAGTGTGGGCAACCTAAAAATAGGCAGCTTGCCCCGGCCCTTGCCGTTTAAGATTGCCCCAGGGACGATTATATATTTAAAGTTAATACCTACCTTATAATACAGAAATGCACTTTTTCTTATGATGTCCCGCCACAAGGCCCTGACGGCTGGGGCCGGGCAACCACTTGCCCCACAGGGTCAAGCAAGGTGTGGGCAACCTAAAAATAGGCAGCTTGCCCCGGCCCCTGCCGTTTAAGATTGCCCCAGGGACGATTATATATTTAAAGTTAATACCTACCTTATAATACAGAAATGCACTTTTTCTTATGATGTCCCGCCACAAGGCCCTGACGGCTGGGGCCGGGCAACCACTTGCCCCACAGGGTCCACCAAGGTGTGGGCAACCTAAAAATAGGCAGCTTGCCCCGGCCCCTGCCGTTTAAGATTGCCCCAGGGACGATTATATATTTAAAGGTAATACCTTATATTACAGAAATGCATGTTTTCTTATGATGGCCAGCCATAAGGCCCTGACGGCTGGGGCCCGGAAACCACTTGCCCCAGAAGGTTCAACAAGGTGTGGGCAACCTAAAAATAGGCAGCTTTCCCCGGCCCCTGCCGTTTAAGGTTGCCCCAGGGACGAATATATATTCAAAGATAATACTATATATTACACAAATGCACTCTTCTTTATGATGTCCCGCCACAAGGCCCTGACGGCTGGGGCCGGGCAACCACTTGCCCCACAGGGTCAAGCAAGGTGTGGGCAACCTAAAAATAGGCAGCTTGCCCCGGCCCCTGCCGTTTAAGATTGCCCCAAGGACGATTATATATTTAAAGTTAATACCTACCTTATAATACAGAAATGCACTTTTTCTTATGATGTCCCGCCACAAGGCCCTGACGGCTGGGGCCGGGCAACCACTTGCCCCACAGGGTCAAGCAAGGTGTGGGCAACCTAAAAATAGGCAGTTTGCCCCGGCCCCTGCCGTTTAAGATTGCCCCATGGACGATTATATATTTAAAGATAATACCTTAAATTACAAAAATGCACTTTTTCTTATGATGTCCCACCACAAGGCACTGACGGCTGGGGCCGGGCAACCACTTGCCCCACAGGGTCCACCAAGGTGTGGGCAACCTAAAAATAGGCAGCTTGCCCCGGCCCCTGCCGTTTAAGGTTGCCCCAGGGACGATTATCTATTCAAAGATAATACCTTATATTACAGAAATGCACTCTTCCTTATGATGTCCTGCCACAAGGCCCTGACGGCTGGGGCCGGGCAACCAATTGCCCCACAGGGTCCACCCGGGTGTGGGCAACCTAAAAATAGGCAGCTTGCCCCGGCCCCTGCCGTTTAAGGTTGCCCCAGGGACGATTATATATTCAAAGATAATACCTTATATTACAGAAATGCACTCTTCCTGATGATGTCCTGCCACAAGGCCCTGACGGCTGGGGCCGGGCAACCAATTGCCCCACAGGGTCCACCCGGGTGTGGGCAACCTAAAAATAGGCAGCTTGCCCCGGCCCCTGCCGTTTAAGATTGCCCCAGGGACGATTATATATTTAAAGTTAATACCTACCTTATAATACAGAAATGCACTTTTTCTTATGATGTCCCGCCACAAGGCCCTGACGGCTGGGGCCGGGCAACCACTTGCCCCATAGGGTCAAGCAAGGTGTGGGCAACCTAAAAATAGGCAGCTTGCCCCGGCCCCTGCCGTTTAAGGTTGCCCCAGGGACGATTATATATTCAAAGATAATACCTTATATTACAGAAATGCACTCTTCCTTATGATGTCCTGCCACAAGGCCCTGACGGCTGGGGCCGGGCAACCACTTGACCTACAGGGTCAAGCAAGGTGTGGGCAACCTAAAAATAGGCAGTTTGCCCCGGCCCCTGCCGTTTAAGATTGCCCTATGGACGATTTTATATTTAAAGATAATACCTTAAATTACAAAAATGCACTTTTTCTTATGATGTCCCGCCACAAGGCCCTGACGGCTGGGGCCGGGCAACCAATTGCCCCACAGGGTCCACCCGGGTGTGGGCAACCTAAAAATAGGCAGCTTGCCCCGGCCCCTGCCGTTTAAGATTGCCCCAGGGACGATTATATATTTAAAGTTAATACCTACCTTATAATACAGAAATGCACTTTTTCTTATGATGTCCCGCCACAAGGCCCTGACGGCTGGGGCCGGGCAACCACTTGCCCCACAGGGTCAAGCAAGGTGTGGGCAACCTAAAAATAGGCAGCTTGCCCCGGCCCCTGCCGTTTAAGGTTGCCCCAGGGACGATTATATATTCAAAGATAATACCTTATATTACAGAAATGCACTTTTTCTTATGATGTCCCGCCACAAGGCCCTGACGGCTGGGGCCGGGCAACCACTTGCCCCACAGGGTCAAGCAAGGTGTGGGCAACCTAAAAATAGGCAGCTTGCCCCGGCCCCTGCCGTTTAAGATTGCCCCAGGGACGATTATATATTTAAAGTTAATACCTACCTTATAATACAGAAATGCACTTTTTCTTATGATGTCCCGCCACAAGGCCCTGACGGCTGGGGCCGGGCAACCACTTGCCCCACAGGGTCCACCAAGGTGTGGGCAACCTAAAAATAGGCAGCTTACCCCGGCCCCTGCCGTTTAAGATTGCCCCAGGGACGATTATATATTTAAAGGTAATACCTTATATTACAGAAATGCATGTTTTCTTATGATGGCCAGCCATAAGGCCCTGACGGCTGGGGCCCGGAAACCACTTGCCCCAGAAGGTTCAACAAGGTGTGGGCAACCTAAAAATAGGCAGCTTTCCCCGGCCCCTGCCGTTTAAGGTTGCCCCAGGGACGAATATATATTCAAAGATAATACTATATATTACACAAATGCACTCTTCTTTATGATGTCCCGCCACAAGGCCCTGACGGCTGGGGCCGGGCAACCAATTGCCCCACAGGGTCCACCCGGGTGTGGGCAACCTAAAAATAGGCAGCTTGCCCCGGCCCCTGCCGTTTAAGATTGCCCCAGGGACGATTATATATTTAAAGTTAATACCTACCTTATAATACAGAAATGCACTTTTTCTTATGATGTCCCGCCACAAGGCCCTGACGGCTGGGGCCGGGCAACCACTTGCCCCACAGGGTCAAGCAAGGTGTGGGCAATCTAAAAATAGGCAGCTTGCCCCGGCCCCTGCCGTTTAAGGTTGCCCCAGGGACGATTATATATTTAAAGGTAATACCTTATATTACAGAAATGCACGTTTTCTTATGATGGCCTGCCACAAGGCCCTGACGGCTGGGGCCGGGCAACCACTTCCCCAACAGGGTCCACCAAGGTGTGGGCAACCTAAAAATAGGCAGCTTGCCCCGGCCCCTGCCGTTTAAGATTGCCCCAGGGACGATTATATATTCAAAGATAATACCTTATATTACAGAAATGCACTCTTCCTTATGATGTCCCGCCACAAGGCTCTGACGGCTGCGGCCGGGCAACCACTTGCCCCACAGGGTCAAGCAAGGTATGGGCAACCTAAAAATAGGCAGCTTGCCCCGGCCCCTGCCGTTTAAGGTTGCCCCAGGGACGATTATATATTTAAAGTTAATACCTACCTTATAATACAGAAATGCACTTTTTCATATGATGTCCCGCCACAAGGCCCTGACGGCTGGGGCCGGGCAACCACTTGCTCCACAGGGTCAAGCAAGGTGTGGGCAACCTAAAAATAGGCAGCTTGCCCCGGCCCCTGCCGTTTAAGGTTGCCCCAGGGACGAATATATATTCAAAGATAATACCTTGTATTACAGAAATGCACTCTTCTTTATGATGTCCCGCCACAAGGCCCTGACGGCTGGGGCCGGGCAACCAATTTGCCCCACAGGGTCCACCCGGGTGTGGGCAAACTAAAGATAGGCAGCTTGCCCCGGCCCCTGCTGTTTAAGATTGCCCCAGGGACGATTATATATTTAAAGGTAATACCTTATATTACAGAAATGCACTTTTTCTTATGAAGTCCTGCCACAAGGCCCTGACGTCTGGGGCCGGGCAACCACTTGCCCCACAGGGTCCAGCAAGGTGTGGGCATCCTAAAAATAGGCAGCTTGCCCCGGCCCCTGCCGTTTAAGATTGCCCCAGGGACGTTTATATATTTCAAGGAAATACCTTATATTACAGAAATGCACTTTTTCTTATGAAGTCCTGCCACAAGGCCCTGACGGCTGGGGCCGGGCAACCACTTGCCCCACAGGGTCCAACAAGGTGTGGGCAACCTAAAAATAGGCAGCTTGCCCCGGCCCTTGCCGTTTAAGGTTGCCCCAGGGACGGTTATATATTTAAAGATAATACCTTATATTATAGAAATGCACTTTTTCTTATGATGCCCTGCCACAAGGCCCTGACGGCTGGGGCCGGGCAACTACTTGCCCCACAGGGTCCACCCGGGTGTGGACAACCTAAAAAAAGGAAGCTTGCGCAAGAAATTGCGTTAGTTAGGGTTATGTATGCAAAGAGGTTATCGCTCGGTCGTTTTGCTCCTTCGTCTGTATAAAAACTTAGATCAATTTTGGCACGCCTGTCTGGGGAAGCAATTATTTGCTAGCCATGGCGCCATAATTTCTCGATGCGCCACGGTTGTTCTTTTCAGAAGCTATATATTTCTTCTTTTATTTTGGGGGTAAATATAAGGTGGCAAACATTCTTCTCATTTGATTAGAATGTAAGTATATATGGTAGCTCATTAATCAAGGTAACCAATAAAGAAAATCACAATTTCCTAAATTTTTTTCTCTTTTATTCACAGATAGCTTCCTGGTTCGGTATTGCCTAGGATGTAAGTGCTGCCTCCGGAATTCGTACCATTACTCAGTAGTACTTTCGTCTAACAGGCGATCACTCTTTCACTATGCCGCAGCACCATAAGTAACCCAAAATCTGTTGCTACTTTATCAATTGATTATGACTGTTTCTTCTTCTGTTTTTTGTTAATGTCCATCAAAGAACTGCCTAAAGATGTCATATATGAGAAAATTTGAATCAGTGTCCATGGAGGAAAAAAGCCAATTTAAATATACCTGTGAAATAACAGTTAGGATGAATAATTATGCACATAATGTTATACAATTTTCTTTACCCAATTGTACAATGGGACATGGTATGAGGCTTAATACCGTGCACATCTTATGGCTTCACTGGTTTTTACCCACCTGAACGATGTAATTTTGATAATCATCTCCGCAGTTGTTAGCCTTTCATTAGCCTAATCTTCTTGAAATGAAATAAGAAACGATAAGCTTCATTATTTGGTTCATCTTTAATTATGTATTATTTCCATCATGTCATTATTGCGCCTTTTTTGGGGGGTTGTGATTATTTACCGTGTAACCGATGTGGAAATATGGTATTTTGGCCTCAATGAAAATATATCAATACATCACGTAAAGTCAATAAACTCAAAAGGTATCGATTCCCGTGCAATTTGAAATAAAAATCTAATTATACATTTAAAAACCTGGTTCCCCGCCTTAAGTCACTGTTTTTATTGATTCGAATCGATTGCAATTGAAAGTTAATCGCAGCTCCCTTCTTTAAAGCAACTGTTCTGATTAATTCAAGTTACGATAAATCTGAAACAATCGCTAGCCTCCAAAGGACGGGGTCATCTTCTGATGATGAAAGTGGTATTAGATTGTGTGGTACATATGAGTAACGTACTAGATAAATAATTTGCTTACATAAAGGACCTTACAGAAACATACAAAATCGTGTTAAATCACTCGATTTTATTGTAAATTGTAAGATGTATTAAAAGATACAAGATGAAATAGTCGATTTAGGGGGTCTCATAGTTTTATTTATTTATTTTTCTTTTCTTTCCTTTTCTTTTCTTTTTTGGAATACAGGCTCCACTGATCATTCCCTTTTCATATGAAACATACATAACATCAACAGTACAACATATATAACAGAATGTAAATGACGTTGGTATACACATGTTTTATATACAAACGTGACAAAGAAAATAAACAACGACTGACTGACAATTTATATACTATAAATTATGTATGATTAAAAAAAGAATTAAAATTTTAAAAGACAACAGAAAAAAAAGAGAGAATGCACCAGGCCGGAAAAGGGATAATTAATAAATTGAAACAAACAACCCCAGGCCTTTCCTTATCCACCCTGAATGATATTCACACTGCTGGTCCATTTACCAGCATGCGTATCTAATTTGCTCATATCTATTACTAGTAACATCAGACAAACAAGAGGTAAAAGAAATCATACATTACAGATAGTGGTCCCCCGTAGCAAACGAGTTGTGAATGTCTTTACAGGGTCGCTTTTTCTTTCTTCACCGTCCAGGAATTCCAACAGTTTTTTTGGGGGGGGGGGGGATTGATCCATGTATATTATTTCTTATTTTGGAATTTCATATAAATTACGGAAATTACTTTTTTCAAAAGATTGGGGGGAAAAATATCAATGACATATTCAAGCATCTACTTCCTTTTCATAGTTGACATACAAAAAAAAAAAAAAAAAAAAAAAAAGGTCTCCGTACACTGTGGAAAGTATCTGTAAAACTGCAGGTTTTAGGGCCCTTGAAACTAAAAGTTATTGGCGTTATTTCAATTTTACAGTCTTTTTCCTGAAATAATAACCCAGCAAGTTTGTTGGTTTACCGGAAATCAGCATATATCGCCCGACATTTAAAACAAAAACATTTTCTTATATTTTAACAAGTTACCCTGATAAATTACAAATCGTTCCATGGTTCCGTTTTAATTTACATAGATTTTCGTGTTAGAAATTACAGTTTCTACTACTTAAGAAAGATATGACTGTATGCTAACAGTTTCCTGGTTTTTACTACCCAAGTCTGTGAGAAAAAACACAATCGCCCGTGTTCTGAATTACGGTTTAACTTAAACCGCGGTCTATTTACTACTGAAAAACGATCATTCCCGTTAACAGTGTATTCTTCATCCCACATTATTATCATTATAATGATGATAATATTAATAATAATATTAATAATAATAATAATAATAACAGTAATAATAATTTCAGTTATTATTTTTATTACTTTTATTAATATTATTGTTATTATTATTATTATTATTATTATTATTATTATTATTGTTATTACTCTCATTATTATTATTTCATTTGGCAAATCAATATATATAATTGATCAATAAAATTGAAAATGAAAACAAAACTGTGTAGCAAAAGTAATACATCATTTTTCTTTCAGTTCCTTCTTTTCTTATTTCAAGGAAAATAAATTACTTTTTAGTATGTATCATTGATTTCTTGCACTGCGGGAGTTTTTAGAGATCGTGATAATGAAGATACTGTATTCTTTTCCATCAAGGATGTAAATCAACACGTTTTACGTATAGTGAAAAGGGGGTAAATGATAATGAACAGAAAGAGTAAAGGAAATAGATAGAGAGGAAAAAAGCAAATACCATAAAGAAAAGAAGAAACTAACGAAATGAGGAATATTTGGCTAAAGCACTTCGTCCTTTGAATTTGTTTAAGGGTTGGTTGAATTTTACGGTATGAATATGGAGCTGTAACAGAGCGCGTTGATAGCTCTGAGCTGTAAGAATGTACGCCATCTACGATGAGAATGAAACATTGTTACATGCGCTAAATATGGACAACTGATATCTGTGACATAGAGTTCAGTGATATGGACGCACGCCTGCAATTAGGTCCAGTCATATGGGGTAATTCCCAGTGGAAGCGTACTAAAGATGATGTAATTGTTGATAAAAATCATAGAAAATGAATGATACATATTCCAATCCTTTTGCCGTAATTACGTGCATAAAGAGGGATAACTGCTGGTTCAGATCTGTCCATGAGAGAGGAGTTGGTCCAAGTGCTGGGATTAATACAGGCCACCCCCACCTCAAATATTGGGGGAGATATATACCCCCCCCCCGGATCGACACCCATGGCTCTTATGGCTGACATATGTATTATCATAATCTCTTGTCTGTGACAAACAGTTTTATCTATGGCAAATTTCATAACATCATTTGTTTTTTTGTTTTTGTTTTTTGTTTTGTTCTTTAATGTTGTAATAAAGGAGTTGCACTCATAAACTATTCATGTTAAATGTATTCATAGAAAATCAACATACAATACGATTAACACTGATTGCTAATTACAATTATCTCCGTGAATACCTTTTTTGTTGTACAAATTTTTTCATTCTTTCCTGCTGCCTATTTTTAGGTTGCCCACACCTTGTTGGACCCTGTGGGGCAAGTGGTTGCCCGGCCCCAACCGTCAGGGCCTTGTGGCGGGACATCATAAGAAAACGTGCATTTCTGTAATATAAGGTATTACCTTTAAATATATAATCGTCCCTGGAGCAACCTTAAACGGCAGGGGCAGGGGCAAGCTGCCTATTTTTAGGTTGCCCACACCCGGGTGGACCCTGTGGGGCAAGTGATTGCCCGGCCCCAGCCGTCAGGGCCTTGTGGTGGGACATCATAAGGAAGAGTGCATTTCTGTAATATAAGGTATTATCTTTAAATATATGATCGTCCCTGGGGCAATCTTAAACGGCAGGGGCCGGGGCAAGCTGCCTATTTTTAGGTTCCCCACACCTGGTTTGACCCTGTGGGGCAAGTGGTTGCCCGGCCCCAGCCGTCAGGGCCTTGTGGCGGGACATCATAAGAAAAAGTGCATTTCTGTATTATAAGGTAGGTATTAACTTTAAATATATAATCGTCCCTGGGAAAATCTTAAACGGCAGGGGCCGGGGCAAGCTGCCTATTTTTAAGTTGCCCACACCTTGCTGGACCCTGTGGGGCAAGTGGTTGCCCGGCCCCAGCCGTCAGGGCCTTGTGGCGGGACATCATAAGGAAGAGTGCATTTCTGTAATATAAGGTATTATCTTTAAATATATAATCGTCCATGGGGCAATCTTAAACGGCAGGGGCCGGGGCAAACTGCCTATTTTTAGGTTGCCCACACCTTGCTTGAGCCTGTGGGGCAAGTGGTTGCCCGGCCCCAGCCGTCAGGGCCTTGTGGCGGGACATCATAAGAAAACGTGCATTTCTGTAATATAAGGTATTACCTTTAAATATATAATTGTCCCTGGGGCAACCTTAAACGGCAGGGGCCGGGGCAAGCTGCCTATTTTCAGGTTGCCCACACCTTGCTTGACCTTGTGGGGCAAGTGGTTGCCCGGCCCCAGCCGTCAGGGCCTTGTGGCGGGACATCATAAGGAAGAGTGCATTTCTGTAATATAAGGTATTATTTTTAAATATATAATCGTCCCTGGGGCAACCTTAAACGGCAGGGGCCGGGGCAAGCTGCCTATTTTTAGGTTGCCCACACCTTGCTTGACCCTGTGGGGCAAGTGGTTGCCCGGCCCCAGCCGTCAGGGCCTTGTGGCGGGACATCATAAGGAAGAGTGCATTTCTGTAATATAAGGTATTATCTTTAAATATATAATCGTCCCTGGGGCAATCTTAAACGGCAGGGGCCGGGGCAAGCTCCCTATTTTTAGGTTGCCCACACCTTGCTTGACCCTGTGGGGCAAGTGGTTGCCCGGCCCCAGCCGTCAGGGCCTTGTGGCGGGACATCATAAGAAAACGTGCATTTCTGTAATATAAGGTATTACCTTTAAATATATAATCGTCCCTGGGGCAACCTTAAACGGCAGGGGCCGGGGCAAGCTGCCTATTTTTAGGTTGCCCACACCTTGCTGGACCCTGTGGGGCAAGTGGTTGCCCGGCCCTATCCGTCAGGGCCTTGTGGCGGGACATCATAAAGAAGAGTGCATTTCTGTAATATAAGGTATTATCTTTGAATATATATTCGTCCCTGGGGCAACCTTAAACGGCAGGGGCCGGGGCAAGCTGCCTATTTTTAGGTTGCCCACACCTTGCTGGATCCTGTGGGGCAAGTGGTTGCCCGGCCCCAGCCGTCAGGGCCTTGTGGCGGGACATCATAAGAAAAAGTGCATTTTTGTAATTTAAGGTATTTTCTTTAAATATATAATCGTCCCTGGGGCAACCTTAAACGGCAGGGGCCGGGGCAAGCTGCCTATTTTTAGGTTGCCCACACCTTGCTGGACCCTGTGGGGCAAGTGGTTGCCCGGCCCCAGCCGTCAGGGCCTTGTGGTAGGACATCATATGAAAAAGTGCATTTCTGTATTATAAGGTAGGTATTAACTTTAAATATATAATCGTCCCTGGGGCAATCTTAAACGGCAGGGGCCGGGGCAAGCTGCCTATTTTTAGGTTGCCCACACCTTGCTTGACCCTGTGGGGCAAGTGGTTGCCCGGCCCCAGCCGTCAGGGCCTTGTGGCGGGACATCATAAGAAAAAGTGCATTTTTGTAATTTAAGGTATTTCCTTTAAATATATAATCGTCCCTGGGGCAATCTTAAACGGCAGGGGCCGGGGCAAGCTGCCTATTTTTAGGTTGCCCACACCTTGCTGGACCCTGTGGGGCAAGTGGTTTCCCGGCCCCAGCCGTCAGGGCCTTGTGGCTGGCCATCATAAAAAAACATGCATTTCTGTAATATAAGGTATTACCTTTAAATATATAATCGTCCCTGGGGCAATCTTAAACGGCAGGGGCCGGGGCAAGCTGCCTATTTTTAGGTTGCCCACACCTTTCTGGACCCTGTGGGGCAAGTGGTTGCCCGGCCCCAGCCGTTAGGGCCTTGTGGCAGGCCATCATAAGAAAACGTGCATTTCTGCAATATAAGGTATTACCTTTAAATATATAATCGTCCCTGGGGCAACCTTAAACGGCAGGGGCCGGGGCAAGCTGCCTATTTTTAGGTTGCCCACACCTTGCTTGACCCTCTCGGGCCTGTAAAGACCTTGAAAAACCTTTATTTTAGAATATACCGAATATGCCGAATATCGAATATGCTTCTAACTTCACAAGTTGAATATGCCGAATATCGAATATGCTTCTAACTTCACAAGTTGAATATCGAATATCGAATATGTGACCAACTTCACGCCGGTCTTATTTTGGCTTAGATTACGTCCGGTACCTGTTACAATACAAGTTACGTTATGGTAATATAATTTTCCAATTACATATTGTTGTTGGCTTATCTCCAGAATGTTGTAAAAGTTTTCCAAGTTACTAATTACCGGTATTCTAATCACTTGGGAAGAAAAATTGATTTTGTGTCACTGACATGTGTTTGACTTTGACTTGAGTGAGTGAGTGCGTAACTCCAGGGATGGAGCGAGCTCCTTCGCCGCCGTTATTCGCGGCGGAGCTCCTAGGTAGATTAGGCCCTATTGAGTAACTAGGCTAGGCGCCCTGGACATGCTGGAGTGACAATGTCAATGGCATGACTGATCTGAGCCTGAGGCCGAGTTTTGCCATCGAGAATGAGATTGAGTCAGGCGTGTAGCCGTGGGGGGGGGGGGGGGGGGGGGGGGCGGTCTGGGTGGTCACCCCCAAAATAACGCCAACTCAAAAAAAAAAGCGAGAGCGAAAAAGCGGGGGGGGGGGGGGGTAAGTGAGAGAAAAAGCCTAAAAAGGTGCTAAGTTACAAGCCATTTGGCATTATCTTTCTCTCAAAATAAAAACACACTCACACTATCACAGGCATCACTAGAATGCCAGGGGCTGTGTCACTTTCGGCCTGTCACAACCTCTTCTAAGTTGAAGAGGTACTAAAAACACCAATATAATCGGCAAAATTTTGAGAAAATACTTCCTTCTACAATTTAGAATGATAGAATATCTAATTTCATGCCAGATCCTTCGATAGTATCTTTGACTTTAGACTTTATCATCTTGATCAAGTGAAATTTTCAGGCTGTTTTTGGTCGGTGATCTTGCTCCCCCCTGCACACATATGGGCAAGATATCACACACTTGCCTACATGGGCGCAAATCCAGGGGGGACAGGGGGACATGTCCCCCCCACCTTTTTGAAGATAGGCGAATGTCCCCCCCCCCACCTTTTTGAAGATAGGCGAATGCCCCCCCCCCCCACCTTTTTGAATAATTTGAATAAACTTTTTTTTTTTTTTTTTTTGCTTGTCAGAGAATTTTGGAGGTGAATGTCCCCCCCCCACCTTTTTGAATACCCTTTTTTTTTTTTTTTTTTTTTGGGGGGGGGGGGGGGCTTGTCAGAGAATTTTGGAGGCGAATGTCCCCCCCGAATTTCAAAATGGATTTGCGCCACTGCTTGCCTATGGGAGGCAATTGCTCACGGTATGAAGGTACAGAGTGCGAGGTTACATGTATCTCCAATAACCTCGCATAAGTGTGAGTGGCTAAAACGTAAAAGTCAAAGCTTAATTTTCCCACTGGAAACTACCCCCTCCCTGCGCTCACCCCTGTTACGTACAGTGCAGTATTATGTCCAAATGATTGAAGCAGTCAGGAGTGAGGGCGTCGAACTACTTTCCGCCTAAAAAAGGTGCTATGAGCTGTTGTCTTTCTCTCAAATTAGCTCAAATGTCAGAGCAAGGGAGGGGGAAAACTCCCCCGCCCTGCACCCATCCCCCTGGGGAGCACGCTTCGTGAGCTCATCAGCAATTTTGCATGCTTTGCGTGCTCAAAACTGCCCCCCTAAACTACATGTAGCTACTAGCTACGTGGTTGGATTGAGTTGTGACAATTTATTTACGTGTGTTTGAATTGTAGGTCAAGTGGGGGTATTTCCGGTCATATTTTGCAAGGATGAGCTAAAAACAGTTGGACCTAACTTCGATCTATATTATTTTGGTAATGAAACTGAAGATTCGCAAAACAATTATGAATATGGCAAGTATGATGGGGGGGGGGGGGGGGGGGTAACCTCGCTAGTCATAAGGACCGCTAGTCATAAGGACAACTTATTCATAAGGACCGCTATCCATAACGCGTAACTAAATGAATAGCGGTTTTGTATGAATAGCGGTCCTTCTACATAGCGAGCAAACCCTAGACAAATTACCTCGTTATTCATAAGGACTTCTGTTCATAAGGACCACTATTCATAAGGACCGCTATTCATAACGCTTTTCATAACGCGTGTTAAATGAATAGCGGTTCCTATGAATAACGAGTGGACCCTGATGGGGGACCTACATGTATATGTCAAAAAGCTACACAATTTGACTTTGTTTTCAGTATGTATGAAACAAAATTAACAAATCTAACTTTTAGATCTGAAATCAGATCTATTCCTTCATCAAAAACCAAGAAAATGAACATTTGAGATTTTCTCTACTAAGCAAATGGGAGAGGAGCTCGCAAGACATGTCACGGAGTTGCCAAATTGTGTTTGATTTAACAACTTCAAAAATTCATGACTTCCTTATTTCTTATCGGATTTTGCTCAGATTTTCACCAATCTGTTTCTCTCATTTTTCTTCTTTTATTCAAGTCAACCAGTAGTGAAAAATTATTACCGGGGTGGACTTTCCCTTCCTTCAACTGTTAGTGTTAACATATATTTAGTGGACCTAATAATAGTTTGAGACTGAAGTAGTTCTAAAATCACTCACAACCTTGCACAATGAACCTCTGACTGTACCACTTAAATTGCCTCCCATAGGCAAGTTCACATTCTTGTTCTAAAATGTGAGTTCCAACTTTCAAGAATCCAAAGGAGCAAGATCGCTGGCCAAAAGACGGCCTGAAAATTTCACTTGATCAAGGTGATATAAACTGATAAAGATCTTATTGAAGAAATAGTCAGGAAATGTCTGATTATCATCCTATTAAAGATGTGAATGGAAGTAATTTCTCAGAATTTTGCCATTTATACTGGTGTTTTACCTCTTCAACTTAGAGAATAGAGGTGTAGGTCGACCGCCACTGAAAAGAAATTGACACAGCCCAGCGGTTCCGTGAGGGATCTAAAATGTAACTGCAGCTTGCACAAGCACAGAATCTGTTTGCTCGGTCTCCGGAAGTAGAACAATATAGGAAGTCTGACTTGGTCTTGTAAGTTAACTGTCAAGACTATTTCAAGGTCCCATTTTATAAAACTTGTTATCAGTAACAACTGCCACATTTCTATGACAAATTTGCTCTCAGCCAATCAGATGCAAGGCTTTCAGGAGCTTATAAGAACTATCGTAATAATGTGATGAAGTATCTTTAATTGATCAACTATTAAAGAAAATTATGAACATGTTAAATTGACTTCCACCTTTTTTCTCTTTCCTACAGGTGAATATTTGAAAGAAACAAGATGCCTATCATACGCACATTGAAGGAAACGGGTCACAGCTACGTAAGTATATATGTTGACAAACCGTCGTCGTGTGCCTGACTGGCAGAAGAGTGCAGATAAATTTTGATCAAATCTTCATGTTTATTGTATTGCAGTGAAAGGAGAAAACAAAGTGATACTGAGAAATTATAATCTGTCTCTTCTAAAATAAAATTTAGGTGATGTATGGACTTAGGACTGAAATGAGTTTTGGGGATGCAGTGATGTCAAAAATTTAAAATGTGTGTTTCTAGAAATGTCAACACTTTAAAATATGCATTTCTAGAAAAGTTTGTCTGCTCTTTCTAAGTTATCTCAGGATATCAAGGTTTTCTCAATAACTGAGAGCTGTTTTGATAGACTTAGGCCCTTCTACCTCTTCTGTATCCAATTATGCCCCTGACTTTAGCATAGCTTCTATAAGGTGCTCAGAATTCACAGAATTTCTTCTGACCTGGTACTCCTTCCCTTCACCTAGGTGGAGAGTGGCAAATGTAGAATAATGTCTTGCCAAAGGATATTGGTCCCTTGAAGGTTGATGCCTGCATGGTGGAATAGATAACGTTGATGAGGTTTACGGTTCACCATGTGTGTAAGTCTTGAAAAGGACTGTTGAGAAGGATAGTAGAGCAAGGAGAGAAGAGGAGATATAAAAGAGCGAGAGAGAGAGAATAGGAGTACAGAGTATCTTTCTTGAAAAGGTGAAGACCCAAAAAGGACTAGTAAACCAGATGAAGGAGGTGAAGGTGCTTGAATTTCCGGACAGCTTGATTTATACACATGGTGAACCGTAAACCTCATCAACGAAGTCAGTCCCATTTGACAGAATTTACATTTAAAGCTAATGTTTAGTTTTGGTAAGCCCTCAAAAACTTTTCATCAGATTTATTGGAGTTTTGTTGATAAAGAGCAAGATACTAGCAATATAAAGATGCTGTGAAGATTTCACGTCCTAAAGTGGCATATTAAACAAATGAGAGGCAAAAAAAAAAATTATGGTGCAGGGTCAGGGATATAAACTCCCAACAACTTCACCGTACACCATACATGCATTCAAAACCTGCACACAGTGACACACACATGCTATTTCTGTGCGAAGCCTCAAGATTGTTTTGTGGTGAGCCGTCGGGGTGGAAATGTCCTAGCGTAGGGCAGTATTTTGCTGTGATCTAGCATTCCTTACATATATTAACGGTAAAATTCACTGGAAATCATTCGTGGAATACCAAATGATCTCGTACAAACATCTTTTGATATATGGAAAACAACATGAGACTATATTTAACACGTTTCTTTCCAATTCCTTTTTGCAACCAAAACTGTACATGAGCTAGAACTTTGACTCCTCTTTTCCATGTACCCCGGCTTTAGGCAATTTTTTCACTGGTGACTTGGTGATTGTTCATATTACATTCTAACTGATGTGTCTGGTTTTTCTGCAGGAGGCAGCGAAACAAAAATTGCTCGAAGCTACAGCCCGTCTCCAAGATGATGAAGGCAACACAGGTACATAGTACTATATTATATTATTATTTATGGATTTTGAAGCAGGTCAGCCTTTGCTAAACAAGTCTTCAACCCCTTCCATGCCACCAGATTTTTGAATAATTGTCAAAAATGAACTTTCAAGAGTTGAATATTAACTTTAAGTGAGTTTTTTCCTTGAGCAAACTGGGTAAAGATATATTCCATATGAATAACTAGAGGGGCCGTCAAAGGCGGCAGACCCACGCCTTGACGGTGCTGCAGAGTAGTTGCAATACTATACTATGGGGTCAAAACTGAAATCTACATTGGGTGATTTCACGCTCGGTGTTGGTGTTTGTGGTTAGTGTTTATTTTGCCGCGAAATCATGATCTAACACCGACTATGAAATGAGAAAAAAATCAGTCGGTGTTAGGTGTTGACCTCTGATTTTCTGACGTAGTTCCGGTTGCCGGTGTTTAATTTTTGTCAGATGTTGTCTGCTGAACCGAGCTCGGCAGCCGGTGTTTAATTTCATGTACAAAATTCCGTTCACTAACACTATACCCTAGGGATTAAGAAATTTTCATTTCACGTTCGGTGTTGGTGCTGGTGTTGCTACTTGTATGCTAGATACGGGAAATTTGGGGGATTAGCCGTGAGAAATAAAGTCAGTAGGCATCATTCGAAGTGTAATTTTACAGGTGTTATGAGGTAGTATGTTCATATAGGTCTGAAATTAAATCTAGGCCAACATTTAGTCCAACGTTTGATCTAGAGCACACGGAAAGGAACTAGATCTACCTTTGCTTTTTAAAGGGGCGGAATGAGTGAATAAAAAATCCTACCTAGTTTTTTTTCCAGATAGATTTGATAAATATGATGTTCGATATTCCGTAGTAAAAGACCCAGAGAATCCACATTATTAACTGGGATGAGTTCTAAATCAACAATCACAATGCAAAAGTAATGAAACTTCACGGCTAATCTGAGCCGATGCCCGAAATTTGGCCGTTTGCCATGTACGCGCTGGGCCGTCCGATCCGGCGTCTAGCTGCATTAGCTACCGCAGCATTTTCTGCTGCAAGTGAGAAACTCGAGAGAAATTAAATCTAAACTTACTGTTCCTATCAATACTATCCATTTCTGTGAAGTTTCTTACCGGTCTCTTTCCAGATAGATTTGATAAATATGATGTTCGATATTCCGTTGTAAAAGACCCAGAGAATCCACATTATTAACTAGGATGAGTTCTAAATCAACAATCACAATGCAAAAGTAATGAAACTTCACGGCTAATCTGAGCCGATGCCCGAAATTTGGCCGTTAGCCATGTACGCGCTGGGCCGTCCGATCCGGCGTCTAGCTGCATATTGGCTACCGCAGCATTTTCTGCTGCAAGTGAGAAACTCGAGAGAAATTAAATCTAAACTTACTGTTCAATACTATCCATTTCTGTGAAGTTTCTTACCGGTCTCTAGATCAAATAAGGATTGCTTTTAGAATCACCGGACTACTCGGGCAATTTTACGATATTCTAGACTAATAAATCAGTAGTTAAAACATTTTTTTCTTCTTCGTTGAGAATGGTGCTGACGCCATTACCAGTGTTAAGCTATCGATGCGCTTTGTTGGGATATCGGTATCGGCTCCTTAAATCTGATACGTGCGAAACGGTGATCTTTACATATACTATACTATAGAGTCAAAACTAGAAAGTCTCACAGAATTTGCAGGGATCAACCAATCATCACCAAAATTTAATCGATTCTTTCCTGTCACTATCCAAACAATCCCTGAAAATTTGGTGCAAATCCGTTCACCCGTTCTCTAGTTATCTTGTACACAAACAAACAAACAAACAAACAAACAAACATACAAACATACGGAACCCTTTACATAACCCTGCCGATTTCATCGGCGTGGGTAAAAAATTATATTGAAGGCACAGGGTTCTGTATGATGAAGAACTTTCAAGCCATTCTGAGCCTAAACAAAATGTTCAACACTCAGATTTTGGGGCAGGATTTGCTGCCCACTGCACGGTACATGTAGGGGTTAAATAGAACTACTACTACTATTACATGTACATCTGCATTTCTATTATTGTCCCCGCCGAACGAAGTTCGCGAGGGGACTATGAAACGGGCTCCGTTCGTGTGTGCGTGTGTGTGTGTGTGTCCGTCCGTCCGTCCGTCCGTCCGTCCGTCTGTCCGTGTGTGCTCAAATGTTAGAAAATGCTACTTCTCCGTCATTTCTTGGCCGATTTTGATTCCGATTGTTTTATCTGATAGGGCTGGGTGGGGGCTTCCAAACTTCTACACAGAATTTTGAAATTCATTAATTATGCAAATTTATGCAAATTTATTCAAAATTGACGAAAAATGCTACTTCTCCTCTATTTCACATCGGATTTTAAATCCCGATTGTTTTATCTGATAGGGCTGGGTGGGGGCTTCCAAACTTCTACACAGAATTTTGAAATTCATTAATTATGCAAATTTATGCAAATTTATTCAAAATGGCTGAAGGTTCATAATGTTTTCATGTTTTATATTTCAGTTGTATACATGCATTGTTGGTATTCTCTTCTTTTGCATGCAGTAGCATTATTATTTTATTCACTAAAGTTTTTCACTGAAGTTTTAAGGTTCAGGCTAGTTAATTTCCACAGATCTGCACTTCCGGCGGGGACATTTATTACGCATTGCGTAATTTACTCATTCACTTGTTTTATCTTCAAATGCTTATAAAAACAAAGTAACTAACTTTGGTCTCTTCATATTTAACATGACTTTTGTGACCTTACTGTGAATGAAACTTCCCAAAACAGTAGATAGTCAAATATAAATATGTGAGCCTGTTTGCCCTGTTACAAAAAATGTGAAACCTACTATTTAATTGCATATCAAGGAGAGCAATCTGTCCAAAGATTTCTTAGTAGTTAGTGAGGAGAAAAATTTCATCGAAGTCTGCACTTTCCTACCTAGATAATCCTTCTAGGGAGGTTGCCATTTTGATTTAGAACTTCTTCCTTTGTATTGAAGTTTAGTATCAAGGTTGTGCTTTTCTCTTTGTCACCCCCACAGCAAGCGGTCTCCAGGTTCACAGAGCCCCCAAACGAAATCGAATCATCAGCGATTCTTCGTCGTCCTCCTCTACATCTTCCTCAGATGACAAACGCAATGATGATGGCGATGATGATGGCGATGACGACGATGATGAAGAGGATGTTGTATCTCAGAGAAGACAGAAGAAGCTGCTTAGAAATCTTGAAAAGGTGGGTTTTGTGTCAGTCAGGGAGCTAACTTGTTTTTTCTTCTTTTTTTTTTTTAAATTTAAAGATAAGTTGAGTTCTGGTCATGGGATTACATTGTAGAAGAAACTATCTCGAAGCACTTGGAAAAGGTTGATCATGTCTACATAAGAATTGGTGTTTACTGTGGGGTTTTGGAATCATCAAAATAATAAAAAATGGATGCGATTTCGCTCAAAAGCACATGCATTGCACACAAAAATGGGTATATGGGACTGCATACACATGTGGCATGAATGTTCAGCATGAACACTTCAGCTAATTCTCATCATAATTCGAATATGAGGGCATTTGAGGAGCAATCCTTTTCAGGGGACATTTCTACTATGGTGTTCTTCCAAATTGACATGAAAGGAATGAGAAAGCTCACAACTTATTTTTCACCTTTCCCAGAACTCAACCTTGTCTTTAAAAATGTTTTTTTATGGTGTGTTTTAGGAATATCATTTTCGTTGCATTTGTTGTGGTACTTCTTGAATATTTCATGTTGGTGCTAACCAGTGGATCTTGTCATTTTCTTAGTTTGCCACTTTACCTGTATCATGTAAATTGTTCAGGCATACCTAACACAAGGTCCTTCAGGAAATCTTCCATTGAATTATTGTACATATTATGTGAATACTTTGTAAAATGTGAAAGAAATGGTTGGAAGAAAATAAATATTACTTTGAATTGAAATGGATTGGATTTATTGCAGTGGATTACATTAAACTAGATTAGATTGGATTAGAATAGATTGAATGGAATTGAAGTGAATTGAATTGAATTGAAATTGGATTGGATCGAATTTGATTGAATTTAATTTGATTGATTTTTTTTTTCCTTTCAGGAGATGAAGAGAAAGCGCACAATCGTCTCCATCAGTCGACCATCCTCCTACAAACGTACTGAGATGCATTCTATTACCCCAGCTAAACCTAAGACTAAGAAACCCAAATCTGCAATGGTATGTAGTAGTGCCGTATCCCAAAGCTTATCCATCCATTGTCAACTGTTTACAGCCAATTTTGTGCCGTTATAGAGTAGAGATATTACTATTCTGACAATGAAATAATACAGTCAACTTCACTTCAGTTGGTCTTGAGGGGACTGAGTGAAATGTGTTGACTTAGGCGATCTTCGACTTTGGTGTTGTCAATTTAGTGTTGTTTCTTTAGAAATGTTCTGGGAATTCGATCGACTTAGGTGATTATTCGACACATGCGATGACAGCTTAAGCAAAGTTGACTGTAGCATAATTACGATCATTGTAATCTTATGTATTTCCTTCTTTCTCTGCCTTATGTAAAGTGTGTGTTTATGTTAAAAGTAATGAAGGCAAGAATAATGGTACTGATATCTTGAGTTGAATGGTGTTTATTTGCGAGAATCGTTCTGTAAAGGTTAATTGCAAACTTTGGGGAACATCAACCATATTTAAGGTGATATTCAAGCTATTTTATAGACATGCTGGAGTTAACTTCACAGGTATGAACAGAGTCTATGATGCAAATTTTACTGCTGTCCCATCAGAGTCAGATTGGTTGAAGACAGTCGTGCTTCGGCTTTTAAATGATCTGTTTTGACTTTGGACCGCACTCTGTTTTTGACTTAGGACGGTATTCATAAGAGTGTATTAACTTTATTCCAGGTTTAAGTTGGTAGATTACTAGATTTAGTCCAATGATTTATGGAGCTCCAAGGGTCAACCTCATCCTGTAAAAATTAGCATAATTTTCTGACTAAATGAACAAGCTGCAATCATGTCAACATGAAGTCAATTTCTCAATTTCATTCCATGACTCGATTCATTTCATTTATTCATTTTGTTTTAGAATTACAATAATTTATACAGAATGATACCTTAAGTCAGTGGACTGAGTAAACTAGGTTGAACTTGTCCACCTATATGAATACAAGTCAATGTGTGTATATCTCTTTATTAGTCTCTGATATCAGCCTTGAATGAAAGCAGTGAAGAACCCGACAGCGATGAGGAATCAGAAGTAGAACTCACCAAAGAAGCCCAGGTATGCAGTCTTTGTAATTCCAGGGGCTGCATTTTGAAAATAATGTTATCTGTTATGGAAGATATGTTAAAATTGATTGAAATAATTGCTTGAAATAAACATGTGCTTGTGCAAATTTCTGAACTGTACTTTTCCACAGCCGGCATTGTGCAGACATGAACCAATAATTTATCCTAATTTAGATTTGTTGTGACAATACTATACTTTTACGAACATAACCAATATCATAGTTTTTAGAATATCACCCTAGGTTTGTATGAAAATATGAGGGATTACAGCAGGATTGGAGCGTTAAATATCATCCCCCCAGCAGTTATCTCTGTGGGATCAAATTGAGGAATTATTTGTACTTGTATGATAGTAAGTGCATTATAAGGTTAACGAGAAGGTCGAGTTCTGGGAAAGGTGAAAACTAATTTGTGAGCTTTCTCATTCCTTTTATGTCAGTTTAGAAGAACATCGTAGTAGAAATGTCCCCTGAAAAGGATTGCTGTTCAAATACCCTCACATTTGAAATATGATGAGAAATAGCTGAAGTGTTTGGGTCGAATATTCATGCCACATGTGTGTACAGTCACATATACTCATTTCTGTGTGCAGTGAATGTGCTTTTCAGCAAGATCGGGTCATTTTTTTTATCATTTTGATGATTTCAAAACCTCACAGTATACACCCATTCTTATGTAGACATGATCAACCTTTCCCAATTGCTTTGATACAGGTTCTTGCACAATGTAATCACATGACGAGAACTCAGCTTTATCTTTGAGTGACTCAACAATGCCAAGATCTTTTCTTGATTGTAGATATGTCCAGAAATCTTGATTGAAATTCTTGTTTATTCTCTTTTTGTTGTTGTAGGAGGAGGAGGCCTTCTCCCTGTACAAGAAAGCTCTTGAGTTTCAACGCACGGGAGATGAGAAGAAGGCACAGGAAACGTACAACGAACTCCTGCAAACTAGATTCTTATCTAAGGTAAAGCAGAGCTGCCAAATAGTACGATTTTATCCTATTTCGTACGATTTTTCAGTGACAATACGACACTAGGATTTTTCTCAATAAAATACGATTTATCAAAAAATCGGAAACAAACATTCTTATCGGAGTATACTTCGAGATGGCCTTTCATAGTAGCCAGCAAGAAGGACAATTTTAGTGCTCGATGTACGGCATGTGCATGTGACTTCTCCATTTCACATGGTGGTGCAAAAGACATTTCATTGCACATTAGTCGACAGAAGCATCAAAACGCTGTGCAAGCCATGAAGAATGTGAGTCCTCTCTCTTCATTTTGGCAGAAGACAGACTATTCAGTAATAAGAGCTGAGACGTTAATGGCCAATTTCCTCATTGAACACAATTTGCCGTTTTCTACGGCAGACCATCTGACGCAGCTTGTCAAAGTTACTTGTATACATGTATAAATTACTACAAAATAAACAAAATTCGCAATCCTTGAGATATTGTGTAGGAAAGTACACGACAGTTAAGAATAGGATTTTTTTCTGAAAATAGGATTTTTATGGTAAAATCATAGGATTTTTGGTCAAGTGAGGTTGGCAGCTCTGGTAAAGTGTTTAGAATAACAGGTCAAATGGAACATAGAGGACAGTCTGGGGGGGGGGGGGTGTTTCACAAAGCTGTTTGTAAAGTTACACGTGACTTTACGAATGACTTAAATATGACAAGCCAAATGGGATGCTCAATCATTTTTAACTGCATCAACTAAAGGTTGAACTGTGCAGATGTAGATTAACATTCTTATTATAACAAACATTTTTATTACAAAGTATATTTTTTCCCATAATTTAATTGAGGTTATTGGAAATACAGTCATACTTAGTTGAAACATCAGGAAAAACTTTGGGCATCCTATCTGGCACTTCATATTCAAGTCGTTGGTAAAGTCATGCATAACTTTACGAACAGCTTTATGAAACACCCCCCTGGTTTCCCTTACAAACACATGATGAAATGTATGAATATGCATCATTTTGACACTGAGTTTGCATAATAAGTGGCATATAGTGCACAAAGTTTTGCTATGATCTTAGTAAAACATTCCAAAAATAGAGTGCATTTTGTTATTCTAAGAACCCAAGATGTATGATCTAACATTGACTGTTTATCTATGGTTATGGTTCATGGTTAGAACTAAGGCTCCTTGATAATTTTGAGGCTGCTCTGTCAGTACAGATCACCTTGGGCAATAGTTTTAACCATCGTCTCTCAAAGCAGTCAATAGTTATATAATATTTCATGTTTGGTTATCATTGCAGGTGAAGGCTTCTCAGGATGAGCGGAGGGGAGGAGTCACCAACACGGCCATAACCCTGAAATACTCAACCTATAAGAACCTGGGTAACCTAGCACTAGCAAAGGATGACACTGATAACGCCATGGAAAACTATCTTGAGGTAAGAGTTATTTTAGAGAGAGAGAGAGAGAGAGAGAGAGAGAGACACACACACACACACACACACACACACACATAAAGTTCAATGAGAAGGAAACAGCATTAAGAGAGAAAAGGAGAGATAGATAGAAAGATACACAAAGAAAGAGAAAGAGACAGAGTTACAAAGTTAGTATGAAAGAGAGAAAGATACACATAGAGAGAGAGGGAGAGAGGTGTGAGAGAAAAACAAGTAATGAAATAATCATGAAATAAAATGAAATAGAAATGAAATAAAATGAAATAAAATTAATTTAAGAAATAAAGATATAGCCTGTAAAAGAAAGAAAGTGAGAAAGAACAGAGAGTTATAGAGGAAGAGAGAGTAAAAAGAGAGACAGAACTGAAGAGAGAGGGAGGAACAGGGTGTGAGAGATAGATTTTAAAGCATTGATATTTGTATCATTCCACTAAACAGGTGGTGAATTTAGACAGTACAGCCATTACGTTCTTGTACTGGATCAGCACAGTAGCCGTCAAGCTTCATCAGAGAAACAGAGAAATAAGAAAGAGAGAGAGACACCGACTGATGGGCTGAGATATTGTAATTCGTTACTACTTTCATCATTTTATCTAATAGGCGGTGAATCTAGACAGTACGGACGTGACCCTCTGGTACCGGATCGGCACGGTAGCCGTCAAGCTTAGCCAGCTAGCACTGGCTAGAGTGGCCTTTGAGCAGGGTCTCAGATGTTCCAAGTTTCACTGGCCTTGCTTAGATTATCTCTGTACTGTGCTGTATGCCATCAACGACTATGTCAGTGAGTATATTATTTGAAGAGTTATAGAAAATACTTTGTTGAAGAGGAGGTTGAGATCTGGGAAAGATAAAAAAATAATTTGTGGGCTTTCTCATTCCTTTTATGTCAGATTGGAAGAACATCATGTTAAAAATGTCCCCTGAAAAAGATTGCTCTTCAAATGCCCTCATATTAAAAATATGACGAGAAATTAGCTGACTTGTTCGGGCTGAACATTCATGCCACATAAATGTGCAGTCCCATATACCCATTTCTGTGTGCAGTGCATGTGCTTTACAGTGAGACTGTGTCAATTTCTTATCATTTTGATGATTCCAAAACTTCACAGTATACACCAGTTCTTATGTAGACATAATCAACCTTTCCCATTTGCTTTGAGGTTTCTTTCACAATATAATCACCTTACCAGAACTCAACTTTATCTTTAAGCCCACCGCACAACATATGATTGGTCTGCGATCCGATTTCGGAAGAAAATGTAATAGCATCTGATATGAATTTTTAGACACAAAATATTTTTTATAGATGTTCTGAATAGTCATATAGATAGAATATAAAAAAACTCCATCCTATTGCGATCTTTCTAGTCGGAGGAAAGGCCAAATTGGCTCCTGAGTCGTAGTGAGGTCAGAGCAGTCCTACGATTTGAAACTAATTTGGTCCTTATTTTGGGTATGAGGCTGAAGGAATTCAAGTAGTGTCGGATATTTATTGTCGAATGATTGTCGCTGGAGCACGTTTTATTTAATCACCCTATTTTCAAATGTTCCATTCATGATTATCTGATGACTTTTACAATATCTGAACAGAATGACAAATTTCATTTAGGCTGTGTATTTGTTTTGCACACTGCGTACATGTATGAATTTACATCCCTGCACAGCATCACAATTATTTTTCACAGTTAATGTATTCTATATATTCCATTTAATGTAAAACTAAAAATGTTTGCAACATGAAACTTTCGCGAATTGCAAAGGACAGCCATTTTCACCAAAAGAATTTGCAATTTTGCAAAACTTCCGTTTTATTTCAATTATGATTTAATGATTAGCGGCATGAAACTTTCGCTGTTGTGAACCACTCGCGAAATTCGCGAACATTAAATGCATGCAAAAATTTCTGGTTTTGCAATATAGAAAAAAATGACACGTCACGACAGCTTAGAATTGTACGTATCTTGCTTTTTGTCTATTGAGATTAAAGAAATCTGCTGACAGTTTTAGCAAGACCATATATGGGCTGCCAGGCTTGGTTGTGACCGATTGATGTTTTAACCCTTTCAGGACAGGAATTATTTAAGGGCTAAATTGATCACATTTTGTTCTTCAAATTGGCAACAATAATATTTTTCATTTAGTGCTACATGGTTCTAACAAAATGTAATGTCTTTGAAAACAATATACACCATTAGAAACTTAGTCGAAAGTTGAAAAAATTGCCAATTTTGTTAAAAAACAGTGATTTTGAACCTCTCAATGTGTTGCCAATTTAAGGATTTTGAAGCTTATTCTCCTTTTTAAAATTCCTGGCATCAAACACAATATGATTATGCAACAAAAATGGACACAGTGTGTGCAGAAATTTTTGCTCTTTCTACTCATGTATCTAGTATATTTTTCAGGGCTCTGAATCAAAAGTTATTGGGCCAAACCACAAAATGTGGTCAATTGTCTTGAAAGGGTTAACTTGAGAATTTATCTTAATTTTTACCTACCAGCTTGCCTATACTACATAGCCCATGCTCTTGAGAGGGACAAACGATACACCAAAGGCAAGTATACTCTACATGTACCTCTTTAATCTATATTTTTAAAAGAAATTGACTCAATATTTTCACCATTGATTATTTTCAAGTCAGTTGCATGTATGTAACTCTCTGTTGTATAGCATTCACCTTTGAAATATCTACCAAGAGGCTTGTCATAATCGATGTGTTTTGCTTGTGAGAAGGGTTCATTGCTTGTTAATGTGTTGAAAAAAATTGTCCTTGTCACTTACATTATCATTGTCATTGTCATTGACTGGTATATTAGTTCCCTTTTCAGGCCTAGCGCTACGGTACAATTTGCATATCATTAACCCCTGGTTTGTTTTGAATTACCAACGGACTTCTAGCTCCGTGCGTGCGTGCGGTCATCACAATGGCAAAACAAGGAACTTTGATTTGCGCCTCTATTTTGGCGATTTATGAGCTGAAACTTCCCACATGAACTAATTTGTAGTTATAAATGATTGTCTGCAAAAATCCTGAAATATGATGACTGTTTTGTCGAGTTATAGCAACATTTTGAAATGAAAACGTCAAAAAACTACGTGTCTATTTTTTTCTGACACAAGTCTACCCCTGCATAAATATTCATGAAACTTCATTTCCTTATTCGGGGGTGTATATTCCTTATTTAGACAAAGTTTCACTGATGCGACTTCTTTCTTTGCAGAGATACTACGTCTTTTTCACACGATATCTTGCAGCAATTTAGAGCAGCAAATTGTGCGCAGTGATGCCAAATTCACAATCTGCACATATGATATTCATGAGTCAGCCGTAGTCAGCTCATTCATAGATTGCGCTTGCGCATGGCCCATGGAGCACTCGGAGCACTCGCGCACAGAGCTCAGCCCTACATGGGACGTGGTTGTAATATTTTTCTGTTATGTCAGCCTCGGCGATCTGACACCGAGATCCTTTTTTTCTGACACAACTCTATGCGGAAAATTCACCTCAAGTAAATACCATACGATTGTAGAAAAATGTACAATAAAATGATTCATGACAGTGATTTTCTTGCGAATCTAGCCGAAATGAGGAATTTTAGGAGAAGTTTAACAGGTAAAATATTCTGTTTGTAACCGAAGAAATATCGCTAAAATTTCATATTTTCCGTTAGTCGAGCTTTGATTTTGCAGTATTGTTGTGAAAGATACATCTATATTTAATAATTTTTCGAACTGTATGTTTACAAAAAGTGGTGTTTAATACATTATTTTTCAGCTTGCATTTGTAAACAACTTTACGTAAATTGTGGGAAAATGCAAGAACTGGTGAGGTCAAAGGGGGTCAACTCAATGGACAATCGCTCGCTAATTATAGGGCTAGTCCCCGACTGTTTTCTGTACATCAATTGTTTTATATCTTTTGTCTTCTTTCTGTTGATTTAGGTTTTGCCCTGAGAGATCAGATATTCTCAGAACAACCTTGCCTGAGGAGAGATTGTCTAGATCTGTTCAAACACTGGTAAGAAAATTTCTTCACAATTAACAAACTTATTTTTATCATGAGAAAAGCAAGATTGCACATATATGTGTTGGTTCTCCATAATTCTAAAAGAATTAAAGGCCTACAAACACAGCCATGTTTATGGTTATATGCTAAGGTTGTTAATGCAGTATTGAACAATAAGTTTTGTGAAGTATTCATTTATTTATTTATTATTGATTATCATCAGTTATCAGGGTCATTAATAATATATCTTTATTATCATTGTGGTCATTATTTATGTTGTTATACTTCTTATTAATATCATTAATATTATTTTATTATTATCATAGTTTATTCTCTTATACATTCAAAATATAGTTCATGAAGGAAGTGTAAATGCAAAGAACAAAACTAAATGTCCATTGATGAACTATTTTATTTGTGGCCCTTTTTTAGCTTATTGATGTAATTATTTTGTTTTCCAGTGACGATGATGTCTGGTACTATGAAGTACCCAAAGATAAACGACAAAAGGTATTAAAATTTATGTATTTACGTAGCTAAAAATAAAAATGTATCTGCCCTTTTTTTGGGGGGGGGGGCAGGAATAGATATTTGTAGACAATCATTGTATTCTTTGAATGTCATGAAATTCCAGAATGGAATTCTTTATATGAGGAGAGAGAGGAGTGAGAGGAAAGGAGATAACAAGGAAGAGAGAGTGAGGGGGGAGATAGAGAGGAGAGATGGATTCAGAAAGAAATGTAACTGATCTCATTTCTCTCATCTGAATAAAGAAAGAGGGAGATAGAGAGAAAGGGAGATAGAGAGAAAGGGAGAGGAATAGAGAGAGGAATAGAGAGGGAAGGGAGGGGGAAAAGAAGAGAGAGCGGGAGAGGAAAGGGGGGGGGGGAGGATGAAGGGAGATGAAGAAAGAGGTAGAGAGAGGAGAGACAAATCAAGACAGAAATGTAACTCATTTATCTATCTTTTCTCTGCATCTTTTAGATAGTAGATGAAGCCCTATCACTAAGAATCAAGAGACGGGAGCTAGCCAAAGCTCCACCCTTGCCGAGGATCAAGTTTCTGCAACCGTTGAACGAGTTTAGGTAGGATTTTATATTCCATTATTGATTTTCAGGGAGAACCAATGACAGATCCTGTTTCGCATATATATTTTTATTAAGAACAAGCTCATGAGTAATATGAATTCCTGGAATCTTCACATTTAGGTGGCTGAGAGTAACTTTTTTAAAATACAATTTTGAAACGTTGATAACACGTTGATAACATGTAGTAGGGCCTTAGCAATATCTTTTAATCTTAGTTTCTATTTAATTTCTTCATTAGCCTCACCTCTGTGTGATGATTTATTTAATAGTGCCCTTTTCCCTGTTTTTCCTTCTTCTTTTAATGAATTACTTTTGAGTAGGCTTGTTGCAACTGGAGTGATTTATACAAATGCAATCATGGAATCGATTAAGCTACTCCCATTTATCATCCTTTTTTTTATGATCTGTTCTATTTTGAAATTTGACATAATATGTAGCTACAGCTTTCAACTCTATACCTTTTTCCGTAGTGTACATTTTCCATGTCATTATTTTTTGCACAGTCCAACTCGTTTCAGTAAAATGTAGTTTTTATCTGATGATGGTATGAACTTTTAATTTATTTGAATTTATGCAGGTGGAAACCTCTTGGTGAAAGACTAGTTGCCCTATATGATCACATGACCTCAAAGGATCCCCCAATGGTGAGTTAGCTGAAAATACAAGAAATCATACTATACTACATGTATAAACAAGATCACCTTCTTTTTGTAAAATAATAATAGGCAATTGAAGGGTACCATCTATCTAGAATGTACTATTCTGAGGCTCACAAGAGAAAATAGAGGAGAAATAAGATTCCATGTTCTCGGCTTATAAAGATTTGCGATTGATTAGAATCAATCGCAACTGAAAATCAATCACAACTGCTATCTCTATTTGCAATTGATATCAATTGCAAATTATTTGCAATCGATCGCAACCACTTTATAAGATAGGGCCTAGATGAGTGCCATATCCTTGTGAGTGAAAGGGAGAGAGAGAGGGGAAGAGATACTAAAAGAGAGAAAGGAAAGAGAGATGGAGAGATAATAAAAGAGAGAAAAGGAAAGAGAGAAAGAGGGGAAGAGAGAGAGAGGGAGAGATAATCAAAGGAAAGAGAAAGAGGGGAAGAGAGAGAGAGAGGGGGAGAGATAAAGGGGAAGAGAGGGGGAGAGATAAAAGGAAAGAGGGGAAGAGGGGAAGAGAGAGGGAGAGATAATAAAAGGAAAGAGAAAGAGGGGAAGAGAGAGGGAGAGATAAAAGGAAAGAGAGAAAGAGGGGAAGAGAGAGAGAGGGAGAGATAAAAGGAAAGAGGGGAAGAGAGGGGGAGAAATTATTATTATTATTATTAAATTATTATTATTATTATTAAATATTTGGCGTCACCTGTGCCTGGGAGGGGAAAGGCGAACTGAATCACTGTAACCCTCGGGTCTCTCCTCCCGATATAACTGATTGGGATGTGCAGGTGTACCACTACACCGGGGTTTCCCCCTACTCTTATCCGAGGAGTGCAGTGGGTTCTTAACGTGCAAAGGTGGTGACTGTCCTCTACACGGGGCCTCCAGTTAACGTCCTATCCGAGGGATAAAAGGAAAGAGAAAGGGGAAGAGAGAGGGAGAGATAATAAAAGGAAAGAGAGAAAGGGGAAGAGAGAGAGAGGGAGAGATGAAAGGAAAGAGAGAGAAAGAGGGGGAAGAGAGAGAGAGGGAGAGATAATAAAAGGAAAGAGAGAGGAAGAGAGAGAGGGAGAGTAGAGGAGAGATGAGTCCAGACAATCTCATTTGGAAAGGAGAAATAAAACAAAGGAGAGGGGAAGAATGTAAGAAAGACAAACTGCAATTGAGTAGATCAGTAAAGCATGTCTGATGCCCAAAGAGATTTCTTTTGCACAATTTTGTTCTGTTTTATCACATTTCTCTCTTGTTTTCAGAGTCTCATCACCACAATTGATCTAGAGAATTACCAGTCTAAAGAACCAGGTATGAACATGTTCAGCTCAATCAAATAACGTTCTTCAAAATAAAGAAATGTTAAATAGGAGAGTGATTTACAGACAGGCATAGACAGATAGAGAACAGGAGATGAAGAGTAAAGGGCTGGTCACATTTCGTTGCCGTTTTAACGAACTGACGAATCTGTGCACTCGAGCAAATACGCGCTTTAGAGAAAACGGTTTTAAGAACCGTCGAATCATGTTTGAATGGCCAGTACTTGCTTATTCCGTATTAATATACATAATAATATACACCATTACAAAATTAAAGTCATAAGCTTAAAGAATTAGAGAACTCAGTAGTCAACAGGCCAATATTGCTGATCATAATCAGGGCTCTGTTTCATAAAACTTGTTATCAGTAACAACTGCCACATTTCTTGACAAATTTGCTCTGAAACAGGGCCCAGATGACTTTAATGTTATGAATAAGTTTAATATTGTCAATACACAGCACGTTTTTCTCAGAGTTTCTTTAATATATGTATCTCCAGCATTGGAATACTCCTTGCAAGAAATACTGGCAATAATGGTCTCCTTCCTCATATCGTCATTTCCTTACTAGTTTTTCTCTTTTCATTCCAAATGCACAAAGCAGCCAAAGATGTTCCATCAGAGGGAGCAAAGATGGGGCCCTCTCCCACTCCAATGGAAGTAGATCCATCCAATCAAAGCAAAGCTACATCTCCCATGTCTAGCAGGAGGGAAGGAGAGCCAGATGGCCATCAGATACCCACAGACACCCCAGGGCAAATGGGTGGACAGACCCCAGGGCAGATGGCTGGACAGACCCCAGGGCAGATGGCTGGACAGACCCCAGGGCAAATGGGTGGACAGACCCCAGGGCAGATGGCTGGACAGACCCTAGGGCAGATGGCTGGACAGACCCCAGGGCAGATAGCTGGACAGACCCCAGGGCAGATGGCTGGACAGACCCCAGGGCAGATGGCTGGACAGACTCCAGGGCAGATAGGTGGACAGACCCCAGGGCATATAAGTGGACAGACCTCAGGGCATATACTAGTAGGTGGACAGATTCAAATGGCAGAAGAACCAAAGCAAACAGGTACAGTATATTACCAGAACAAAACTTATTTCAAAACCAGAAACTATTTTGTTTACTTGATTTTTTTGGTGAAATAATAATGCTGTGAAAAGGAAGTGGTTTTTGTGTGGTTCAGACTGAGTGAATTGGCAGTAATGGTTAGGGAGCACCAAACCACTTTTGGAAGTTGAATGTATGCATTGACCCACGTATTCCCTCAGCCAGGGAGAATGTACTCTTGATATTTCTCTTTTTGAAGTTCCAATGCTTGGAAGGCTTGGATTTAGCACCATGTATGGTACCGAATTTTCCATTTTTCAATCACCAATAGCTTGTTGGGTTTCTTAGCAGTGATAATTTTGATTGTAGCTGTTCACTCATGAGATTGAAAATCTATCTCATTTTAGTGAAAGATGAACATTCCATTCAGCTCTGCTAAGTAATCACCTACAATGTAGTTTGAAGGGCTGATGAGACCTCACCAATATCAATAACGATAACTATAACAATAGACCGTTTGCAATTCGGTCAACCTTTGTTTATGTGAAAAGTGAATCAGAAAACTTGTTATCAATAACAACTGACTATTTCTATGTCAAATTTGCTCTCAGCCAATCAGATGCAAGGATTTCAGGGATTATAACAATTAATTCAACTTGTTATTGATAACAAGTTTGATGAAACAGGGCCCAGGCCTCACCGATTTATGATAATGAGCCTCCCCCATCGATCTAATAGTCTCTTTGGTATCACTTGGCAGGAATTATTCAAGGCTAAATTGATCACATTTTGTTCTTCAAATTGGCAACAATAATATTTTTCTTTTAATGCTACATGGTTCAAATAAGGTGTAATGTCTTTGAAAACAATATACATGGTTAGGAATTTTGTAGAAAGTTTGAAATAATTGCCAATTTTGATCAGAAAACAATGATTTTGAACTTCTCATAGTGTTGCCAATTTTAGGATTTTGAAACTTATTCCCCTTTTTAAAATTCCTGGCTTTAAATGCAATGTGGTCATGCAAAAAAAATTGGACATAGGGTGTGCAGCATTTTTTTACTCTTTCTACTCATGCATCTGGTATATTTTTTAGAGCTCTGAATCAAAAGTTATTGAGCCAAACCATAAAATGTGGTCAGTTGTCTTGAAAGGGTTAACAATGACATCTACGAGGCAATGATTACGCTCCTTCTATGTGATTTCAGAGCCAGAAGAGGGGATGGAGGCTATGTCCATAGTGTTTGATTGACAGAACCAACCACTTTATTGTTATGAAAATTGATGAGATCTGACCTCTTTTATCGTTATCATTATTGTTTAGAGATACATGCACATAGTTTATTGTTTTCATTATCGATGAGGTCTGACCAGCTGTTTACCCTTTCATTCTAAATATTTGTATTAGATGCGGAAGTACCTATGGATGTGGATGCAGCCCAAGACGAGAGGGCTAAACCTGTGGAGAGTAAGACGACAGATAGGGAGAATGCTGGGACATCAGAACCGATGGGTAACCTCCTGAGCTCTGCGCTGACCCTCAAACAAATGGCTGAAACCTACCTGCATGTAAGGAGCCTTGGTGGTCAACAAGAACTGCTAGGGGAAGCTGCATCTGGATCAGCTGTGGATGTAAGTCAGTAGACTTCTCTTGTCCACATTGGAAACAGCATAATTTTTATTTCACAGCTAAATTTTTCTAATGCAAAGTACTTCATGAGAAAAGAATTATTTTATGAATAAATTATGAAAGAAAAGTTACAAGTTTCCCTCATGTTGCCAATAAGTTTGCAAGTACGCCCTTTGAATCACAAATAAAATTTCACAAGCAAAGTAGTAGAAAAAGGTCCTCAGACTTACAATTTTCCAACGAGCATTAAAAAGACATTCAATATTTAGCTTTGCTGACAAAGTTCCAAATTCCAAAAATGCAGAGAGAAATTTTGAATGGGGGTGTCAACCTGCCTGGTGATTCCGCTAGATCTCTGTTTAAACTACAGTAGATCTGACATTTAGATCATATTTCCACTTTTCTTTTCTTGTTTAATTCAAAGACGATGAAAGAACAAGAACCTCCTGACAGCACCACTGCAGGGCTAGACTCCACCCCAGTCCCTTCAGAGCTGCCCAACATGGAGCTGCAGGCAGACAGTGCTGCAGGGAGCAGCCAGGACAGTATCCAACAGTCTGGTAGGGAGTCTAACATGGGGGAATCTTCTCAGGACAAGGATACGGTTGCTAGGCAACAGAGCAAATGCCACATCCAGCATGAAGGTAAAGATATTTTTTCATATGGTCTCATTAGAGCCAGAAGGGTGTTAATTCATATCATTTTATATACAGTTGACACCTTTCAGGCACTCAACAGACAATATCATTTATGGACTGATATATTATAGACAGGCAGACAAAACAAAGAATTCGGGACAAGACAGTGGCAGAAGATCCGAGACTGCTAAATGTTGTTATTGTGGATGCTAGAGCATCTTCAGCATGGAATAGAGTCATGAAGGAAATTCGTCATCTACTGTAGCCCCACAGTGAGAGAGAGAAAGAAAAAATGGTTGATTATTATTTTTAACTGATATGAGAAGGATATTAGGAATATGTTCTAGTAACAATCTCAAAATTTTGTAAAAAATTAATTCAGATGAGCAATTTCTTTGAGACAAATGTTTCATTCGAGATAACAATGTGTTTTGATAACAGGAAAAAAAAAAAAATTTATTCAGAAGACCTCTTTTTGTTTCCTTTTCCTCAGAGCTCTTGTAATTTTCCAGAACAGTATTGGAGCTTTCAGGAGCTTTATCGTTCACTGTTCCTTCATATTTTTTTTCACTGTGAAATGAAATTTTCCGATGTCAGAATAACTGCGTTCATGTGTATAGATCACACAATATTACCATGAATCACAAACTGATGAACTTCCCTACCTTCTCAAACCAAGATGCAGTTACTATGGATACAGAAGAGAGCCAGTCAGAGAAGAGCCGTAGAGGGCCAAAGAAGAAGAGGATGATGAGGGATATGCCCGCCCCTGGGAAGAGACGATCAGCTAGGGTAAGAAATCAGAAGTGAAAGAGCTTATAGAATTATCATGTACATGCAGACTTCTCACCAGTACATAACACCAGGTTCCTAGCAATCAGGGAACACATGGAAATTGAGTTCCAGTATTTCCAGTCAGGGAAAAGGCAGGGAAGTTTAGAAAACTTACTCAAATCAGGAAAATCAGTTCTTTATTTTCATACAAAGTACTTTGCCAAAACAAAGAGAAAATGATACTGAATTCTCAAGCATACAATATCTCTCTACAGAAGAAGCTGATAGTTTGAATATCACTACAGAAACCAAAAAAAGATTTTTTTTTTTTTTTTTTTTTGGGGGGGGGAAGGAGACTTTACATTTCATTATTTTAATTCAAGAATGGTATCACAGGTGTGCAACATAACAATATAGATGAAAGAAGATGAGGGGTTAGAATGCAATACTGAGGTACTACATCAGTTCCTTCTCACTGTAATTTTATTTCAAATCAACAATGGTATCATTGTTGATTTGAAATAATATAGGAAAATGCAATAATATAGGAAAAAAGAAGAGGGGATAGTTAACTATACTGAGGAACTCCGTCAGTTCCTTCTCACTTTAACTTTATCATTTCTGATTGATGCTATTGTTACAGGTGCGCAACACGACAGTGAAGAAGAAAGAAGAAGAGGAGATAATAAACTATACTGAGGTACTCCGTCAGTTCCTTCCATCAACCCTCCTGGTTAGTGATGATGAGGAGGAGGATTTACAACTCAAGAGGATGGGAGAGAAGGAGTCAAAGGAAACAGATATCAAGAAAGCTAGAGGTGAGAGAGGAGGAAAACAGAGAGGAAGAGGAACGAAGGAGACGGAGAGAAAGATGGAACAAGGGAGAGGTTGCAAGAGAGAAAAAACGGAAAGAGGGAGAGGTTGCAAGAGGGGGAAAGAAATGAAAAGAGGGAACGAGGGAGGGGTTGCAAGAGAGAGAAAAAGAAATTAAGAAACAGAAAGTGGGAGACAGAGAGGAGGATAGAAAATGATGTCAATGGAGAAAATGGAAGTGATAGAGAAGCATTTGAGGAGAGAAAGATAATGAGGAAAAGTATGATTAAATTATGGCAGAAAGTATGATTTTCCCCTTTCCCCTTTCTGAATTCTGTCAGTATCATCGTTAACAATTTTTTTCTTCACTAAATGGCAGAATCTCCCGTAAATGAGAGAGATGCATTTGTAGCCATGGAAACGGATGATGTTCACAGTTTGCTGGTGGAATGCCAGCTGAACAATGGCATTGTTGATGTCATGAGCAGATACCTGGAGAGACTGGTTGCCAAACATGATCTCAAGTGGCCTGATGGATTGGCAGGAGTGTTCCTGGATGTTTACAAGAGATTGAGAAAGCATATCAGTCTGCCTGAACTGCTGTGGTAAGTTTCACCCTTCAAAGCTTGGGCTGTTTCAAAGGTTTTAGAGTTTGGAAGAGGAGTCTAGATGGTCCTACCTTGAGATGTCTTTGCCTCAAAGTAAACGCCCTAATGCCTCAAATTTCTTGCACATATCCAAAAATATGTAAAGAACAACGCTTTATTATCACGAAAGTTGAATACATGTATTTCCTTCATTATAATTTATGCAAGATGTATTCATAAATATGCATTTTTATTGATGATTGAACAGAAGGCTTGTGGAGAGTATTATTACTATTATTATTATTATTATTATTATTATTAACAATGATGATTCGGCGTCACCTGTGCCTGGGAGGGGAAAAGCAAACAGAATCACTGTAACCCTTGGGTCTCTCCTCCCTGTATAACTGTTTGGGATGTGCAGGTGTACCACAACACCAGGGTTTCCTCCTTCTCTATGAATAGTGCAGTGGATTCTTAACGTGCAAAGGTGGCGACTCTCCTCTACACGGGACCTGCATTAAACGTCCTATCCGAGTGATGGAGTGTTTTCCACCGTAACATAGCCTGCATGTACAGTGTGTGAAGCGGGAAGGGCACGTTAACACGCAACGCAGGCTTCAGTCATCCACCAGGGGTGGATTCGATCCCACGATCTTTGGTTCGACAGGCAGACACTTTATTAATCGAGCCAACCTTTCCTCCATCTGTTTGTAAAAAGCATTGCTAATAGAGCTCTTTAAACACACGTTTTTTCCTCCTACACAGCTGTGATGAGGATGAGAGGGTAGTAAGAGAGATGAGCATGATGTGTCTTCTATCAGCCGAGTTCAACCTTGACCAGTGTCTGTCTGCTAAGACTAATGGCAACACACCAGCTGCATCACCAGCCATGTAAGTCAATACCCGTCACCTAAGAATACCAAGGATATTGTACTCCACTGATTTCTTATTAGTATCTCACAATAGAAATATGTTGTTATTTCTGTTTTCATTTTGTATCTAATAGGTAAGAGATGTTTCATATTATTTGAGCCGTAAACCAGTTTGATATACTTATTTAGGACTTAAATGACAGGGACTGCTGGCTAAGCTATCATCAGTTATGTTAATTTATGAGGTAGCTATTGTTTGCAAGATTTGCAAAAATCATAAGTTGGACTAGACATTGTGTAAACCCTGTAATTTTTTGTGATATTATCCAGGGTTTCATACTAACCTTTTTTCCCCTTGTGATCTGAAGCACAATACTAGGGTCCATGTTCACTCAGCCCTTGTATGCACTGACACTTAAAGATAAAGTTGAGTTCTGGTCAAAATTGTGAAAGAAACTGTCTCAAATCAATTGGGAAAGGCTGATTATATAGTACATAAGAATTGGTGTATGCTGTAAGGGCTTTGAATCCCCAAAACGAGAAGAAAGTGACTCAATCCTACTGAGAGTCACATGCACTGCACATAGAAATGTGTATATGGGACTACATACACATGTTTGGCTGTTTCTCGTCATATTTCAGATATGAGGGCATTTGAAGAGGAGTCCTTTTCAGGGTGTTCTTCCAAAATGACATAAAAGGAATGAGAAAGCTCACAAATTATTTCTCACCTTTCCCAGAACTTAACCTTCCCTTTAAGTGGTCTGGAATGAAATATTAGTTTTATGTGTGTACCATACCCATGTTGCTGTCGAGCCTTGGACCTTGTTTCATGAAACTCATGACAAATACCAAGTGCACACAATTTTGGGTAAGAATTGTGCTCTCAGCCAATCAAATACAGTGATTGCAGTAGCTTATATTGGTTGCTCTGACTTGTTGCTGATAACATATTTTGTTAAAAAAGGATACCGTTGTATTTGTCTCCTTCTTGACGGCAGGCTTGGTGCAAACACCACAACGTGCACCTACAAGTGGGGAGAGCACCATGAAGATGATATGATGTACCTTCAGGAGCTTACCTTGATGCAGTACATGATACCAGACCTGTGGCCTGTGGTACCGGCAAGAGGTAAATTGGTACCATCATCGATCAAATCTTGTAATGTATTTTGAATAGGAAGCCTTCTATTGTACCATCTGTCGGTTTAGTGGTACCGCCATACTTTATGCTAATGAATGTGTATGAAAAATTAACATTGATGCATTGCATGCTACCAGACCTTTGATATCAGCAAGAGGTATAGTGGTACCGTCACTGATTCAACCTTGTCACATATAGGGAATGTATTGTATTGTACCGTCAGCCGGTGTTGTGATACCATCATACGACAATGTACATGTACATAAACATGTAGATGCATGGTCTAGCACCCTAGACTGAGCTGTGAAAAAGTGCTTTCATAATGTCTTTGTGGGAAATGTGCTGCATTTTGTTAAGCCTTCCAATTGACCTGTGATTGACCTGTAGATTGTACAGAGGGGTGGATCCAGGATTTTGTAAAGGTGGGGGCACAAATCTCAGAAATTTTTCTGACAAGCAAAAAAAAAAAAAAAAAAATGGTCATCAGATTTTTTTGTCCTTTTTACCTCCCAAATTCTATGACAAGCAACAAAAAAAAAAAAATGTTATCAGCTCTAAAAAGAGAGGGGGAGCACAATTTTCATTTTTTCTTTCAAAGGAAGAGGGCACAAGTCATAGCCCTAATTCAACCAATGAATGCACAGATTTATATCATTTTTACCACTTTTTTGTTTTGACAGTGTACTGGCTGAAGGCCCGTTACTATCGACAGGTCGGGAAAACAGCGGAAGGAGAAGATGCCTTTGAGAGGGTAAATCCCAATTTAATTTGTTTTGATTTTAATTGATTTAATTGTACATGTATATATTAGAGGAAGAAGGGCCCAACTCCATTATAAAGTTTTTTGAGTTATTTTGGGGAAAAAATGTGAAGTTTAAGAGACAGAATATATTTATCCTTATATGCAAAAATTGACATTTTGTAAAGTAATAAGCATGATGTCATTTTATTGTTCCATTGTAAAGAAGTGTTGAAGAGATAGAGAGGGATAGAGGATTAGCAAAGAGTGAATGAAGGGAAAGTAGAGGAGGAGGAGGAAGAGATGTTATCAACTGACACTTTGTAAAGTAATAAGCTTGGTGTTATTTTATTGTTCCAGTGTAAAGAAGTGTTGAAAAGAGAGGAAGAGAGAGGGATAAAGGATTGGCAAAGAGTGAACGAAAGGAAAGTAGAGGAGGAAGAGATGTTATCAATTGACACTTTGTAAAGTAATAAGCATGATGTTATTTTATTGTTCCAGTGTAAAGAAGTGATGAAGAGAGAGGAAGAGAGAGGGATAAAGGATTAGCAAAGAGTGAACGAAAGGAAAGTAAAGGAGGAAAAGGAAGAGATGTCATCAATTTAATAAGCTTGGTGTTATTTTATTGTTCCAGTGCAAGGAAGTGATGAAGAGAGAGGAGGAGAGAAGGATGGAGGATAGACAAAGAGAGAAGGAAGGGGAAGCGGAAGAGGAGCAGATGGAGATCGATGGCGGAAATGGAGCCGATGAACCAAGACCAGCCGAGGTTGTAGTGGCCAATATCAAGCACGGAGCATTGATATCAATAGGTAAGGTCTATTTATCCTCTGTTGAGAGTCAGAAAGCCGTTAACTATGTAATTGTTAAGAGTGAACACCCTTGGCTCAGAGCAATAATGAAACATAAATTTTGAAAAAGGGCAGCATGAATATCAATTGACACAGATCCTAAAGAAAGAAGAAAAGCAAACTGAAAAAGATTGAACTCGATATTGAATCTCCATTTCCCAAGCTGAATTGGGGGAATTTAGGTTCTATTTGAGTCATAATGAATTCTGGAAGAAAAGAAAATCAGAAAGAGAGGAATGATTACTCTGAAATTTGCATAGTTACATACCGCTGTATATAAAATATTTGCACATGAAAATATGATGACAGAAGTTGTGGTCTGGTGGATATGTCGGCAGACTTTGGATCCCAAGGTACAGGGTTCAAGTCTCTGCCACTTCACCAATGTCCTTTGACAATACATTAATCTATGCTTGCCGCTCTCCACCCAAGTAAAGTGGATACCTGGGAGGATTATTTGTTGAAATTCACTGTGTTGATAATGATTGCATGAGCAAAGCCAGGATAATAATTTCCAAAGCTGAAAGCAGAGAAAATCATTTCACCACAGTGGATATGCTCTATAAAAGAACAGAATAATATTGTTATTATCAATATCTTTGTTGGTAATTTTATGGTTTTGCAGCAAGTATCACCTCCGAGGTGGAGTCCCTCCAGCGTTGCCAGAGCTTGGAGCAGCTCCAGCGCCTCCACGCCTCAGGGGACCACGCCAAGGTGGTGGAATTACTCCACCCGACGCTGAGACACACACCTAGGGCAGTGCGCCCCGAGAACACGCCCGAAAGATGCTCCCAGCTCCTATTGCTTGTGCAGTCACAGATGGAACTCAAAGATACTAAGGTGAGATCGTATGTCCCGCGTTGTTATATTGTGCGACCTGTATCTTAAGATGTACATGCATGTGCTACGTCTTTAAATGCTCCAATCATGTTCTCCAACGATTTATAGTGTCAGTATTTGAATGGCATGGCAAATCTAGGCTATCACTCACCTTTGTGTCCACAGTAACTTACAACATTGAAACCTTTTTAGAGGTTTGCACAATTTGCATGCACACACACACACACACAGGGGTCTGTTGGTTTTATACACACCATGTTTGAATTTGAATCCCTGGGCCAGGACTTTCTTGAAATTTGAAGATTATCAGAAAAATGCTGTTAAACTTTTGAACGTCTGATTTCTGTCAATTTCAGGAGAGTATTCTCTGCTGTGTACTGGATATGAACAAGACATGGCAAGGTGTACAGAGAGAAGGAATCAAAATCTGGCTTGAAATGCTAAACAAAATACTCCTTCACCTTATGTCCCTGGTTAAAAGAGACCAATTGCCTCAAATATTCATCTTCATGTTTTGGTTTCCATGCAGTTATACCATAGAGAGGACTAAAATTCAGCTGTAATTTAAAGCTCATTCACATGTGCCATGGTAAACTGCCCATAAAAAAAAATCGCCACGTTTTTTTGTTTGTTTGTTAAATGGGTTCCATGACATTTGCTCCTGCGACAATTGCTCCGGTCTAACTTTGCCATGTTAAACCTAAACCTAACCCTAACCCTAACCCTAATATTAATATTCACATTGTCCTTAACAAAAAACAAATCATGACCTTGACCTTAACCTTTGACCTTTCGAGATATGGACAGAGGAGCAAATGTCGCAGGAGCAAATGTCGTGTCACCTGTTAAATGAATAGCAAGTGGGGATGGATGATGTAACAAAGATCCTATGCATACTCACTTCCCTGTGTGTTATAAGACACAGAAATGTGAAGTGTAGTAAGCTTAAAAACCCTGCCTTTTTTTTTGAAGTGGTTTAGCGCTGCATATTTGAACAAGCCTTTAGGCTGCTGGATGGATTGAGGTCACAGTATAGAACATGTTCTGTTATTTAAATGTTAGTTTGTAATTATTCTTTTGTCTGTAATTACAGGAGAGCATTCTCTGCTGCATCCTGGGTATGGTTGAGACATGGCAAGGTGTACAGAGAGAAGGATTGCAAGTCTATCATCAACTCTGGCTTGAAACGCTCAACAAAGTACTTGCTCACCTTCAAAAGTAAGTCAGAAATATCATGGAATTTCATTTTTTAAAGCTTACAATGTATGAGAAACACCCATTCACTTCTATTTGCTTTTTATTTTATTTTTCATTTCATTCATTTAGTTTTGCCATTTGACACTTAACCATGAATTGGGGACTGATAACTGATATGTATAGAAAACAATAAAAATACATTTCCATTTGCTTTTTTAAACAAATCCCTGAGTCCTTCAGATTCAGGCTGGCAGAGGTCACAGAAGATCATGTGACTCTACAATGGTACACCGTATTTTAGAAATATGTGTTTTGGAAAGGAAAAGCAAGTCAGGAAACAGCAGAGTCTGATATTCATGTACTGCGAAGTAATCACAACATTTCTGTTTTTGTTTCATTTCTAATAATCTATTCATCTTTTCCTTTCATCTTCCCAGAGCATTTGAATCGTGTGAGATCAGCTCTTTGGGCGTAGGAGGTACAGGCTTGCTCAGGAAGGCTGTCAACGTGTTGATCAAGATTATCGAATGGACCATGGATCAGGCGGATGTGAACGATACTACCAACGCTACCTCTGTCATGCCATGGGTTGTACTCTACCATATCATTAAATAGTGAGTATTGTTTGAAGACTTATTAAGTTTTCCTTTCAAAGGTATTAATCATTGTATTGATTTATCTTAGTTTCAAATGTTATTTTTTGTATAAATTTTGCATTGTATTTTGTATTATTATGAAAATAGTCTTTTGTATTTGTATTTTGTTGGAAATGAAAAAAATAAAATATGAAATATGAAATTATGTTTACACAACATGAAAATATAAATATGTATGAATTACTGTTCTGAAAATTGCTGTTCTGATTTCACCGAAAAGGGTGTTTTTTCATGCCATGCATTTATTCTCAGATCAAGATAATCAAAAAATTATGGGGGGAGGGATGGGGGGCTTTTGTGACAATAGCCACAATGTCCACAAAATTAGGAATGTATTTCAGGCTGTTGCCTGATTTTTCATCTCTTTGTTTCAGGCTTTTTCAGGCTTCATAGTACACAGAATATAATGCATTAGTATGTAAGGGACCCTTTCAGTACTAAGTGAGTGAAACCAACTTATATCTCCCAGATTAAATAGATTTCTTTTGGAAAGAAAGCAGATATTTACCTCACGCAGTGTGACCAAAATTTTAGGTTGTTTTTTGCATAATCGGTTGATCACTTCACCACTGATTATGTATTTCTACCCTCACAGTGAGGAAGACCACTTGGCCGCTAAAAGCCTGCCCTCTTCTGACCACGAGGGTGGAGAGGCGAGCCGATCACCGAGCTCCGTCCCGATGTTGCCGTCGTCCCTCATGCTCCTAGAGAATGCACATGACTATCTAAGAAGGTAAGGTAGAGTAGGTGTGTAAAGCTCAGCTATGGGTGGTATTCTCTTTCGGTTCACATCTTTGACACATCCATTTCTCATGGGTTGTCCAATGAGAATTACTATGAAAAGGTACTTCTAGCCAATCCAATCCTAATTCATGTCTTATTTTGCCTGTAGTTATGTCAATGCATATGCATCATTAGTGAGTTATAAAAAATTTGTATATGCGCTACAGTCACCACGAAGGTATTCATAAAATGCCTCTGCTATTAACCTGTATACTTGTACATGTATGGTACGAACTGTAGTAGGAATTCAGATGTGTTCATTTTTGTGAAGTGAATATTTTGTACTCTCAGTCTAACAGATAATCTTTGTGTTGTATCCCTTAGGGCCCTCTGCTGAAGCTCTTTATTCATGACCTTTAACCCTTTCGAGACAATTGACCACATTTTGTGGTTGGGCTCAATAACTTTTGATTCAGAGCCCTGAAAAATATACCACATACATGAGTAGAAAGAGCAAAAATTTCTGCACACACCGTATCCATTTTTGTTACATGAAAATATTGCGTTTGATCCCAGGAATTTTAAAAAGGAGAATAAGATTTAAAATCCTTAAATTGGCAACACATTGAGAGGTTCAAAATCATTGTTTTTTATCAAAATTGGCAACTTTTTCAACTTTTCACCAATTCTTTTAAACATGTATATTGTTTTCAAAGACATTACCCCTTATTACAATCTTGTAGTACTAAAAGAAAAATATTATTGTTGCCAATTTGAAGAACAAAATGTGATCAATTTAGCCCTGAAATAATTCCTGTCCTGAATGGGTTAATAATAGCAATATGTGTTATCTGTAGATTATTTTGCAGTACATGAATGTTTTGTAACCTCAATCTGGCAGACAATCGTGGTGTTGTAACTGTGAGGGCGCTCTGCTGAAGCTCTACATCCGTGTCCTCAGCACCGAACTGGGCAGGTTCTCCGAGGATGAGAGACATCCATTCTCTAGTGACCTTCGACACACCCTGGAGCAGTGTTTCTTCTGCCTCTATGGACATCCTACCAAGAAAACCAAGACAAGGCATCTGCAGGACCATGGAGCTGTAGAGGTGAGTCTAGACAGGGCTCTTTGTAAAGCTCCGCCATTCTGTTTATGATATTTAGAGTAAAACTGACACACCTAGAGCAATTCTTCTGTCCTTTACAGACACCCAACAAAGAAAACCAAAAGCAGACATTTATATGGCCGTGGAGTTATGGAGGTAAGTATTGACAAAGAACTTTATAAAGCTCCATGATTTTGCTTTTGATATTTGAAATAAACCTTCAACTTACATTAAAGTAATGTTTCTTCTTTTTGTATAGACATCTCACCAAAAAGACTCAAAAGGTAACAAGATTTTTCGTTAAAGGTCCACCCTACAGTCATCCTTCTATTAATATTCATACTAAACACGTACACACAACATTGTAGGGTGTACTTTTAATTGAAAATCTTGTTATTGTTATCGTTCAAGTCTGACCAACCCTTTAGATAGGCACATGACCAAAAGCTTCACTTTGGGGCTCCTTTCATATTTGTGTATTGATGCTAAAATTTATCGAAAAATCCTGTAATTTTGTTTTGTTTTGGTTTCAGGTCCAACTTGACTGGTCCAACTGCTGCTACATCTTTGACTACTTCAAGCCCAAGACCTTCCCTGAGTTTGACAGCTACAAGACCAGTTCCATGTCCAGTGAGCTGGAAGGCCTGTTACTCAAGATATCCAAGGTCATCCCGCAAGATGCCAAGCCCGAGAACTCTCTAGAACTGGTCCAGGGCTATGTGGATGGGAGCATCGACAAGGCACCGGCACTTCCTGAGGGATTTGATGTATCAAGGTATTGTTTATGGAAACATGCAGAGAGAGAGAGAGAGAGAGGGTTGAAAAATGAGTCTAGAATATTAAAGGAAGAGCAATGTATATACAAAGAGAAAGAGTGGGAGAGAGACAGGAGGAAAATGGAAATAGGAAAACAAGAGTGAGAGAAATAGACATGAAGAGAAAGAGAGAGATCGAGATCAGTAAGGTTATGCCTCAAGATGCCAGCCTGAGAACTCTCTAGAACTAGTCCAGGGCTATGTGGATGGGAGCATCGACAAGGCACTGGCACTTCCTGAAGGATTTGATTATCAAGGTATGATTATGAGTATAAGTATCCCCTTTGATTCAAGAACTCCATTGGCTTCCTTTTTTTTAACGTGTTCAGTTCAACTCTGCCTGTATGTTTACAAATTAATCAACAATACTGCCCCCTCTTACCTTGCTGACAGAATAGTTCCTTACTTACCCTCACGTAATCTTTGTTCCATAAATGACACCACAAGACTTGTAATTCCCAGATTAAAACTTTCTACTGCTGAAAAACGCTTTAGTATAACTGCCTCTAGAGCTTGGAACAATGTCCCAATCTATCAACATTTAAAAGACAACTGGAGACCTACCTTTTTCCACAGAGCTAGTTTTTTGTTTATTTTCTTTATATGATATCAACTTCTTTGTGTATAGTGCATTATAAATGACCATTATTATTATTATTATTATTATTATTGGAAGCATGGCAAGTCAGTGAGTAAGTTGAAAAGTGACGGAGAAAGAAATGCAGAAGAGCGATGAGGAGATAATGCGGAAGAGAGAGAAATGGAAAAAGGTATATACGTGTAGTTGGACAGGGGAAAATAATTGCGAGCTAGAGGAGAGAAAGAGAGAGAAATGGAGGCAGGAAATGGAAATCAGACTAGGGCCCTGTCTTACAAAAGTCGCAATTGATTATAATTGATTTCAACTTACATGTAACTTGAAATTGATTACGGTTGCTACTATGTACATAAGAGAAAGGAGATGATAACTTTGCAATTGATTGGAGGATTGGGGATAAATTTAGATTGATTGCAACACTCTGTAAGACAGGGTCTGGAACTTCTCTCATTGAACCTTTCCTTCTGTTCTTGTTCTTCTTTTCTGTTCCATTGCAGCACTGTGGTCCAGGAGCTCTACTATCTGCTGGCAGACTACTACTTCAAGAATAAAGATTTTGGGTAAGTTACCATGATTAATTCCAGTTCCAAATTACATTTTGATTGGTTTCATTACTACATTGACATGTTGTATGAGCTTTAGCATGTTTTATTGTAAAATTGTGTGCAGGCAGAAAGGTGCAAAGGGATGCACGGCTAGTAGAAATACACTTTAAAAAAAAAATTAGACCTTTCTTTTAGTGCATCTGTTCAAAACATATTTGCCTGTACATTTTTATTAATTGTGAAAAGTGATAGGTTGAAAAGATCTCAAAGTTATTTTGTAATCCTGTTATTAAAAGACTAAAGGAAAGGAGAATCAAAATGTGTAATCTTGCCTTTCTGCCAGGCACCCAAAGATTATATACAGTGGAAACTCACTATCACAAGGACCTTGGGACCATGAAATTACCTTGTTATTAGGCCTGAGTAGAGTCGGTCGGTCCACCGGCGCCCGACCGATGCAGCCGGTCACCGGTGCAATTTCATGCACACCGGCGGACCGATGAAATAAAGAAATACATAAGAAATTCACAGTGTCAAAGACTTTGAAAATTAACCAGTTTTAAGAACTAAATTTCCTTATTTATATTAAAACTTTCACATGATATTAAATTTCAATCCTTTAATCAACCAAGTGGGACTATGGAAATAAGATCACCGAGCAAGATTTCTCAATTTTCTTGCTTGAATTTATCGGCCCGTATATTATTGTTGAATTCTGTGTGAGCGCTGCTGGTACGATTCTGCGCACCTTGCCCCGAGATGGCGCTAACTCCAGGCTAACTCTAGTGGAGTAATTACGAGTTGCAAACAAACAGATAAAAGATGGCAGCACCCATACAGAATGCAACAATATAATGTTATGGGCCGATAAATTCAAGCAAGAAAATTGAGAAATCCTGCTCGGTAATCTTATTTCCATAGTCCCACTTGGTTGATTAATGGTTTGAAATTTAATATCATGAGAAAGTTCTAATATAGATAAGGGAATTTAGTTCTTAAACTGGTTGATTTTCAAAGTCTTTCATTAACACTGAATTTCTTTATGTACCGGTATTTCTTTATTTCAACGGTCTGCCGGTCTCGCCGAAAAATCACCGGCGGACGCCGGTCAAAAAAAAAAAAACCATTATGACTTAAGCCTACTTGTAATATAAATATTATGTTCTTTTAAGATCTCTCATGTTTTCCCTCTTCAACAATCAAAAACATGCTACTTTCCCGATGCGGGGGCGGCGCGTTATATGCAGCTTTTTTGCACCGCATATTTTTTCATGAAATTTCATCGGTCCACCGGTCTCCGCCGAAAAATCACCGGCGGGCACCGGTCAAAAAAAAACCGTTATGACTCAGGCCTACTTGTTATAACAGGAATCTCCGTATATCAGGGTAAAAAAACCAAAAGAACATAAAGACCGGGGACCATCAAAATTACCTTCAAGTTGTTATATCAGGAATCTCGTTATATCAGCTCTTTATAATGCGTTTCCACTGTAGTTTGTAGCACATCACAACATGTGGCATCTCTTCTCTACCGAATTCATGTTTATTGTTTCCATTTTAGGAAAGCCATCAAGTTCTATCTCCATGACATATGTGTTTCTCCGGACCGTTTGGATAGCTGGGCAGGCATGGCGTTGGCTAGAGTAGGACGTCTAGATCTTAAACTTAACAACTCTGTAAGTATGGTGTAGGGTTCCACAACTAAGTGGTAATTTTGACCCCTACCCCCCTCCTCCTATGTTTCTGAGATGCGTTTGAGGCTATTTTTTGCGCCAAAAGCTTTCATTACCTTTTTGCCTGGATTCTTATACATCTTTTGATACCAAATTCATAAAATGTCAACCATCAGGTGCCACACAGCATCAGAAATTGCAGCACTGGTCAAAAGCAAAATGGACATTTCCCCATGTGTATTATACAAGATGCGGGATTGTCATTACATGAATGTACCTGACATTATTCCAAAACCATTTGAGATAAAGCTTGACGAGCATTGAAAGATGCTTTATCTACATGTAAATGTACATGTATATGCCAAGTTTTAAAATTTCCTTTGACCTGATTGTGAAGATCATTTGTAGGGTTAATTTCTATACTGTTGTCTGTTGTAAAACTTGAAGTGTAAGGGATATTACATTTATATTTGCTGTACAAAGACAATTACTGAATATCATTTTTGATTATTTTTTTCCCGATACTAGACCGACACCAAGAGCGATGGACCTATCTTCAAGCATGGGGTGGCAGCTCTGCGATGCTTCAAGCGAGCACTCGAGATAGATGCTACAAACTATTCCCTATGGATTGAATATGGCTCCTATGCATACATCCTGCATTCACATGCCTCTAGACAAATCAAACAGGTACGATTCACACAACGGGGTGAATATTTTTCAATAGATCAATCAGATATATTTGTATGCTGGGTGGCAGCCCTGCGATGCTTCAAGCAAGCTTGCGCCATACATGTAGATGCTGCATACTACTTCTTTCTCCAAGGAGCAATTCTCCGTATCGCATATAGCTCTCCGAATCCGAACGCATGCGGCGCTCTAATTTTTGGGCATGTGATTGCTGGCAACTGAGCTTCCGGGTCCGGCCGGAGCGTCATTGACAATGTGTTAGAAGACGTGGTCAGCCTAGCAAAAACTCCCTTTTGTTCCTAATCTAGCAAATAATCGTGATTTTATACAGTTGATATTTAAATGGGATTTTTCTGTGAAGCCACCCAATGTGGGGTGTTGAGCCGACGATGCAAAACGTGTTTTCAGCAGAACAATCACGCACGAAAAAAGCAAGGAAATATCAGTGTATGCTCGCTATAGCTATAGACTGGAACCGGAAATATATGTGCCAACATCGTTGTCCCCGATATCGGCATCGGGAGCTGATATCGGCTGATATCGGCTATATGCGATAGGGAGAATTGACGATCAGTAGCGAAGGCATTTGCTATGCACAGCATAAAGCAAACTGATATATTAGAACAAGCTGAGCATTGTTTCAAGCAAGCAAGCAGAGTTATTAGACTGTTCAGTTGTCCTCTTTCTTAAGGATTTTTTCCTCTCTTTTTCTCAATTTTAGGAGCAATGGAAGATCATTGGTGTTTGTCTCTTAGATTTCTCTTTTTAAGTTTTAGAAGGAGCAATAACAAGGATGAGTAAATGAGGATGTGAGATACATGTATCTGAGCATAAAACAAGTACAGGGAAACCTGTCTATAAAGACAACTCAAGGGAGACAAGAAAAGCAGTCTTTATGAGCAGGTGGTCTTTATGTACAGGTTCCTTTGATACACAATTCAATGAGAAACACTTTAAAAGGGAAACAAAAATTATGGTCTTTATAGACAGGTGGTCTTTCTATACAGGTGATCACTAAAGCAGGTTTCACTGTAAATATATTTTACTGTTTAATTGTTCTTTTGAGAGTAAATCATATTTTCATCTTTATGTAAACTTGTAGAAGGAGCAGTTGAAGATCACCGACGAGGATGTTACCTCGCTGAGCGTGAAACAAGCTGAGATGTTGGAGCAGGCTGAGCATTGCTTCAAGCAAGCCTCGATGTGTGAGGGAGAGGGAGACGAGGAATGGCTGGTTCATTACATGCTCGGCAAGGTGGCTGAAAAGAGACTGCTCATGGAAGATAGCTTGAGACATTATCTGAAGGTACATTGTAGGTGGGATCGACAGAAGGATTTTAAAAAGAAAATAGAAAGAAAGATTATACAGGTGATGTGCAAATGCAGAGCAGAGATTGGAGGGGAAAAGGAGAGAAATATACCATACATGTAACAATTATAGAGAGAGGGAAAATGAGAGAGTGAGAGAGAGAGTGAGATTAAAAATGTTAGAATACATTTTGAAGAGAGGACAGTGAGAGAAAAAAACTATTGACCAGAGAGAGAGGGGATAAAAGGGAAATTTACAGAGGGAGAGATATTGTAAATGCAAGAGAGGACGAATTAAGGGTAATACATACAGTGTGTACATGTGTTTTGAAACATTAAATTTAATGTTATATCTCATCATTATTATTATTATACATATTTTTTTGTTTATTGAAAGGATCTTTTCATTTTTTTTTATTTCTAGGTCATACATGTAATCTATCATTAAGCTGTATTTGTGTTTACTTTTGATTAATGATTAAAATATTTGAAAGGGAATCTTAATTATTAGTATACAGTGGAAGATGTAAGAGGTCATTGACTTGTGTGATGTTCTATAAATGGATTTCCTGTTTGGCCCAAAGATTTACATTGACTTGGTAGAAAACAATTTTTCCTCATATTTACACAATTTCACTCAT